>CM068881.1:14645537-15245537 GCA_035149815.1 Branchiostoma lanceolatum
CATTGCTGGTGTGAGCCAAGCAGGAAATAGTTTCAGACGTCCTCATATGGAAGCCAATAGGCCGGGTGTACTGCAGAAGTTTGACTTTTGATGACACTTAAGTTAGAGGTACTGGAATTGATTACCTAGAAAATGTAATGCTTGACATGTTAAGACCAACACCAGCGCCAAAAATTGAGACTTGTTTCGAGAAGCCAGTTTCCGTATTTCACCAATTGAAAAGAAAATCACGTTATTATGATGGGGAATGTCATGTTCTCTTTAGTTAGTAAGTTCATCCGTACCTTGCAATACAGGTGCTAGTGCTTCCGTTTTGGAGTATGATTTAGACCAACGCGAGCGCCCAAAGTTGAGAATTGATTCGAGAAGCCAATTTCCGGTTAATGCCAATCGAGAAAGAAAATCACATTATTGTTATGCAGAATGCCATGTTCTCTTACTAAGTTCATCCGTACCTTGCAATACAGGCTCTAGTGCTTCCGTTTTGGAGCATGATTCAAACCAACACAAGCGCCAACACCCAGCAAAACCGACGCTCTTATTACTTTAGCTCGTCTCGATTGAGTCACTCCGAACCCGCTAAGGAATTAAAGTGGGAAGAGTAAGAACGCGCAGGGTTTCATGTCGAGTAGGATGATACATGGACGTGTCATGTTGTAATCTGATACTCTCAAGGAATATTGAGTTACATGGGATCTTATACAGCACATTGTACATGATTTTGTACGCTTTGTGTTTTTTCAAATCATACTTTCACGTCATGGATTGTTAGATGGAACAGAAGAACTATTTTGCTAAAAAGGATAAAAACAATCATGACGATCTCAGTCATAGATTATAAGGAAGATTTTTCGGAGCTTGTTGAACTCACTTTTCCTCACAAATATCTCGGAAGCATCTCGCTTCCGATCGGCACACTTGCAAGTGCCGTACATACCACCAGTTTACGACCAAAGGGAGGTATAGTGAAACTCATTTCTTTTCCAGTGAAGAGTTTTCAAAATCTCCTGCTAAAATGCACCAGCAGTTCGAAAGAAGGCCCCAAGTCCAAGAAAATATGATCATTTTAACGATAGTTCAAGACCTAACCAGGTACCAAATTTCATATCAAACTATCCATAGATTCTTGAATTATGCCGTGCAACCGCATACAAACAAGGTTGCGCTTTTTCAAACTCTATCAAAACCATAACTTTCCTGGCAAAGGTAAAAACTCGGCTAGCTTCCAACTGACGTAAACGACAGCAAGTTTACGACCGTAAGAGTTGAAAGCGGCATCCCGCGGGTGATAGGCGAGCGACGGAGATACAATAACATGTGCAGACGCCTCCGCCAGAGTTAGAGCTCACTAAATTGCTTTTTGGTGACCCGAAGGATCGAGTTTAACTAGTTTTTCTTCAGTCTTGGATCAGACTTGTGTCTCCATGTAAGCCCGTGTAAGTCTACACCGCGGAAATTACTGGCGGCGAGGGTACCATAATAGTTCTGGTTATATTGTGATGAAAGTTTGATATTCTGGTAACGTAGTCAACTGAAAGCCTGTGTTCTCACATTGCAACGACGCCGTATGCTTCTTTTGAGATTCTCTTTAGGGTCTTGAGGTACTGTCTTATCATGTCAAGTCAAGGCCTTTATTTTCTTTCGAACGCTTCCTTGTAATGGTTATGTCAATAACGTTACCGTGTTCGTTTTTCTGAAGACGATAACCCAGCTACTAAAAGTTTGCCGTTGTCTAAACAAGGATGTTACATTGCAAGGACGCCTTATGTTTCTAAGAGGAGTCTAAGTGTATTGCCTTGGTTATATCTAAAGTATGTTCATAGTTTGATATTCTAGTAACGTACGTAGCCAGATACTGTAGTTAAGTCTGCACTGGATTCTAACATTCCTTCTACGCTTTAAGTGTTAGTGAAGATGCTGGGTGTGTAGTGACGCCATCTAAGAAGTATGGTCTATAGTGTTGTTGTATTGTATAAATGTATTGTCGTTTAATGTTTAGGGTTATACTGTGTTCGTATTTCTAGTAAATTAATTAAGGTAGACAGCTGCTGAAAGTGTGTTGTTATCTACACAAGACTGTTACATTGCTACGACGCCTTATGTTTCTACGAGGAGTCCAGTGGCACCATTTTAGAAGCATAGCATCTTGAAATGGCTATGGTAATATTCCTCCTGTTTGCACTTTGATATTCTGGTGAAGTAGCCAGCTACTGGCGTCCGCACCTAATATTTACATTAGACGACCTCTTGCAGAAATGAGTGTAAGTGCACCTTTGCGTTCATGAAACTTTTGTTGAACTGATGTTTAAGTTCTGCTGTCTTTTATAACCTTCCTGTTGTATTACTTACTCAGCATCGCAAAACGCATAGATATTAGCATTTTCAGCTACTGCAAACAGCAGAAGGTTGTCCACCATGGTATCATAAGATTTGAAAACTAAGAACTCTAGAAGTATCATTAGTACATCGTTACAGAGCATTATTCGTATGAATTTGGAAAACAATATCTTTCAAACCACTTTCACGACCATGAGACTCAACAATATTTGAAGCATGAACAACATGATCATCTTTACCAACTACAAAGAGCACAAGATCAGCCATCATGGTAAACTACGCACAAAAAGTTCGGAAACTTAACTTTGGTCGATCATATTTCGGTTATTTTTTTTACTGATTTCAATGTATTACATATCATTTAAAAGCTTATTTGATTTCCTTTCCCATGATACCAAACTTATTGTGATTGCAAGTTCATGAAACGAGCATCAGGCCTGCCAAAGTCAGTGGGTCGAAGAAATAAAGTGCCCAGATTACCTTACTATAGTCAAACATGCTATTCCGTACATATTCTTCTGTTGATATTGACTTTTGTACGAGGGTATTGTGAAAAATCAACAAGAATAAACAAGACATATTCATGAAAGCTAAGTTTATTCTTTATCAAAACCAACAATCTGTGTCTTAGTAATGGGTTAGCAAGGAGTCTTAGTAACGGGTGATCCAGCCACGCGCTGTCACTACAGCACGGCACCTCCTTCTCATACTCGTCACCAGTCGCGCAATGCGATGCTGTGGGATAGCGTCCCATTCCTCCACCAGCAGTCGTCCTAGGTCAGCCAGCGTTGTTCTCTCGGTCACTCTTGCACGGACAGCTCGCCCAAGCTGATCCCATAGATGTTCGATGGGGTTCAGGTCCGGGCTCCATCCTCTCTACACCTGCATGCTGGAGATGGTCGGCGATGATCCCTGCCCGGTGTGGGCGGGCGTTATCATCTTACAGCAAGGAATTCGGCCCCATGTTATGGAGGAATGGGATGGCCACCGGATCAAGTATTGTGTCACGATATCTTTCTGCATTGAGGGTTCATGGTACAAGTCTTGTCTTTCCCCTGGAAATTATGCCTCCCCATACCCCAATGTTTGTTGTGAAACAATAACAAAAAATAACACCTGTGGATGACGATACCGTTGCAGGACGCAGGTGTTTATGTGGTGTAAACGATTGGATCTTCGATGTGCTAAAAATAACCTTGGATGTTCTGTGTGCTAGAAATAACCTTGGATGGTCTGTGTTCTAAAGATAACCTTAGAACCTGAGCAAACAGTCTGTTGAATCATCATCCGCGCCCAAACCGATAGGATGTCACAGCGCGCGCATGACACAAACAGGGAATTTTGGGCACTTTTTCTCCGTGACCCACTCACGTTATTAGTCCTGGTACTTGTTCCGTGGGTTTTCAATCACAATAAGTTTGGTATCATAGAACAGGGAATCACACAAGCTTTATAATGATATATAATGCATCAAAATCGGTTAAAAAACAACGGAGATATGATCAACCAAATTTAAGTTTCCGAACTTTTTGTGCGTAGTTTATTTAAAGATTCATATACTAAAAACCCTGGAATCGTTTTGGGCACATCGTTAACATGTATTGTTTGCAGGGCTTTTGATATCAATCACTTACACACCAGCGAAACTCAACAATGTTTAAACCATCAGCAACAACATAATCACCTTTACCAACTACAAAGAGCACAAGATTAGCCATCATGGTATTTAAAGATTCATATACTAAAAACCCTGGAATCGTTTTGGGCACATCGTTAACATGTATTGTTTGCAGGGCTTTTGATATCAATCACTTACACACCAGCGAAACTCAACAATGTTCAAACCATCAGCAACAACATAATCACCTTTACCAACTACAAAGAGCACAAGATTAGCCATCATGGTATTTAAAGATTCATATACTAAAAACCCTGGAATCGTTTTGGGCACATCGTTAACATGTATTGTTTGCAGGGCTTTTGATATCAATCACTTACACACCAGCGAAACTCAACAATGTTCAAACCATCAGCAACAACATAATCACCTTTACCAACTACAAAGAGCACAAGATTAGCCATCATTGTATGTACCTCAAGATTGGAATCGTTTTGAGCACATCGTTACAGTGCATTAATGGCATGGACAATCTCTTATAGGTCAGATCACTTACGCACAAAGGAATCTCAACAATATCAATAAACCTTTCACGATATGATCATTGTTACCAATTCTAGAAGCGTTTAGAGAACCTTGTTATATTATTAGCAGGAATTTGGATATCAATCACTTAGGTCAGATCACTTACACACCAGCGAAACTCAACAGTATTCAAACCAGTAACAACACGATCATTTTTACAAGCTACAAACAGATTTTGATACATATAAATTCTAGAAGCGTTTAGAGCACCTGCATTATTGGCAGAACTTAGGATAGCCATCACTTAGGTCAGATCACTTACACGCCAAACGAAGCTCAACAATATTCTCAACATGAACCGCTTATTTGGGTTCATGATCAAGCTCATTTACATATGTCAAAGGCCAGGGCTATCTTCCTGTTCATTTATCATGGCGACAAGAGGGACAAAAGAGTTGGCAGTTTGTCGATATATCAGACGATATTATTCATTACCCGTTGACGCCTGAAGCCTTGTTTGACTCTTCTGTGGCATCAAAATCATTAAAGATGACGTCCGCGTATCGTAGTGTTGAGTTATTAAGGACTGTCATTCATGCACATATTTAGAACGATCAGGGGAGGGATGGTGATAAGAATGAAAAAAAAAGATATTCATCTGCAAAGGAAAAAAAGTCTGGATAGAAAAAATTGTTCCGTTAACTTGCAACATTATATTATTGGGTAGACTAGTCCTGAATTTCAGCTTGATTGGAATCAATGTCGTACAAATCAACCTGAGCCGTTCCTTAATTCATCGAGAGACTAAAACGAAGCCCTTTACTTGCAATGGAAAATAAATCTGGCTAGACAAAACCAAATTTGTTTCGTAAAACGTCCAGTATTATCGGATTGATTCGTCATGACCATGACCATTATTGGAACCAATGTTCTATACCCAACCTTAGGCATTCCTTATTATATCGATAGAAAAGAAACCAAGCCCTTTACTTACAAAGGAAAAAAAACCCTGGATAGACTAAACCAATTTGTTCCGTAAAACTTGCAGCATAATTGAGTTAATTTGTTTTGACCACGGGCGTTATTGAAATCAATGTCGAATAAACCAACCACAGCTATTCCTTAATATATCGAGAGAGAAGCCCTTTACTTTAAAAGCAAAGGATATCAACATTGTAAGAGACAGTTTGTTACGTAAGACTTACAGCATTATTGGGTTAATGATTCGCTTTGACCATGAGTTTTATTGGAATCAATGTCGAACAGTCCAACCTCAGCCATTTCTTACTCCATCGAAAATTGGATCGCTAATCCCTCTCTGATCGTCTAAACGCTGCAGAAGTCGATGCATCGGCCCGAGAGCGATCGAATAATCTCGGATTAACATCTTATTCGGACGTTAATTGATTGTGCTTACCGGCAGCGTGCCTCGGAGACAAAGGAAGCTGTCAGAAGACATCGTCCCCGGTACCAATCATCGGCCGGCTTGTAACTCAACTCGACAACTTCGATTTTAGGAATCGATGGGCGAACTTGAAGAGATCGTTGCGAAGTCATGTGGTCTTAGGACGACCTTGAACAACTTTCAAAGTGAATACCATTTAAGTCTCAGTCATTTGTATAACTAAGCCATCATCATATTTCTTACTCTAAAGAGTCGAAGCACACACGAAGTTCAAGCTCCAGTATTTCCTGTCATACATCTTATCAGTCAGGTCGTTTCTACAAGTTTCACACTCCATCAGTGACTTTAACGTAAGGCACGGACAGTCTATCGAGACAAAAGCAGCAGTTTACCAGCTGGTTCTCTATGGCGAGTAACAAAAATTGGCCAGCTTAACCGACGATGCTTGTCTAAGTTGATGTTGGCTGCCTAACCCAAAGAAGAAGAAGAAGTATATATCATACTGTAATATTCGATGATAAGTTCACCAAATATGGGCACCAACGTAGGTCTCCTCAATCTGAGTTTGTTGAAAATAAAGTATGAAATTTTACCGCATCTAGATCTATAAAAGTTTTTTGTTTGTTTGTTTGTTTGAACCTTTGTTTATTCATGATAAGCTCAAATCGGCACGCAAGCCACTTTTCATTGAGGTCATGAGGGAAGAGGTAAGGGTCAGATACAATATAACAGAGATACAAAGTCATTTGAGTCCTAATAACTCTATCAACATATATCATTACATATTTATGGTACAACAATATACAATTTCTACAACATACAACATAAAGTAGGGCGAAAGCTGGTTCATGGTCCGTGTCCGTTCGTTTAGTTCATTTCCGTTACTTCAAGAGTCTCTTGAAGGAAGTCAGATTCGGAGCCGTACGTGTGTCTGGCGGTAGGCTGTTCCAGACATTTGGTCCACGGTAGGCTACCGATCTTCTGAAGATCTCTCGCTTGGGTTTGGGGACAACCAGCTGACTGCTTGTGCTTTGTCTGGTTGTACGAGTACTCTGGTCTCTACAGTACACAAACATCTGGCGCATGTAGGGTGGCAGTTTGTTGTTTAGGGCTTTGTAGGTTTGTACGGCATTGAAGTATTGGAGTTTAAGCATTAGCTTTCAAGCTGACCGAAAAACAGAAAACGTATATATTGTGAATCATTATTATCATTATTATCATTATAGTTTATAGCCTCTCGCTGTTAAATTGGTTACTCATACATTTCATTCAATTCATTGACGAACTTCATCCCGTTTGTTGTTAGTAGTTGATATTCTAATATACCCCCTGCAACATGTATGCATCTTATCACTGAAATTTGCATTTAACTGTAGGCATTGCAATGGATTTAAACATTTCAGGGGACAGCTGTCTAGTGGTACCTTGCAAATTGTGAAAAGTTGCTTTTCTTCCAACTATCCACCATTTTACACAATTAATTGTTTGATTGTTCTAATCTATCGTTAACATATTCTTTCATTACCCTTAACTTAGTTTGCCATATAACTTATAGATTATAACTAATTTTGATTAGCTAAGAGGTGGAGGGCCTAGTATAAGCTATATACGCTTTTCCTTCCTCTTGGATAACAACCCACAGCCTAAAAGGGTCTATGGGACAACCTTTACCTACCTTTTTGTTAAAAATCCAGGCCGTCCCCTACAACGTTTGCGGGCCAGTTCGCACAATCATACTCGAGACACGTCCTTAAACAAGGGACCCAATTTTCGGTCCCTTCCAGATGCCAGGTGCAGCGCCGAAGGACAAAGTGGATAACAACCCACTGCCCTTACGGCCTCGCAAAGCTACAGGACAACCTTTATCTACATTTTTTTAGAGTCCAGGCCGTCCCCTACAACGTTTGCGGGCCAGTTCACACAATCTTCGTAACATGCTCGAGACACATCCTTAAACAAGGGATCTCATTTTCGGTCCCTTCCAAATGGCAGGTGCAGCCCCAACCGAGATGCATTTACCAGGACAAAGTGGATAACAACCCACTGCCCCTACAGCCTCCAAAAGGCTATGGGACAACCTTTACCCACTTTTTTAAATCTAGGCCGCCCCCTACAATATCTGTGAGCCAGTTCGCGCGATCAATTGCCCTCCCCGGCGCCCGCCATTTGTTTCAACAACTTGACATGTTTCCAATTATCTTTATTAGGGCGCCGCCATTACTCACAGCCCAGCCACCATGTCCGCGGAGTCCCCCGGGGTGCGCTCCGTGGAGCTGATGAAGATTTTATGAGGAGTTCGGAAGTGTGTTAATGTTTGCAGCCCCACTTTCGACTAGAGGCTGCGACCGCCCTGCGACCGCTAAGCGACCACTGAGTGATAAAAGAGTTGCCCAAAGGCTACATATGTTCAACAGGGGTTGGTAAGTCGAGAGGCAACGCCATATCATTGTGATGTAACATCATATGAAGATTTCATGAGGAGCTCGGAAGTGTGCTAATGCTTGCAGCCCCACGGTGGGGCGTCTGATACTACATACGTTCAACAGGGGTCAGTGGACTACAAATTTATATCTGAGCATCAAATTTACCACCACACACTTTTTGCATGACACTGTGATTATGATCATGAATATTCTATTCGCTGTCTTGGTACATGGTTGTCATTTTTCTCATTGTCACTGTAGAACCTAACAAAAAGACCAAGAGAAATCGTTACTTAGAAAACAGTTTCTTTGACCAGAAGCATCAAACTATACGCTAATTATGACCAAGTCTTCTATGTCATCAATCTTTGTGTATTTGCTCATTTTGCTGTCATATATCATAATATCTTTTGTGTTACAGGTTCAACGAGATTGCGTGAGGTAATCCAAGCTCCCCGAGTTGGCATCCGACGATGTCATCAACCACGACGATGTTGAACAAGGTTCAGTGAGTCCAGGAGGCAACGATGAGCATCAGATTCACCGCTACTTACTTTTTGCATGACACTGTGTTGCTGAATATTCCATTTGTCGCTTGTTTTTTATGACAGTCTGTGTTCTCATAACATGATCACTGTGTACTCTAAAACAGTTTCCTTGCTCAGAAGCATCCACAAATGCACTATTCATCACCAGGCCGTTCGTCATGCCATCAATCATTCTATCTTTGGTGTCATATGTTACGCAATGGTCAGTCAATCGAGAAGACAGCATCAAATTCAACACATCGCTGTCCCCTTTCATGACACCAACTTTGGAATAACGGACAGCTGGTCATATATCTCATGCATTTCTCGATTCCAATAGAAATCTATATACAACCATCCTGTTGCAATAGACATGATTTTGAAAGACCGGTGATTTTTGGAGACCTTGAGAAGACTTTGAAGTGAAATATTGAACATAAACTTTATAGTTACACTCTTTTAAGCCAACACCAGCTTTGGAATAAGAAACGGACAACGCATCTCTTGAATTACAATATATCATCGACGATCCTTCTTTGGAAAAAACGGCACCTGAAAGATTCAGTGTATTAAGAAGACAAAGAAAGTTAAGTGCAACGCTTTTTTGCATGACCCCCATATAAACAAAAAACAAAAACAAAACCGAGTAACACATCTTATATATTCCTCAATTCCAATATCCATTCCAATATATCTACTGTCAACTTGCAATAGATAAAAACGGTGGACATAACATTCACGACCACACTCTTCTAGCATGACATCAACCTTTCAATGATAAAAGGGAAACATAAATTACAATTTCTTGAATTCAAAAAGACGACTTAGAGATCTTCTTCTTGAAATTGATAAAAACGTCGAAAATAAAATTCCCAACCACACCCGTGTAGCATGACATCAACCTTTGAATGATAAAGGGGGAATATAAATTACAATTTCTTGAATTAAAAAAGACGACTTAGAGATCTTCTTCTTGAAATCGATAAAAACGTCGAAAATAAAAGTCACAACCACAGCCGTGTAGCATGACATCAACCTTTGAATGATAAAGGGGAAACATAAATTACAATTTCTTGAATTCAAAAAGACGACTTAGAGATCTTCTTCTTGAAATTGATAAAAACGTCGAAAATAAAATTCCCAACCACAGCCGTGTAGCATGACATCAACCTTTGAATGATAAAAGGGAAACATAAAGTACAATTTCTTGAATTAAAAAAGACGACTTACAGATCTCCTTCTTGAAATCGATAAAAACATCGAAAATGAAATTCACAACCATACCCTTCCGGCATGATACCAACCTTAGAATGAGAAATAGGCAGCATATCGCATATATCCCGAATTCCAATTTACGATCTACCGTTTTTCTTCGTGAAAAGACGGTATCTTTGAAGAAGAATTTTTGTAATTTGCATGATTTGTTAGACCGTCGACGATATCTTTAAACCGGTGCACACGCAGACTCTGATACGTGACACGGGTGTTCTCTGAAGACTTTGAGATTTATGGAGCAGCAAGTCTTATCGTTTGAGCTGAGAGCTGAGCAGCAGACAAAATTCATCAAGGAGGCTCAGGGGAACTTCTGAGATCTTTGCATGAAACACATCGACTCCCAGTAAAAGTTGCGAGGTTAAGTAAAAGTTTTGAATCATTACACATTCCTGTATTTGGAGCGATGCCCAACTCTGTTTTGTCAGTTTGTCAGGACACCACAACAGTTATTTGCGCAGGGAAGTGTTGCATTGTCATATAAGCTTCGAGACAAAGGCCAATTGCAGCCAGAACACTGATGTTCACATTCTGAATTTCATAGATCTTTGTATGAAACACAAAGACTTTCAGTAAAAGTTGCAAAGTTAATGTGAAGGTTTTATAATTCCGAAACATTTCGGCATTTGGAGCGATGCCCAACGCCGTTTCTAAAGCCCTTGGCACACCACTACAGTTATTTGCACTGAAAAGTGTTTTATCATCATCTAAGCTTCAAGATAAAGACCGATTTTAACCAGAACATTGATTTTTAAACCCTAAATCGTAATAAAGATTTACTCAGCAGCAATTCTCATAGTCTGAGCTCAAAGGTAAGCAGAAGACAAAATTGATTAAGCTGTCACGGATTGATATTCAGACATCTCTTCATGAAACACAAAGAGCTGCAAAGTTAAAGTAAAAACCATGAAACCATGTCCACGCCTCTCGGTATATAGTGTGGTAACCATTTCCGGTTCTTAAGCCCGTGGTAAGTATCTAAAATAAAGATTTAACAACTTGATATTTAGATAAAACACCTGTGAACTAAACACACAGTATCTCCAGTAACACATCGTAAAAACGGTTTACTGCAAAGCAAGACGTATTGACACTTAGCGCGTCGCCATAGAATTTACGACTGTTACGCCCAGTGTACGGCTTTACTCGTAATAAATATCACGTAACATTGCATAACGATGACGTTTTCTGTGGTCGTAAACTCCGAAATCTGAGCTCGTTAATATCCGGCTGATGAACGTTTTACGACGGAGAGTCCATGTTTACAGCACAGGGAATAGTCATTAAACTGATGGACTGGGGTAGAATTTATGACAATGCATAAATTATGATGGTGACAGTCCCAAATGTACGCCGCACTGCACAAGTGTTGAAGGAAGATAAAGAACAATACTGGCCCAGAGTTTTTATGACCCATGCAGTGTAGAAGGAAATGAAGATCCAAATAATAACATCTAATAAATCTTTCCTCTGCGGGGCATTATTGTGGATCTATTTTCGCAAAACGAACGCTATTTTTGTCAGAGTACAACTAAGTGAAGAAAAAAGGCACCATAATAGCTGAAATTATCCAGTTTTGGTTTTTCATACACTGTAGAATGAAACAATGCTTTAAAAACAACCCAATTATTTCAAGAAGCATTTAGTGTAACCAAAACAGTGACCAACGTTCGCAAAGTAAATCTTCTTGCTAAGTTAACAATTAGCTATCATCAATTAACTATTAGTATTATACATGTATATCAACTATTATATCTAATAACATTTAATCTATTCAGTTATCATAGCTTGTAGATGTTCTTGCAGTCCCCCAAGCATGCCCCACGTCTAAGATGTGCCTGTGACATATCGGTGTTGTTTATTGAGATATCGCGTCTGACGTCTAATTCTTCCACACGTCGCGAAGAAAGACAAACGAATTCGAAAATCAATACAAATCCGCTGAGGTTTGTGTGCGGAGTAGAAACACGGATTTGGACCAGAGGAAGCCTTTGATTCCTCAAAAAGTGCAGGTAGAGGAGAAATGGTAGGATAGAAAAAAATGATTTGAAAGTAAAACAAAAGGTTAAAAGAAAAAAAATGAATTAAAAGATGTGGGTTAGAGAAGGAAAGAAAGAAATAATGTATGTAAGGAGATACATGACCAAAGTCAAAACCACAAAGGGGAAGAGTTCGGACGTCCAATAACGTGGTGAGACTAATAAGATCATTCATCTGATCCTCTAGTTTCAATACGATTCTTAAGGCGTTTCTCAGAGCACAAATTTCTCTCGACGTTTGTACATTTTACTCAGGCAGCAGTGGTGAGAGACGTCAGTCAATGATGGTCGATTCAACTTAGGGCTCTCATAGTCCCCGAATGTAAATACCTAGCTTCTAGGATTCATCCAGACGCTTTTTAGCAATGATTTCCCTAAGCTGAAGACAAACTTGTGTAATAAATTCTGTGGCACCACAAGGTGTGAAGACGAAGTTCGTAAATTCTTCTGGCGGTGTCGAGAGATGTCAGTAATGGTCAATTCAACTTAGGGCTCTTACAGTCCCTAATCTAAATATCTAGACCATATGAATCGTTCGGACGCTTTTAGCCATAGTTTGCTTGTCCTTATATAGTTAACGTTACCTTAGACGAACTTGTATAATAGATCTTGTGGCACCACAACGTGTGAATCCGAAGTTCGTAAATTTTTGCTCAGGTAGCAGGTGGCGAAAGACAGCAATGATGATCAATTCAACTTAGTGCTCTTTTAGTCTCGAATTTATAAATCTAGATTGTAGGAATTATGAGGACCGTTGACAGCAATGGTTTACCTTAGACGAACTTGTGTAACAGATTCAGTCGGACCACAACGTGCGAAACCGAAGTTCGTAAATTTTGCTCAGCAGGCTAGAGACGGCAATGATGGTTGATTCAACTCAGTACCGAATTTAGATATCTAGGAATCTTCAGGAAGCTTTACGGCAATGGTTTACCTTAGACGAACTTGTATAAAAGATGCAGTGGCACCACAACGTGCGAAGACGAAGTTCGTAAATTTTGCACTGGCGGCAGGAGTCGAGAGACGGTAATAATGGCCGAGTCAACTTAGAACTCTCATAGTCATGAATATGAATATCTAGGCCGTAGGCATCGCCAGGACATTTTTCAGCGATGGTTAACCTCGCCTTAGTCACCTTAGACGAACCTGTGTAATAGATTCCGCGGCTCCACAAGGTGTGAAGCCGAACTTCGTAAATTTTGCCAAGGCGGCAGGTGGCGAAAGACGTCAATGGTGGTCGATTCAACTAGGGCTCTCATAGTCCCGAATCTAAATACTAGCATCTAGACCGTAGGAATCGCCATTACATTTTTAAGCGATGGTTAACCTCTCCTTAGTCACCTTAGACGAACCTGTGTAATAGATTCCGCGGCTACACAAGGTGTGAAGCCGAAGTTCGTAAATTTTGCCAAGGCGGCAGGTGGCGAGAAACGGCAATGATGACAGATGACTTGACAGGCGGCAACGCTCTGTATGCTGGAGACAAACAAAATCTGATAAACCGCCGCGCGAATTCCCACTAAGGTGGACATTTAGGTGCTTTAATTAAATTCTGGTGGCATTAGCACGCCAGTGGTGTTACCGCTGGGAGGGCTGATCTAGCGGTTTGGAAAGAAGAAATGACATTTCTGGCGGAATATGAAGACAAAGTGTGGAAAACGCAAGCAATATATTCTAATATACGCCGTTTGTAAATGTAATCGTCTAGGTGTGCGAAGCGAAAGGTGCCGGGGAAGCATGAATCTTCGCGGTTATTACATTAATAACGACTCAGTCTCAACTTTGGGGTTGAAAAAGAAAGGGGCCAGGTGGTCCAAAAACAATACCTTGGGGAACATCTGGGAACAAATCTCTTGAAAGCAACACATGTACTCTTTTAAATTTTCCATCAGAAAGCAGGATATCATCAACTATGCCTTTACCAGGCTCCAGACGTGGCTGGAAAGAGTAGAAATCGGCTGGCCAACTCCTCTATTTATAGCCTTTCCAGAAAGGTCTGGAGCCTGGTAGAGGCTTCCTCAATCCATATTCAACACGATAAAGAAGATAAAGTAGTGAGTCATAAGATTACTCCTTGGGAACCCCAGTACCCCAAATATGGCCAACTTTCTCACGTAGTTTTTCCCGTCAAAAGACAGGTCATTGCATCAACGACTCAAGCTTAACTCAAGTGTTATTCTATGTGATGAAAAAGACCACCTCTCGGGGAACACCGCATGGAACACCAGATACATAATCACCACAAAGTTTCCCGCAACATACGTAAGTATTTGTGGTATCATGATTTTGTAGTATCAGAGTATCATAGAGGTGTAGTATCATAGAAATTTTGTGGTATCAGAGAGGCGGTCCTAAAAGTATACCTTGAGGAACACAACATGCCGGAACAATCTGCACATAATCACCACAAAGATTCCCGCAGTAGACGTAAGTATTTGTGGTATCATTTGTGGTATCATAACGACCCAAGCTCGTCTCTAATGGCATTGTACACCATGAAAAGTAAGGTGGTCCCAAAATGGACACAATATAGGGAAACCAGCTCTCGGAACCTTTCGAACACCCTTTGAACCTTCCGACATCATTAAGACTCGAAAAACCCCATGATCCATTGTGGTTATTGCAACGCAACCCCATCTTATATTCTCATGCACAAGAAGAAATTTGGCCCTGAAATGTTTTTCATCAGATCACACCACACCCTAACTAGTCTCTTACGGTAACGTGGGTATGCAGTTTCTGCCGAACTGTCAAAACACTACTTTATGGGGAGGGACTGTAGTTCGGTTGAGTATCGACAGGTGGTGTCTGACATGAAACTGGTATTGGTTCACCGTATGAGTACAGCAAGGTTGTTTATAGTTAGGATCTAAAGATTGTGAGCTCGACTTTTCAGCATGCCTAATGTTTTGCTCTTGGAATGGGCACTTAACATATCTTTCCTCAATCCACGCAGATGTAAATGAGTACATAGCTTCGGTTAGAGACATCCTCTTGGAAGTGACGTATAGGCGGAAGTGTTGTATTTCAATACTATCTGCTTGGATATACATTTACCCATGACCTGTTGTTCAGGCGTTCCTGGATACATACATACAGATACCTTTTGAATCAAGACATAATGATAAAGATATATTAGCCACGCGCTTTGGTAAAAAAAAAACGGCCGTCGCATCTGTATCAATGTGATATAACACAAGGATGTAATAACAAGCTAAGAAACTCAAATATCATATTTAGCTTATGAAACAACACACAATCCATTAGATACATTTTATACTGATAAACCATAAAATGATAACAACCAAGCAATAATAATCAATAAATAGCCAGGAGCTGGTCTAAAACACCATTGCATCTATATCTAAGTAGTATAAAACACAGGTATCATGACAAATTCAAACATCAGATTTAGCTTATAAAACAACAAAGCAAGCCATTGCAATATTGATATATATGAACAGTAATTCAATATTTCATAATGACCATACACAGGTATTCTTTTATCAGTACAATTCTTAATGTTGAACTGTGTACTGAATATAACCATTACAAAATAACATTATTATCACAAATAGTTAATGCGCATCAATTTACTTCATTCCCACATGGATGGAAGCCGTTGAGCGACTGAACTGGAATTTGCATGAACTGATACCATTGACTTTATGAATTGAATATGATCATGATGTAAAAATATGGTTTGAAACACAACAAAACAAAGCACACGAAACTTACAAAATACACTTCCTTATCAATAAACTTTACACGACTTTCCCTGACTAATATGTAAAAATGTGTGCCAAAAAACACACTACGGATTTGGTGCGCCAATGTGCCAACATCTGGACATTGACATCCGCCAAAAACCGTTAATTTTTTTTATCAATAGAATTCTTTTGAACTACTAAACCCCCATTCCACTTAGGCGGCGACCTCGACCTAAAATTGTACGGATTACTCAACGAATTTCATAGATTCAAGAAACGAAGCTGTTTACGCTTTGTCTTTTCAGTCACATTTTTACATTCTGGATGATATTCAAATTATGAAAGCCAAGGTTGCACAAATCCAATTCAGGTCACAGCGAGATCGCAGCGAGATCGCAGCCAGATCGCAGCGAGATCGCAGCGTGATCGCTGTCTAGTTGAATGCGGACCTAAGGGCCCTGTCACACTTGTGCGTATATTCAAGTGCGCGTGAGTTGCGCATTAACATTTTTTGGGTTTAAGTAAGGTTTGCGGGGGAAAAGTTGTTTTCTACTTTGACCCACCGTTGTGCAGCCTTGTGATCGAACCTAAGAAATTACTTATTCGGCTGCAAATCTAACCTAAACCAAAAACATGTTAACACGAGACACATGCGGACTTGCTTATACGCACAAGTGTGGCGGGCTTAACTGAGGTGCTGGTTGCTCAATGGTCGCCGCCTCAGTTGAAAGGGGGAATGAACTCGTAAAGATTCAGCCCAAATGTGCACCTTAGTCGCTCAAGCAGAGAAGTGTTCTTTCCAGTTTGGACATGTACGATATCCAACACATTAGGCGGATCCTCCATACTTAAGTGCGGAAAGAACACCTCTCGCAAAACTAGATCTATGTTAGTTTCATGATTTCGAATTTCTTCATGAAGCGAGTGGGGAGAGACTACATAGATATGAGTATGGTTCTTAACGAGCTCATCTTGGTACAAAGTTGTCAGCTCGCTGAAAAGAACTTCAGTTGGCGCACCTGCTAGATCATGCAAATGAACATCTGGCCCCGCGTTGCCATTGGTCGCTTGTTCTAACACGTGACCAACGTTCTGATTGGTTGTTTGGTTGCCATGGATCCCGAGCAGATACGTCGGTGGCATGTACGTATGGAAGTAGACGATATGCACTCTTTGTGTAGAGTTTTGCTGCCGCACTACGTGATGTAAGTGAAGCAAGGACGGAACGACCCCGCCTTGGTGCAAAACTCCAAACAGAACGGCACAGAAAACATTACCAACTACAAACCCGACTAAAAGAAGCTTGTTTAGCCTGCCTCTTGTCCAAGTGAGCTTGCGGTGATGTGCCAACACAAGAGGAATGATACAAGGGGAAATGAACCTCGGTTCCTGGTGAGCAACCGCGGACAAGATGAAGATAGGAATGAAGTAAGACAGAAGGAAGAATATCTCTAAGTCAACTTCTTTTACACGACGGATTCTGGCCAACATTTTAGCGTCTTCATCAATAGTTGCATGATCCTTTTGGAAAGAGTGAGGTTTAGTTGAAGTTGCCTTACGTTTACTGTTCTGCGCCGTGGTTTTATTATTACCTTCTTTAAAACTACTGAACAGTTTTGTGACAAAACCAAAGGCATCCAGAAAAGCGAGAATGGCGAGTACACCAAACAAGAGTGGGGTGTTAACAACAAGATGAGTTATTCTGGGGTGTAAACCGTGTTCCTTGACCTTCGATGTATCGATATTATACCTCAAGAAGTTCCAAGGTGTGACAGTAAGGTTCTGAAAAAGACTTGAAGGTGACTGAAGGAATGTGTCCATTGTTAAAGAGTGGACGTCGAAAGAACCGAAATACATGGAGTCACAAACAACAAAGATGGCAGTTGTCACTATCGCTCCCGGTAGTAACTGTAGTGCTTTAAGAACCCCTTCTTTCAGGTTCCAGCCTTTGCTCGGGTGGAACGCCCAGTATAACGTTGGAACCAGGGCAAAAGCAGGGAACGTCGGCCGATTGAAACACCCTACCACAATTAGCACGGACAACAGAACTGAATGCGAATTGAAGGAATGTCTCTCACCAACTCTATCGGACACAAAGTTTTCAGATTTTGCACCTTTGACCCGATTTTCCCTCTCGCTTGTTTGAGGTTCTTCATCTTTGAAAGAGTCAAAGACAAGAGTAAGAACGGCTGCAGACAGGACAGCCTCAAGTGTGTTCGAAAACGTTCGAGTGAAAAAGACAAGAGTCACATAAGAGGCGGAAAACACCGCAAGGCACTTGAATCTATCCATCCCCGCACCCAAGTGCTGTCCCTTACTCCCAGTATTACAGACCTTCCACAGACAAAAGTCTATGAAGAAAGAAAGAATTGTCGTCCAAAGCCTTGGTGCAATCAAAAGACTATAAGCGCTAAGTTCTGACAGTAGCCCCAAGTAGTTGATGGTCTTCAGGACGAGGAAAGGTATTCCTGAGGCGAGGAAAGGGAGCACAGGTGACCGTATCGGGAAGTCTTCGTCCCACTCCCACGTGTCACGCACCTTGTAGTTCAGACCTTTTCCTGTGAACACAAAGAATAAAATCTTCATTGAAAAATGACTTCCACATTTACATGATATATGCATGTACTAATCTCCAAGCATATCTCCACGGTGCCAAAATCGTACAAGCTAGCCAGAGAAGCTCCAGTCAGCCAGGGAAGTTATCAGGCACCGGATTGCAAAACAAAACGTCTTTCTGCCAGTTGGATACGGTCTTTGCAACCGTTGGGTCTGCTTGGAGACTATGCATGTACGCCTTTAATCAACTGACACAGGTCACAATGTTGGCAGTCCAATCATTTACCACTTGTAAGAATGATGGCCCCTTTGCATTAATTATGCAAATCAGGAATCTATTTGCAAAATTGGTATCTGTTAATGTTCCACCTGCCATAAACTACATATGTTACATATATAATGGAAAACACTGCAAATATAGATTGGTATTAGTATGCCATAATTACCTGGCTTATTTCATGTATACAAATTTATATGACTTTAACCCACCACCATGGCGGACAATATCCACGTCATAGCCACGTGAGTGCAAACACCATATAAGGAATCCTGACCTGCCATGACCTCTGGTGACTGGAAGAACTCATCGGGGTGGATGTAGCCAGACTGAGGCAGGAGGACCCAGGCCACACGGAGAACGGACAGAGCCAGCCAGATAGTTCTCCTATCCATGGTGTAGCAATCTTCATCGCCAAAAAAGGAAAGGAAAGTGATCTCGAAACAGTTTAGCTCAAATGATCTCAATGAACAAATGAGCTAATCTTCCACTGGTCGTGACAGGAAGACAGACATGCCATTGATACAATAGGAAAATACAGTAAACTAGTTTCTAAAAATGAGTCAAGTAAGAGTTGAACGTTACTGGATATCTTTAATTTTCCATTAAGCGCTGCCAATATCTCCCCCCGTAGACCCTTAGGACTTGCCTCCTTCTTAAACTCCCTAGAACGGCGGCGTATATACCTTGGGGGGGGGGGGCGATTTCTTACACGGGCCAATGTTCTTTAATGCCGGCAAGGGACTTTCGCCGAGGGACGACCGCCTTTCTATCCAGAAAGAAAGAAAGGATAGAAAGGCGGTCGTCCTTCGGCGGGATAACTCCCTCTGCGGCGAAAGCCCCTTGCCGGCGTTAGAGAACCTTGGCCCGTGTAAGAAATCGCGTCAAGGCCCGCGAACCGCCCCACCCCCCGCGAAGGAGGCTACCTCAGGACAACAAAGGCCTCGCTACATACGACATATCAGATAAGGGGTTACATGCCTGGGTCGAATGGAAGACTCTTTGATTTAAGGTTGATATTTAATTGTTATACACACAATCAAATCTGCCCTTTTGACCATCCTCAGCAGCCAACAAAACCCGTTATGCTTAGGTCACAATTAGTAAAAGGGGCCGTGCCGGACAGTTTGTCTCACTTTCGGGCTATTACCGGGTTGCTACCGGGCCTAAATGGGAGACGCCGGGTCAATCCTGAGTAGGTCGACTCGGTTGGGACTGCACACGTTTTTCGGATGGGGCGTAAAACGGGTGCCCCGTGTTCGAGGAGGAGCCTTGAGCACACTAAATGGGAGGGTCTAGCAACCCTGTTAAAATTTACCCTCCTACTGAAACAGCAAGGAAACTAGCTGAACTATGTGCCACTAGTCACTACAAGGGTCTGAACGAACGAAAGAACGGACAGGGAACGTATCATACCTTTGTTATGTTGCGAACTTCAGATGTTTGTACATGTACAAGTGTTCCACAGCAAGTCGCACCTATGCCTTCGTAGCCTTCGTTTGCAACATTACCACACCCTTTCAACGGAGTTAGGGACAGTTCATTTATGGTGGCAAAGTTGTCTTGTGGTTAGGGTTGTTTACTTGAAGTTCAAAGGTCATGGGTTCCAAATTCCAACCCATAGCAGAAAACCACAAAAGTTGAGCTCTTGGGAAATGCATTTTACGCCTACATAAGTTGGTGAGCAATGAAAAAAACTGCAAAGAACATTATCAAGTGAGAGTCATTGAGTGAGTGAGTGAGTGAGTGAGTGAGTGAGTGAGTGAGTGAGTGAGTGAGTGAGTGAGTGAGTGTATGAGTGCGTGAGTGCGTTTTGAGTGAGTGAGTGAGTGTCAGAAAAGCATGGGCCATCATGAACATTGCATCAACGATTGAAGGTCAATTCAAGTGTTATTTTACGCGATGAAAAAAGAAAGGTCGCCCTAAAATTGAACATTGGGGAACACCACGTGCAAAAACTGTACATAAACACTACGAAGTTTCCCGCAGTATAAGCAAGCAAGATTCATGGTTATTAAATACATCAATAACCAAACCATGAAAAAGAAAGGTGGTCCCAAAATTACTCCGTGTAAACACCAGATAGTTAAACTCTCGGAAACTATAGAGGCGCCCTTCTAATCTTTGATGAAGACTTGAAAAACGTCTTAACATTGTGGTTATTCAGGGGTGCCAAAGAATACATACGAATTTTACGGAATACATACGATCCCTTACGCAGAAACATACGATCCGTACGGAATACATACGATCCATTACGCGGAATACATACGATCCTTACTAATTTGGAGAAATCATGGTGTCTGGATCACGTGACACCGGCGGCAAATTCAATATGGCGGACTCGTAACCAGTTCTTCGCACGACATCTTCGCTTTAATAGCGTATCCCATACGGCTAAACTGTAAAAATCTCAAGCTGCACTAAATTAAGACTGATGTAGGCTTAGACTCAACTAGGGGGACCAGACAAAGCTATAGCTAGATTCGGTGTTAGTGCGATGGCCAGCAAATTAGTAAGGATCGTATGTATTCCGCGTAAAGGATCGTATGTATTCCGTACGGATCGTATGTTTCTAGTAATGGATCGTATGTATTCCGTAAAATTCGTATGTATTCCGTAAAATTCGTATATATTCTTTGGCACCCCTGTTATTGCACCACAAGCTCATCTCATACTCCCATGATGAAGAAGAAATTTTCCCTTAAAATGTTTTTCATCAGATCACACTACATACTAACTAGTCTTATACAGCAAGGTGGGTATGTACTTTCTCCCGAACTCTGTCAAAACACTACTTTATTGGGAGGGACTGTAGTTCGGTTGGGTATCGACAGGTGGTGTCTGACATGAAACTGGTATTGGTTCACCATAGGAGCACAGCAGGGTTGTTTATACTTAGAATCTAAGGATTGTGGGCTCGAATTTTCAGCAGACCGAATGTTTTGCCGTTGGGAAAGGCACTTTGGACATATTTCATCAGTCCACTCAGATGAAAATGAACACCTATAGCTAGCTTCGGTTAGGGACATTCTCTTGGATGTGACGTGTAGGCGGAGGTCTCTAGATACTATAGCGGTTTCGGTACATTCGTAGTACAGACTCATGAGATTCATCTACTCGGACTTAGTGGTGCGTACCTAAACCCGAGTTTAGGTTTAGGTTCGGACTCGAGTCCAGAGGTTTAGGTTCAGCTTCGGACTTGAAAGTCCGGACTTGAACCAATGGAATATGTGTACTACGAATATTTTTTCCTGTTTCATGTCAAATTGCATATTGGCTTATATTTTACATGCAATTTTAAAACTATAATATGCGGAATTATATACAGTCAGTAATTAATGCAGAAGTTCAGTTATAAACACAAAACAGCAATGTTTTCATATTTTTCCAGTGCAAATTTCACGATCTAAGGAAGCTTTAAGATGGTTTAAATTAAAAAGGAGTGTAAAAGTGAGAGGTTTTTTTTGCAAGTCCGGACTTGTTTCCAGATGTTTAGTTTTTTTTTTTTTCACTTGAACCTAAAGGTTAGGAACAGGTCCGGAACAGGTCCGGGGTTTAGGTACGCACCACTACTCGGACTGGAGAATACACGAAATACATCTCCAGCTTTCTGTTCCACGACCCCCTTCACTAGCGGCCTCATGCGGTATTAGCATGTATTACACCAATTCAATATCATATGTACATGCTTTTACATGTACAACCAGACAGTACGTGACATATACTGTAGCCATGACATTTCACCTCTGACCTGTCTCAGAGAAATCATTCCTGGGCGTCAACCAACAGACGATGCGATAGCGAATCGCCCATTCAACGTTCTTCCCTTTTTAGCGGTAACGTTAACGATTTCAGACAAGAAAAAGGCATAGTGCCCAAAACAAAATAGACAGCCTATTTTTAGTTTAAAGCAGGGGAAATGCCACCTATGAGTCACACGCAGCCACTGTAACGTTAGACGTGGCCTTTGTTGATCAACAATACGCTATGCGTGACCTTGGGCGGACGCAGCGCACCTTTTCAGCAAGGGAGCTATACTCACAAAGGCGATTTTTCAAATGCAAAGCATGACAAGATTTTCGATCATTTCGTTTCAGTGGTTTGACTGAACTAACTACAAGCGACAAGACTTGGAACATGAAGCCAGTTGACTCATAGAACGGGTATTTCTGCTAGCGGCGATTTCCAAGGGCGCGTCTTCTGTTGTGGCTGACGCAAGACTCGTTATGATATTCCAACAAATATACGTCAGTTCGAATCGTCACGTGAAGATTTTCTTTACCGTTGTACCATCATGGATGCTGTTCTATTTACTGTGGTGATAGGAGCAGTCTTGTTCGTGGTCTTTTTCTCTGGAATATGGCATCGCCGACGGATTAAAGGGGCACTACGTATACGGTTTCAAGGTATGTATGATACACGACTCTTAATATAACGTTGTGATGTATACATGTGAAGACAGTTCGTGTTATCATGCTGCAGCGTCAATTCTTGAAATGCCGACGGATACCCTAAGACCACCGAATTCAGAACAAAAACTGTGGCCTTCTCAAGAAATTCTTGAACACCTGGATATCTGACGTGTGCAGGCGTGGGTAAGGGGAGTCTTGTGTTCGTCAATTCTCATCCAAATGCCTATATGCAGCAGCTTATATGTTTCATCACTATGTATTTCCAAAGAGGGCAATTTTTCTTATCTCTGACGAAGTCTAAAGCGGTAGAAAGAACCATTGAGACATGTAGATATTTCTGACACGCATATGCTATACTGATATAGATGAATCGATATAATCTTATATGTACGCAATTACGCACTATATTGATGTTTTTAAATGACGTGTAGGGAGATTTTATGTGAATACGCAAATGTGGAAACTACCATGTAGTGAAAATAATGTTACGTTTGCGGTTTTTGAAAGATAAATTTTATGTTATGGACCGAAATGGAGCCAACAGGTAAATACAACATAATTCAGGCTTGTTAAAGCCTGCAGGTTGTGTGAATAAAGATCAATTCAATTCAAGATTAGAGATTACCGATAAACTCGGCCGCATAACAGAACGTTACGTGTAAACAAGGGTTGAACAGGTAACAACACTTCCGGGTGGTATTGTTTGCATGCGTGGCTCACTCTGAATAATTCATGATGTGTGGAAAGTACAGAAAGTGAAAGGGGATTCCCCGCTAGCAGGAATGAAAGGGAAAGTGGTGACGTCATTACATGTATACTCAGTCCAGATTACAAGCCTCATGAAGGTTTATCTCCAAGCAGATGTAAGGGTGAAAGAACGCTACATTTTCTGACTGGCGTGGAGCCAAATTCACTTAGAAACCCCCAAGCAGTGATGGAGCAAACATTCAGCAACCTGGAAAATATGGAAATTATCCATGACGCAGGAATCTTGATATCAAAGCTTATAGCTCATTGGTTGATCGTTTATGACGTAAAAAGATGACATATTGTTTCTGTGTTGCAGATGACAGTTATAACGATTATAACGATGGTGAGAGAGAACCTAACAGCCAACATGGTCCAGAACAACGTAACAGTGAAGATGGCCAAACTGAGGAAGATACTCCAGAACAAGAACACTCGGAACGTCTTCAAGATGGAGCTGTCTGTGAAAGAAAAGTTGATCACGACTTAAAAGACACCATAGATGTGACAGAAACACAAGGTACTTTTATTTCAAACAAACACGTCTACGTAGTAACCTGTATATGTATTCAACATCACCAAGAAACGACAAGAAGTCGAATTAGTTTTATATTAGTTTTATAACCCATGTTTTAGATTAGTATCATCATCATCATCTTTACCACCACCACCATCATCATCATCATCATCATCACCATCATCATCATCATCACCATCATCATCACCACCATCATCATCATCACCATCATCATCATCATCACCATCATCACCACCATCATCATCATCATCATCATCATCATCATCATCATCATCATCATTATCATTATTATAATTTATCATTATCACGATGTTTTACACAGCAGCCGTAACCGAGATGAGTGACGTAGGAACCGAGATGCAGTGCGTCAACTACGTCACCGACTCCACCAACGTCAGCATCCTCACCGTAGGCGCCAACTCCGTGGTGCATTATGGGATACCTGAACAACCACCTTCCGGTGAGTCCCCAATATTTCTATTGAGTTTCTTCATGACGGTATTTTACCAACTCAGATGAATGTCCATGCTAATGCTACGGTCACATATCCCATCCGGGACCCGATCGGGACATTTTCGAAAAAGAAAAAAAAAACATAACTAGAAAATACACAATATATGGTAAGAAGTAATTCTTTTACGTTTTGTGTCTTTTGTTGTCTTCTATATCATATTTTTCGTTCCCACAAGATGCCCAACGTGGCCCAGCTTTGGAAATGGGACCGTATCATTAGATAGAAATATTGGTTTTAATAAAAAAATGAAAGACAAGTATATTTTCTAGATCTATTCTATTTTTCTTATCTTTCAGAGCATGAGGTGCCCACCCCCGTACTGTGCATCGTGCACAAGCCCGCTGGTCCGATCCTGTCGTCCCGTAGAAGGTCACGTGATCCCGACCCTGAGGCGGACTGTCGTCTGTTGGTCGGCGTCAAACATGACGTCATCAGTAATGAGTTCATGACCTTGACCTTCAGCGAGAACCTGTCGAACGGCATTGTGGGAACGGACATCAATGACCCGGTATGTCTTCAAAACTCTATGCATGTTGACACATTGTAAGCGGGAAAACATTTGCAAGTTATATTGTTTTTGGCATTGAATTAAGAGTGGCTTCACGTATAGACAAAAGTAATAAATGATAATATAAGTAATAGGTAATAATCAACTATCACATTGCCATTCACATACAACCCGCGATGGCCATGGAATCATTTTCATGGACACTTAATGGGTGAGATTGTTATTCGATGAAAGCTACGATTTTTAAGAACGTACACCTCTGAAAACTTGTATATACCTTATTGTTCATACCACCAATTTGTACAATACATCCTTTGATTTTTCTATCCCACAGTCGCGCCAGTATCTCATAGACGTGACCTCTATCAGCCACGTGTCCAGTGATGACCACTCTGAGAGGCCGTCGCGTTGCCAGTACTGCCCTCTACTCCCTGACCAGTCGCAAATAACCCTGACCAGAAACATTTGCGGCTTCTGGCTACGCTTCTTCGGACCAGCTACCACCTTTGACGTGTCCCTCGGCCTTCGAGTCGCCAAACTTCGGAATGACGAGACATTTCCGAAAACGCCCGAAGACACGACGACTGATTCCGAGACCATAGAACTCGTTGACGAAGTTACGATTAGCATCGAAACGTGCAGCGCTCGCAGGAGACGGAAGAACAACCCGGAAAGGGAAGTGAAAGACAGAGATGGCGAAGATTTGAAGACGACCAGATGGAAAGATGTTTGGATAAATGGATCAAAAGAGAGAACAGACAGCTCATGTGCTCTCGTCCCAAGAATGATGGAGCGCACAAAACGAACAGGTACGCATGCGTAATTGTCACCCTCTTTTGCCAGAGGATGCAACCAAAGATTTGAAAGAGCGCTCAACGGATCTTATTCACGTTTCGTGTGTTTTGCTGTCTTTTGAAATCACACCTTTAACGTTACATCTTGCATCAGTTTCCAATTTTGAAATGAAGGATTACACAAATCCAATTTTTGTCGCTGTACAGTCGCTCAGCGATCGCCGTCTAGTGAAAAGGGGCCTTTGCACACTTTGTTAAAAAACATTACACAATACATGTATCATGAAGTGTCCCTAACATTAAAGAACTAAAGAAATATCATCAAAGTAATATCATACCATCTTAATACAGTGTGTAATGTATTTTCGTGGTTCTGTTTCAGGAAGTCTTAAGACAAAAGCGTATGGCACCATCTTGAGTCGGTTGGAGACGTTGGGAGAAGAAGGTAAGTTCACCTTCTTCAAGATTCTTTGTTCACGAACTGTAAATGACCAGATATGTACGATTACGTATTAGAGTCGCTGTGGCAGCATTGAGTCTTTTTTTTTTTTACAAATTCTGAAAACAAGAAAAGTTTGCTGACCTTTAGCTTTATACCATAAAGGCAAAAACTTTGTTATTATGTAAAACTTCATCGCCTTTGCTTTTTGTATTACCAAGAGCTCCCATTATAATGGAAATGAGATTATGATATTTATTTTTCAGGGAACTGGGCAGAATTTGATTATTTCTCTGCTCAACTGGTGAAAACCTACGAAAGAAGAGACGTGGACCTGTACCTAGTCGTCGTGTTGGAGGTGAGAATCTTTTCTTACTTTAATTTACTTGCACCACCTGTACCAGGGAATGCAAACAAGTTTAGGAACATTTTGAAGATTAAGAAAAACACATTTCTGAATACGCTTGTCCTTTTGAGTCGAAATAGATATATACATGTACGTAATAGAAAATAACATTTGACATTTCTCGATTCGCATTCCATTCAATATACGCAGGACACAATAATTAACTTTCATATATTTCCTTCCTTCCCTCCTTCATTTATTCCTTCCTTCCTTCATTCATCAATTTACTAATCTATTAATTTATTCATACATTCTTTCTTTCTTGTACTTTATTCCTCCCTTGGGAGAGCATTGCATTGCTGAAGTATTTACAAAGGGGGCGCCATAACACTTAACATGTGGTATATAGCGATCCTGTTTTATAAAATAAATCATATTCCTATATTGTTGCCACCTCGTACTATTATTTACAATATTATTCATTCATTCATTCACAGCAAGCCTTCGCGGAGTACTACAAGCGGAACCTGGGAGCAGCCGTGACCATCGCCAAAGGTGCGCTGAAGACGCTGAAGAAGAGACCTGCTGACAACACCACCATGCTGGCGGGGCGCACCTTCTACCTGCTGTCCGCCATCTACCAGGTCGCCAGGAAGTACGGCGTGGCCGAGAAGTGTATGGAACATGCACAACAGGTGTGGTATACCAACATTATATGTCACGATATACGGGATAACTTTCGGTACGGGTCCGTATTTTACTGTATTGCCCCGGCTTCGAAGTCGTATTGCATGGGCTTCCATGGAATGCTTCAATATGGTGTATGAAATTCAATAAATTTCACTTGATGCATGAATGTATAGAAACACGAATATTCAAGAAATATTCTGTTGTTCAGATGGTTTGTTCATCTTGCTCATAATGCCTATATGTTGGGAATCAAAAGATTAAACAGATTGCTGTATTTTCATTCCATGCTACTCGTAGAGAGACTGTTGTACAGTAGATTAGCAGTACTTTAGAACTGTTGTAAAAAAAAAAAAAAGGTGCCGCAACTTGGATTTTTTACAGTTGTTGAAAAATCTCTATCTCTCTAATACCAAGGTGTCTTCACTGCTAATGAGGAACCCCTCCTCCGCCTCATTCACTGTCGGTCTATTTCTGTCTATATGTATATACATGTCTGATAAAACTGTTTTTCCCACAGGCTTTGTCGGATTTTGAGATCGGCGAGGACACAGGTAACGCCTGTTACAACAAAGGCTCCCTGTACACCGACATCATAGCGAACGACAGCTGCCCCTCAGACAGGATGTTTGATGAGGTAAGAGCTTCAACTGGCTCTTGGAAATCACCGATGTTTTGTTTGACTGTTTGCTTGGTAAGGTTTCTCCTTACAAGTGTGCTAATAATTATATTATCTAGAATACAATAACTCGACTGTTTCTTTGGGTATCGATAGGCCTTCTACAGAATGTGAAGGTCCGTGGAAGCCCAAAGCTGCCATGGAAATGATATTTGATCAGTACAGATTCAGATAAGACGTTTAAGAAAAAAACAACACTTTTTCAACTTATTGTCTTGTTTTGAAGGTCCGTGAAAGTCTGGAGTTGGCCATCTGCCAAGGTCGGGCCCGAAGCGTCAACCCGAGGAATGTCGAGGCAGCCCGAAGGAGTATCGAGACGGTACGCAGAGAGCTCTGGCAAGGCATGCCGAAGCGAGGGCGCTGTCGCTTTCTCCTGACGGAATCTGATCTGTACTACAGGGAAAAGGGGTACACCCTCTCACAAGAGAAAGCACAGGGAGCACGAAACCTTGCCGAGGAGTGTGGCTTCAAGCTCGAAAAAGACATGGCGGAGCAACGATTGGTAAATCTCGCTGGTTGCCAACGTTCGATTCCGACACGTACCACAAGTCAACTGTTGAATGGCGTCGCACTTGGAGATTCAACTTTGGGGTCTTCAATGGCTAGCCCACAAGACACTTCATCTGAACAACATTCTTAATACCCCTGCAGCAGAAAAATTGGTCGGCTGACGAGTCTACGAGCCCTAGATTACAGTTTTGGCAGAACTACGCCTGGTGTTCTCACGATCATAGCGCGAATTTTAAGGATTAGCCGACGTTCACAGGTTACCGAGCTTCGTCCAAACTACTTTTTTAGCTTTCAAAAAATACGATCGATATTTTGAAATCTGGCGGCGAACAAATTTGACTATACATGTAGTTTTAAATCATTGTAAATAATGCTGGTGACATATGAGCTTAAGTTTGTAAAAGAATGTCTCGCGTATTTTAAATGGAAATGAACATATATTAAGCTTTTTGGACATATGCCCTACTTTTGTGCAAAGAAAAGGCTAAAGGCAAGGGAGAATATCATCACTAGTTCCATATCCTTCTTTCTTAAATGTTTTGCCTGTCATCTAATCTCACGACCACGTAAATGAATGAACTATGTGTAACAAGTTCTTGCCATGCCTTATGAAGAAACCTCCCTGGGAGATTGTCTTGAACATATTTTAAGAAATATATACATATCTTTAAAATCTTATATTTCAGTATAGAAGAAAATCTTATCTATTTTGTGCATGTTAAATAACAGGACAACACATCAAGTTGATATGTTAATATTTCCTGACAGAAGTCACACATGGAGCTGATATTGGTTGTATGCTAAGCATTTCATTCATCAATAAATTAAACATGTGGAAGTGCTTGAATCATTGTCTGACATTGAAATCAAAGAAAAATGTTAGAACTTAATTTAGGCATTTGTAGATCCATATAATAAATGCAGCAGTGAGAAAGCTGAGAATGATTTAACATATACGATAATTCTTTTTTAACAGAAACATGTATGCGGCTATATGTTATTTTCCAAGTACCCTTCTATCATTGTAACTATGAAGTATAGTATCTTCATTAATCAACAAATGAGATACAACTAGAACTCTGAGGCAGACTGAAGCAAGTATGGTGTCTAATTCGCAATTGACATACAACTACAACACCAAGGCAAATTCAAGCACCCAAGATATATAGAATGTCTTTTCAATTGCTTCTTTCTCTTGCCAATCTTTCTCTCTCTCCCCTCCCTCTTTCTCCAAGTATCATTGTCCAGTTCTCTCCTTTTGCTCCTGTTCTTTAGCAATGTCTTGAGTCCCTGTAGTCCCTTCTTGCTGCTCTGTCTTGTCCTCAGCTGTAGATGAGGGTACATCCTTCAGTTCCTCTCTCCTATACTTCTCCAGTAGTGGTTTGTAGATGTACAGCCCCGTCACCCAGCCTATGCCCAGCACAGCGGCTATCTCCAGCTTACCAAGCCGCATTTTTAATCAGTCTATATATTTTTGAATAAGTTTCAGCTGGTGACAACGATGTCAGTTTTGTTGTAGCATAAAGCTGGCCACTGTGTGTCTACTGTATTATACTGTAGTTCAGCTGTCTTTTCTGTCACAAAGGGTGCTGAAAAGATGGGAAAATGTGAAGATAACATTTGCTATTATATCACTTAGATGTTAGTTTGGTTTGTGTTAAACGACCTGTATCTAGCCCCTCGGGGCACGAACATACAATAAAGGTCTTCAATCATCATCATTATAAATAGTATAAACATGACATCGAAACATTATATTATACCAACCCATGCAGGAATTACATTTTAGAGGTCACACAGGTGAAAACCGTGTCAAATATCAACATTTCTTAAGAATGATTTTCCTATCACATTTCTTAAGTATATAAAGTGTACGAAAGAAGCGAAACAATAACGCCAAAACTAACACTCGATTGTAATTTAAGTGCCCTAAAAAAACACCAAACCAAACGTTGAAATGTCCCCCTCCCTCCCCTCACGACAATATGAACAAACACACGTTGTGTGACGAAATGTCGACATTCCATACTAAACACCACACATTTACCATCAAGATATAAAGCCTTTTTGACCAGCACAACTTACCAGCGTAATAGGTCGGTCGTGCCAACCAAAACAGAAGAACGTGTAGCAAAGGACGACGGAGAAATCCAGGAGCAAGGACAGATTGAGCTATAGGTACAAAGGTTAGAGGTCAATATTTTCACTGCCTGATTATCAAAATTATACATGTCATGTTATGAGTTTTGCTATGGTAAGCCTGTTAAATATGTACAGAGATTTGTCATTTTCTATCGCTAACGCTTCTTATTCAAAGGCGATGCAAAAGCGAGTGTCTTAGTAGAACTATTTTCAGAGTTCGACAAAGGAAAAATTGTTACAAAGCTGTATGGCAAAAACACCCACACTGTTTTAATGGTATAACCCAATTTCAAGATGGCCGACGAAGCGGCAAAATTTCTTCAGTTTGACTGCATTTTGACGATTTAAGTGCGTATTTCTTCACACATTCGACTAGAAATGCACTCTATGTGATCCTTAAAGTCTTCAGATTGATTCTGTAGCATCTTTTTCGAGTCTGATATCGGCTACGTCACTTAAAGAAGGTAGGTTTTCTATGAGTTTTTTAGGGGGGGGGCGGCACTGTACACTCAGAAACCTGACAAAAGAAGGATACTGGACTAATCTCCAAACGAAAGCTTGCTGAAAAATTATTAAGAAAACGGGACAAATACAAAGCCCAACAGAAACGCCTAAAATCACGTTAAAAACCAGCCGGTGCCGAACCTCTGCTTGGAGAGTAATGCTGGACCAAGGAGGTTAAATATTTAACCTCCTTGGCTGGACAGCATCTGAAAGGTACCATCTGAAATTATGTCAGTAAATTCACAGAATCTTTTGCTTGGAGTGAATTCTTCAAATCAAATCAATTCTTTAAAAAATTATTCATTCCTAGAAAAAAGAGGAAAATAATAAGCAGATCTAGAGACAATACAATGAATCTGACTGTTCAAAGCATTCTTCATTCTGTTGATTTTACCAACAGCAGAGAAACCTACCATGACATCCACGGAGGCCTCAGCGCTGGCCTCAGCCCGACGGCGCGCCCTGACGGTAGCCGTCAGCGCTCTGTGTACGGAGGGAGGTTTCGGGACGGCAGAAAACGCAGCACTGGAGAGCTTAACAGAGATGTTGCAGAGTTGTGAGTTTCTATGCAGGGCGCGAAATTAATACTGTACTATTAATAATAGATGCACAGAAATAATTTTGGGTGCACAACATAGAATAAAGTCAGGAAATTTTTTATGTATTTACAAATCCTAGGTACTACCTGTCTTAAGAAATTTGAAATCTGAAACTCTGTAGCTTCAAAATTCAGTAATATACTTACATGTACATTTCAAGAATATTAATATGCTACAATTAGTACATCTAAGCAATTGCCTACAAAATGATCAGTCAAAAATTGGGTGCACAGCGCCTACTAAAAAGTACTAGCCACTCAGCTATTCAACGCCACTATCTCACTGTAACTATTGAACTGTTTGTCTCCAGATATCACAGAGATGGGCAGGAGTGCGAAGCAGTACTGTGAACTGGCAGGGCGGACTGAGCCCATGCTGACGGACGTCACCGTGTCACTCATAGAAATGGGTAACAAGTCATTTTCTTCTTATATAACGTTTTTATCTCCATGAAAAATAGAGATTTAGTTTGGTGTGTGTGTGTGTTTGTGTGTGTTATGCCAAAAATAGTTACTCAAGCAACTGGATGAAATTGTGAAAATTCAAAATTTTATCCAGTTGCTTGAATTGAGTAACTATTTTTGGCGAATCTTACTACCTGGATGTCTAACCTTCATCAATGTGTGTGTGTGTTTGTGTTTCCAGATTTTTGTTACCAGCATACATTGTAGAATTTGTAGTTCAAGAACCTCTGGATGGATTATGAAAATATTTGGTATTTGGGTAGGTGATGGGCAGACGAAGGTCAAGGCTTTACTTTGATTTTCTACTATAGGCAAAAGATTCAAACTTGTAACTGGTTTGGGCTCATCTCTGCAGTGTGTTTCTGTAACAAAAGAAGTCAATAAAAAGAGACAAAACAAGAAATGTTAATCCATACATGTTACCTGTATACAACTTAGAAGCTAGCTTTTCTTGGAGAACATTAAAGTGTGATTTGATTTGTTTTGCAAAGGTATTGATTAAGTTATTAAAGATTATTTTGTTGACTGTTTTGTCCATATTCATTTTCAGGTGCAGATATAGAAGGCCTGCCAGCCTATGCTAGGAGGGCAAACCGTCTCACTATGACTGCTCGTAAGTTTGGGCTTCTCCTAAATACTATTCAAAACAACACTAAACTAGAAAACTAAAAAGAGGTAAAATAGTCTTCCTCCATTGAGGTGAAGTAGGATACTTTTCCAAGTAGCTGGTAGTGTGCGCCATGTATATATATGGCCTCCGTTGGTCAGTATTGACCATGGTAAAATCCTACAGCCCTACAGCATTGACTGACTAAACAGCCCTATACGCAAATGGCAGTCTGTGCAATGTGCGCCATATGGGTTTACCTTTTCTCATATGCATGTTTTAAGCCCAAACTCCTGAGTATAGTGACCACAAGTCTTCTGTAACCATTTTCTTGAAGCCCATTGAATTGAGTGCTTGCTGTAAACAGGCTTGACTGTTATAATGTATCAGCTGCAAATCTCGTTGTTTCTGTTCCCCTTTCAGAGCCCCAGGCCAGGACCCCGGGAAACCCCAAAGTACTCCAGACAGGGACCAAGAAGCCGCACCCGTCTTACGTACCTGAACACCTGCCTGCCTTCCCCGACCCGCACACCTACATCAGAACACCTGTAAGTCTTCTTACACACTTCCATCTGACAGCTGGAACACCTGTAAGATTTTGTAGCCTTTAAATTTACCATTTCCCATTGGTGGTATATATGTTACTCTTTATATCTTCATTGATAGGTAAAGTTGTGGTTTGAAGTTGAAACTTTGAAAAGTATATATTCTAGATCTGTTCCCCCTTCTACCACAAAATGGAGTCCCTGCAAAAATAAATGAATCTACAGTACTTTATTCATACTAGGTGGTAGTGGATTCACACTTCCTGCATGTTTTGTTTTCTTCTAATTGTTTGTTTGTTTGTTTGTTTATGTGTTTTCAGACCTTCCGTCCTCCTGCAAGCGACTATCAGGTGATCCGAGAGACGGCAGCGTCACAGAGAAGAGACATCGAGCGTGCCCTGACAAGATTCATCGCCAAAACCGGTGACACGCAGAGCCTGTTTAAAGACGACAAGAATTCCTTTCCATGTCAGTACCTTAATGTTTGTACATTGTAATGTATATACATGTAGTTGTGTAGGATCTGCATCAGATTCTGTATCTGTATAGCCTGTATAACTGCCTTCGGCAAAACACACCAGCTTGGCAGGTGCATGGCGCAGCAGCAGCTGGTTAAGAAGGTAGCCCCTTAGCCTATTTTGAGGCCGTAGGGGCAGTGGGTCAATATTCACTGTATCTAGGGCACTGCCTTTTACATGTACCTCTCCAACCCAAGTCAGGTTTTTACACGTGTGTGGGTGAGGAAAGTCCTGTAAAATGCTTTTCCTTGATTCAAACCCAGGACCTTCATGTGTTGTCTTATGTAAGTTTGATAGTCCAAAAATATAGTGGTTCCTTTACTTGATCATCAGTGCAGTTTTCTTCCATGGTTTGATAAGTGTGAAAGGTGATGTGTATTCATTGTTTGTTTGTTTTTGTATTGTTTCCATAGTGATAGCTCCCCAACCCCTCCCTGCCCCGTACATGTTATCCCTGGTGGGATCAGACATGGACGTTACAGATGAAACCAGTGATGAGGAATCCATGGAGACAACAAGCTCCTCACAACAACAGGTACGGCTGTACTAGCTAACTGTAGGGTTCAAAATTTATTTTTGGGAATAGGTGCACTGGTGCACAGAAAAAAGTTTGGGTGTACAACATGAAAGAAAGCAAAATGTATTTACAAACCCTACTGCCTCTCTAAAGAAATTCAAAGGTTTTCTTAGCTACATGTATTGTTTTAAATGCAAAGTTTTGAAATACACTGGGAAAATATCCCTTCCATCTGGATCTGGAGTGTGATCTCGAGTGTGATCGTTCTGAAATTACCTTGTTGGTTATGTGATTTTGTTTCAACCTTTAAACATACTACATGTATATGACCACAGGAAGAATAGCTAAATGAAGTGTCAAGGTAATTGTGGATCAAAGTCAAACTGTTACTTTTTGAGTTTGGCCTGCTTAAACTTTTTGGCTTACATGAAAAGTTTCTGTTGTTTTAGACTGCTCCTCCCCAGGCAGCGGGTACCAGGGAAAGTAAAGACGGTCCAGGGGAAGGAAAGGGTGAAGACTCCTCCCAAGAATTGTCTCAAGATCAGCGGAACAGAGACTCAGACTCCATCATCGATAATCCATTCCTACAGCCGGCTAGAAAACCACCGTTCAGGAGAAAACTCTCAGCAAAGTAACGTTAACACAGGAGACCAAATTTTTGTGTGAAAAACAGGTATTTTTTTCTCAATTCGATATTGATAGGAACACTTTGTATTTCTTTTGTGTGTTTAGGAGAAAACTTTCGGTAAAGTGACGTTAACACAGGAGACCATATTTTTGTGTGAAAAACAAGTATTTTTTTCTCAGTTCGATATTGATAGGGACATTTTCTATCAAATTTTGTTTTGTGCGTTCAGGAGGAAACTTTCAGTTTTAAGGAATGATTGATTAGTCAGATGCAAGTTTTTCTCCCAGCCCTTTATTTTCATGATGTCATCACACTAATTATAAGAACAAACAAATTAAATAGGTGATATCTTTCTTTAATGTAGTCAGAATGCATTAATTGTCTTTGTAAAATACATGATTGTAGTCTTTCAAAATATTACCTTTCATAGGTTTAGTCATAGTCATGGAAACAGCAACACTTATTGTCTAGAAAATACTGCATTTTTTATACTATTTGTCTTCCTTGTACAATTGTGCCTTGTGTGAAATATACACATATCCTTTTTCAATGTAAAACATCAAAATATCGTGAAAAGTACAACTTTACCGTCATGAAAAGTACATAAAATGCATTACAGAAGCACAAGTGTCACACTGTCTTATTTTTCAAAGTTGTTACTTTATAATTATGACTATGCAACGTTATCAAGCATTATCACATAGCTAGATGGTGTCGACCAATCAGAAGCCTCCATTGCCCATGTGTTATGACACCATAACACAACTATGATACTTAATACACTTATTTTTCTCTACCCTGTTTAAGAAATGGTTTTAGATGTCTTTCTGACTAACATTTATGATTATAATGATCCACAGTACAAAGATGGTTAAAAATAACTGCATTTGTTCAACAACTTAACTTCCAGCATGCTAAGGTAGCCGTCTGGCACCCATTTGTCTTGATTCTTGGTTTAGGCAGCAGGGAGAAGGTTAAATGTCACCTATATTTACCACACATACATGTAAAAACATTATATTGAACAAAGTGTGCGTTCAATGTACACAATCCTTATTGCAATATTGGATCTCTTCTATAGTCAAATTAAAGTTTTCTTCAATATATTTCTTTTGATTTGGTCTGTGACAAAATATAGTCAATCTTTAGTTTCTTAGAATACATTGTTCCTGTACACTATACAACAGTATCTATAAAAACGGGAAAATTTAGTATAAACTTGGCATTATGAGTTGGTAGGAAACAAAGCGAGTATCTTGCTCTTGCTTATAAAAGTTTTTAAAGTTTATTGCTGAATTGAATCGGCCTTACAACAGCCAAAAAGCCATGAAAAATATAGATTTGTTTCTTCAACTTTACATTTTTGGTCCTTATAGTAAAGGGTTATTAACATCCTTAGGCTAGTGTACTTTTAATCTTGAATATATTGCAGTGCTCTTTTTGACACCCATTCCATGTTAAAGATCAACTCTAGCTTAAGATGGGGTTGTGATGATGCTAAAAAAAAATTTAAAAAGTACCACAAATGTGATCATCATGTTATGACAGCTTTTAGAATTTTTTTTCATCATGTCGGGCGGGTTGCCCGGACTAAGTCAACTCTCTTCCTCCAGTCGCTTCGGTCCGCCATTAAGTGCTCTAGATGAGTTTTTTAGCGTCATCACAACACCATATTAATCTTTAATGTAAATATTAGGGTTGAAAACAGATTGACTTGCTGCCGTCAAGCCTAACCTCTGCTTGGAGAGAACCATGTGACCTATAGGTTACTCCTTCTCCTCCTCTTCCTCCTCCTGGACCGGCTCTGCGCCGTACATCACGTCCGTCCTCATGGCGTACTTTAGTCCCGTGGTCACCTCTTCTCCTTCGTGGTAGATGTCGTGTTGGAATACCAGGACTCGACCTGGAAGCACAAAATCAATCTGATTGGCAGAGGAATGTTATTTGGTAAAAAGGTAAAGGTAGTGTCAAGATAGCCTCCATAGCAGGCTCTACCGGGCCTTTTGTTGCGGCTTAAATAATACATTTGTGACAGCCAGCCTGTAACCATTTTGCTCGTCTATGGTTACGGGCTGGCTGTCACAATTGTATTATCTAAGCCCCCCCCAAAAGGCCCGGTAGAGCCTGCTATGGAGGCTAGTGGCCAGAAGACCTCCACCTCTTCACTAGAGTGAACCCAGCAGACAGAGGTGCCTGGCGTGCTGCTTTCCTGGGCCCCCACATACTCGTCCAAGCAAGTCTAACCCCCACACCACGGGGAAAAACAGACGATAAACCGGAGAGCAAGGAGGTTTGCGCAGAGTGAGCGAGTAGTCCCATAACCTTTTTGAGGTAATATATAGGCAGTTGGTTGTTATCCACTGTGTCTAGGGCAAGGCATTGGAAGGTGGAGCCCATCCCTCTCCTTCCACCGCCTTTTACCTCCCCAACCAAAGGCAGATACCCAATTTACACCTAGGTGAAATGGCGGGGGAGAGAAGTTTTGTGATGCACTAGAGATCTCTCAAACACACTTTTTCAAAGAGGCGTATCTATTCAACCCAAGCAAAAGTTAGCATTTCTCACCAGGTTTAGGGACGACAGGCACTTTCTCCTTGATCTTGTCCCCAGTGGCAAACATGGGTGAGATGAAGTTTGTGGCACCTCCTGTACTGCCCTGCAAGAAAGAAGAATAAAGCAGACCATGATCCCAGGGTCTTACCACCTAACCTTATAATGCCATTTTAAAACAGTTCTCTTCTTTACTGCTTAGCCTCATATCTGAGATTATCGTGGGGTCGTGTGACGCAACGGCAGAGCTTTCGACTCAGAACCAAGAGGTCCCAAGTTCGAATCCTGTCATGTCACCAATCTAGTGCCCTTGGGAAAGGTACTTCACACGACTTTCCTCACTCCACCCAGGTGTAAATGAGTACCTGACTTCAGTTGGGGAAGTTCGTATTGAGGTCACCTGGTGGCACCGAATAGCAGCTGCCCAGACCCTTGCAACAGTTCCACAAAATGAAAGTGTGTATAAGATATTATGTTGTGTATTGTGTGAAATCTGTAATACCCTGCATCAATTCAGCGCTAGAAAGGCTGCCATTGCGGGTAATTTCTGACCGATAAAAAAACATTATCATCATTAGTGCCCGGTACAGATAAAACGATGGGAAAATAAAGGAAAGGCACTATAAGGAGCATAAACAACTGAATTTGTGTGTGCAAAGGACAGGACAAACTGGCAAGTGAATTTAGTGAGTTAGTAATACATATATTCTTCCCCAGTTCGGTTTTGAACTGGGAAAGGAACCCCGCCTCCGCCACACCAGGCTTAAGTTGGTTCCACTCTTTGATATGGTCTGAGGGAAGAACGAGAGCCTATCGTAGTTGTGACATAAAAATGGATGGACCTTTCTAATCTTACTTGTGCCCTCAGGTTCTGAGGTCAAGAAGAGAGCAAGTGAACACAAGGCAATTTCTTTTTTAATCTCAAGTTTCTCAATGCTTTGGATGATATTAACCTACAATTATACACTCACCTCATTCAGGTACAACATGAACGTGAGGTAGCTCCTCTCGCCGTTGTCGCGCCGGTAACTCCCGTCCATGTGCGGGTGGAAGTAGTGACCTGGACCATACTTCAGAAACCTCAGTCTTAGGGACAAGAACGATATGTCAGGGGCTTAATTGCATGATACATGTACGAGTTGTATTATTCCCGTTTCTGGTGCTATATTCAATATATTGTTTTAATCCTATGTTGAATTTACCAGGTCTATGCAAAACACAGAAAAAGACTGGTACACTGGTGTCCCTGTGGTGTAGTAGTCTGCGCTTCTGTCTCTCACCACATCTGGTTCAAATCACTTGGACCAGAAGGACTGGGGTTCAAGCCCCAGGTAGGACACCTCTGGACAAGAGGCGCATTGAGTCATACCAAAGATTTATAAAAATGGTACATACTTCTGAAACAGTATGGAAGTTAAACACACTCCACTGCCAGTGGACTAGCCCCCTGCTACAGTGATTGCACCACAGTGTGGCCCCAGGGCTATGAAACGGAGATGGGCACCGCACTATACATTAATAATGGTGTGGGAGGATTTTAACTAACTAACTAACTAACACTGGTTGGACCAGGGCCGTTCCCAGATTTACATCTTTTTCTGTCCCATTTTTTTTTGGACAGATGGAGTCAGAACATTTGCTCCGTCCCGGGACAGAGGGACGGGTCCTGGAGACAGCCCTGGGTAGGACTGAACTATTTCGGTAGGGGGGGTTTTCTTGAATTATAGGCAACAACGTTTACCTCTCGTTGAGTCCGAGTACTTTCCTCCTGGCCCACCTCCGCGGCACGTACTGTTTGATCCTCTCCCAGATCCACTCTGCACGCTCCACTGAGTCCACGATGCAGCGCTCGCTATTCCGGTAGTCCGTAGCCAGGATCTGTCTAAAAAAAAGTAATTTAACAGTCATCCTCAGATTGGGCATGTCCCTGTGGTGTAGTGGTCTGCACCTCCGTCACTTACCACATATGGTACCAATCATTAGGAACCAGAGGGCCCGGGTTCGCATCCTGGCATCCGGGTAGGGCATGTCTGGATAAGAGGCGCACCAAGTCATACCAACAACTTTAGAAAATTGTACAAACTTCTGAATCAGTATGGAAGTTAAACACACTCCACTGCCAGTGGACTAGCCCCCTGCTGCAGTGATTGCACCACAGTGTGGTCCAGGGCTACGAAACAGAGATGGGTGCCGCCTTATGGCTAGCTTATTGTGCGGGAGGACTTTAACTAAACTTAATCCTCAGATTTATGTACCAGATGTGAACCATTCGAGTGCTGTAGTGCCATTTAATGTGCTCGAGGAAAATCCTTGAGTGACTACATGTCTGTCAAATATTTGCATTTTTATGTTCTAATTTTGCATTTCTACGTCTTATCGGAAGTGGGCGGGGCTATGGTATCGGTCTATTTACACTAGGCGCGTGAAACTAAAAGATCACCCTAGGCCTGTAGCTTATTTTTGTGCCGTTCTTGAGCACTTTTGATAAGAAATCCGTACGCAAATGTGGTAAACAGTGGCATTAAATGTCAATTTCATAAAGATTACAGCAACTGTAATATTTCCAGTTTTCAAGCTTCATAAAATGCTCTGGGTGCCTTTAAAGTGTATTTATATACCTTCCACCTCCAACATTCACCAGTGCAACTTCATATCCCTGGTCTTCTGTCTGCTGAATCAGTTCTTGACATTCCTGAAAAGAAGGAAAGAAAAAATCACATAGTTTTATAACAATGCTCATTAAAATGAATAGTATGTTGCTGATGAATACATTTAACATTTTGCATGACAGTCACAGTCATAGAAAACACAAAATACTTGTATGTAATGTAGTAATTGAGTAGAGTGTAAGAGTAGTGTAGAGTACAGCAGAGCAGAGCAGAGCAGAGCAGAGCAGAGCAGAGCAGAGCAGAGCAGAGCAGAGCAGAGCAGAGTAGAGCAGAGCAGAGCAGAGCAGAGCAGAGCAGAGCAGAGCAGAGTAGAGCAGAGCAGAGCAGAGCAGAGCAGAGCAGAGCAGAGCAGAGTAGAGTAGAGCAGAGTAGAGTAGAGTAGAGTTAAGTAGAGTATAGTAGAGTTAAGTAGAGTAGAGTAGAGTAGAGTGTAAGAGTAGAGTCAAGTTAAGAGTTGAGTAGAGTAGAGTAGAGTAGAGTGAGTAGACTAGAGTACAATAGAGTAGAGTGAGTAGAGTAGAGTGAGTAGAGTAGCTATAGAGTAGCTATAGAGTAGAGTAGAGTAGAGTAGAGTAGAGCAGAGCAGAGCAGAGCAGAGCAGAGCAGAGCAGAGTAGAGTAGAGCAGAGCAGAGCAGAGCAGAGCAGAGTAGAGTAGAGCAGAGCAGAGTAGAGTAGAGTAGAGTAGAGTAGAGCAGAGCAGAGCAGAGCAGAGCAGAGCAGAGCAGAGCAGAGTAGAGCAGAGTAGAGTAGAGTAGAGTTAAGTAGAGTATAGTAGAGTTAAGTAGAGTAGAGCAGAGTAGAGTAGAGTAGAGTAGAGCAGAGCAGAGCAGAGCAGAGCAGAGCAGAGCAGAGCAGAGCAGAGCAGAGTAGAGTAGAGCAGAGCAGAGCAGAGTAGAGTAGAGTAGAGTAGAGCAGAGTAGAGTAGAGTAGAGTTAAGTAGAGTATAGTAGAGTTAAGTAGAGTAGAGTAGAGTAGAGTGTAAGAGTAGAGTCAAGTTAAGAGTTGAGTAGAGTAGAGTAGAGTGAGTAGACTAGAGTACAATAGAGTAGAGTGAGTAGAGTAGAGTGAGTAGAGTAGCTATAGAGTAGCTATAGAGTAGAGTAGAGTAGAGTAGAGTAGAGTAGAGTAGAGTAGAGTAGAGTAGAGCAGAGCAGAGCAGAGCAGAGCAGAGTAGAGTAGAGCAGAGCAGAGCACTCAGAGTATACGGTCAGATATGAGGTTCCTATAGTTCTGATCACCCACTTCTTTTCCATCTCAAACATTTGATATTCCTTACCTCTTTTGAGAAGACGTTATCCACGATGAAGGCCAGTTTGTCGTTCTGGAACTCCCCGGGAAGGTTGATGTCCTTGCGCTGACCGTGGAATTGAACTTCGACCTCTGACAGAGTCCGCTGGTCATCTGGGGCGCTCTCTGTGCTCCCCATCCAGTCTGTAGGGCTGTGGTTTGGGAGAATAACAAACGGTTAATTCATTTATTTTCCCAGGGACTCAGATTTGGGACACAGGAAAAAATTCAAGGTTTTCCCAGCAATTTAAAGTTCGCAGTTGGAACAGTAACGTATATAGTACAGGCACTGTAGTAATACATTGGAAAAGTATCTTTGCGATTTCATGCATTCGCCCTCCGTTGCAGAGGTCATCACGAAAATAAAACCACCGCGAACATTTTCAAGATTTGCCGTAACTTAGGATAATCTCCAAGCAGATGTCGTGGTAGAACATTGTCATGTTTTCTGACAGGTGCAGGTTCGATATAAGCTGGCACAGACACTTACCTTCTTTCGACCAATGACAACAAATACTTGAGAATGAACTAGGCAGTTTCGACTAGACCGGATCTTTCAATCGTTTCTTCCAAACGTCTTGTTATGGCCGTTGTACAGCCTTCTCTACCGTTTGCAACACATGCTCAGCTGTTTTTATAGTGTTCCTTTTTTTTCTGGATGATGAAGTCATCGCCTGAATAAACAGACAATGCCATACAAAACTTACCTCAAGCTTCCCGTCACGTAAGCAGTCGTCATCATAAAAACGTTTTCACTTCCACGTCGCCGAACTGCGCTATGAGTGACTCAGAACCCTAAAATAAAACACTCCAACTTATAAGTTATATTTCCACCTTCAAGTCGATTCCATGGTATCTTTGTTCGTTGTAGAAGGCAGAAAAACGCTTGCAGTTTGATGGGAGCCGGTTTTTCAGACGTTTTGAACGTGAAACAGTTTCAGATCATGTCTTTGTCTGTACGTTCGGTTGCTACTTACCTGCTTGTTGCTACTTCCGCGTAAACAGGTGTTTGACCTATGACCTATGGAAAGTTGTGCAACAGCGCCATTACTTTTAGCGGAATCAAAAGGGAAAGCAGCTAAAGATTTTCGTCTTGAGTTTAAAGATCATTCATGTCTTTAAAAGAATTTCAAAGAGGAAGTTAATATCAAATTGCATGTGTTTGCAATTGTATACGAAAAATTGGTCGTGAATATTGCATTTGTTTCAGCTTTTCATCCAAAATCAAAACTGACAAACAAAAATAACAACCCAATTGAAATATCACATGTGATATAGTAGTGCTTACAAGAATCTCACTTTTGTGGGTGTTTCTGGCTTAATCTTACTTCCGACCAAAAAAATCGAAGCCGGAACTTCTAGTTTCTGGCCTTCCATCAACAAACACCTGTTCGTATCCTCGGGCTTTTTCGGGCTTTGTGACGTCATCTTCGGTCTCGAAATGCGGTCGGACAAGTTATTAGCGCTTGGCTGCCGCAACACAAACAAAATAGACGGGGAGTCTTTTCCAGGTCACTTCACAAAGGCGGATTTCCCAAGGGAGGTTTCAGTCAGTGGATATTCACATCGAAGGTGCCGGAAACTAGAAACGGAAGGCGTCGCTTGTGTCTTTCTTCGAATGCTTGGAGAGTTCTTAATCTAAAAGCGACGTCCGAGGGCTAGCACGTAGGAGTTTCCTTTTGCTATAAGGAAGGGAAAGCACAAGGAACACAGCTGTATCTTGTCAAGAGCCTAGTGAAAATCAAAAGCATGGCGGATCCTTCTCAAGTTACTCTGAACCAGGTAAAAACAGACACCACAGGTGTTGAGATGACCGTGCAACAAACGCCGCACACGCAGGTAGACATGAATAACCTAAACGTCGTGGACGGACAACACACGGAGCAAGCTCAGAGCCAGGCGGTAAGGCACTTTGTTTTATGTTATCAGAGAATTGATGAACAAGTGTTTCCTCAACTCAACCGTATATCTCGTAAGGTTTAGTGTATACAAGCTTGTTCGTGAATGGCACAAAAAATAGGGAGACCAATTTGAAAGAGGGCTTTCATAGTCTGCTATTAAAGGTAAATAGTTGATCCCCTGGGAGTGTTTGGGTGGGTGAAAGTTGCGTTGAAACTGTGTCTGGTAGAGAATTGTTTTCCTTACGATTTGATACGGCTCAAGGACTTGAGTTATTTGAATTGAGTATGAAGCCAGTGCACAACATGCCGCCATCTGAGATTTTAAGCACGCGTCTGAGATTGATCGACTGTTTAAGTCGCAAGGAACAGCTTTCACTTGGATCATAGCGTTCAAAAGTAGGCTGGATTCAGTGATGAATATAAATCGGACTCTATCTATTATTTCAAGGACATTGTATATGGAGGTCCTGTGGTCTCAACCGTAACATTACCTCTCGCAACACCTCGCACAGCTTTATTCCGCCTATTTGGTGAATGCAAGCCTTGGTGAATCGCACAATTTAACCCAAAAATAGGGTAACCAATTTGACAGAGCCGGAGGGCTTCTATAGTCTGCTGGTGGAGGTAAATAGTGAATTGCCCCCTGTGGGTTTTTAGGGGAGGAGTGTTGGGAGGGGACAGGTGAAATAATTAATTGTGTCTGGTTTAACACTCTGGTATGTGCAAGGAGGACAATAAAGTCAGCTCAACATCGTCATGTTATAATTTGCCATGCCAAAATGATTGAATGTGTAGCTGTAGTAAATGTAGTTTACATGATACAAAATAGATCAGGCGACTGACAATGCGGAACTTAAACTACCAGTGAATTCACACGCCCTCGGACCTAAAACATACTGGGACGACCGAAACAGGTAGCTCACCTGTTTACCTTCCCACGGAAGTTACGCTAAGAAAATTCACATGCCGTAACGTTAGAACTAACAGCGTGAACACACATGTAAACATGTAATCTCCAAGCAGATCTATCGGTGGCAAAGACCGTATCCAACTGGAGATTTGATCGCCACCGAGATCAAAACTCCTTTTGCCAGTTGGATACGGTCTTTGCCACCGATAGATCTGCTTGGAGATTAGTAAACATTACCCTTACGAACAGAATCTTTTTTTACAATCAGAAAAAAAACACGTTTTATTCGCATAATGATCATAAGTGCAGGATAGAACATTTTCAGTCAGGCGTGGATACCTTTGTTGTATAATTTTTGTAGTCTGTCGTAGGATTTTACGCCAGGCTATGACAGAACCGACAGTCGGCAGGAATATACGAGAACCCCGCCCCTGCCGTTACAACACAGCTAAATTTTTATACGACACACCCATCAATGTCAAAAGAATGCCCTCCAATTTTGCTCTGAACCTACGGCCCCTGTATGAACCAATCTGACCAAGCTCTTATGAAACTTTAAGTCATTAGTTCTGTGTTCTGGACAGTGTCCAACCCTATGGCATACGGCTTTGCAGGTTTTTTTCTTTACTTTTGTAACTGACAACCTCCTGTATTGTTTGGAGAAAGTAACAGATTGCCGCTGTCCACGGTGTACGCTTGAATCAATAAAACACATACTCGAAGTGACCTCATTAACTCTACAGCCTTGTAAACGCGTTTTGCATTGTTTGCTGTTCCTTACGCCAAAGAAAGATCTACAAATCAAAGACATAGTTAGCCTCCTTAGAACCCAGTTACTTTCATCGTACGACAGTCGTACGATTGCTGAGAGCATTCTGGAGATGGTCGTGCATATGTCGTATGATCGGCAACAGAGGGCATTCTTGGTACAGTCGTGTGCATGTCGTACAAACTTTAGCTGTCTTGTTACGGAAAAGACTGTCTTAGATTCATTTTGAGGTTGGTTCTGTCACAGTCTGCTTGCAATTTCTGTTACATCAGAATTGTACGAAGACCTAGAACGAATGTGACCGCTTCATGCACATGGGTCCTATAATTACGACTTTTTGTATTGGGATTTACAGCTAAGTTTTTACATAGCCAACCGTCAGCAAGAATTTAACAGTATTTCCTGTCAAAACGGTTGAATTTTGTAAAACAAATTACAAAATGCCCTCAACTTGATGTAACTAATGCGAGGAAAGTGGCCGGGTTCTTAGATTAGGTACGCTATAGCTTCTTTAGCATGGTCCTAGATTACGACACTAGTCCTGTTAACATTTAGACAGCTGTCGTCGGCTTTCATGTTCTACTGCCTTCTTGCAACAAATGTCAGGTGTGTCAACGTAAGGAAAGCTCTTCAAAACAAGATACACATGTACATATTTGTCTCTCTAAGCTGCAGCCATGTTTACAAACTATGAGAGGGGAACATTTCCGCTCACATAGGCAAGACTTTTCTTTGGAATGCGTAAACATTTCAGATCCAATAAGAACTAGACACAAAGATGTAACTCTGGAGCACACATGGTTAATGAATTAATCCATGTGGAACATAACACTTGTGAAGGAGAGCAGAGTTTCCTGTTGAACCAGGAGTCGTGTGGTATTGTGTATACATTCCCTCACTAGAGGCTGCCACCGCGATGCGACAACTAAGCGACCAAAGACTTGACATGTTGCTCAACGAGTTTCATAAATACGGAACGATTTTTTTACGTTTCTTATGTTTTGCTGTCTTTTAAATAATACTTTTAGGTTTTGCCTTATATTCCAATTATAAAATCTAGGATCAGGCAAATCAAATTTAGGTCGCAGTTAGGTCGGTCAGCGATCGCCGTCTAATGAAAAGGGGGCCTTAGTCATTTTGCCTACATGGGTTTGCTTTTCTATCTTGAGGGGGTGGGTTAGTTCTGCTCTTCTTTGTCCTGGATAGGCAGTCTTAGATTATTCAAGTTCATACCTGTGGGTTCCAAACCATGCGTATGAATGTTCCCGCCATGTTGTAAGTTTTACTATCTAGCGGTAAAAGCGCATAAACATCGCGTACAAAAGGTAATCTGTCCATTTTGTCCAGAAGAAAAAAGTTACAGCCGCTCAAATGATATCACTTCAACATAAAACCCATCTACTTTCTTTTAAGACTAGGAGCTAAACAATTAAACAAGCCGTTTTAAAACCCTAGAAGCCATTTCAAAGTCACAAACGTAAGGTTAAAGTAACAAAAACAGATATTCTTGCAATCTGTTGATCCAAATTGACGAACGAACTGTGTTGCTTCCTTTGTTACAGCTGATTCCACAACATGAGGTACAAGGGAAGTCCAAGTTCGTATTCTTCCAGAGGGTACAGAGGGGCCCGCCCAAAGTCAGACCCCCTCTAGGGATGAATGCTTACGCGCAGAAGAAGACCATGGCGCAAGGCTTCATGGACATGGCGCTTCTCACGGCGAACGCCGCTCAGATGAAGCTCATCATGGTCGAGGTGAGAGGGGACCGAAAAATGTTTTTCGACTAGCAAAGGATGAAACTCTCTCTCTTTCTGTCTGTGCCGTTTTCGGGTTTGAGTGTATGTTCGTTTGTGTGTGTTGGAGTGTTCGTGTTATAGTGTGTGTGTGTGTGTGTGTGTGTGTGTGTGTGTGTGTGTGTGTGTGTGTGTGTGTGTGTGTGTGTGTATGTAACGTTATGTACATGTGTGTGTGCGTGTGTGTGTGTGCGGATGTATGTTTATATTCGTGTGTGTGTGTGCATGTATGTACATATATGTGTGCATGTGCGTGTGCCTGTATGTATGTGAGTGTATGTATATGTGTGTATTTACAATACATATGTAACGTTATGTTTTATATATATACATGAGTGCGTGTTCGTTTTATACGTGTGTGTTTTGTATCTCGTTCCAAACCCCACCATCTCATTTCATCACGTATGCTTTGACTTACATCATGATCAGGGTAATGACGGCCGGATTCCCTTCTTCGACTTCATCTTGGCCCTGCTGGGGCTATCCATCGCGTTCCAGATCGTGGTGGGAGCGCTGTTACTGTACAAGTCCCAGTACAACATCGAGCAGCATAGCGAGCAGCACAGGGCAGACAGGTAAATAGCGCTGTTACTGTACAAGTCCCAGTACAACAGCGAGCAGCACAGGGCAGACAAGTAAGTGCATGGAGCAAGGATTGTATAGTTCTTTTAGCTTTGCTCCATTGTTAATGCCGTTGCCTTGGAATTCGGAAAATATTGTGAGTCTTTTTCAAATGATAGTCATGTAACATAACTTCTTTTACAACGTCACTTTTAACGAAACAGCGAGGATAAACAATTTTGTACCATGCTTTGTTTCGAGACATTGTTAGGTTATTAGATCTTGAATGAAGTTCCTATCAAACCACTTTCATTCACATGCTCTGTATATTCCCTGCGTTGTTTTGAATGATGAGATAAATTTTCAACATATCGGGGCCAGATTCTTTTGCTGAAGAAATCGTAACTGTCGGCCAGAAAGTAAGGAGGTTAAAATAGGCTTACAACAAAGAAGTCTAGTTTTTTTTAAAATGCCTTTCATGGTTGTTTCTATCCATTTGCTAACCGCAGGGCCAACAACTGGGCCACGGGACTCGTCATGTTAATCACAGTCCTCAACGTTTTCATCTCGGCTTTCATCATGCTGGAGGACAGATCATCATCGCCAGGTGGCACTGGTGCTACAGCAACTTCTCTCCCTGCAGTCCCACAGGCGCCGCCGGCGGCGCCACTCCCCACAACAGGTTAGCTTCGGAAATGTTGTCTTCAAACCATTCCGTATGACAGGGGTGCCTAAGTATCCGTACGAAATTCATGAATTGAAACGTAGTGTTAAAATATCGTGCCAATATATCAGTATGGGTGAAATACAATACCTCTTTGGTAACTTCCTCTCTGACTATACAATGTATATAATTTGTGAAACAGTGAAATGTTAAGTTAGACTTGCACTTACGTTGCCAATATATCCGTATGGAATGAAATACAAGACTTGCTTGGTACCTTTCTTTCTGACCAACTTGACAGAAAACAATGAACAACGGACTTGAACATTGTTGCAGTGTTAATAAACGATGCTTCTGTGAAATATGTAATTTGATCTCCGCATGAAAGGGTACAAGTTGTCTTCTTTCTGCGTAGGACTATACACTGTACCCTGAAGCCCTGTAAACTAGTCTACTGGACAGTTCTGGTTATACGCAATTCCTCAAATTGGTTCTGTTATATATGTATACAATCTAAATGTTTTATAGTGTTGCACTGATGTTGTAAAAATTGTAATGTATTGTACTCGAGCATGACTATGTGTTTTAATGTATTATTATGTTTCCAACTGGAAACAACTGGAGGAATAGCTAGCCAACAGTGATTTGATATAAACGTAACCATTTGATTTTTCAAAATAACATATTTTTTGTTTTCTGCTGAAGATGAAGCCTCAACTTCTTCATATTATTACTCTGATACAATTTGCTATAAATGCAGATATATTCGTGGAGATTTGATTTCACGGTAGGAAGACAATGGAGTGTTCGCGGAGGTTTTGAGTTCGCGTTTGAAACAATAGTAACGTTAGTACTACGGTCACACTGTTGAACGGCTTTTCGCGGTGGTTCTAAGTTTGCGGTTAAGAGTTCACCGCGAAAACCGCGAACACATAAAACCACCGCGAACATTTCTGCATTTACCTTTCTTTGCCCATTCCTTGGCAGTTCTAACCTTACTGACGACTTCTTGTTCCAAACTTTCTCCTTCTAGTCGGTTATATGACGACACTGAGAGCTCTCTTGGCGCAGAGTACGACTTGCGTCTGTCCGCCGCCTTGATGTAGCACAGCTGGCCGGCAGCGATTAACGAAACTCACTCTTTGGTGACGCTGCTATCCTTGCATGTGGCTGATTGTTTTGTTTCTGTTGGGTTACTTGTCCGTTATGTGAATGCCTTGGTAACAAAAATGGCTAACATGTTTAGATAATCAGAAAAGCTACAATGTTGGTGTAATAGCGTTAAAAAGAGTAAAGCCTAAAGGTTTGTTTGTGTGGACTTCTGTGTTTCGGTGGGTGATTATTGCAATGTATTACGTTACTCTTTTGTGTAAGTTAGCCTTTTTCTTCGTCGTGCTATGTTAACACTTCTCTTCACTTTCAGTTAAACTGATATTTTTAACAAGAATGTAAAATTAATGTCCTCATACGAATTTCTCCCTGACGTCTTGTTTCAAATTTCAATTCTTACTTCGAAAACCAAGTACACGCTTTTTTTACGTAAAATTTTATGCTTCTCACGTAAATAATGATACATGTATGTCATTTTGTGCACTTGAGTTTATTTTACCTGGAATCACTGTACAAACCGCATTTTGTGTCACAATCAATAAAACCATTACGATTAAGTTTACAATGAGTTATAACTTCATTTTTGCTTCATTGTATAAATCAAAGTTTAAAATGACCATCAATATGTAAATACTGCTCTTCTTTTGTAATCCTGGTATGCCCAGCTTGACGATATGCCCTAGAGAAAGGCACTGAGCACGCATTTCACCACTTCACTCAGGTGAAAATGAGTACCATTTAGGGAAAGGGGCGCCCCTCAGACAAGACATTAAAATGAGATCCCGTGTTATGCATATGCTTGGGTCACATTTTCAATCAGGGGCCCGGCCGGGCAGTCTTTGGGAACGAAAAGTATGATATAAAAGACAACAAAAACACATAACGTACCCAAAATTATTCAAGAATATAGATTGTGCAAATTTATTGACATACACTTTAATTTTTCGTTTCCGCAAACAGCCCGGCCGGGCCCAGTAAGGAAATGTGGCCCTATCCTTAGGGAAGAGCCATACCTCGAGTACCCGTCCTTCCTGTTGACAACAGATTTAACAACCCATCTCTAATATCACACAATATGCACGAACTTTCTGCATCAATTTAAGTCCTCAGCGAGAAACATGAAATCTAGTTCGGAAGTGTCAATTACAAGTTTCCATCTTTCCATTAACTAACACCTGTTCGCGCCCCGATAACAAACAATCTTCGGGCTTTTCCGCCCTTTGTGACGTCATCTTCGGGCGGTCGGACAAGTCATATTATGTATAATTAGCGCTTGGCTGCCACAACACAAACAAATGGGTTTTTGATAGCCTCCTTTTCAGGCCTTCTGGTTGGCGCCGGCCTTTTTTTAAATCTATATTTTCTACATATCAGGGCCAGGTTCTTTTGCTGGGGGAAATCATATTGCCACCCGTGGGATAGTATTGCCGCGCTGCAAAAGAACCTGGCCCCGACATAAGTTGAAAGTCGCGAATTATATTGCTCCCCACCCCCATTTAAAACGCCGTCGCCGCCCAGAAGGTCTGCAAAGGAGGCTAGTATTCCCAAAGGGGCTTGAGCCTGTGAATATTCATATCGAAGCTACCGGAAACCACTAGTATCAGAAGAAAGCCGTCGCTTGTACCATTGTCTTGGAATGCCCGAAGAACTCTTACTTAAAACGGTGACGTCTGAGGCCTTACATCTTTAAGGAAGTGAAACGCCACCTCAGTTTCACCTTGTGTATCTTGTTTTGAGCGAAGATTAAGGTGTAATCTTAAGTATGGCGGATCCTACAAACATTACCCCGAACCAGGTACAAACAGGTGCAACAGGTGCCCAACAACAGTCTCAAGTGCAGGTAGATATGAATGACCAAACCGTCGTGGGTGGACAAAACACGGAGCAAGCGCAGGGCGAGGGGGTAAGTGTAACTTTGTTCATTTTGTTAGAGAATTGCTGAACAATTCTTTCCTGGCGATTTCACTTTCACTTTGAGTTATCTTCATCATCATCATCATCGTCACCGCTTTCATCTGTCTACGATGCGGGCCACCACTGCTTTCCACGCACTTCTGTCCAGTGCCTGCCTTCTCACTCCTTCCCAAGTGAAGCCCAGTTCCTCCAAGTCTCTCATGACAGTTGAGGTATCTTAATTGAATCTGAAGCTGTCGCGCAACATGCCGCCATCTTTAAACACACGTCTGAAAAAGATTGACCGATCAAGCCGCCAAAAACAATTTTCTTTCGAAATGTCGCGTTCAAAAGTCGTCTAAACTCGAGCTCAGTGGTGAATATAAGGTTGACCCGTCTCTATCATTTCAACGTACAAAGAACATTGCAGATGTAGTGCTAACAGCTACTCTTCTCTAGTCGATAAAGGCTATAGTACTTTCTTTAGTAATACCTGGAATATAATAACGGTAGATAAGAATAATCAAATAATTAATGGTGCAAATTACGATAAGAGAACACATGAGACTACTACAGGAGGCTAGGATGGCTGATAAGATAGACTTGCAGCGTACTTTTAAACGTCAGAAAAGAGGATATTGTTTGAATATTTGTCTGAAGAATGTTTGTCTATATTGTGATTGATTGTTTGTCTACATTGTGACTCTTAAAGATTTTTTTATTTGCTTTCGCGACCTAGAAACTCACATACCGTACAAACAAATCTGACCTGACCCGGCTCTTATGAAACTTTCTGTTTCTAGATAAGTGTCCAAACCTGTGGCATGCGGTAGTTCAGGTTTTTCTGTTTGCTACTACTAATTTACCCCCCCCCCCTGCATTGTTCAGAGTAATTAGCAGGACCTCAATTCAGTGTCGTAATGTGGTCTCTTCAGGTGTGTGTGTTTTGTTGTTTCGAGCCTACAACGTGGACAGCAACAATCTGCTAATTACTCTGAACAATGCAGGGGGGGGGGGATAGTAGTAGAAAAGAGAAAAACCCGATCTGTACACAATTAGCATGTAGCCTGGAAACCATACCACCGGGGGCTCCCTGATATCTCTACGGCACTGGGAGTGATCCCCGCCCGCCCAGTCAGCTTAGTCCGCTCGGGGTGTGTTTTCGGCCTTGAAACTCTCTATGGCAGCTAAAGTAGAAAGGCTGCAAAGTTCTATATGACAGCTAAGTAGACAGGCTGACAGAAACGGCTCAATAAAGCAGACTGGGCCCGGGAAAACACCCCTAAGCCGACCCCTAGAGACTAGCTATAGGACCAGGCCACTGGCATGCGGCAGTTCAGGTTTTCTCTTTGCTACTACTAATTTGTAACCCCCCTGTATTGTTCAGAGGGTCGCAGATTGCCACTGTCCACGTTTAGTCTAAATCAACAAAACACACACTCAAAGAGACCAGATTACGACACTGAAGGTCCTGTTAATACTGTGGCAACTGTCATCGGATTCTTTGCTTTTCTACCTTGTTGGAACAAATGCAAGATGTGCCAACGTTCTTCAAAACAAGATACATAATTATATTCGCCTTTCATAGCTGCAGGCATTTTTACATGATTATAATAGAAAGGACAATTTCCTCCCACCAGCCTAAGAACTTTGTTTCGGAGTGCATAGACAATACATACAACTTTTGGAGTACGTACCTTCAATCAACGTACATAACGTTAACCGTTACATCATTTGTAACCAAAAACGTATGAAGAGTTTAGTAAAGTTTCCTATTAAATTTGCCTGAACCAGGAGTGTTATTTAATGTGTGGTGAAGGATAGTCAGTTTGACAAATACTAGTACTGTGTATGCTATCGTCTGTACACACTGCATTTGTACACAAAAATGACGACAAACTTGTACAATAAATGCTTTATTTCTTGAAGAACACCTTTGCTTGTTCCTGTGTAAATGACTAGTACAAAGTGTGCATATCGTGGCGAATGAATGGAGCGTGATTGTGTTCTACGTAGTTACTGTACAGTGTCGGGGCTAGAGGGAGGGGGGCAGAAGAGTGATCAAAATATAGCGTGATGAAAATATAGCGGTTGAACAGCAGCCGCTAAAGCCGCTATAATAAAATCCCCGCTAAAAATCATGATTTACAGTAGTATATGGCTTTGCTTTTTTTCTATCTTGAGGGGATGGGTCTTCTTTTTAAGATTTTCTTCTTTGTCTAGGATAAACAGCGATGTGTTTTAGGCATGTAGCAAGTTTAGATGTGGTTAATCCCAACAACTTGTTTTATATCAAATCTTAGAAAACTCGACTATCCGAGACCACGGCTGTTGAACAGAAGCAAACGGATGCAAGGACAGAAAAACTAGATGCCACACAGGTTTTACTGGTACGTGTATTCGTTGTGTATGTATACTTTTATTTATTTATTCAAATTCACAGATTGCGTACAATCTGAGGGGAGCCGGCAACAGGAATCTAGTTCCTCTGCGAGGCCGACTCCCCCAGAAAATTTACAAAGTTGAGATAAAAACAATAAATGAAAGACATCAAATACTGAAAGAAGTACATTAAAAAAATGAGAGTAATAAGGTCAAATGATAACAGGAAAACAGGGTAAACGGTTAACTATGTCACTATGCAAGATGAGCAACGACAAGTGGTCGTCCAAGTACATAAGTTATCAACAGAAAATGTGTCACTTAATCGGGATCTATAATATGATATCAAGAGTTTTTTTAACGGACTGTAGGGTGAGGTTTGAGTACATATGTTGGCGAATGTCTAGTGGTAAATTGTTCCAGATGACGGCAATACGACTAAAGTAAGAGAATGAGAATGATTCAGTTTTACATGGCCGTGGTACAAGTTGGAATTGGTCTGTAGAGCGAAGTGATCTAGTAGGTCTGGATACATTGAGGACATGAGAAATGTTGGTACAGTACACGTTGCGGAAACATTTGAAAAGAAATAAGATATCAAAAAGTTCTCGTCTGTAACACAATGGTAGACGGTTGGTATGGGTTAATCTGTCCTTATAGTTAAGTTCGTAATCATTACAGATGTACTTGGTAGCACGATACGTGACGAAGACTTACTTATACGTTGTGGATATTCCTGACGATATTTGATTCGATTCATCATTTGATAGCTTACGGATAACAACAATTTTATAACTCACTTTGACACGTACGAATATGATAATAAGTTATGAGTTATCATGTCCACCGTGGTCGCCACGTTATTGATATTTCTGACGATATTTAATTTGATTCATCATTTAAGAATTTGAGAATTCCGCATTTGACATAGAGTTATATGTTAATCAGCAACTTCTGGGCGGCCTTGGTGGTTCGGATGGCAGAGGAACGGCACCCGACTTAACTCAAGTAAGTCATGATAAATGATACGTTTTCTTATTCTGAAACAAGTTTGAACGGTAATTTCCAACATAAAAATTAGGCTTACTCAAATTTTCCACTTTACAACACCAGTCTTTGTCAAGCAAGATATTCATTTTTGAGTGTTCCTTTTACACGGTGTCTTTATTCACAGCTGATTCAACAGCTACAGCTGACTCATATAGCTGAACAACAACAACAGCAGCAGCAGCAGCAGCAGCAACCTGTGAAGAAGACGAAGAGGTTTAGTAACCTGAAAGCGATGGTGAGGGGTCCCAGCGTCACTAGGAGCGGGATGGACAAGAACAGCTTCACGCATAAGAAGACCATGGCGCAGGGGTTCATGGACATGGCTCTGATAACGGCAAACGTCGCTCAGCTCAAACTGGTCATATATGGGGTCAGTCTTGTGGAGTCATGTTCGAAGAATAGAATCCTGTTCGATTCGGGGAATCGACGAATTCTTTTTCGAATAATGGAACTCATTTCGAATGATAGAATACATTTCGGAAACTATAACGCTTTTCGAAGAGTAGAATGACCTACTGGAAACATTTGCAAGGCCATCGTCGATTGGTTACTAAGGATAGGTAGGCCGCACTGATTTGATTATATAGATGGCATCGATATCCGCCTGGCGAACCAAAACCAAAACCGAATGCCAATTTTGCAGACTCTTTCTAGGCTTTATAATTTGGTCGAAATCTTTTTTTGGGGGGGGGGCTTACGAAAACGCATTAATTCACGCAGATGTCACCCATATAATCAAGCAAATATGAGGCCTATTATTCGGAGAATAGAATGTTGTTCTAGTCGGAAAATAGAATCTTTTTGAAGGGTAGAACTCAATTCGAAAAGTAGAACAGAATTTTTTTCACTCAATCTTGAGATTGAGCTGTCCTCATCAGGGTCTACTGTGAATGTGACCATTTTTGTAAGCCATTTGAGCAGTCACTAAGGTCAGGTTTGATAGAATGTTAACGTGGCATCGAGAACAAAAACTCTCCTCAGTGTTTCCAGGGCAGTGATGCAATCTTCCTGTACGAGTTCGTCATGTTCCTACTGGTCTGTTCGATCATCGTGCAGATCTTTGTGGGGATTCTCCTTCTCATCAAGTCCCGCTACAGCATCGAAAATCCGGAGCACCACAAACACGCCGAAATGTAGGTGTTATTCTTGTAATATTACATGTACAAGTTGTAACGTTACAGGATATTGGAGATTTCCTCTTACACAACCAGTAAGTTTCACCTGCTGATGTTTCGGTGTCTCTCAGACACCTTCCTTGGAGCTTCTGTTATTTTCGGATGTAACGTTATAATAAGAAAATATGTAGATATCATTCTTGAAATATTACAAGCTGTACAACGAGAACAAGCCAGCGGTACTTTCTGATGTACCGTGTCCTTGAGGCCTATCTTTCTGTAAGTGTCCCAAAAGGACCAAGAATTAAAAATGCCAAATGATGTGAGGAAATGTGGACAGATATTGCCATCATTAGCATACACTAATTAACTACAAAATCATCCCCTTTTCTCGGAGGTCAAGATGTATTTCAAAGAATAAAAGGACTCTTTTTACACGGCCGAGTGATTTATTCAACCGACATTTCGGTGACCATATATCTGTCATTTTCCTCAAGGCAATTCTGACTGGTTCACATTGCACTGCAGCACAAAAAGAGTCTTTTTATTCAGTGACTTACTAGAGATGTATTTCAAAGAGTCCCTCAACTTTACTGTCTTTTCACAGGTTTGCGTAGCAAAACCTATATTGGATCCGTTGGCATGTGCGGTGGCCGCCACCTTGAGTAGTGACGTCACGGGGTCACCATACCATTTTATTGCGAGGGGTGTTTTTGGGGTCGCTAGCTTTCTCTCTATTTCTAACAAATCGGCACAAAACTATCACACATTCAGCTCAAACAAAAATAAAGATTCAATGCCAATTCATATTCATACAAAGACCCCGTAATCGCTAAACTAACATAGCAAACCTGAAGTATATGAAGCACGAATACTGAACTCTAGTTGTCGTTTGTGTTGTCCGCATAGGGCGAACAACTGGGCTACAGGGCTGATAATGGTCGTCACCGTCCTCAACGTCTTCATTTCCGCCTTCGTCCTGGTTCAAAGTGAGATATTCGAACCAGCAAGTACGCAGGCGCCTGCAACTGTTTCCGCTTCCGGTGGTGCCCCCCGACCCGCTAGCACTGGCAACGGAATAAACTGAAAGAGATCCCAGCAGGAAAGTTCCTCTGTGGTGGTAGGAACTCCGACACTTTGAAGCAAAGTTGACCTGTATTTTCCAACACAAGAATTTGACTTACCCAAATTTTCGGCAGTCCAACTCCAGTCTTTGCCCACGAATGAGGAATCCAACGTCACAAACGTTTTGCAACTTATTAACTTACGCGTTGTAACGTGTTGTAACGTGTACGCCATAGTCTTGCGAGACTGACGGCTGCCAACAAAATTGTAACGTGAAATCACAGAAGTGGTACGTTTCTCATTCCTCTTATAAGTCCAGACTTAAGAGACATGGTTATTTTGATAGCTTAATAGCCCTGGTTTGCATCCTTACTGTTTGATGATGCCCATCTTTAACTAACTTCCAAATGCCACAGGTATCAAATTACCGTCATGCACCACTTTGAAGTACATTTCCTCATTTATTAACCGTTATGCGTAGGCCCATGTAGCGAGAAAATTGCTAATAAGTATATCTAGAATCGCCAGAAAAGCTACAATGTCGGTGTAATAGCACTAAACGAGCAAGTTTGTGTTCGTGTTTTTTCACTGTTTCGGCGGGGGATCATTTCAATGCATTGTGTTATTCTTGAGTTTCTTCGTCGTTATATGTTATAACTTTTCTTCCATTTCCTTTTTTAAGACTGATTTTTAATGAATTAGAAGCTAAGATTATTGGTTTATTGGTTTATTGCGATACCCTTTATTATGATCCTCAGACAAAATTATTCCTAATTTTTCGTTTAGAATATTGATTTTTAGTTCAAAAACCAAGTACACATGAAATGTAATGTTTTTGTATCTTTTATTTATATTACTCAGGACATTTATCATTGAATTTCCAAACCCGAACGAATCTTTGAAGATATCATGGACATTTTCAATGTTGAAGATGGTTAGGTACCGTTTACAAAATACCTAAATTGTGCTAAAGTCTTATCATACGAAATAGATTTGTGACTTGACATGTATGCCATCTTGTTATTTTGCATTTGTTTGTTTGTGTGTGTGTGTTTACGTGTGTGTGTGCGTGTGGCGTATGTGTGTGCGTGTGGATGCCTGTTTGTGTGGTGTGCGTTTTTTTTGCAAAATGTATATACAATGTATTACATGATGGTTAGGTATATCAGCTCTCCCAATTTTTTCATTGCTTTTGTGCGGCACATTTTTAAAGTCACTGTAGAAAATTGGAAAACAGTCTATCTTATTATACCAGTCTTTTTCTTTATATTTTACCCAAGACTTGAAGATAGAGTATAAGGCTAGTGAAATCATGTGATCCCCTCCTTTGTACATCGGGTGAATTCTTTGTAGGCCAATTATACATGTTTCTAGGTAAATATGATCAATATCTACTATGACATTGAGCAGAACTTTAAATTTTTCCCCAAAGTTGTTTAACCTGTTACAACTTATAGACAATGATAGACATGTGTTCTTCGTCCTCTACGTTTATTTGCTTGTTTTATTCAGATCTCTATTAGTGTACAACTTTCTTCCTGGAATTCGCCTGCATTAACTACAATGAAATCAAATGCAAGAACAAAACTTATACAATGGTTAGACAGTAAATTAAACAAAAACAAATGTGATGAACTTAAAAGTGAGCGGGAGAGGTCAGAGGTCAACTTAAAATAACGGAAACATAGTATGGATATTGTATGAAAGGCAACAAAAGTAATAGAAATTGACAAGGATGTAAATAACTTGAATCAACTGAACATGAACGTATACAGACTTTAAGTGTACATGTGCATGACTAGATCCGACCCATGGTCTGGAGAAGGTTGGGAGGGCATCGTCAGCTATTATAAGGTGTGACAGGGGCTTAACAAAAGTGAGTGATTATATACGTTGTACCATTGAGATAAACAGATGTATATCAATGTTCTTATCACTCATTAGCAATTTCACGGACGCGAACGGTCTCCTTCACAAAGCAGAACAACAGCGTTCCGAAAACCGCCCGCGGCAATGTTGGCTGCGTTTACCTGAAATTACACCCAAACACAAATCAACTCCTCAGCTTAAGACAGCTCCACACGTATAAAGGAGTCTCCGAGTGGGGTTTCGGCAAGACGTATTGATCCAAGTAGGATTGACAATGTCTTCTGCAACTAAGAATCGTACCCAGACACCAACAATGGCGCAGAAAGTGAAAGAAAAAGACCAGGAGGTGACTCAAACAGACCTGGTAGGTTTGACCTTGTCTGTTCCACACGTAGTTGTCATGTTATTCTTTGAAAATCTACCTTGCAAACGTGACAGAGACGTTGTTTACTTGTAAGTTGTGATCATTCTGGGTCTCTGTCCATTCAATTGAACTCTTGAGGACCTAGAGAGACGATTCGATAATTTTCGGGACGTACTGTGGTATGTAAACATAACAATAGCACACAGTATGAAATATGGGAGTGGCCTCGTGCACATTTTTAAGAACAGATCAAAACAAGGCGTGCCTAAACAATGGGGTCCCCGCATATTTTCCGACTCGTCTCACGTTATTGAACGACTTAAGATTGAAGGTTATGTTATTATTGCTCAATCTTTAAACATTATGAAGTCAGAAAATATCATTTGATAAAGAGGGTTGGGCAAAATCGGCAGGGTATACGTAGATACCATAGACAGGAGTCTTAATGCTTGGCTTATTTGGAAAAATTATCTAAGGGACCACCAAAAAGGGTCACATTGACCAGGTAGTCTTCATGTAGAGGTGGTCTCTTGTACCAGTGTGACTGTATATAATGCTCTATGATGTCAACAAACCACTGAACACAGCTGGGGAGGGGGCTGACTTGCACGACACTAGATCTTGAACTGCCTGGGGTCAAGGACGACATGTCTAACAGGGTGGCAATTTTAAAGCGTCTCTAAGCAATCGTTAAATGTCAATATTGTTGTGATACGTAACCTTTGCTTACCGTCTTTTTGTATTAGCAGTTCGATGCATATTCTTAACATGTTTATATGGGTTGTGAAGCAACCAAAAAATATGTGCCGTCGCCATTATTAACTTCCAAGTTTACCCTTACTAAAATGTAATGAGAAAATGTTGCTTCACTGCTATCATACATTCACAAACATGTATGTTTTAGGTACGACTTAGTTACATTAGCTGTTGAAAAGTGCAAAAACATATATGTATGCGCCTTTTTACATCACTTTATTTTCCACAGTTGATTCCAGAGGCAGAACAACATCAGCATCAGAATCAGCATCAGCATGAGCATCAGCACAAGAAACCGAAATTTAAAAACCTGAGAGCGATGATGAAGGGCCCGAGCACCAAAGGGTGTCCGCTGGACAAGAACAGCTTCACACATAAGAAGACCATGGCGCAGGGATTCATGGACATGGCTCTGATGACGGCAAACGCCGCTCAGCTCAAACTGGTCCTGTATGAGGTCAGTATGTAGAGAAGGTTGTTTAAACAATAGAATGCTCTTCTATTCTATTCGAGTTCTTTCGAATAGTTGAATTCTTTTCGGAGAGTAGAATTCGAATGCGAATTCTATTCTATTCTCTTCCATTCGCAGAAAAGATTTCTTTTCGAAGAACAGAATTCTTTTCGAAGATCTAGAATTCTTTTCGAAGAACAGAATTCTTTTCGAAGAGCAGAATTCTTTTCGTAGAACAGAATCTTTTCGAAGAATAGAATTCTTTTTTTTCCGGGGTTCTTTTAACACAATCTCGTCATTTCTGCCAACACTGATAGGCTAAGACGTGAAGTTTATCTATCTGGAAATGTCAGTATTTTACTGACAGTGTATGTGTTCTACTACCAGGGAAGACATGGTCGAATCTTTCTCTTCGAGTTCGTCATGTTCCTGCTTGTGTGTTCCATCATCGTGCAGATCTTTGTGGGGATCCTCCTGTTCATCAAGTCTCGCTATAACATCGAGGACCCCGACCACCACAAATACTGCGAAATGTATGTACCGATAAATGTACGTTAAAATATACTAGGATTATCTGGATCAGTATTTTTTGTTTTCTTTAATCCTTTTCTTGTTGCATGTCACATAAATAACACAAACAGAAAAAAAGGGACAAACATAAACCACGGATCACAAAAAAAGCTAATACGGAATGGTAGAAAAAATTGGAAATATCTGTACTAGTGTAGGTGTACGGATGAATCGACTTTCAGTATTACACTTGTACTGTACACTTTTTCTCCATACTGTTTCATTTTGCAATTGGTCCTTTGGCAATAACTTGCAAAATAAGTAAACGTCAGAATAAACCTCATTTATTTAAACAATATTATTAATACTAAGATCTTTTCTTTTTTTTTACTTTCAGGGCGAACAACTGGGCCACAGGGCTGGTGATGATCGTCACAATCCTCAACGTCTTCATTTCCGCCTTCGTCATGGTGGAACAGTCCCCAGCGCCACTACCACAAACTACGCATGCGCCTGCAACGGTTGCCGGGCAACCATCTCTTCCTCCGGTTGGTCTGACTCCTGTCTTCGATGTGCCAGGTGACGGTTGGCTAGAAATCTTCAGAAACTCTTCTGCTTTGGTTGATCGTAAATCAAAATATATTTTGTGCTAAAACGATCTTTACTTTCGCAAGTCTTCCTGTAGATTTCCGAATTCCTTGCAGACACTGGTGGTGTTTCCTTGGGAATATCACACACCTAACGTTATATCCACAATTGATCATTTTATTTGTCATTTATAAACCTGGTAAAATTAGGAGGTATGATATTAATCTCCAAGCAGATGTAACGGTGGCAAAGACCGTACCCAACTGGCAAAAGGAGTCTTCATAGCCACCTATGGAAAAGTCATTTTGCCCGTTGGATACGGTCTTTGCATCCGTTAGATTTGCTTGGAGATTTATATGATACTGGAGACTGTCGATGAAGGGCCAGTTACTTTTCCAACGTACTAATGGTTTATTTCCAACTTCCTGATTTCTTTTGTAGCAAACACCACACCGATGACGACCGTCCGATTTCCCACTACAACCTGCGTGTGTCCGACTTGTCCAACGGATTAATCTGTAACTTGGATGACGACGGAAGGTACCATGGATTTAGATTTAAAAAATCACGACAACATCGGATACAAAGTGGAACTGTGAAAACTTACCATGTAGTACAAGCATCGTGCTGTTTATAATCCGTTTCTAAGCATTGAAATTTGCCAAATGATGTAGGCTGAATTTTTGTTGGTAATTTTTACTTCACTAGCCATGTAAGGCTTATTGCTTATGTATACAGTTATCAAGCCAGAGCTTGTAACGTTGCATGTACATGAATGTATCATGTAACAACAATCAGGTAGATAACGATCCAAGTACAACACTGAGCTGTAGAAAAAGGAATCAATGTAGTTGTTCTTAACTATCACGTTTTTGCCAAATGCTGATGGTGTACTAGTAGCCGGATTAGTCCATTGTAGGGGTGGGTACCGGTACTGTGTACCGGTACAAAACCGGTATTTTCTTATGGACCGGTCCAAAAAAAACGGTCCAGAAAAAATCAGTGGACCGGCCTATGGACCGATTAGAAAATTCACAGTACCAGGCTACCAGCAGGCGGTCGCACATAACCGGTCTAATACAAAATAAGCAGATTTAACGAGTCGTGGTTTCCTTTTGCGAAGACGTTAGCTGTTAATCATATGTAGATAAGTCAACAGACGGCTTGTGCACATTAGTGTGCACCGAGAATAATCACATTATTCTAATATACAATTTGAACATGATTTGTAGGACTCACATAGACCTTAACTTGTGTCTCGCTCTCCAAAATATGATGTACTGCGACACTACTTTAATCAGGTACAGGTACAGGTCCGGACCTGGACCTGACCCTCTGGACCTGGACCTGACCTGAATTTTCTGTACCGGTACCCACCCCTAGTCCATTGTCGATACTATGCACATTATATCATATTATGCCATATATTTGCCAAATTGCAAAGTTGTTATAAATGTTTAATTGAGAAGATCCCTCGTCTTGTGTTTCGTTTAGTTCAATAAACTGTCAGTCAGTTATCTTTAGTTATGACTAAACGGAGAATTGCTGTATCGAACTCAGCAAACACAATAACGTAAGCTTCAGTGGATAACCAGTGCTTTGGTTACAAGAACCCAAAATAACAGAAGAACGTTACTTTCTGGTTGATCGCTTAATCGTTATGAGTACTGTTCTTCGTATTTTATTTAATAGTCAGCAACAAAGGTAATATCATATCTACTTTACACCGAAGTAGCAAGGATTATTTGTGTTCTTTAAGTTTTACGTCAAAATATGTAACGGACTATGGATTCTGTTATTGATCAGGTACAAGTCCAGATTGTACCTAAATCTCTGTACCTGTACCTGTACCTGATGTTACGCTTAGACACACGTCTCTACGCCAATTGCTTATAGCCCTGTCACGTTTGTGCGTATATTCAAGTGCGCATAAGTTGTGCATTAACATTTCTAAGGTTAAAGTAAGGTTTGCGGGGGAAAAGTTGCTTTCTACTTTTACCCACTGTTGTGCAGCCAGTGATCGAACCAAAGAAATGACTTATTCGGCTGAAAACTTAACCTAAACCAAAAACATGTTAATACGCAACTCCTGCGGACTTGTATATACGCAAAAGTGTGACAGGGGTTTTAGTTGCTCACCCAATCTTTCTTGTCATTATCCGACCAAACCAAAAACAAACATCCTGAGGTCTAGTCTTTTCACCCACTGGCACTGCTGGGGTAGCATTAAAGTTTTTTGTTACATTGTAATCAGGTTCTTTTGTTACATTGTAATCAATATACACCTTGAGTGAACACTCGATACGCCGCTTTGGCATTGTTTGTGTTTCTGAAGTGCAAGACGGTCACGATCTCGTGTAAGCTCATACTTTCCTTTGTTTTATTTAATTATGATTATATATATAATCTAAGATGTGCTGATGAATCAATCTTATTTGCGCATCGCTTCCTTATCATTTTTTTAAGTCTACATGAATAGATTTGTGCAGATAGTTCGACTTCGAATCATACCAGCAGCTGGTGCGGTCTTACAATGCAAGATGGACTCTTCCAGTGGCACCCCATGGAAAATGGCCTAGTCCAAAATTGCTACTGGCCCAAACATGAACCCTATTGTAAATTCAGTCTAGTCCAGTTTCTCCATTTGACTCACAATCATGAATGGACTATTCCAGACTATGCATTTTTTGTTTAAAAGTAACGAATAAAGTTGTTAAGTCAAAAGGGCTGTATGCCACACATTTGAATGAGGGCCTGGGTACATATCCCCACGGCAACCACGGACCGAATCTTCTTAAAAACAAACATCTTGAGTTCTCGTCTTTTTATCCACACTGTTGGTGTAGATTGGAGTCTACTGTTTCATGATCAAGTGCACACCCTTACCCTGTCATGGTGCTGACGTTGTTTTCTTTTCTGTGTTGGGAACCTACACGTATTACTCAGCTGGAAAGTAAACTTGAGCTAGTCTTGCAAATAAGGGTGTGTCAGCTTACATGGGGGTGTCGCTGGCAGAGTTCATCTTGCATTTTAAGACCGCACCATCTGCTGGTATGAGTCAAAGTCGAACTATCTGCACCTCTCTAATGATGTAAAAATATAATGATATATAAATATAACGAAACGATGCGCAAATAATATTGATTCATCAACATATCCTAGATTGCAAATAGAACAAAGGAAAGTACGAGCTTCCGCGAAGTCGTGACGGCCGTGTACTACAGAAACACAAACAGTGCCAAAGCGGCGGATCAAGTGTTCCACTCAAGATGCACTTGTGTGTTGATGAAGCCCATTTTAGTCCTTTCTAAGTGTATATCTTTGAGTAGAGCTGTGCAGAGAGTTCGGCCCAGAGTCATACCTGCAGCTGGCGCGGTCCTATAGCTAAAGAGCGCGGAGGCTCTACATGGACTTTAACTCACCTTGTCAAACTTCCAGGTACGTATAGTAGGTACGTTCTACACTGGCAGTCACTCGCTACCGTACAAGCCTATATGGTCTATGTCGGTCTATCGTGTGTTTTATATATATATATATATATATATATATAAGACGCGGCGTTTTGGAAGGGTTGGGTGCACACTAGTACTGTTTTCTGGCGGCAAACGTCAAGTTAATTTAGCAATGAACGATCGCAGAAATCCAGCAACAGATCGTCCTTCTATTGAATTATGCAGCACGGAACTTGACCTACATCGGTAGCAACATAACAACAGGAGAAATTCAACCCATACCTACAAAAAATTTGCACAGCTCTGAAAACATCGACCTTCTATCTGCAAATAAACATGCCTCTTGACAGGTCATGCATGCACCAAAAATCATTCTCAAAATTCTACTTTCTCACAGGAATATCAATTGAGCAGCTCGGGCGCTAAGTATGGCAGAGGGGGCATATCCTCCTAGCGATGAGGACATAGACCAGATGAAGCTTGGGAAGTTAAAACGGCTTCTCAAAGTGTTTGGCATGACGGAGGATGAAACCATTGAGATGGGAAAAGGGCAGGCGAGGGAAGAACTGAAGAAAAGGATCAGGAATATGCAGCCAACAACAACAACGGCTGCAGCAGTAAGAAGCCTCTCTAGGACAGGACATGTTCAGGTGAGAAAAGCACAATCATAGCTTTCGTTTTGACACCTGTAGTGTTGAACAGAGACCCTGCTTTCAATGTGATTGTCAGTAACTACCACGTCACGGCAACTTTAAAACATGTCGATAATGACGATTGTGATTTGTAAATATTTTTGATATCGTTTGATTCATACCGAAGCTTTTATTGTATGAGGTAAAGATTGTAAAATTCGGCACAATTCAGTTTTTACTACAAGGCCGTTTTGTTCTATGTTCTGCTCACTCATAAACCAGTCACTAAATTGCCCACAGTTGAGCCCAGAGCCAGAGATACCACAACAGAGCAGCTCACAGGACAAGGAAACATTCACCCAGACAAAGTCCATGGCGCAGGGGTTCTTGGACATGGCACTGTTGGTAGCAAACGCCGGTCAGCTCAAATTGGTCTTGTCTGAGGTCAGTAGTGGAGATTTATCTTCTATTCCAATCAAAGGTTTATCTTCAGAGAATATTTTTTTTCGAACAATCGAATTCTTTTCTATTCTTTTTGAAAAATAGAATTATTTTCGAATAATAGATTTCTTAACTATTCTTTTTGAATGATACAATTCTTTTCACACAATGTCAGTACTAGTATACTGAGGTTGTGCACAAAAATCTTATTCTCCACTTAACTGCCCAGCTGATCATATGGTCATTCACAGATGTGGATCTATGTTCGTTTGGTTGTAATGACATCTACCATCTTGATAAGCCAGAAATAGTTACTCAAGGAACTGGATAAAATTTTTGAAACAGTCAGACGTTTTAGCCAGCATCCGCTGTCTTTCGTCAGTGACTAAAGATAGGACTGGAGGACCACGTTTTATACCAAAACTCTGAATAGATATGTAATGAGGTTAAGACAATTTAGGATGTCTTGATGTAGTCTTCAAAAGACGATTAATTCAAGACAAGTTTTATGCTAATAGTTCAATTAGCTACTGTTGTTTTAGTACAGTAGCAAAAACGCGAGCCGTAGCGAAGCCGCATTGCACTACTAGCTAACGAAAAAGCGTCATGCTTCGTCCTCAGTCTGAGGTCCGACCGCTTTTACCGTATGCGTTCTACTTCCAGGGCAGACATGGTCGGATCTTCCTGGTCGAGTTCGTCCTGTTTCTGCTGGTTTCTTCAATCGTGGCTCAGATCACGGTGGCGATTCTGTTGTTCCTGAAGTCCAAATACAACATGAACAACACGGAACATCACACAAAAATCGATATGTAAGTAGTTATCGTATGATATTCACTACTACAAGCCATATGATAGTATTAATTCCTTTGTCATAATAATAATACATGGTTTATTGGTCCAAAATTACCCGTGCAATGACAGCCAGTGCTGAATTGCTGCAGGGTTTACAATCACATAATACACAAGATACATATTTGCTCCACACTTGCACTTTGTGGAAATGTCGCAAGGGTCTGGGCGGCTGCCATTCGGCGCCAGCAGGTGACCTCAATACGACCTTCAATCCCCAACCGACGTCGGGCACCCATTCACACCTGGGTGGAGTGAGAAAAAGTGTGTTAAGTGCCTTTCCCAAGGGCACAACATCGGGACATACCGGTAGCTTCGAACCCGGGACCTCTCGGTTCCAGACGAAACACCCTACCGATTGCGCCACACAATGCCACGTAAGTTATGCTCTGACCGGGACCGCTGGGTTCAGAACCAAACACCGCTTGTGTTGTACTTTCAGCGTCAACAACGTGGCTACAGGGTTGGTGATGACCATCACTGTCCTCAACGTCTTCATTTCGGCCTTCGTCATGGTGGATCAGCAACCATTTATAGCTCCTGCGCAGGCGCCTGCAACGGTTGCTGGGCAACCAGCTCTTCCTACGGTCGGTCCGGTCATCGATGTTCCAGGTGATGGTTGTCTAAAAATCTTAGGAATATTTTCTGCTTTATTTTCTATTTGATAAACTTCTATTTTGTAACTCGAAGATCTTTGATATGTCCCTAGCCAGCCTTTATAGATTTTCGAATCCCCAGCAGACCCCAGTATTGTACCCTTGGGAAAGTCACCCATTTCCAACTTTCTGATTTCTTTTGCAGCAAGCTCCCCGGCGATGACGTCAGCCCGAGTACCCCCTACAACCTGCGTGTGTCCGGCTTGTCCTAACGTTACAAACCTGTAACTTGGTTGACGACGTGAGGTATCAATAATTGAAAAAAGATAATGACAACATCAGATATACGGTTCAACTGTGAAAACTTACAATGTACAAACACCGTGATGTTGGCAGAATAATGCTTTAAGGATTAGGACGTAGGAAGTTTGTTTGTCTTCATGTGTGTTCGCAATTATTTGAATATTCACAGTAACAGTGTGTGAGGTGGAAGATATCACATCATATCTTGTATTAAATGTATGTGCCAAATTACAAAGTTGTGATACATTTTTCGCTGATGTGAAGAAAAAGAAACACAAATCCGGCACGTTGAAAAACAGTGGGATGCACAGTTTAAACATACGGGAGTGCATTATACTGGGGGATGTTTGGTTGGAGATCTGTTTGGACGTATCTTTTCAGGGTGGTGGGATTATGTTAAAGTTAATGGGACCCGGGCGTCTTGAAAAGACGAATAGGGGTGGCGCCCATCTCCATTTCTATAGCCCTTGGGCCACACACATTTGTGCAAGTCACTACAGCAGGGGGCTGATCCGCTGGTAGCGATGTGTGTGCTTAACTACCATACTCTTTCCCAAATGCTGAGTGCTAAAGCAGAGAAGTCAGTATATACCGTTTTTAAAGTCTTTGGTATGACCTGGCCGGGGTTCGAACTACCGTGTACAAGGCGAACACTCTGCCTACTAGGCCATTGTACCGGTCAATTATGTGCCCTAGGCCTGGTGGAATTATGTTAGTAGATATTACCTAATTAAATGTTGCTTAATTTTTCTCCTTTCCATTCTCTGAAAACGGTACAACTGCATTACATGCATATCAAATAAAAATAAGTTCCGCTACAATATGTTTTCATTGCTCTCCATTATTACCTGACTTTCAGTTCTTGTAACAGCTGACATCACAAGCCGCACCTTCATTTCGCGAAATCAATTATGAATTCTATCTAGTAGTTTCACGTATTTGAAAGCAGAACGACACAGCAGGTCATTGTTACAAAGTTGCACTACAAGTCCCGGGCCGTGCCTCTGGCACCGTCGTTTGTCACGATCTAAAACTTATGGTGAAAGGCATTCTAAAAACATTAAAAGTAATTTTATATCTTCCAGTCTAAATGATTAGAGTTGTGCAGATAGTTCAACTTCGAATTATACTAGCAGCTGGCGTGGTCTTAAAATGCAAGATGGACTCTCGAGTGGCACCCCTATATAAAATAGACTACTCCAAATTACTATTGGCCCAAACATGAACCCTATTCTAAATCCAGTTCAGTCCAATTTCTCAATTTGACGCACAATCATGAATGGACTATTCCAGACTAGGCGTTTTTGGTTTAAAAGTAACGAATAAAGTTGTTTAAAAATCATTTGCTTTATACCAAACATTTGAATGAGGGTCTGTAAACTCAGTATGCAAACAATATTTATTGACACAACAAAAGTACAGCGACTTGCGCAATGTCTTCTACAACTATACAAGCAAACAAACAAGTAGATACAGCAGTACGTACAAATATATGGATAATTCAATTTGTCGAGTTTAACGTATCACTTACACTACTAGATCCTATGTCTAAACATTCTCTGATATATCTACCTAATCTACACAGTAAGGGTCGTCTCTCCTCCTAGAATGAATGCTCAATGCAACCACAGACCGAATCTAGTTGAAAAAACAAACAAACATCCTGAGGTCTCGTCTTTTTATCCACTGTGCTGGGGTAGCATTGAAGTCTATTGTTGCATGAGCAAGCTGCAGCCCGCGTGCACACCCGATACCCTGTCATGGTGTTGACATTGTTTGCTTTTCCGTATTGTGCGACTCCATGTAAATTATTTTTAGCAAGTACTGTGAATGCAATGTTCGCGGTGGTTTTATGTCCGCGGTTTTCGTGGTAAGCTCTTCGCCACGAACTTAAAAAACACCCCTAATTTTTTTGCCCTCCTATCCCCTTGTCTACTATTGTCTCAAACGCGAACATAAAACCACCGCGAACACTACCTGTTCTCCCTACTGCGAAATTAGAACCACGCGAACTTATATACATTTACAGTAATTGAACTTGTGCTATTTGGAAACTAGGCTGTGTTGATGAAGCGCCTTTTCTTTCATTTATGTGTATATCAATGGTTAGAGTTGTGTAGAGAGTTCAGCCCAGCATCATACCGGCAACCGGTGCAGTCCTGAACAGCTCTGAGGCTCAACACAGGCTTTCCCTCATTTAAAGACCTTCCAGGTACGTATAGTAGGTACGTTATATACTGGCAGTTACTAGCTAGGACGTCGACAGAACGTAATGCATATACCATATATATGTATATATATGGTAATTAGCCTGCAATTTAAACCTATTCAAACCTATTGTAGCTGCCGATTCTCTGTTGTTCTCTGTGGTCATCGTTGCATAGGAGTAACAGCCGTTGCATAGAATATGTTTTAGAACACAAATGAAAGAACCTATGTACGAGATATTAACCTTAAATACGCGAACACCAATATAAACGCTTATGTTCTGCCGACGTGTTTCGCTAGCTACCGTGCCTGCCTATATGGTCTATGGTGGTCAATCCTTTACAAGACATGGCGTTTCGGAAGGGTTGGGTGCACACTAGTACTGCTTTCTGGCGACAAACGCCAATTTATGTTAATTTAGCAATAAAGGATCACAGAAATCCAGCAACAGATCGTCTCTCTGTTCAATTCAGCAGCACGGAACGTTACGTGAATCAGCAGCAACAAAACAACAGGAGAAATTCAACCCATATCTACAGTGTACATACCCAACAAAAATATTTGCACCAACAAAACGATTCTAAATCTATCCACAGTCTTCGGCTATCGCTAACTCGAGATTTTCGCAACTCTGAAAACATCTATCCCAATATACCACGCTTCTTTCACACAGGAATATCAATTCACAACTTGAGAAGCTTGGGCGCTAAGTATGGAAGAGGGGGCAGATCCACCTACAGACGAAGAGATAGACCAGATGCAGCTCGGGAAGCTAAAATGGCTTCTCAAAGCGTTTGGCACGACTGAGAATGCAACTATTGAGATGGGAAAAGAGCATGCAAAGGAAGAACTGAAGAAAAGGATCAGAGATATACAAGCAACAACAACAACAACAGCAACAACAACACCAACAACAACGCCACCAACAACACCAACAGCAGTAGAAACAGCAACAGCAGTAGCACTGAGCATTCTTGGGCGTCAGCAGGTGGGAAAATTACAAGCATTACTTTGGGATTTCTTAGAAGTATCAAGAACATAATGCCTAGGGAAACAAGTCCGGTTTCCGGTTTCAGTCCTGAAAAGTTAGAGAGGTAGCTATAGATAGGGGTCCTCTTATTTTCAGTCTTGCTTAAGATTTCCTCCGAGTTGATCCAAGAAATATAGTTAGGCAACGTAAACTGAAATACATCAGGTATTCAGTCTGGTATGGTCAACATCATATTGTGATTATAAAGATATACATTGTACAAGCACAAGGCCCACAAGTATACTCATTCTGGTAAAGTGAACAAAGAGGTACGATGTTTACCACACATTCTTATATCAACGTAAACTATTCAAAGCCCCTATGTGTTAACAGAGAGTGAAATATACGGAATCTGTTTTGAATTTCCAACGACGTTCCTTTTAACCCCATTCCCCGCAGTCGATTGCAGAGGCACCACAACAGAGCAGCACACCGGACAAGGACACTTTCACCCAGACAAAGTCCATGGCGCAAGGGTTCATGGATATGGCCCTGTTGGTCGCAAACGCCGGTCAGCTCAAACTGGTGTTGAATGAGGTCAGTAATGAACATTTAAAATCTAAAAAATATCTTATATTCCAATGGTTTGTCTTATGCCATTAGAAATATGAACTCTTGTGTGTTGCTAAGGTGTATGAAATGGGGAAACATGTATTGCATTAGTTTATAAAGCTCGAGGTATATTTTATCTGTAGCCCTTAGTATTGTATCGTCTGTACTCTAGGGGGGACGAAGACGGGATAAAAAAGGACATTAAAACATTGAAAGCCTTTCTTGGTGGGAGTTTTGGTGAAATCTTGGCAATTCTGGCTATGACAGGTCAGACCTCATACTGGTAGAATTGATGACAAAAACGACCTTTCTCCATCTTTTTGTCTTCTGGACCCCCCGGCCGCGAGATAGTGGAATGGTCGCGAGCGGGCCCTTTTAAGGTAAATGGACCTTTCAAGTGCTCTGGCTCGAAGGATTTTCCTGGGTAAGTTTTCTTGGTCAGAATCTTTGATTCCTGATATAATGACGCCTAATTTATGTCAACTTCTCCATAGGAATGTATGCATTGTTGAAATACCCTAGTCCCCCCTCTACTCGCAGGGCAGACATGGTCGGATCTTCCTGTACGAGTTCGTCCTGTTTCTGCTGGTGTCCTCTATCATGGTCCAGATCACGGTGGGGATTCTGTTGTACCTGAAGACCCGCTACACCGCCGACAACCCGGAGCACCGGAAAAAGCTAGATCTGTAAGTACTTGCCGTATGATATTTACTTTTACAAGCCATATGATAGAGTAACAATCTGCTCTTTTTCTTCTCAACTAGGCCATGTTGATTTGATTATATGGATGCCATCCTATGGGAGCCCCAAAACTGATGCAAGCGTGCGAATAAAAAACTTGCCTTTATTATGAAATCTACGTGGTCAGGAAAGTTGGACAAATGACTAAGCACAGAGAGAATGGTATATCAAAGAATGGATTCTTCATTTCTGTTCTTCCACATCTTCTTCTTTGACTCTGGCATTCTACGACATTAGTGTCTGTTTTCCTAAATATATTTTTGCAATTTACGGTTTATACTAGGTCACGGCGGCGTCTGTTCGTTACCGGGTCCCGCGTTGAGTCCAAGTTAAAGTCACCGCGGGGCCCGGGCGGGTCCAAAAATAGCCCGGTAACCACAGGGTGTCCCACGGGGCCACGTAGGGGCCACATGTACATATATAAAAGGCAAAGAATTTGCTACAACATAATTGAGTTAAAAACATGGTCATTCCGTTCTACACAAAGTGATGTCCCAGCAGTTGAGTTAGATTATGCATTGCATGAAGTCGCCGCTAGGTGTGACCATGGATGAGTAGGATGTTTCAGCACAGCACATACTTTATAGTTGCTTAATATTGTCCAATGGTTTGTGTTGTATTTTCAGGGTCAACAACTTGGCTACAGGGTTGGTCATGATCATCACTGTCCTCAACGTCTTCATTTCGGCCTTCGTCATGGTGGATCAGCGACCTTTAACAGTATCTGTGCAGGCGCCTGCAACGGTTGCTGGGCAACCAGCTCGTTCTACGATCGTTCCTGTCATCGATGTTCCAGGTGACGGTTTGGGAAATCTTCAGATTTATTTTCTATTTGACAAAGTTCTATTTCATAACATAGAGATCCTTGATATGTCCCTCGCCTGCCTTTGTAGACTTCCGAATCCCTTGCAGATTCCAATGTTGTGCCCTTATTTATTTTATTTCATTTTATTTACATACATTTAATGAGCATTGGACAAGAAGCATATCTGCTTATGATGAACTTCTACTCATAAAATACAGAAACTACAGATGACGGTCAGAGATAACAAATGAAACTAATAATTACAACGTGACATATAACTCAGGTTAACAGCAAATGACAAGACAAACTAAGTCAACATTAAAACATAAAAATAACAGTAATACAGCGAAAGGACTTTATGATTAAAAAGGTTACATATTAGTCTAATTAACAGCAATAACAAAACGAACTAGATCAAGGTTATAACTTTGAAATAAAGTTGAACATAATATCTAAAATTTGGCAATTGATAGGTAGTGGGAGGGAGAGGCTGCCCGTGAGGACTCGGAGTAGGGTACATAAAGTATTGTCTGAAGAGTTGAGGGGATTTGAGGGGAGTATTTCTTCAAGTACTTGGGAAAGTAACTTAAGTTTGCACCTCTTTCTTCACTCTCTTCTAATATGAACTTGGTAGAAATTAGGTTATATGATAGTCTCGATTGTGAATGAAGTGTTAGTCACTTTTCTACTGATGACTTTATTTCCAACTTCCTAAATTTCTTTTGCAGCAAACAACACACCGATGGCGCCCACTTGAGTGCCACCTACAACATGAGTGTGCCCGACGTGTCCAACAGAATACTGGTACCCTGTTATGCTTAGGCCACATTTCTTAAGCGGGGCCCGGTCGGGCAGCTTGCGGGAGCGAAAAATATAATATAAAAGACAACGAAAGACAAAAAACGTAAGAAAATTACTCCAAAGTAGACATTGTATGCATATTTTTTTTTTCGTTTTCGCGAGCAACCCGACCGGGCCCCGGCTTGGAAATGTGACCCTAGCATAACTTGGTTGGCGACGAAAGATACCAAGGATTTTAAAAAAAGATCATGACAACATCGATATCACATATACAGTTCAACTGTGAAAACTTTACGTGATGTTAATAATAGGAATACTGATTTTTTAGGGATTAGGTTGAAGGAACTTTGTTTGCTTGTCTTGGAGTGTGTTTGCAATTATTTGCATATTTTACGGTGACTGTGTGTGAGGCGGAAGATGCGTAACCGGAAATTGGCAAGATGGGAAAGTTGGCTTGGCCCGGGTTCAAAGTTGCATAGGTAGGAAAATGCATAGACAGAAATTCAAAACAATGAATAAGAAAATAAATATTAAAAAAAAACTCTTAATCAAATTTTACAGAGGTATGAGATCTTTTAGTTTCTTGTAGTACTGTAATTGTACTGTAACGACGCTTGTTCTGTCATAAATTCAGTAGACACGTCGATACATGTATATAAGAATTATGTAATGAAGATCAGGTAAACAATGATCCAAGTGCAACACTGGACTGCAGAAAAATGAAGAACTGTTGTTGTTGCTGATATAACATTTTTGACAAACAACGATCGTGCTGTAAGATCCTGTCCAACTTTACAATATGCACATCATAGTTTGGCATGCTGTGATAAATTTTTTGCTGAGGTGAAGAAAAGGAAGTCCTGGTCATTTTTTCCTTCTGTCGAAATACCTACTAAAATGTAGCTCAATTTTCTTGTTGTCGTTCTCTGAAAACGATACAAGTGGTAGATATACATGACTTGTATATCGTTGTCAAATAAAAACATGTTCCAATACAATATGTTTTCGTTGCTCTAAAATAGTTACTTTGACTTACAGTACTTGTGTACTAAGCCGTCTCGAATATCGGATTTGGAGGTTGCAATCAATGTTTTTCCAAAGCGTGTTCTTTCGCGTGGGTATGACATGAATGAAATTCAACACGGTGCATTAATTCCGCATCACCGTCGGTCTCGGCCCTGCCGCGGGTCGCATCGCCCTCAGACCCTCGGGCGACCTGACCCGCGGTCGGGCCGGTACCTCGGGCGATACGGAATGTACTGTGTTGTAGTCTATATTTATCTGACTTACAGTAACTGGTGACATCTGACATCACAAGTCGCACCTACATTCGTCGAAATCAATTATGACTTGAATTCTATGTATTCGTGTCACACAATACAAAAGATCCTTGTAACAAAGCTGTACAACAAGTCCCGGGGTGTGCCTCTGACAGTGTGTTTGCACCGATCTAACTCTTCACTCGGGCACAGACGGGGGTAAGCTGGGAACATTTCAACATTCATTGAGAGTCTTTAGGGGAATCTTTACAGACCCTGTCGTCCTTTACTATCCACCTCAGTATGTCTGTGACCAAGGCCTTCGACGAGAAACCAACGAATGTGCGGACAGAACAACAGGCGAAACTGGTAGGTGTGATCGGTGTGTATGTATACGTGACGAATACTTACTTATAGGTAAGCTGCTGCTGCCCAGTCACCACCTACACAGGGCTTTACATGCACAGCCTGCAGCAGAGTTTGCAGATCCAGGATTGGACTACACAGCCACAGGTGAGCCTGCAGAGGAAGACAACTTGCCCAGTGATCTTCGGAAGCGAAGAAGCAGCCATCATCATCACTTACTTATACGCTGTGGATATTCCTGCCGATATTTGATTCAATTCATCTCTTGATAGCTTATGGAGACCACAAGTTTCATAACTAACTTTGACACGTACGAATATGATAATAATTTGTGTGTAATCATTGTGCACGTCTATCGTGGTCGCCATGTTATAGTTTTAAAATCCATGTGTGGGCGTCATGTAGTCATAGCATGTTGTGAACATTCCAACACGCATTGATTTAAAAACTTACAGAGACAAACTCTTTGTATACTTGAAATGTAGGTACGTACGATCACATGTGAACGTGGCTGTTTGTTTTTTTGTGTGTTCTTGTCTGGCTAAGACATTGTTTATTTGTAATTTATCTTACCCATGGCTAACAGTAAAATCTATTTAGCACTTTAATGAGTTGAAAACATGGAAAATTCTACATTTGACATATGTAAATGTGACGATCGTATATACTAAAGATTGCCTCTCCTCACCGAAAGCAAACGACTTATAACCTACTATACCAAGGGAAGGGTTGGCAACGTTTACACACCACTGGATTAGGGCACGGTTGATGTGGGGGCGGCTGTGCGTGCCAAATTTGAGTGTTGTTGAACAACTTATTCCTAGCACATGATTTCACAACTAACACTAACACGTGCAAACGGGTCTATAGTGACCATCCAAGTGTGTCAAATGGCCCCAATAGACAGGTAGACTGTAGATTCTTAAGATTTGTGTCAATGGGAGAAATTTTCTAGAGGCCACCAAAAAGTAGTCACAGTGGCCAGGTGTTCCTTATGAATAACTGGCCTCTTGCACTGAGGTTTAACGGTAACGTTATATCTTGTAGGATAAACTAATGAATGTACCTTTTACTCACTCTTTATACATAGTTAATTCCCGAAGAACAGAACCAACATGGGAAGAAGAAGAGATTTCATAACATGAGAGCGATGATGAAGGGTCCCAGCGTCACTAAGACCGGACTGGACAAGAACAGCTTCACCCAGAAGAAGACCATGGCGCAGGGGTTCATGGATATGGCTCTGATGACGGCAAACGCCGCTCAGCTCAAACTGGTCCTGTATGAGGTCAGTTTTTAGAACCATGTTCGGGGAATCGACGAATTCTTTTCGAATAATAGAATTCATTTCGATTGATAGAATACATTTTGAATGATACTAATCCATTTCGAATAATAGAATTCTTTTCGAATGATAGAATTCATTTCAAATGATAGAATACATTTCGAATAATAGAATTATTTTCGAATGATAGAATTCATTTCAAATGATAGAATACATTTCGAAAGATAGAATATATTTCGAATAATAGAATTAATTTCGAATAATAGAATCTTTTTCGAATGATAGAATACATTTCGAAAAGTAGAATGCTTTTCGAAGAATAGAATGTGCACCTGTCTACAGTGACCATTTTTTAAAGTCCACTGAGTAGTCACTATGGACAGATTTGACTGTAGGTGCTAGCAGGAGATCGCGACACATTCTAACAAAAGCTTGATCTCTCCTTGTTGTTACTATTAAGGGCAGACATGGTCGAGTCTTCCTTTTCGAGTTCGTCATGTTCCTGCTGGTGTGTTCCATCATCGTGCAGATCTTTGTGGGGATTCTCCTATTCATTAAGTCCCGCTATAACATTGAAGACAAGGACCACCAAAAACATGCTGAAATGTAAGCAGTATTTGTTATTGAGTGAACAATACAAGGGCAAGGACACAGTGCCTCTGTACTCAAGTTTCAAAACTTATAATAGCAGCGCCACTTAACATTTAACATAACTCTGTCATCAAGCAAATGTAAGTATTACTCGTAGAATAATACAGGCTATACTCACAAATGACAAGTAAATATGTGTTCATTTAAAGAGTAAAAACATAATTCTAATCAAATTAGAATGAAAGGTAATTAGTGTTGGTAAAATACAATTTTTTTTACTGCAATCAATGGATTGAATTACCAAATTTTTGACCGTATCCACTGGTCTTCTTCACTTTTCATACTCGCACTGACCTTTGGGATATATGACGTCAGAATGGGGTTAAAGGTGCTAAGAAGTCGATACCTGCAGCCGTCATAATTCAATCCTGCTGTTTGTGTTTTACTTTCAGGGCGAACAACTGGGCCACAGGGCTGGTGATGATCGTCACAATTCTCAACGTCTTCATTTCCGCCTTCGTCATGGTGGAGAAGTCCGCGTACGAATCACTAAGTTCTGTTTCCGCTTCCGGTGCCTCCGGACTCTCCACTTCCACCTGTCCTCCTTGCAACGCTACATCAGACGGAATAAACTGACAGAAATCTTAACTTGGCAGTTCATCTGTGTTGGCAAAATATAATGATAATGATAATAATAATAATGGTTTATTGGTCAGAAATTACCCGTGCAATGGCAGCCAGTGCTGGATTGCTGCAGGTTTTACAATCACATAATAAAGAACAGTTACATATTTGCTCCACACATGCACTTTGTGGAACTGTCGCAAGGGTCTGGGCGGCTGCCATTCGGCGCCAGCAGGTGACCTCAATACGACCTTCCCTAACCGAAGTCATTCTGATTCAAAGTTGGACTGTCGTTTGCAAAATAGAAATTAGACTTACCCAACTTTTCGTCTGTCCAATTCCAGTCTGTTTCCAGGAATGAGCAATCCACCGCCATTAACTTTTTGCAAAGTGTGATCCACCGCTCACCGTTCTTTCACATGTTCTAACGTGACATCACAGAAGCGGTGGATTTCTCATTCCTCTTTATAAGTCCAGAGTTAAGCGACAGGTCCACTGAAACGTTGTAATCTCTTTTATTGTGTATAAATAACGTTGTTAATCAGTGTTTTACTAACCTGAGCTGATAGAATGCTATGGAGATTGCGACCAATTTTGGCACGACACTGGTCATTGTAATAGCTTAAAAACTTAATGACGTCAACGCCTTTCACCCCTAATAGACTTAGCAGGACAGCAAATAACACCATCTATTAGTTGGCACTGAAGCATTTAATTAGATTGCGTTGCGGCAATGTGGTTAAGTATGGGGATTTGTATTTTCACACGCTTAATTTCGCTTTGCCTGAAACGAATTCGCTCAACGGTCTCACTTGTTTAGCAATAAATGGGTTACGAAAAGCCTGTTTCTATCTTTTTCTCAAACACAATCTACGCTAATTTGTCATTAACTATCTGGTCCTGCATACCATCATTGCAAGGGAGCGAAAAGAAGCAAAATCCGCCTTCTAGATTATTTTACTTATACCAGCTTGTATACGTGTTAGCTTTTGTATGACCTGTACTTAGACCAATGGGGCAAACATATGTACAATAAAGGTTTTATCAGTCATCATCCCTTCCTGACGCTAGGCACCCATTTTCACCTGGGTCGGGGGAGGAAAATAGTGTTAAGTGCCTTCCCCAAGAGGACAACATTGGGGCCTCCTAGGCAGTCACTGCACCTCGTCACTCAGCGCCGAGAGTCACGGTTGGCAAACCGTAACGAAATAATCGGCACGCCACCACCCCCTGTCGGCAACCTTGTTTCTTACATGTCCTCAAAACAAGCCCCAAACCACCCCTTAAACAAAGTTCAATCGGCTAATATCACGCAACGCCAGACGGCAACAAAGACGGGACCATTTGTGAACAGGGGGGTCTGTTGGGTCAAAAAACACGACAAAGTGTTTCTGGTGTCCTAATCTTTTCAGGTGCTCTCGACGTCATTGTTTGCTCGACGTCACGGTGTTTAGGAGTGCAAACGACTTGTGTTGACCTAGGAGACCCTCCCCTGTTTCTAAAGCCTGGTCGGAGCGCCTCACTTGTTTGTTAAACGCACTATCGCGTGTTTGCCTGATCCCTTGACACGGCCCTATAGCCCGGTGCTCGAGCACTGAGGTCAGTCGTTACAAAACGGAACGTCAACACGTCGTAAAGGAATTTGTCGTCTGACAAGTGCATGTTGAGAGCAGTGCACCACCATTCGAGGGATTCGTGGTTGTTTCTTGTGCGTTTTCTGACGGACTTTCAGTGACTATTTCGTCGCCAAGAGACTGCTCTATACAAGACGGGACGCCCAAAGCTCGTAAAAGAACCTGCCGGTTAACAAGTACGTTTTGAGGGTGCAATACCAACATATGAGTGGTACTCTGTGTGTTTTCTGAGGGACTTTCTATAAGAACGCATTTGTCAATAGGCTACTCCATACAACGCGGTGCGCCCCAAACTCCAGAAACTGTCGCTTGACAAGTGCTTCGAGAATACTTTGCCACCATCTGAGTGGTTCTGTCTGCGTTTTGTGAGAGCGTTTCTGTGAGAGTTTCTGCCCCAAGAGGCGAGTGAACGTGTCCTCTCGAAGTGCTCACAGTCTAAAGGACTTAATCAAGATAGATCATCAGCGTTTTCAAGACAACAGTCGGAAGGAGTCACCTACACTGAACTAGGATATCTTCTTTGCAGGTACGTTTGTTCTATATTTCATTCCAGCACAGAGACAACATTGCTTTACCTTTAAACCAAAAGATTCCCATTTGCAGACCCATACGAGTACACTATCGTAAGTCAAGTTTAAGTTCGTCAATTCAAATATGCTACTATCATTTTCCAATGACAGCGACATAACTATCATATATATATATATAAGCTGTAGCTTTTGGAGAATCGGAACGTTTTCTTCAATACAAAAAAAGCAGATCACCAATAATTCTCCGTAAGTCTGTTAATCCCAATAGCATGTAGTTTGTTTGACATCACAAAGGCCCATTGTCTGATCAATTGATAATGTTGCATGTCTTCTATGAAATATGAATGTGACTTTTTGACCTATTTATACTAGCACGTGTCAGAGGATCTGGTAAAAGATTGATTACTACTCACCCACAAAAGATCAACTAAATCCCCCGTTTTATTACATGATCGATCCTTCTATATCTGACTGCTATTATACATACTAAATTTCGACTTGAGATTACTTGAGTTCATAGGAAATGAGCTTTAACTGATCTTTAATATGGAAATGCAATCATAATTATTCTAGTTTTGTGCTCAAATAAAAAATTCTATTTTTTCATATGTATAAACGTTAAAATGTGGGAAATCAATTCTGCCTCCATATATATATAGCTTCTACAAAAGATTGCCCTTTTTGTTAATATCGTAGTGAAAGTATGTAAGAACACTACTCATACAGATAAAACAAAAGAGGCATTACATATATGGAGGGGAAACACCTTCATTTTTCCACTTGGCAACCGGACTGTTTTCGTAACAGTACTTGTCAGAGAAGAGTTGGAAAGTAGGAGGGCAAATATATCCAAGGCCACTGTCTTATACAGATATAGAAAAAAGACAGAGTAGACTTATCATACAGACGTTCTCTCGAAAGTACTCCATTCATGAGCGTATAATACCCCGCCTGTCTTCTAAACCGAAGTACAAACACGGGATTAAACGTTACGTCAACAGTCCCGGTAACTATGGCGGTGGCACCGTCCCCCCACCCGGCTTAGCAAAACATCCTTTTGTCGCCGGCAACACGCGAACCTTCACTTCTTATTAGATTTAGAGCCTTAATCCGACATTAAGTGGGCTTTCCCACCGCGCACGCTAATTGTTAAATTCCTTATTCGACACCCTGAAAGAGGAAACCGCTTTGTAACAGGATAGAGGTATGTGTTACTCACTTCGAAGGTCATTTTGTGTGTAACTATGTAACGGCACTAGTTGTACGGAACGTCGGGCTAACAAGGCGTTAGAATTAGGTGACTCGAGCGTTAAGCTAACATAATTAACTGGCGTGTTGTTGTGTACGCTGAGTGTTTGACGTTATTAAGCACTGACCCAATGTCTAAACCTAATAACTTCGTGTTTAGTCCTTTCAATGACGTGACAATGCTATGGACTGATGTATACATTAAGGTAATGTACTGGGGTTGGTCTTTTAGATACTAAATGTGGGAAGGGGGTTTGACTCCAAAAATAGGACAATGATTTTGACAGCATATTTCAAATGCTCTGAAGGGTGTTTGACCTTGTGTGTGAGTTAAGGCAAGGGGAAAGGTAGGAAGACCTCTTTGAATTGCATAATTTCAGATTCTTTATTTGGTCCCTTTCGTCCATGTGAGAAAAATGCACATTCAGCTTCTGCATTGACAAATAGAGATAAAGACACAAACAGATATCATAAACACTTAGCATATCTAAGCAGTAGAATAGTTTAAAGGGCTCTTTTAAGAAATTTAGACTACATTTTGCGAAATATGTAAAGGCATTTTTAATCATACTTTGTACGATAGCTTGTAAGTCTTCTCAATTGTCAACTATCATCACTTATTATTATCAATTGAAACCCTTTGAAAAAATGAACTTATAGCATGTTTCTACCTACCAAAATTGTATCACAGACGTTCGGTGTCTTATATATCCACAACTGTCACTTTTAATACGGATTTCAAAGACTCTAGCGGTACGTAACTACAGCACCAAAGGCCAAAACTCATTATTTATTAATGGACATTTGACATATCGATTTTACAGTGTTAAGAAAATAGCTCCGGAGACGTTGACAATTAACATGCCGTTGCGACAAAGATACGCAGCAATTTGCATTCAAAATAAGATTGAATGCATATTATTAGGTTTTAATATCTTGCTATCGCACTACAAATACAGATGATGAAACCATTTGATACTCAAAATTATTAAGAAATATCTTTATCTTTTGAATTTATGATTGTTCCTTAGTTAGTTGTGGACTAAAGACATGACCCTTTTTAAAAATCTACACACCTGTCATATTCAACATACTTCAAAAGCTTTCGTTGTTCTCAAACAAAGACCAAAACTTATCATTCATTGATGCATACTTGATATATCGAGTCTACACTGTTAAGAGAATAAGTTTGATAACGGTGAAAATTAACATTCCTCCATCACAGAGACGCGCAGCGATTTTTATTCAAAACATACTTATTATTGAATGCGTATTATTAGGTTTTAATATCTTGTTATCACAGTACTAATACAGATACTAAAACCATTTGATACTCAAAATTATGAAAGACTATCTTCATCTTTTGAATTTATGATTGTTCCTTAGTTAGAGAAGAAAAGAAATGACCCTTCTTTTAAATCAGCATTCCTGTCAGTTTCAACATACTTCAAAAGCTTTCGTGGTTCTCAAGCAAAGGCCAAAACGTATCATTTATTAATGTATAGTTGATATATCGATTTTACTCTGTTAAAATAATAAGTTCGGGAGTCTGGACAATAAACATTCCTCTAGCACAGAGATATGTAACGATTTTGATTTACCTGCAAAATGTCATGATTTATTTTACTGAAGTGGATACTGTAGTTTAAACAGGGATTGTTCATTCATGTTGAAAGATGGGGGTAGAAAAAGCGATCGGTCCGTCAAGACTATGAAACAGGGCACTAATTTTACGGTATGTGCTGGAATGTTAAGTGGAACACAAAGTTTGAACGTCAACGTTGCAACTCCTGTTTATTAGTTCGCGTTTGATCGAGCTCTTTTTATTCTACCAAGTGTTGCTTTATTGCGCGTTTTCTGTCGGAATATGTGTTTGCGTGTGTTTCTGAGCTACGTATTTAAATCTAGAAAACCAGAATGTATTGGTTTTAATTGTTGTTTTTGTACATAGCATTACTCTTGTACTTGATTCTTTTGGTTCCTGAAAAGAGCCAATCGCTTGGCAGAGCTTAGATTTACAGAGAAACGTTTGAGTCTATGATGTAGCGAGAAACCTTTGTCGCCAGTAATACTGTAACAACTGAAAGGCCCTTTGAGACCTCCTGAAAGCGCTCCTTTGTCCTTAACGAGTTCTGTCGGGTCGCAGCACCTCATAATGCCGCGAAATGCAGTCAAGTGCATCGCCATGCCGTAAATCACGCCTGCCATTGTCGTAATCTGTCAGATTGATATTTTACGACACCGTCCCGACCCTCCCCTTAAGGGTAAGAGGGGTAAAGGTGAGAGATAAATATCAGATTGTGCCCCAAACTGTTTGATCAGTTGTTGATGCGGCCGCTATTCGGCGCCATTAGCGAGGCTCCGTTGCCAGGCTGGCGCGGCTGTTGACCAAACTTTCCTGCCGACCACAACGGCGGTTTTGTCAGGAAAGTTCCCACTTTCTGTGTTCCTTCTTTGCCGCGACTTTTCCCACAACCTCTCTCGACTTACAGTAGCCGTGAACGAGTAAGTGTCTGCTCAAAATCTCTCAAAATTCTAACTCTTAATATTTAACATAGGATCTCAGCATATTTCTCTAAATGGCGCAGTCACAGTCGAGGTGGGTCGTCGTATAATTCTGATGTCTCCAGGTTTTTGAGGAAGCTGTGACAGAACCAACCGACTTTCTCTGATCCTTGATACCCAGTGCGACTTTTCCCATAACCTGTCTGGAAGTGGTAATGTTACACGCTAACGAGTACATTTTGGCTCAAAATCTCTCTAGAATTCTAACTCTTAATACTTAACTGCAGCCATTGCTAGCATATTTTCTCTAAACAAGGGGTGCTAGAAAGGTAAGCATCGACAGGTCTTTCGAGAAGACTTCTTAACTTCGTGTTATTCTTTTTGTACGCTATCGTCTCACAGTACTGTTCTGATTGTGCTACAGTTTATGATGACACTCACGGCAAACGTATCTGACCAAGGTTCCATTCGGAAACTATACAATGAATAGGCACTCTGCACAACGTCTAATGGGTCTATCAGAGGCATATACCCGGTGGTTTATGAGTCAATTAGTTTGACATATAAATCTAGCGAAGTCCATTATGCTAACTAGACTTTACTAGTGTTCGTGGTTGCTAAGGATTGAGCTAAAAACCTGTATACGGGGTAATAGGCGACTTAGTTCACTGCCGAGAAGTGGCCTCTTACGGCCTTGCATTGAGCGAGATCGTTAAAAAATTAGCAATGCCCATGTGTGTGTACGTGTGTGTTTGTGTGTGTGTATGTGTGTGTGTGTGTACGTGTGTTTACGTGTGTTTTTGTGTGTGTGTCTGTGTGAGTGAGTGAGTGTGTGTGTGTGTGTGTGAGAGAGAGAGAGAGAGAGAGAGAGAGAGAGAGAGTTCTTAACCCCTAGCATGCTTTTACTTTGACATAGACATTAATTTGCCCATATCTATATTTTGCACACCAAGTCAACAGTTGTACTAAGCGTGAGTTGTGTTTTGCTGGTGTATATATACTTACCCCGGCGCATATCTATAGTGTACGTACACAGGTACAGTCTATAGCGTTATCCTCTGATCTCTTTATGAACCGCCTTGTTCTATACTATAGCGACATGTTATCACTAAACCCATTTGTAAACTACGTGCAACAATTTGCGCCATATATTACCTGTGGCACGTGTGTTAGCTGACGACACTTTCTTCTTCCGTTGCTACGAAAGGCAAGAAAACAACGTCAGTAAAAGACGTAAACAGATAGCAAACGAGCTTGGTGCTGTATTGACTTGTTTTGCTAAGTTGTGTTTCAAGATTTGAACTCTAAAAGGTCCCTTCTGCACTAGACGGCGACCACTGAGCAACCGTGCAGCGACCAAAATTGGATTTGTGTAACAATTGGAATATGATGCAAGGTGTAAAGGACAACAAAACACACCAAACATTAAAAGGCGTTCTTTGTCGATAAAATTCGTCAAAGGATCTTTCAAATGTTTGGTTGCTTAGTGGTCGCAGCCTGTAGTAGAAAAGGACTGTTAGCCATAAACATAGAAGTACGTTAAAAAAAGGGGGAGGGGCGCGTTGCTGGTTGTTTCCATTACTGATCAACCACGTCAAAGCGAGCGCTTGTTCAAGGACACCACGCAAGCAGATCAAACAGATCGCCACTGCAAAACACTCCCTACTGCAACTAGTTCTCTCGCAGAAATTCAACCAAAACGTCATTCAAAAATGCATATATATGAAGTTTAATCATTGAAAATTACAAAATGTAATGTTCAGTTGATGTGTAACAGTCCCACCGGGATACGGATGTGTTTTATAAGTGGTTCGTGACTAGTGGATTTTTCCACGCCCGGCTGAAGCTTTAACGCGGATTTCGGCACTTGACATCCACTTGTAGCAGGTGATTAACGGATAGCGTCACGTGTGCGGCAGGTGGCTGTTGTTTGTGACATGTTTACACTAAAGTTTGTTTCTGACGTCAAATTTGAATCATGGGTCTGAAACGGATTTAAGAGTACAATCAGTTTGTCAGGTTTGTGCAGTATTTACACTAGTAGGGGTCAAATCTGAATTGTGTCTATAAAATGGATGTAAAGCTATGGTTAGTTGGATGCTGTTGGGCTCTGTTTACACTACGGTTTTCTGATGTCAAATCTGTAATATGGCTCTAAACCGGATGTAAGAGGACGGCCAGATGGATGTTTTTTTTGGTTGGGCCATTTTTACACTACGTTTTTTTTACGTCAAATCAGAATTGTGGTTCTGAAACGGATGTAAGAATACTAGTAGTAGGATGTTGTTTGGGCTCTGTTTACACTGCGATTTTCTGACATCAAATTTGAATTACTGTTCTGAAGGGGATGTAACAGTACGAACAGGTGATGAGGTTGGTGACATGTTTACACTAAGATTTTCTGACGTCAAATTTGCATTATGGCTCTGAACCGGATGCACGACTTCGGTCAGGTTGTTGTCATTTGTGCTCGGTTTATAGAATACGTATTGTAAGGTCCAATCTGAATCATTATTCTAACACGGACGTTTGAACAAGATGCAATTTTCTTTAAAGGTTTTAAAAGACCCACGACAATTGGACATGACTTCTCACCTTCTGAGAGGCGCTCTACAAAAGAATCGATTTTAGGATCAAGATAGCCTATAGGGGGTTGACGCAGCATCGTCGAAACTGTTATGAGAAGGGATCAGCTATACCACAAAACAAAATCTGTTTGAAGGGTTGGGTGGACGCGGGGTCAATATTGTTCTTTTAAGGACCAGTTTGTGACTCTCGAGGTCACGTCATTCGAGGTCAGGTATTTAGAGGGTTTGAAAGGGACTTGTCAAGTGGAGACTTAGAGGAAAAATATACTTTTATTTCAGACTTTTCTTAATGGCAACCATATCATCGAGAGGCCTGCAAGGGATCTACACGATTAAAAGGCTAAAGCTTTGCTTACGACACGTGTAAACGTTTTGTATGTTTTGTTTATATTACGTGAAGGGAGGACCGTAACACTGTTCTTATCTTGGATACCTTTTGAGCTCACGTCATTCGAGGTCAGGCATTGAAAAGGATTTAAAAGGACTTGCCAAGTGGGCACTCTATTTGCCCTCCTGATTGTTAGCGACAAAAACATGCATTATTCTTCGTCTTCAATTAGCAATCTGTCAATGTCCGAAGGAAAAACGAGGACCTCAATGTACTATAAGCTTGAGGGGGCATGATAGGTGACGAATTTAGTGTTTATGTTGTAAAGTTTCTTCAGATTTGGATCGCTGGCCAAACGAATTTCAGACGGTCTTCTTTGTGAATATTTAGCGTTAACCGGAGTGAATAGTTAATGCTAGGGGCACATTTAGAAGGCAAATTAAAATCTGGCGAAAACATTTCTAATAAAGTTTCCAAACTTTTGTATTTCAGAGAAGGAGCAAATACTTCAATGTGAACCATGTCGTCCTACCAGACGACCTATGACGAGCCCTTAGGAATCGTGCCGCACCAAGTCTACATCTACGCCTCTCAAATCTTCCACCGGATGTACCGCAAACGACCTACGGACCAGGAATCCATCCGCTACGGCAACCCAAAGGTTTGTTTTGTTTGTTTGTTTGTTTGTTTGATTGTTTTACACAACCGGTAAGCTGCCCTCGGGCGTAACATTCGATTTATGTACAGTAAGTACAAGCTGCGTAAGACCGGACTGTACGGTTTGATCCACCCACACTAGGAAGGAAGGACCCCGTCTCTTTTTTATAAGTGTGGTGGGTTCTTTATCGTGCTCGAGGTTTGGCCCTCCTCAAACGTAGCTTTACGTACCATCCCAGCGGACGTCCCTAGCCGAAGCTGGATACTCAGTTTCACCTGAGTCATTGGTGCCTGCTAGCTAGGTCGATGTCGAAATGATAAACAGTGAATAGATGGTCAAATCAGATTGCCAGAGAATTCTCATCCTTAATTTGTATTGTGATTCATTCATTCAACCATTCATTGAACTATTCTTTCCTTTCTTCATTCCTTCCTTCCTTAATTCATCCATGCAGGGAACACTAGAAATCAACCATGAGAGCAACGAAGACACGAGAAGACAAACCTTCAAGTTGGCGTACGCCGCCCTGAAGTATCAGGATCTCCTGGAAGATGTGATCATCGAATCGGGTTTTCAGTCGAGCAACCCTTTACCGCAGGAGTCCATGTGTCTGGCTGTCGTGGCGTTCTACGTGTTGATGAACAACAAGTTTTACCTGCCGAGACGGCATCGCAGGGGACAAGTTATAGAGGAGGTATGTAACGTTATGAATTTGTTTTGTGGTTGAGAGTAAATCTGGTCAATGATGGGGATATCGATACCTGTTACTCCACTACTAAAATGCCCCGCATCACACAATGATATTCATCACTCTTTAAGACGCCAGGGTATACTGTAAAATAAGCTAGCTAAGGCGAAAATGGAGTGTTCGCGGTGGTTTTAAGTTTGCGGCAGCGCTATAGTAACATACTGCTACAGTATTGGACAAAAATGTTCACGGTGGTTTTAAGTTGGAAGTGAAGCGGTCGCCGCGAAAATTTCGAACATACAACCACCGCGAACATTTCTGCATTTACAGTAACTACTCTCCAAGCAGAGGTTGGATGGCAAGTCTCGTACCCTTTTCTGAGACCTTTTCTGTGAACCTTCCCGTTTTCTGACAGCCGGCCCATCCAATCAACAGAGAAAGGGGGAAAGTCAGAAAAAGGTCACAATCTTCTCATCAAACCTCTAGATCTTTTGTGAGAGTAGACTACTGTATAATGACGTCGGTACACCCTTATACAGGTACAAGAGGTCCAAGACGCCTTGCAGTCCGCTAAGACCGGGCTGAACGCCACCTTGGCCCGGTTGAGGATACGGGACCGGATTCTCACTATCGACTCTCTTCTTCCGGAAAACGTCAGGAACCGGGACAAGTACGCCAGAACGGTACGTTAGTTAAGTTATACACAGACATACATACAAACACACACACACACATACATATATATATACTTATATATATATATATATATATATATATATATATATATATATATATATATATATATATATACACGCAGATACACGCACAAAAACACAAAGTTCATCATACTGAAGTAAGGTTGAACTGTAATTTCCAACACCAAATTTGATTTATCCAAATTTTGGACTGTCCAACTCCAATCCTCAGCAATCCGCCGCTTCGGCGATCGGTGACGTCACATTTTGCAGATTGAACACATGACCCGCTGAGCCGTGAATCATAAATTGCAGAATGTTTATAGCGCCCCCCCGTCTCTATTGAGTGATGATAAAAGCAGCAATGTTTCCCGTCCAGTTGCCAGTGTACGGTTGGGTCAACACTGTGAAGTCCTGCTTCGAGGAGGTGGTGGCTGGACTGGAAGAGGACGGTTTCAAGGCACCCGAGCCTGACGACGAGGAATTCAAAGGAAGGGTGTACAAGAAACTGCTGCACTTCTCGGACACCCTCATCTTCCCTGGGGAGAACAAAGAGAGGTGAGATAAGGGTTGCTCAAAATCAACCATGTCAATCGTTAGAGAATTCGTTTTTCCTATAACCTGTTGCTACCAAATGAGTATCCTCATTAGATAGATTCAAAAATATCCTATAGTTAGATGTGTAAAGTTAAGGTGTGACAGGTCGTTCGGTATAACATAATCAGCTGTTGTCGCGCCGCGTGCTTGCGAAGCTCGTGTGTTATGCCGAATTGCGGTTATATCGGCTATATATAGACAGCTTCAGAAGCCGGAGTGTTACACCAATGGGCGGCTATACAAATTCTATTGGATGGCAATGCAGCACCATGACGAGCTCATATCCGAGGCTTCGCCAAAATCATGATGTCTTTCTCTTTTCCAAAATACGAGACCACCCTCCTGTGAAAAGTGAAAGCCTGGTCCTCCAGGACAGACCTGTCGTCATGCCAATGGCTCTCAATGGCTCCACACCAGAATCATAATTTCCATTTCTTTGACAGGTTGAGAGACCACCCTCTCGAGAAAACGGGAGTCTGATTCTCCAGGATAGGACAGGCCTGTGACCACGTTGATGACTATAAAAAGCTCCGGACCATTTGCGTCGCCAAAATCATGGTCTTTTTCTGTGTCTTCTTGTAGGTTACGGGAACACCCTCTTGTGAAAAACGGGTGCCTGATTCTCTGCAGGACAGGTCTATCGCCATGCCAATAGATCCGCACAAGAGACGACGAGAAAATTATTGTATTTTCTGTACCTTTTCCAGGTTACGAGACCACCCTCTTGCAAAGAACGGGTGCCTGTGCATGACAGGTCTGACGTCATGCCAATCGCTGTTCCTTTGGCCCCAAATCATTGTCTTTGTGTTTTTTCCAGATTACGAGACCACCCTCTTGTAAAAAACGGGTGCCTGATACTCCAGGACAGGTCTGTCGCCATGCCCGCCTACACCATCAAGTCTCTTCTCAGCCTCAACTCCGGATGTGACGTCATCTGCACGCATGCGGGGTCGGGACACCTGGCCGCGCACGTCTGGGCGCTGTTAGACAGGGAAGAGTTCCAGGTAAACAGACAGTTCAGAAGTTTCATGCATGAATAGCTTCACCTGGTAGATTATAGGAAATTGAAGTTCTTCATAGTTAACCTGAAATATATCTACCTGGTCGACGTTAACCCATCAACTACCTTCCTCGGGCCTGAATGGATTCTATAATAAAGTCAGTCATGTTTGTGACCCCCATCCTTAACGCAGTGCCTCCATGCGGCATGGAATGGCATTCAGGTCTTGTAGAAGGCACGTAGATGAGGAGTTACCGAAATGTCGGCGAGGCTGATTCTGTGTAAAAGAAGTTGAAATTTCAAAGCCAGCTTGCAGACTGAGGCTACGCCTAGCTTTTTGCTTTGCTGCCATGACCAAGCTAGACTTTGCACAACGCTTCCACGATGCTTTCGCCCCACTCCTTTCGTTTTCAATTTTTGAAAATGTATTTTACAAGCACTTCAAAGTGAAGAATACCACAACAATCAAGAAACCATGCTTAGCATAGTATTACACTAACGGCATTACCCACCAACGCATCGCTTGCTTTAAAAGAATTCCTAGACTAGGCTGGTACTTAACAAAGCACTACAGGAACACGCGGTAGTTTTTATCAGTATATCACATGAAAATATCAGTAATTTTTAAAAACAAATATTACATTTCAAGTAAAAAAAGCCCATCTTGATTATATCGTATCGTCAATTACTTGCAATTCGCATGGTAAAAATTAAATGGAAGAGTATTATCAAGCATAAAAGGTTTGCTTTCGAAATTTCAGCAACTGTAACATTTACACATTCAAGCTGGGCTTATCAAATTATTAAAAAAACTGTACATGTACTCAACTTGTCCATGTACCTTTCCCCTGCCTCACACTGACCCTTTGTGTATAAGAAACACATTGCCGAATCAAGGCCCTATATCCCTTGGTTCACGGTAGGTCCAAATGTTTCTCTACAGTAAGCAGACGGTTTTTTTCGTTCTTTGTATTTAAATTGGTAGAAATGTTTTCCTTACATGCATGTACATTTGATATATATATAACAAAAAACAGATGAGACATAATGCACTATACTGACATACGTAATTATAATTAGCGATTAAGACACACATAGATATACTGGTGTAACCCCTATATATTTGAAGGGTACTGTACCTAATTGTCCTATGGTAGTTTGAGAACTATTGCATGCAGTGTGTAATCCGTAATGATACTAGTCCACATTAGCTGTGAGTAGAAAAAGAATGTGCTTATACATACATTTTGCACATGTTGATGTAGGTGTCATATTCTCGTTGAAAATCATTTGAAGAAAAATCGCGCGACAAATATGTCCAGGAATAAGACGCCTTGCCATTTGTTCTTAAGATCTGATGCTAACAGTGCTGTTAACACTATATTACAGGTGTACGCTCTGGGTGCGCGGACCCATGAGCAGGCGAGCAGTCTGAGAGGCACCATCTCCCTGCTGGGGATGCAGTATGTCAAGGTTCTGCAGGAGAACTTTATGGACATCCGGCCTGACGACCCCCGCATGCAGAACCTTCAGGTAGATATAAAGAATGATTGAATGAATGAATGAATGAATGAACGGATGGGCATGCAGCACGGGAAGATTCTGCAGAAGAACTTCTTGGATTTCCGGCCTGACGATCCACGCATGCAGAACTTACAGGTAGATCTAGGGAATTAATTGAATGAATGAATGCATGAATGCAGGAACGAATGAATGAATGGACGGATGGATGGGGATTCAGCACGTAAAAGTTCTACAGGAGAACTTCGTGGATATCCGGCCTGACGACCCGCGCATGCAGAACCTTCAGGTAGATTCCGCTGATGGATAATCGGTTAAACGATTCATGAATGAATGAATGAGTGAATGAATGGATGAACAGATGGGCATGCAGCACGGGACGATTCTGCAGGAGAACTTCATGGATTTCCGGCCTGATGATCCACGCATGCAGAACTTACAGGTCGATTTTGCTAATGTAGCTAATGGGAACGCTTCGAAAATAAGAATCTGTGGGGACATAGAAGAACATGCTGTCACATACCTTGTTAAAATCGAGTAGTTCAAGAGCAGAGCTCTGTGGCGTCACCTAGCATTTGCATGAGGTACTGCAGTACATATGTCTAAGGCTAATACAGTGTCTTCATCATGTTCTTTTTAGAGTTTGCTAAAACGTGAAGAAAAACATTTCAGTTTTTTCTTGTTTTATTCCATACCAAAGAAAATTTGATTGGAATTTTTTTGGTTTGTCCCCTGCTTTTCCATTAAAGCTGTTTTCTCTATCCATTTCCTTGCAGGTCATTCTTCTAAACCCGCCCAACTCGCAATCCGGACTGTGCAACCCGATGGAATCGCTCGTCCACGGCGAATCCGACGTCGGCATTCTTCGTGAATTCTCGTCCAAGAAATTCAGTTCGGGAAAACTCGGCGATCTCGTGTCAACCCAGGTGAACCTCATAAAACACGCCATGGCCTTTCCCACGGTCAAGTACATCGTGTATTTCACGTCTTCCGTCTTTAAGGAAGAGAATGAAGAAGCGCTAGTGAAAGCTCAGGAGCAAATGAACCCAGTGATCAACAAGACACCCGGACTCCTCCCGTTTAAGGTACGCGCCTCGCCCCTTCCTATCGCGAAGACTAGCCAGGATCCGACGTACGTCAAGTTCCCGATGTCGCCGGAAATGAACGGATGCTTTTGCGGGATTCTGGAGAGGAAGGGCGACACGAGAGAGTTGCTGGCCCGAGCGCAGAAGTTCGACCTTGGGATATAAAATATTACTCACACTGCGCATACGCAGTTCAAACAGTGAATCGGCTTATTCTAGCTCCGGTTCACTTACAGGCAACGTGATTCTGCAGAGGACCAATCAAAATTAAAGGAGTGAACGGAGCTAGAATAGGATATAACAAGGTAATTAAGGGCTATATCTTCTCTTTGATAACAATAATTAAGATAAAGTGGAACTTCAAATAGTGGTAGCCTGCGTAGGTGATAAAATGATTGAAATAATTAAAGATAACTTGCTGCAAAATGTTTGGAAATTGCATCCATATGGGGTACAGTGAAATTTAAGAATAGAATGCCTAAAACAACCGGATCCCTGTAAATCATTCTATGCATAAAAATGTGAATACATTGGATGATAAGAAGTTTTTGGACATTGCTAGTGCAAGATGTACCTACCTGCAATAGATAAATTTGAGTTGCTATATATATACAAATGATGTCTATATCAGAACATGCTTATGTATGATGCAAAGGTATACAATTAGAATTTTGTTACGAAAACTTTATTATGTATATAAGGTATCCGTTGGAAGCAAGTATCTTCACTAAGCGTTTACGCCACATTTGATGTCTATACGGTCTAAGTCTTTGGAATCTAAATACGTAGTACTTAGTTTTTGAACTTACCTGTGCAAAATGTTTCATCTATATACATATGCAATACTTGTGAGCTTAACAGAGCAATGTGAATGCAATTTACAGATATCTATGCATGTTACAGATTATATTGATTATATTGTACAACTGTCAACTTGTGTATAAATTCAATTTTCAACCTCAATAAAATTCATTTCATTTTGGTAAAACAGTTGTTTTGCGTCGTTTTTGGACAGACAAGGACGACGTGGCACTGCACTCAAGTTTTTCGTAACTTATTTCAACATTGCCACGTACGGAGAACAATGTACCCATTTCTACACCTGGGTGGAGTGAGGAAAGTCGTGTAAAGTGACTTTCCCAAGGGCACAACATCGGTGGGGTCAGGGGATTCGAACCCGGGAACACTGTGTCGAACACCCTGTCGTTACGCCACACAACCCCACAAAAAAGTTTGAAGAGTTGTTCGGTATTCATATCGGGGAAGATAGGAACGTAGACTTAGTCACTTTTGGGACTGAATTCTTCTCGCTTGTTGTGATGGTGGCTTAGGCCACGCCATTTAAAAAAAAAAGCTAGATCGGAAAATCAACGGGAAAACAGAATCTCAGAGGAAAGTTTGTACTTTGGTGCACACAATTTCAGGGAGTGAACAGGGTCAGGTGCAAGTTTTCACCCCAGCTGCCTGTTTTCATGATTTTTTTGGCCTAAAATTAAAAAAAAAACTGTTAACCAAGAAATTAAATTGGTGTGGCCTTATCAAGAAAAACGCTCAACAAACAAATCAATTTACATGCTTTATTTTCACAACATTTACAAAATCTCACAAGAGAAAAGTATAAACAATGTAACACAAGATGCAAATGTCCCCACTGAAAGCATGGCTGGATATAGTACGTCGGTAGTTAATAACATGTTGAGAAGGCTTTCTTATAAATCAAATAAAATCGTTGTACTATAATTGTAAATAATCTACTACAGATAACCAGTGCTGTGAAAAAGTTGCTTTGAATCAGATCTACTCAGTACACACTGCATTCAAAGTTTTGAATCGACGAAAGAATCAAAGATAGTTTAAATTCATGCCATCTATGAATTTAAACTATGACGAAAATTTAGTAAATCTTGGACCAATTCATATGTCTTACAGTGTTTTTGCAGTTGGTGTCACTAGAATGTCTGGCTCTAGCCCCTATTCAAAAACAGCATAACCTTTAGCACTTTGAAGTAGCCGTTTGGCACCCCATTCTCTATTGGTTACAGAGTTAGGCAGCAGGGAGAAGGCTAAACAAGAGCTTAGTGAATAAAGCTTAGTCAAACAATTGCTAATGAGATTTAAAGAAATAAAGGCAGTTATCGTACAGCAAGTTGATTAAAGATTGTCCTGGTACAGTCATCAAAGATCAGCTTTTGGCTGAGGCCTAAAGCCCCCCTCTCACTGGACCCGCGGCACGCTGGCGGCGTCACTGCGTCCTAAACTGGATCTGTGTTACCCTTGACTTTATAATGGAAATATCATTCAAAATGTACAAGTTTGACCAAAAAGACAACAAAACACACAAAGCTTAAAAATATTCGTTTTTTGTCGATGAAATTCTTTGAGTGCTTTGTCAATTCGATCAGCCGCAGCAACGCTGCCAGCATGCCGCGGATCCAGTGAGAGGGGGGCTTTAGGAATCTTTCAGGTCATTTCAACTGCAATCTTTAAGCCATAGGAAAAAGTTTACCTCTTCAGTCATACAAATCCTTCATTTAATATACTTGGCTGCCTAAAGGATATTCAGTTTCCCTGATCTTTCTACATCTTGGTCTGAAATGTACAATTCTTTATCATGTCATCCAACAAGAAGTGCTGAATGCTTCTGTGAATAGTTTCATCAAGTTGGTATATGATCAAGTTAACAACATTCTTTGCACATAACCAATATTTTACCTGCATTTCAGAGGACCATCTGTCACCATCCTCAGGGCAATACTTACCAGTTCCACTTTGCACAGTTTCTACACAAACAAATCCGCAGTGACAGACCATATCACAAGAAACAACTGTGTTATAGACTAGGACGGGTGATAGAAAGAGAGGACAACAGATGCAATCGATGGATAAAGGGCTTCACATGGATCAAAAAACCTACACCAGCCATGAACTGTGATGAGGGGGAATATGAACTTAGTCACGTTTCGGATGATTCTTCACATGATTCTTCACACTGTAGCAACGACACCTAGCTGCAGTGTGAAGTACAACAAGTCAGTATTGCCCTGAGGAAGGTAAAAGATGGTGGACCAAAACATTGGCAGGTGAAAAAAAGAATAGTCGCAGGGATCTCCCTAAAGAATGGAACAGTGGCGCTCCTCCATCCTGTTCTCATCCTGTTGATTTCAAAGTTAGGGTTATTCCAATATTTCCCCAGTAATTTTGCTAAAAACTTGAGATTTCATTAATTGTAGACAAGATGTAAAGCTGAAGTTGCAGGAAATGACTTCCATTTGTGTCTGGAAAAGGAAAATGCCACAGACCTCCCCTCTCACAACATGAATCTTACATGTTTGGCGCCCTCGCCCCCATCCTGCTCTATATTTCTGGGGAGATCCCTGATAGTTGTGTGCAAAGAAAAATGTTAACCAGTACCGAATGCTATGTGACAATACTGTGTCTGGTCTGTACAGATATGTATAGAGGTATACATCATAGTGAGATCATACTACTACTAGCATGAAATTTGATCTGTGTTGGTAGTTAACATTGTACAGAGCTAAAATTTTGTTCCACCACAAATAATTATTGCATCAAATTTTCCACTGTCCTACTACAGTCTTCCTCAGACACTTTGGTCATGCCAACCTTCACTTAACAGAGATGGCGGGTGGTATAAACGTCTTGGCACTTGTGACCAATTTCTGACATCACATGTCCTTAAGGTCATGTGATCTAGTTTTTCTGTCACTTGAATTCTGAGGAAGTATTGTTTTCATTACTATTACTTATTGTATGTTAGCTTTCTGTCTGTATGTCACTGTATGTACATTTAAGTTTTATGCTATTTTTGATGCATGGTCCAACTACAAAGCAGTGTCAATCATTGAACTGGGCAACCCTGCATAAAGATGACAAAAAAAATAAAAAAAATGAAATAAAAAGACTGCAGTAGCTAGGACAGTCGAAGATTCGCTGCACTAATTTTGTGTGGTGGAACAAAATGTTAACTTACAGTGAAATCATGCACAATCAAAACCATGGCAGGACCCCAAATTTTACAGGTCTCTCATAGGTCTTTCAGCAAGTGCTCAATGATCCCTCTAAGGTCTTCCTATGATTTATCAGCGATGTACAAGGTTCCACAGTGGTCTGTCAAAGATCTCAAGGTCTTTCAAAGGTCTATCAAGGATCTTACAAGGATCTCAGCAACAAGTGATTCTTTTGTTGCTCATTGAATGACCAAAGTCTCTGTCCAGCGGAAATAGGGACTTAGATCTACCACGCTCCTTTACAAAGTTGTGGGCTCAAGCCTAGTACTAGTAATACTGTACTGTACATGTACAACCATTGCTTAACAGTTCATCTGTGTTGTCAGAAATCATTCTGAGGCATACTTGAACTGTCATTACCAACACAAAGATTGGACTTAACTAGATTTTAAGCTGTCAAACTCCATTCTTTGTCAAGGAATGATCCATCCACTGCTTCTGTGACGTCACACGTTATGCAGATAGAACACGAGACACGTTGGATCATAAGTTACGTGTTCTATCTGCATTATGCAATGTCACAGAAGCAGTGGATTGCTCATTCCTTTACAAAGACTGGGGTTGGACAGCTAAAAATCTAGTTAAGTCCAATCTTTGTGTTGGAAACTACAGTTCAACTTTGCTTTGCTTCAGAATCTATGATTACTGTCTTGCTGATAATTTCAACCGTGACTCCAGCCCCTCTTTAGCTCACTTGACTCGGTACATGAGCTATTCCTTGATCAATTCCCACACTTATCGACAGGCGAATCTTTCCCAACCAGTGAAGCTTGCATCTTGGTGTCCCATCTAATGTGCCCGGTACTCTACCCATCAGAGACATAGCCTCAGGATGCTGTTGTATACGATTACCTTGAAATGGAATTAAGGTGAAAATTAGTAAGGGAGTCATGATGTTGGGACAACAATTCAAAGTATACATCAACATTATCCTCAATCAAATTGTATCCTAAGGCTAGCTAGACTAAATTAATAGGTTGGTTCTCTGAATTAAGAAAATAATGCTTAGCTACAACTAAAATACAACTTAAAAACAAGTAAAAAAGTAACATAAAAACAGGGTCTGATAATCTTATACACAGTTCTATTGAATAAAAAAAGTCAGAGTCAAGGTTTTTCTCACAGTCCAACATGTTTTCATCAAAGTTTTTACTTTAAAATGTCAGAGAAATATAATAGGAAAGAAAACTAGAACCCTGGTAACCTCTCAAAACCCACTCATTGTAGAAAAAGTAGGGCACTTCATCTTACACTGCTTTCAAAAAAGAAGTCAAACCTAAAAAGCTTAGATTGTATTCCGTAGCAGTTCTAAGAATAGTCACTTGTTCCTCTTGTCACCATTGTTAACTTGCACTGTCTGTATCCTTTTTCTATACATTGTTTCATGTTGCAATTAGCCTTCAGGCAAGAACTTGCAAATAAAACTTGATTATAATTAACATGGATTTAGTAGAGTTAATGAAAAGAAACTATGAATAAGCTAAAATTAAATGTTTTACCTAGTTTCCTGCTAGTCTTTGTCTCCTTCTGTGCCCTGTTCTCCTGACGTTTCCTCAGACTCATTTATACTGTTCTCCTCCACAACTCTCACTGTGATTGTATCGTTCTGTAGGGTGCCAAACTCCTGCAAATAACAAAGGATAACGATCAGAGATGGCAGACTTCTCTCACACACACACACACATACATGTACACACCCGTATGCATGCACACAACATAAATATACATACACACACACACACGCACGCACACACACACACATGTACACACCCGTATGCATGCACACAACACAAATATACATACACACACACACACACACACACACACACACACACACTCAGACATATACTGATAAAGACAGACAAAAACACTTCAATCCCTTGAAGCGAAAGTAAAAAAATTACTCAGACCTTGATGAGTTGTCCCTGCTTGGCCTCTGCAACAGCCTCCAGCTTGTCTGCCCGCGCCTGAGCGATTGCCTGAGCTACTGCGCTGTCTTTTTCTGCACGAGATTCCATCAACGCTCGCTCTAACTGGATCTGGGCCTCTACTCTGGCCTGCGACAAAACCTGAATAATACATTTGTTTATTATTCTACAAGAAATCTGAGAGGTCGCCTGAGCTACAGCCGGAGTCTTTTTCTGCGAGAGATTCTATCAACGCTCGCTCTAACTGAATCTGGGCTTCTACTCTCACCTGGGACAAAACCTGGATAAAATAATACATTTTGTTTATTACTTCACATAAGTAGAATCTTTACGGTAACTTCTAAAGCTGTCGCTGTAAAATGCATTTATGTCTGTGGTTTTTATTTTGAGTTTAATAAAGGCAAAAATGGAGTCTTCACAGTGCTTTGATTTTGCGGCAGAGCTATCGTCACATACTGCTACAGTATTGGACAAAATGTTTGCAGTGGCTTTAAATTCGTGTCGAAACGGTCACTGTGAAAACTGCGAACACGAAACAACCACAAACATTTCTGCATTCACGGTATTCTGTGTTGTCTGAATTACACCACATCTGCACTACGCAATAACTCTTTCAATTATTACATACCTCTTTTTTCTCTGTCTCCGCCTGTATTCTGGCCTGAGCTAGCGCTGATTCCTTCGCTGCCTGGCACTGCTGTTTGGCCTGTTCTATCATGTTCTTCAGCTGTTGGGCTTGCTGGATGATACTCCCTACCATCTGACAATAACAAACGGAGAGTAACCTTTAATATGCCACTTGTGACAGTTTTCAGCAATACCAAATACGCAAGCAACAACATTATTGTACATAATATAACTTTCATACATGTTGAATATCCCTGACAGCAAACTACTGCCAACATTTACATGATGATGTACCACGTACAGTAGGATATTTGTTTTCTTGGAACCAAGTTTCTTTCTTTCTTACCTGCACAACACATGGCAGTCTGTCTACTTTTCACAGGGGTGTTATTATTGGACAAGATACGTAAAGGTTATGTGTGATAGGTCATTTAGCTACAGACAACAAAAATGTACATGTAGGTATGACAAAAAGGACTTAAAATTCTATGATCAACAAAACCAATGGAACTATTCATGGATTCAAATAATTGTTCAGATTCAAAACCGCTATCAAAACTTCAATATGACAATGTGAAGTATAGGCCTGCAGGCCGATTTGAGCTTCTCAAGAATGAACAAAGATGCAAACAAATAAACAAACAAACAAAAACAAACCTCCTCTAGATGCCACCACTGTTTTTGTTCCATCACATCTACACTGGTCATGGTTGGTGTGGCAGACTTGGGGGTGGGAGGGGGGATGGGGGTGATGACGAGCGTGTGGTTCTCTCCAGAAGATGGCGACGTCTCGAAGTTCGCGGTGCCCCACTTCACTGGCGAGTCGAAGGTGGGAGTGTTGACTGTGTCTCCTGAACCTGGTGGCAATACCGTCTTGTGGTTATATAGGGTTTACTTTAAAATCTAATGTTTCTAGGTTTGAATTAGAGCTGTGTACTGGTACACTGTACCGATACAGTACCGGGTACAATCAATTAGGTACAGGTCCAAAATACCTGACCCTGCTGTATCGGTACTGGACCTGACTCAGGGGATGGCCACTTTGACAGATAAAATTACTATGAAATTACCATGGCAGTGCTCTAAAGCCACTCTAAAGCACAGAAAACACATTTGCATGGCTGGAGTCAAATTTTCATCTGTGTTTTCATAAAAATAATACCTAGCACAATCAAATATTAAGTTTTTACCAGTTCAAACATGCTTTTGTCCTTGTTGAAAATCAAGCATTTTCCGAACAAGTACTTTAGGTACAGATTCAGGTCCGGACCTGTACCTTAACCCGTGTACCTGTACCTGTACCTATAATTTGTTTAGTTTGAATCCCTGGCAGCCCTTTGGGAAAGGCACAGGATGGGACAGCAAGCCAGGGGCTACTTATTTGAGAAGAGCCACACTTCTAGTATATGTTTAGTATATGAAGAACTCACCACACTTATTGAAAAGACTAGGGGTCCTTCAATGTGTGAGTAGTCTGGCCTTATGCAGCTTGTACTTACAGTACAAAACTGGTGTGTTGTGCCATACCAGTTATGTAAAACAAACAAAGAAACAAACCTCCAACATCCAAGCTGACGGACCCTCGCTGTGTGATGACTGTGCCTGTTGGTGTTGTGGTGATCGTGACTGTGAATAGAAACGTTGTGGACATTAGGACAGTGTGTACAGGCAATGTACATATGTAAGAGAAGAAATCTTGTAAACAAAAAGGGAAGAATTCTATGCTTACTTTGTAACTTACTTATCAACAGGGCTCAAAATATTTTTCATTTTCTGCTGTATGTGATTCGGTCAGAATAATGAGCCTGTATTCTTTTGGCCTCCTAAATAGCAATTTCTAAAAGTTTTCTTCACACAATGTATTTGATATTCTGAGCCCTCCAGTTTTTGATTGTGCAAAATAACACACACAAACACACACACAAAAATACAAACACACAAACATACACACACACAAAGACACACACACATATTCACTGTAAAAAGTTCTAATAGATAACTGGTGTCAACAAACCTGTGCCATCCTTTTCTGCTGTATGTGATTCGGTCATAATAATGAGCCTGTATATATTATTGTGGCCTCCAACTTGCAATCTCCAAACATTTTCTTTCACACAAGAATAGCACACAGAAACGCACACACATGCACACACACACACACACAAACACACACACACACACACACACATGTATAAAATTCAATGTAGGAAGTTATGGTAATAATTGGTGTCAACAAACCTGTTCCATCCTTGGCTAAGTTAGAGGGCTGAAGCATTGGAGGCTTGGAGAGGGATCCTCGTGGCACCTTTTTCGTCGGTGTGAGAGGTTCACTCGTAGAGTCCCGTTTTCTTCTCTTGTACGGCACAAACAGTCGAACAGGGCCAGACTGAAAGAGTCATGTTCATACAGATACTATCAATTCATTTATTTTTGTAGGGACTTCATTTGAAGTAAAAGGGGAAAAGAGATATTACAAGCTTTTGAAATGCATCATATATATGATACCTACATAGGTTATTTATGTAGGACATGACAGCATATGAGAAATGTCAGTCCTTGTACAAAGTAATCTGAAAACCCTCTTAGCTACAATTAAAGTCATGTATCTGCGTTTGTTTGTCTTCGCTTGTTCGGCTATATAGCTGCTTTTTGTCAAGTGCATTGATGATTTTCTTTCTTCACTGACAGTTGTTATTCACCTTGTAGCGCCTAGTGGCACAAACAGCAGCAAGTTTCCTTGCTGTTTCAGTATACATAGCAGGGTATATTTTTTTCAGGTAGGGGTTGCTAGCCCTTCCCCTTTATCATGCTTGAGGCACCTCCTTGATCACTGGACCCCCCATTTTCCTACTTACAAAATGAAAAATAACAGCTTTATCTATCATAAAAATATGTTAGAATGTAGTGGAGACTCACGTCACTCACCACACTTTCATCATCGCAGCAGGCCGCGCACGTGCACGAGGTGGCGTGGGGGGTGAGGACACCCTCCTCTATAAGGGTGTGCAGCGTCCGTCCGCCGTACCGGATACTTCTCTTCCAGTCCTTGCTACTGGCGCGACCGGATAAGGCTTCGAACTCGCTTGGTGTGTACCAGACATCCCCAACTTTAATGCATTTGCCTCTGCCACCTAGGTAGAAATATATACTATTAGCAAAATTTAGTTAAACTTAAAGTCTGTCCTGCACCAGACAGTGCATAGGGCAGTGCATATCTCCTTTCAATATTCCTTGGGCCGCACAACTCATAAGTTTGTGCAATAACTACAGTAGGGGGCTAGTCCACTGGTAGTGGAGTGTGTTTAACTGCATGTAACTACCATATTCTTCCTAAATGCTGAGTGCTAAGCAGAGAAAGCAGTATGTACCATTTTTTAAAAGCCCAACTAGAATGGCACCCATGCAATTTACACACCTGAACCTAGCTTGGACTTGGACTTGGTGTTGCGACATCTGACCGGTAAGACCGGCAGGTTGGGCTTAGGTTAGGGGTTAACTACCTGGTGTTGGTGTGTTACGCGGTTATACCGGCTACACAGATACAGAACTTACTTGAATGGCACCCATACATACCTGATCCTAGCTTGGACTTGTAGAACTCCCCGCTGGTGTTGCGATGTCTAACACTAGTAACAATTAAAACTGGCAGGTGGTGCTAAGGTTAGCGGTTAACTAACTACTGTAGGATGGCACCCAGGCTATCTACATGTACTGTGACAGTACATACCTGATCCTTAGCTTGGACTAGGGTTAGGGGTTAACTAACTAGAATGGCACCCCGCGGCCGGCTACCTACATGTACATACCTGATCCTAGCTTGGACTAGGGTTAGGGGTTAACTAACTAGAATGGCACCCATACACACCTGATCCTAGCTTGAACTTGTACAACTTCCGCTGGAGTTACGACATCTTACAGGTACAACTGGCAGGTTGGGCTTGGGTTAGGGGTTAACTAGCTGGTGTGTTATGCGGTTATACCGGCTACACAGATACAGAACTAACTAGAATGGCACCCATACACACCTGATCCTAGCTTGGACTTGTACAGTTCTCCGCTGGTGTTGCGACATCTGACCGGTAAGACTGGCAGGTTGGGCTTAGGTTAGGGGTTAACTACCTGGTGCTGGTGTGTGACGCGGTTATACCGGCTACACAGACACAGAACTAACTAGAATGGCACCCATACACACCTGATCCTAGCTTGGACTTGTACAGTTCTCCGCTGGTGTTGCGACATCTGACCGGTAAGACCGGCAGGTTGATGGTGTCGTCCCAGGTGTACCTGAAAAAGGAACTGAAGGGTTTTATATGCTGGGACCCTCTGTTCCCAGAAAGAGCTGACATTGTGCGTGACATTCATGTAAAACTATAGATAAAACCAATTCTATTTAATAAAGATCTAAAAAACAACCCAAAGTTTCCATGTATAGCTTATGTATGTACATGTACATGTATCATGTATAACACATTCAGACTACTTCCTTTAATTAAGGCATTTCCCTGGCTCCAAACTACATTTATCGTATGCAAGTAATAATTTAAAGGAGAAATTCGTCTATTTGAAAACATATTCGCTCAACCTTTCACTATGGATAGGTTTGAATGTTTATTGAAAATACATAATTTTCAAAAGTTTTATTTGCTGGACTTAACTTCGCTATAGGAAGGAAATGAGGTTTCATAGTGTTTGAAGTTCGCAGTTGAAACAATTCTATAGTACAGGAGCAAAAAAAAAAAAAAATATCTCGACTTAGTGGTAAAAGGTCACAATGAAAACAGAGAAACCACCGTGTATATTTCAAAATTTACAGTATCCTTGACTCTATTCTATTCAATGATGTATATGTTTGATAATGGACCTCCTAGCAGCTAAGTTAACATGTCTCATTGCATAGGTACCTCGGTCTGCCATCTGAGGGTGTTGCAGGGGTAGCTGGGGTGAGGGGTGTTGCAGGGGTCTTTAGCCCGGAGTCCAGGCTGGAGTCCTGTACAACGATGAACGTGGTCTTCTGCCCATCGTGCAAGGCTTCTGTTGTAAGGAGGGTGGGGGTGGTGCCGTGGAAAACCTGTGATATCGCCTGGAAAATGGCGGAGAAAAAGGTGATGTTATTTTCTTTACCCTTTCTTTCTTTTAGAGGCTGTGACTACTGTGCGACCATGATCACTCAACATATTTCACAGATAACATTTTTTCAAACATGCAGCGCACATGTGTTATAATGTCTTTCAAATCAACCTTTTACATTTTGCACCAAATTTTAAATGTACATTGTATTCGCTATACTTAACCCTACACAAATAAGAGTGTTGAGAATGTACACAATGGAAATACCTGTACTATCTTTAAATCTTATCCGTGACCAATTGATATGTTTATTTTACCACCAATTGTGAGGATTTTCAGGTATTCTTAGTCCCAGCATTACAATTACACTATATTTACATAAACACCACTTGCACTTTACATACATTTATCAGTTACGCATGTTTGCAAATAGGTCATGAGAAAAGGATATGACATCACTAGCCATTAAAACCTTTTAAATGGATAGTTGCCATACTTTGCACACGTTCATAACAAAAGGCAAAAAATGAAAAACATTTTAAGATTTGAACCAAGTCTATTACTAAGCTTTTAGACGGACACAGGTGTTATTCTACTCTCCAAGCTCGTTTTTGACGTCTTTTTAGGCGTTTTAAAATACGTCAGGCTTTCTAATATTTTGTCAGGTCATCTATCTGCCCACCAGCCAACAAAAATAAAACCTGACAAAACAGAAAGCACGACAAAAAACGCATCGAAAGATGACAAAAACAAGCCGGAGCCGAACCTCTGCTTGGAGAGTACCTGCCCTGCTCGCCCCCCTCCCCCATTCCCACAAAAATGGCTTCGTGATGCCGACGCCACAGACGGGACCTTTGATGGCGCTTTGTCGTCTGTCAGACCGAAAATCGTCCCCAAACCGGGCAAACCTGACAGAAATCCTCCACAGAACGGCTCAGAATCACGTTTTATGGCATTTTTCTGGTCTGGCGGCTAGCAGACGACAAAACCGTCGCCGGTGGAGACGGGTTGGCGCGAAGGCAATCACCGTCTGGCCGGGCGAATTTTCCGCCCAAGCTGCGCCATTTTGTCATGAAAAAATGCAGAAGGAAGCCGCGGCGACTCGAGACGCCATCTCACCTGCTCTGAGACGGAGGTGACGGTGACGGGCGTGCAGGTAGTCGGGATGACGGTGGACACGGCCACGGGATGGGGGTCGCCCGGCTCGCTGAAGGCGGACTCGTCTCCACTCGGCAGCTCCTCGGCCTCGGGCAGGCCGATCGGGCCCTGCTCGGACAGCACCGAAACTTCCGCCGCCTCGCTCCCGCTCCCCGACTGTTTCTCGTCCATGCCCGGGAAAACTAAACCGTCTGGCCTCACCGTCCTCGCCGTCGTCTTTTCTGTCACTTTCGGTTAAAAGGAGATGTAATTTTTGAGGGATTTGGCGATTTTAACTACGGGCTTTCGGACTTCGGTATTTTTCGGTTGTTGTTGTTCGCCCTGTCTCGATCCGACATGTCTCTTCTCGCGTTATCTCGCGCGATCTCGCGAGACGGAAATGGCGGGAAATTCGTCAGAGGTTTCTTTGGCTACTCTAAAGCAGATGTTAGGCTGTCGCTTTACTGTATTTTGTACGGCGTTTTTGTCGGGCTTTGTCAATTGATGATATTGTCAGCTTTTCTGTGTGCACACTGGGGTAGCATACTCAAATACAAACTGAATAGAAAAAAAAAACAGCCAGAAAGCCCAACAAGCGAAGAATATCCCTAAACTCTGCTTGGAGTGTAACATAACATTTTGGCATTACTAGGTATTAAGACTATCATTTTCCTCGAAGACAAAGTTAAGGTACTATTAGAGATATCTAAGTCTGTATGACTTTTAAGACTTTTCAGGACAAACTCAATCAAGCAATTGAATTCCCTTTCCTGAAGTTGAAAATCATTACCTTTCTTTACTTTCCTTTATTTGAATCCTAACAGTGCAACGAAAATCAACCAATTGTCAAGTGTCAACTAACAAGTCTAAGTCAAAGGCACAAATGAAAAATATGATAAAAACAATCCAATGCTGAGCATAACTGTTTATTGCGCAGAGATCAAGCAATACAATTGATTTTGAAACTCCTCTTGAGTCTGTGAGTAGTTGTAACCAAAATCCTATTCTAACCTCCTTGTTGTAAACAACACAGTGGCTAATTACACATTGTGTAGACACTTAAAGGTCAAGAAATGTGCCAGTCCATTCCCTGACATGTCTTCAACAAATAAATCTTAAAACGTTGAAACCATTTTTTTAAACAATCTTTAAGTTCATATTATATACATATATAATCATTATCATGATACCATGATACATGTATTGAGTATTCTGCATACTTTGTCCAACAACAATTTGTGACTCTCTCTCTGCGTTAGCAAGTTGGCCAGCCGTCAGCCAATCAGGTGCTCCCCCTCCTGTAGTTGGAGGGAGAGCTATCAGCCAATCACGTTGCCTCTTGACCGTATGCAGCGATGTGATTGGCTGGAGATGTCTGGCTAGGGCTAATACAGCAAGAAGGACAGATAACCTACAGGCCAGTGCGCCAGAGCTGTTGATTGACATATACATGAGGAGATCACTTTTTTCTGCAAGTATTCTGCATATTTTTCTTTGGTGCATGTATATAACGTTTTATGCTTGTTGCGGGTCTTGAGGCCACCATTGGGGCGTCTCTGCCATTAAGCCGACCTCCTCACCACTGTCCTGTTTACAGTAGAGCTTCTCCTGGCTGAAAACACACAAGAAATCACTCTTATTGAAAGTTTTTATTGCAAGTTCATGCCCGTGGGCTAATTGCAAATACATTGTAGAAACCATAGGGAAAAACATACATGTGACAGTGAACTGTGACTGCCTTTATATGACAATAGACTACTAAATACGACTGTTGGCTATATCTAGACAAGCTGGGTTTGACTTGATATTAAATTTTTTTGGATTTAGGAAGACCTGAATGGGGGGTTCCCAGTAATGCTTTATGCTAAATTCAGTAGAATGCTAAATTCAGGAAGTAACGTATGGCTTCCTTCAGTCAATGTCGACCATGGTAAAATCCTAGTTGATAGAAAATAAATTATGCAAAATGACTAGCCATTTTGCTATGAATTACAAACTGATTGCTTCTTTGGCTAACCAACATCTTTTGCAGAAATCTGGAGCCTTAAACTGTATCAATAGTATTACATGTACAATAATAACATATTTCTCTGTATTTATTACCCAGGGTTCCAAGGGCTTACCTGTGAGCAAGTCTGACCAGAGCTATCCCATGAACCCCTTGGGCGTGTCGGAACTTGCCGACATTCTTTCCCTTCTGATTGGTTAGTGTCGACCCCGCCTCCAAACTGGAGGGTCTGAAAAACAAGTTTTAGATATGTTAATGTCATGAAAAGTGAATGGGATCTCGAACCAATTTATCTCATTGAAGAGCTAATCTTCCACTGGTCGTGACAGAGAAGACAGACACTACAATTTACAGGTTTATTGTACAAGGAAAATTTCCCTAGCTCTTTTTGAGAGGCACAATGAACAGTGGACCACGGCTTAACGTCCCGTCCTAAGGACTGCGACCCTTTTCAGTAGTGTGCATGTCGGGTGTGCGACACTGTCTGGGAATCAAACTCATGACTTCTCTGTGGCATGTACTGTTCACCGGTTTACTGGGTAAGCAATACAAACAAAAACAAACAAACAAACAAACCCTACAGACAAATTTGAGTTGAGGTTACCTGTCTAGAGTGATCGGCATTAGTCTTTTCCTGATGACTCCTGTGTGGTGGGTTCTGGCCGTCAGCTCCTGGCCAATGTAGCAGCCTTTGTTAAAACTCACTGTTGAAACAGGATAACAATGTATGTATAGAAATATATTTTCATGTAATCAATAAGGATGCATTGGGAATATACCTGATTGTTTCTCAATAAAAGATATTCCGTATTTGTTATACTTTTTCTTACTTCATTCAGTTAACATCACTTGATTGAAAAATGTTTCAGTAAGCTGAACATTTTTAACATTTCTTACATTACAAAACCGCAGCACATATTACGCTTAATGATGACATTCCTTGGTTTTCAGACATCATAAAAGCAGAGGGCTGGGAGGGAAGCTTCAATATGACTCTCCGCTGGTGTTAAATATAACCATAAAACTGAGAGCACCAACTTGACCAAGGCATAAACCTGGTCCTCACGCTTTGTTTTATTGTTTGATTTAATTTATCACAACAAATGCAATGGTGAACCAACAAGTCAAATTGGTGTGGCCTGTATAAGGTATTGCTTCCCTTCTGTTCTTTTTTGTCTCTATAATGCTGGCAAGGAATTTCATCTTTGGAAGAAATTTTCAAAAAGTACCTCCATTCAGGTAGGCCAGGTTGGACTCCAGAGGTGTACAGTTTCCAGGAGGGAGGTCGTTGACCCCCTCCCCCACCCCCAGTCTATATCTGAGTGTGTGGTAGTCTTCACTGGTCCCCTCTGTGCAGTCAAACACTACTGTAGAGGGAGGGAGAGAGTATAATGATTTATCAGTTTGATATGAAGGAGATGTCACAAACATAAAATCATAGTCAATTGTGACATAAAAATATGATCTGTGTGTGCATCTCAATAACCATTCAGTTGTTGATTTAAAAAACTTTAGCTTGTTTTCACTGCATGTGTTACATTTATATATACTGTACATCCAATAGATGACACATGCAAGTACAATGTATTTCTTTTCCCACAAGCCCAGAAAAGACCCCTTCCACCACCCCCAGTTTATATCTGTATGTGTGCCGACGGTGTGGTAGTCCTGCTGAGTTCTCCTAACTGTTGAAGGGGACACATCATAAATTAAGTAATGAGATTTTTCCAAAGACTTACATGATCTGCAATGATGTGAGTTCTACATGAAAAAACAGGTGTTAATTGGAAACTCACGATTGGTCCCGCTCTTTAGAACGACCCTGTTCCCCAGGTCAGGAAGGCGTGGGTCGGTAACCGACAACCCAGTGTCGGACACAAACACCGGAGGGTCGCTGGTCCCAGGCAGCAGTGCCCAAACTGAGTACTCATCTCCCACACTGGAAATGTCCACCTGGAGAAAAGGATTAAAAAGATTGTCAATCGTTTATAACATACAGGCCATTCAGCATAGATACATGTAGGTCAAGAAGTCTATTTAAGTGACCTTACCTTAGACCTTAAATTCTTCTGAACTCTCTCAAAAGGTTGAGGTTTTGTGCCGCTACTACCTTTTCCTCCAGTGAATTCAATCCCTGCACCAAGATCTTTGAGATCAGTTGGAGGGTTTTGCAGTACTAAGTGTGACCAATTTACATCTAACTTTTTCCAACTGTGTGGCAGAACAAGAAACCATTTAGCATGTTCTATAGGAGTGAAAAGAGGCCTCTTGATTCTGAATTGCATTAAAAAAAAAGCACCTCAGAGAGATTCAACTTTTTTCTTATAATTCTAACCAAATCTAAACCTTCCTTAGTTGAGAGCATATACATGTAATGTTATATTGCACTACTGTACAGTACTCCTGTGTAGACTTAACGTATAATAACTTAATACGTTGATGAAAGTTAGACATCCAGGTAGTAAGATACGGCAAAAATAATTACTCAAGCAACTGGATAAAATTTTGAAACAGTCAAAATTCGAAAAAGTCGAAACATTTTGACTGTTTCAAAATTTCATCCAGTTGCTTGAGTAATTATTTTTGGCGTATAATAACTTACCTTTTTCCTGATCTTGTACATCTTGAGAAGTTTGACGAGTGCGGGCACCACGCTGTGGTCACACTCCAGCAGCAGGCTGGGCGGGGAGGCAGGGCTGGTCTGCAGGTTATACAGCAGGATGTCATACAGGACCCGGCCCTGGAATACATCAGAAATCATGTTACTTAATGGATCACAAGCCTAAGGTCCTGGGTTCCAATCCAAGCAGACTGGGCAAGGAGGAAAGGCTACTCTGGAGGTTATACAGCAGGATATCATACAGGACTCTGCCTTGCATGGAAGAGGATTCAAACTCGCGTATAATGGATCGCAAGGTCCAGGGTTCGAACCCCAGTGGTTACTCTAGAGGTTGTACATAAGGATATCAGACTAGAACTCTACCCTGGGAAAACATGCAAAACCACATGTAATGGATCACAGGGACAGGGGTTTGAATCTTTGCCAGGAGACAGGGTGACTTTGTAGGATATTCACATAGAATACAACACAGTGTATTGTGTTCCCCAAGGTACTGGCCCGACCGTGGGTCAGATCACCCAAAGGCCACAGGGCAATTCGACCCATGGAAGGGCCCTGACCGAGGGTGATGCGGAATAAATCTTATCCGACCAATGTAGCGAACGTCTCCCAAAAGGCCGAAACCCAGTGAGGAAATTTGTTCAGCATTAAATTGTTACCTTTGTTCCTGTTTAGAAAAAAAAAGTCAGAATACAATAGGTGAAAAGTAAGAATAAATGACCAACCTGTACATTAAGTATCATGGTGTACAGAGTCCTGTTCTCTATATTCAGACTTTCCATGTCATTCGTGATCAGACCTTGGAGGAACGGTACCGCATCCGTCCCCGCGACTCGAACCAAGCTGCGTTCTTCCAGTCTGACACATTTCGCTTTTACATCTTCTGTCTTGTCAACGTTACATAAAGTTCTGGTGAGGACTTTAGTTGGTAAACATGGATACTGTATGGTTTTTCTGCTGGCAGCTTGTACGTGGTGCATTTTTGAGAGCAGCATCTGCGAATGTCTCACACACAACCCCAGTCTACCTGCCATGGTCTGTGCCTGTACATGTGGGGCAGAGAATTCAACATAAGTTTCTTGTTATCAATATCATTGTTGATTTCATGTTATGTGACATGTCTTTGAATGTACAGATATTTCAGTCAATAAACAAAACTGCAGTGTTGATTTTTCAAAGAGCATTACTTTAGAATAGGAAATCAAAGTGTCTTCTGTGATATGATTTGTTAGCCCCCCCCCTTTTTTATATACTAGTACAGTGAATTTGACACATACTTAGCATAACATAACAAAGTTTCTTTCAAGTGTCAACCCCCTCCCCCCTCAGTGCCACTCATTTTGTTCCCTGGGTTTAATAGACTGTGCATACAATAGTGAATAGTACTTACTAGTGCATAAAATACACTGACACATCAGTTATGCAAACAAGAGGATATTCTATCGTGCTAGTACGACTATGTAACGCCCCCCTCCCCTCCTCGATATTTGACCGATATCGAGTTGGATTCAACAGTTACGTTAACTTCTACGAAATGACAATACATCCTACACATTGTACATATGTTCCCTGAAAAGTAACATTTACCTTTACTGTAATATATTGCTGGATACAGTCTAGTTTTGCCAAAAAGAAATCACAAAGAGGCAGACGATTTTTTTCCTACAAGGGCGCGGCCATGTTGATGATGATAAGTTTTTGATGCAATACTTCAATCAGCTGCTAGAGGCCGCTTTTGATATGCCGCGACGTTGCATGACACTGAAGACGGATAGAACAACGATGCTGATTGGTTCACATTGTGATGACGTTACTATTCTCAAATAAGGTTTCAGAGTGATTCAGAGGTTTCACAGGGAATCCGTGACGCTGATTGGTCCATATCTTAATGACGACTATCATTGCTAAATAAGGGCAACGTAGTTCGAAAGTTCTAAGAGTCTTCTTTAAGGTCGTTCTGTTTTTCAGTCAACAAGATTAAAACGGTTGTTGTTGAAACTCAGGGAGTCAGAACTTTTCTGGGAGTAATTTGTGCAACAAACGGGATTGTTTGGGCCTCCAGATCAGCAACGCTGTTGTGCGGACCTTTACCATGGGAAGGAACCACTTTTCACTACGAAAGGTGGGAAAATAAGTACAAAATTATCCGCCCAGCAGTGCGACGTGAGTTTGTAGATAAGATATCAGATGGAAAGTCAGATAAACGAATGTTTTCTACTTCCACAAACATGCATTCGTCATTGTGTGATGACTGTTGAAAGTTAAAGCATGCATGTATGTAGCCAATTCTTGAAAGCTGTCAATGTCAAAAGCAAATGTGTAATTCATTCATCCGAAAGTTGACCTTGCTTTCAAAGCTGCTCACAACTGCAGGCTCAGTGGGGCGGCTAAGAGCGCTTGTCTGTTTTTGTGTCAGACACAGCATGTATTCGGACGGGATGTACAATTTGTGACATGCATGCATGTAGTACTTGGAAAATAATTGTTACGAACGAATACTTATGTGGAGTTTACTTTAAAAAGTTGGCACTTTACTCTTAGTCTTAGTCATTCCACATTTGAATTCTGGATCGACATTCGAACCATAGCCGCGTTCGATATGGTTGCCAGGCAACCCCAGCCGACTAGCTGATCCATCCTACCTTTTCAACAACTAAATGTCTATGATAACACCGGTATATTTTGGTGACCATAGAAAGAAGTGAACTGTTGTATTGACAGAAGCTATACGTAGAATCAAATTGATTGCTATGTAGAGAGCACTTGATGTACCTACATTTTATACTAACCGTACTAAATTCTACTCTACTGTTATCGTATGCTGGAGTACACATACTGTTATAAGTTGCTTTAGGAAGAAAACAGCGTTTCATAGAGACTGGTTCATAACCTGCTTTATTGGAAATTGGAAGGAAATTTTGTACAGACTATGGCAGAACTGTGAACTCGATACATGTACATCGATTTGAATTCCACTAAATAGTCTTACTAAGTTGTTCTACATAAAAGAAAGGGTTCAAAATAATAAAGCATAACTTTCTCCTTAAATCTGTCAATGATTTCATCAGGTTGGTAAATGACTGAATGTCACAGTTCTTTATTTATAATCAAAGAATTACAACTTACAGCTTTCCTGTCTGTGACAATACCTAGTACATTCTATGCTTTTGACCTCATTCTTAACATTGCAGCAGTGAAAGCTAGTAACGTTATATATAGTATAAAACTGCAGTGCAAAGTAAAGAATTATGTCTAAATTTACATAGCAGAAAATTCACATATAAAAGTCTTTGTCAAAATGTAAGGCACAAAGAGGTCACCATTGAAGGACCATCAGTAGTTAAAATATATACTGTACAATTTATTTCTACAAATATTTTCAACAGAGATATTGAAAGATATCAAAGTTAAAGTCTTCATAATGGTGACAGGAAAATGTCATCCATACCTTTGAGTGCACTAAGTTATGATTCAGACATAATACCCACATAAGAATGTATATGCATGTTATTGCAACAACCAAGGAAGTTTGAAACATGGACTGGCCACATTTAACTCTATACAAGTATGTGCCTTAAATTCTGGATTTGCTGCATATAGGAAATCTAAAAAAAGACTGATAACAGCAAAATGGTACCAACAAAGTTAATGGTTTTCTCTTTGACACAAAACAGAGGGGTATACAATCATGTATATGCTGATACATCTGTCCCCATCTATTTGTACTGTACTACAAATAATTAAATTGTATTCATACGAGATTGGGTCCCAAGGAAAAAGATATTCACAACAATTGCAACACTAACAAATAGCTAGCTTTGCACTATATTTTTCTCACATTCTTAAATATTCTAATTACATTGTACAGCACAAAAATATTACAAATTTATACCTGAAATAAGTACCAATTGTACCTACAAAATTGTACAAATGACTAAATTGTTCCATAGATTCATCCATATAAATTTCGCAATGGCATGAGATAGAGTCCTCAGGGAAAAAGATATTCACATTTTTCAAACATTGATTGCAACAATATCAAATAGCTAGCTTTGCACTAAGTTTTTCTCACATTCATATTATATATTAAATTTTCTTATTACATAGTATACCACAGAAAAATATTACAAATGTTATACTTGAAAAAAAAGATCTTAACAAGAATCATGTAATATCTATTCTTATAATACTACAGGGTACCTTGGCAAAAACACTTGCACATACCTGGATTACTGATTTAAAGTACTGTATATATCTTTAGATTCATTGATTTTAATGTAGTAGTCTTTGTGTACCCATTGGAATGATGAGAGTTGACCCAAAATAGTTACTCAAGCAACTGCCAGTTGCTTGAGTGGATAAAATTTTGAAACAGTCAGATGTTTCAGACAGCATCCGCTGTCGTCAGTGACGAAAGACAGCGGATGCTGTCTGAAACATCTGACTGTTTCAAAATTAAACTTGGGAAATGCAATCTAGCAGAATCTGTCATGAATTTGCGTTGGAGAGACCACTGCGAACATTTCAAGATTTACAGTTAAGAAATATCCCTGAACGGATATATTTATTTATCTATTTATTTCTGTTTTCATTAAACAGGGTAGGCGCACTCAGTGGTAAACGCACTGCTTTTCAGGCGTGCCCTGTACAGAATAACATAAACAGACTGAATAACATAACAAGGAAATAACATAAACTAATGAACATAAAGTAACCAAAATAATAATATATACACAACCGAGCGTCAAATCCAAATCATAAACCATAAATCAAAGTCAATGTGGTAGGCCGGGTCTGGAGTTCAGAGGTCAGCAGTGATGTTTTACTAGCTTTTTGAAAGTTAGGCCAGATGTTGACACTCTAACTGTAGCCGTCAAATCATTCCAGGCAAATGCACCCCTGTACGCAAATTGTCTACGGCCAGATTCTAGTCTGACTTTTGGAAGTTTAAATGATAAGTTTGAATTATGTCTTGTTGCATAGGTGTGAGATGTTCTGTCAAATATTTGTAGGTATTCTGGCACTTGTTGGTGAATAGATTTAAAGATGGTTTGAAGGAGGTGCATTTGCTGGCGAGATGCGAGGGATATTGCACACTCTATTCAGCCTGTAACTTGAAAGATCTCTGAGAAAAGCGAAGGCGCCTTCTTTTCATGTACCAAGAAATTATGCGCATGGTCTCTGATGGCAGACAGACGTACCCCTCTCTCAAAGACACTTTGTCCGTTGCCATCCTTGAGTCCGGTGGTGTGCATGAGCATCACATTACCAAACGTGTCAAATCCGGGGGAGCCTGAGGAGCCCTCGAACATGACACTTGTTTCGTAAAGGGGCTTACGCGCATCTTCTTTGATCTTATGAAAGGAGATTACATCGCGTTTGTTCTCCCCAGCAATGCGGCAGTGGTCAATTACCTTGTTCCCACCACCGGGGTGGCCAACTAGAACAACCATCTTTCTCTCATCTTCGCTTTCTGAGATAAAGTGCGCAAGAAGAGGCAACTTGTCAAGATATCTCTCCATCTCATCTTCAAGTGCCAGCTGTAGGATAGCATAATCTAGATCCTTACCATAGCATTTGAGCATAATGCCAGGATCTTCAAAGGGAACTTTGTACTCGATTTCCCTGTCAACTCCCTCACGCACAAAGAAGGTTGCAGTGTACTTACTTGCTTCATGCTCGGAAAAACGGGCCCTGTACATCATTCTATAAACATGGTAACATGTGATAACCTTTCCCTTACTCAACAGGAACCCTGTTCCAAAACCACCTGGAAAGTTGATACGACATACTGATTGCTTTCTGTCTTGTATCAAATCATGTATGCCTGACTCAAGGCTATAGTTGAAACAGCTAGACAACAATATCTTATGGAGAGTCCTCCTGTTGAGCTCTATCCTCCTCTCATCTGCCTCCTTGTTCTTGTCTGGGACAAAGTTCAGGTTGGGAAAGTTGGCACGCAGGATGTCTGTCAACTGGTCTTGCAAATCCAGCAATGCTCTTCTCGTTGACTGATCCCTGCAAACCAGATCAAACATCTGTCAGTCAAACATGTTCCTGTTGTAAGATACACTCTTTTCACTATCAAAATTAATTAATCATCATCTTATTTATACAAAGATTGGGTAACACCATGATAGTTAAAGGCAAGAGGATTACTGTTTGGCTTTAATGCAATGATACATGAAGCAATATCAAAATTGTTGCTTTACACCTGACTCTATATAGTAGGTTTATATACTATTAGTTAATTACTGTAAGATGCACAGAACATACAATTGTCTGGAGTAAAGAGTTGCTTGTAGGTGTGATCTCAGCAGTATGATGAGTGTGCAGTAGTGTTAATAGCAAAGACAAAAAGTACATAATTCCCATGTTGGACACTACAGAATAACGACTAAAAGTATTTGAATACTAACATTGTCTTCAACTCCTCCACTGCAGCTCCTTGTCCTGCTGGGTCCAATGTACTCTCAAGCCTGTCGTCACTTGTTTTTGGGTCAGAAGGATGCAGAAGTCCGTTGCTTTCACTTGCATGTACCCACCTACAAAAATCAAGAAACAAGACATGACAAAATGCTTTTGAACTTGCCAGTGTCAAGCTCACAGCACAAAGAGACTAGAATGGCATGAAGGCAGTCTGGCAATACTATTTCAACAAATTCTGTGTGTAGGTAAGTCAAAGAAGTTTGAGCACAAATGACATCTTGCTAGACTTTGATAATTCATTTGCCATGGCCATGTAAAATTGCGGCATGATTGTTTTCTTGACCATGCACATTGTACTCAAGTTTTGTCTAAGATAAAATAGTTACTGAAAGCATGCACATATACTGTATTACAAGGTACCACAGATACTACAAATGTACATAGAAATACACTTAATATGCCTCAACCCAACTAGCAAGAAGCAATTGTATAGATAAGAATTCAGGTCAAACAGAATCTGATGAAGGGCATAATGGCCTGCTAGTAATATCTCAGGCTATGCAGGCCTGACATAGTGACAGTGTGTATCATTTTTCTTGCATCCTGCAGGAGTATACTTACGGTCTTTGGAACCAGTGTGCAAGGCCGATGTCTTGAATGGAGGTTGTGCCAGGGGGATAAGTTTCACAAATGGCGACTTCATCCACGAACCATTCCTCTACATTTGTGATTGTGATGAAGCTGCCGTCATCCGACTCCTCTTCCTCGTGGCTGTCACAGCAACACTGGAGGCACCACTTGTACCTTATGCCTGGGATCCACTTGTCGATGATCTCCCGCAGGTCTTCATCCAGCCCTTTCCGGACACCTGGACCATGGCTGAAGCAGGCAGATTCTTCCTTCTCTGACGACAACAACTCCATCCTCAGGTAGTGCCGTTCCTTGGTGATGACAAAGGTCTGCTTTGGGTTGCTTGTGATATACCTTGCACAGCATGCATGTGCCTCCGGCTTCCGCTTGTTGTAACGACGCATACTGGCGATGACAAGGCGGTGGTACACATTGACAGGGAAAAACTTGTCGTCAAAGACAGCAAAGATAGGTTTGCTGCATCTTGTGCCCTTCGGGTGCAGCTTCTTCTTGTCCTTCGCTTCAGTGAGAAGTGAAGGAACAAAGTATGTAGTGGCCATTGAACTTGAGGTGTTTGCACCTGTCTCATCCTTACTGTCAGGACTGCACTGCAGGACCAGGTCATACTGTTCCATCATCTTCAGGAGCTTATCCTTGTGAGGAATTAGGTCACACTTGAATTCTACTTGTCGCTTCTTCCACACATGCTCAACAAGGTTGTCCTCAAGGATACCTGTCTTCTCAAGCATTCTCCATTTCTCTTTTACTTCACGGTCTCGAAAGTTGGGGATGGTGATGATGGTTCTCAGGACATTCAAAAACCACTGTGGGTTCAGGACCACAAAGTTGCGGAGTTCTGGAATGTTGAAGAAGAGGAAGTCTCCACGCAGATGGAAGAACCTCAGGATGGTGACAGCATTTTCTTCTGTTGTATTAGTTGCATCAATGACATCCTGGAGGCTGCAGTACTTCCTGCCCTGCTTCTCCATTTCCATGAGCTTTGATTTCAGTTCCAGCCAGCTGATTGGGATCCTCTTGCCCATGTGGTTTTGTTCCTGGGCAATTTTGAGGATGGCGTCTCTCACATTTGACAATTCTGGATCTTCTGGGTCACGCTTGGTGTTGTCAATGACAAAGCACTTGTCATAAACATGTTTGTCAATGGCCTTTCCACTGAAATGGTCATCAAGCTTGTTGATGAAGTCATCAATCTGTTCCTGAAATACAAAATTTCACATTATTTACACTTATCAAGCTCTTTATGTTTTGTAAATTGACTCCTTCATTCCTTTATCTGTCCACTGTTGCAGTTAATACATTTGTGCTGCAGAACAAGGTACTGACTACAAAGCATGAAAATATATGTAAATGTAATTCATACAAACCTGCGTTACTTGGTCTTTGTGTGTGCCAACCACAATTACTGATGGCTGATTGTCAAATTCTTGGTCATCATGCAACAGGGTACAGTTGCTTGGCCTGGTATGTGCTTGAATGGACTCGAGATGGTAGTCAAGGACATCTAGAAATATCAGGAAAAAGAGAACATAGCTGTCAAGTCTTAGCATTACTTTTACAATTTGATATAAATTTTTGAAAAGAAAGGGAGACAAGGATACCATTATTCTTGGTGATAATGATAATAAATGTATTACAAAAAAAAGTGTTTAAAGAAAAACACCATGATAAGAAATCTCCAAGGAGATTGACACACTCACAGTGCGAGTTGTATTCTTTCTTCTAGTTACAAAATGTTGAATAATAATTTTCCTCCTTACCTCCTTCTGTTTTGAGTTGAAACGCTTCTTTACAGCTGCCAGGCCATGGCTCAAGTGGAGTTTCTAGCGGTTTGGTGAGATTCAGGGTGGCAATGTAGATGGCATAATGTGTGTAGAAGATATGGTGGCTGCTGTAGTACACATCATGCCCTGCATAGTCCCAGATTGTCATGGCTGGATGCTCCTTAGACCCAATGAGGTCAGACAGGTCCTCCTTGCCAGAAACAATACGGGTAACATGTTTGAATCGGTCTTCTTCTGGCCATGGCTGGGTACCTGCACTTCCTTCAGCGCCCTGCTCCCTTGCAGGATCTTGGTGCGATGATGTACCCAACTCAGCCTCTGTCAAAAAAACAAAAATGGCAAACATCAAATTCCATGTTAAGCTGACCCAAAAATAGTATGGTACCAAACCTGTTACCAGACCAAAGACATCTGTCTCAATATGTATTTTTAGAAAGAGGTACATATGGTGGACTATAAAAAGTATCTTAAATCAATAATCCTAAAACTAAAATTTATTGCATTGACTAAAATAATACAACAATTGTCATCAGATTAATCTACCCCACAGCTAGGTGTGTGATAATTCTGACAAGTAGCTCTTAAAATGGCAAGGCGGCCAGACAGCAGTTCGGATGGGATGTACATGAAAAGATTTCAATAAGCATTCATTGTCAAGCCAGAGGCATTCATCAGTGCTCATGCTCTACTAGTACCTACCTTGAGTTACATGATCCATGTGGGGAGGTGCAGACCCATCTTCTCCATCTGTGCTCTTGGGTACAGTCGCTTCTTCCTCCTCCTTCTCTTTCTTCAGCTTCTTCATCCCCGTGGCAACAGCAAACTCACTGTCCTCCTTCCCTGTCATATCATATATAATACAATCATTGATTATAGAAGGGTAGATTAATATGATACATTTTCAATGCAGCACTTTTCAAAGGAATGCTGGAGGATATGAAGATGCAACTTTTGACTTCCCTGACACTATGTGAATTCTCATTGTTGAACAGACTAAAGCATATGACATAAAAATGTTCCAAGGAAGCATACCATAGTCCTTATTTGCATAATTTAGATTTGAAATGAAATTCCATCAATACATCATTTCCCACTGACATACATTTATTATATACTAGGTTACTCATTTGATTACTTTTTCCATCCAAATATGTCCCAGGTATGAAAGTTTATGATACAAAAGAAGGCTGCGTTAATCATGCACAACTTATAAGCCCTGCTTTGCATAACTTGTGACTAGTGATTATTAATACACTACAAACTTCCGAATTGTCATTTACCATGATGTTAAACCGGGGTTTGGATTGATAATTCATTTGTTGAAAAAGTGCAGCAGAATGCTGAACTGAGGTTCGGACAATGAGTCATGTCTGAGCCATACCAAAAATATTATCATATCAATGTTAAGAGCATTTAAGTCAAGTTAAGTTATAATTAGTGAATAAAAAATATTCCATCGAAATTAACTAAAAGACAGATAAAAATGTCGTTATTTTCAGGATTTTCATCTTGTTTCTTTTTTTAAGAAGCCCCGACAGAATGAAGACTTTAAACGCTGTTTACAAATCAACTTCACCGAGAACATTAAGGTGATAATCTACATTATGGTGGAATACCAAAAGTTGACAATAAATAAGGAACTATCTATAACATAATCAGATTCTATAGTGTTTGAACTCATCTACGTTTAGTTACAGGATCCTTGCGGGAACGTGCAGACCCATCTTCTCCATCTGTGCTCTCGGGTACAGTCGCTTCTTCCTCCTCCTTCTCTTTCTTCAGCTCATTCTTCATCTTCATGGCAACAGCATGAGCGAACTCATTGTCCTCACTCCCTATCAAATCAATACATTCAGTTTCAAAACGTAGACATAGACTTTTCTACTACTATTACCCTACCAAAATACAACACATTCTAATTTCTAATGTAGCACATTTATACCAAATTGATGAAAGTAATGATGAGGCTGGTGTATTATTTTTATGAATTCATTTTGTGCCTTTTAAGTAGGCACTTCCAGAAAAAAACAAGTAACATGTATTTTTGACAAATATCTAAACATTACACACAACAAAAGAATTTGCTACTCTGGGGAGCTTTTGAGACGAAATAAAATAATCTGGTCAAGCAACATGTCATTACCTTTGATGACTTTCCATTCGTCTTTCCCAGTCATCACACATGGAGTAATCACAATTCCGTCAGTTATCTTCTCATCTTTGTTGAACTCCAGTCTCAGTAAGCTGTTCTTCAGGCTGGATTTACCATTTCTGTGTTTTCCTACCAGTATCAGCCTGATGTAGTAGACTTCAGTTGTGCCCTCCTCACATGCCTTCTTATAGAGGGCTCTCATCTTTGGACCACCCATCTCTACTTCCACTGGTGCTGACGCTGAAGCAAAGCAATTAATTGCAAATCTAAAATACATTTCATATTTCACCGTTAGTTAGAAATCCTGGGGTTTGCGGCTTTGCTCATTAATGTCCAAACTTAGGCTTCTATTGCTTGCAAAAATCTACTCTGACCATTATTTAAATGGGATATCTGTAGTGCAGGTTGTGATGTTTGCATCGTTTATAATAATTCACATGCAATGCAATGAGCATAATGATATTATCAATCTAAGTCCAGATTTGTGTAGATTAGGTTCAATGAAATGCTTGTCAAAGTTTGTGCTTTTACTAAGTTTTAAACAAATCTTCAAAAATGGCCTGATTTTTCTGGCTATGCCATTGCTTTATATCATCTGCTTTAGTTCCTTAAATCTTTTAAACTCTTAAGTGGACTGTCAACAGTTGCTGCAGTGACAACATGCCTTATTGTGAAGAGAGAACAATTATCAAAACTATCTATTTTCAATACAAAATCACTGTTTTGGTCAATACCTACCTTCAACATCTTCATCTTTATTTTCTTCATCTTTCTCCATCATCTGAATTAGGATCATCATGCTCATCAGGTCTGGGACATCTTTGATGTGATCCTTGCTCAGGTCCAGTATGTGAAGAGTTGCTTCTTCTCTCACATTGAGAAGGGTCTTTCTTAAAGATTCCAAAATCATCAGTTCACTTAAATCTCTGGGTGTCACCTGTGAAAGTATCTTCTCCACTATAGGATGTGGAGGTTCTGGAGGGTCTGGAAAGAGAATATCATATAAAAATGCTGATAGAGTCACTAAAAAAGAAAGTTATTACAATTGATTTACATAAATAACAATTTTAACATCCTATTCACCATTTTTCAGTTCACGGGGTCAGGGTTTCCTTTATTATAATAAAAAAAATACTCTGTATATATATGACATTGTATATATCTATGAATCTCTCTCTCTCACTCTCTCTCTATATATATATATGTATATATGTAATATATATATATATATATGTGTGTGTGTGTGTGTGTGTGTGTGTGTGTGTGTGTAAATCATGCATTTGGTTGACAATGAGGGGTAGCTACATGGAGTATTTCTCACAAACTGAATTATATTACGAATGACATGTTTTCCCTACATTAGTACCAGTCCAGAATAGTATTACAGTACTGGGTTGTTACTGTAATACCATTTTCTTTTACAATATTGTAGCTTGATTCAAAGAACATTCGAAAATTTGTCAAATTGTTCTGTTTATATCTTTTTTGACGTTCTAAAATTCCTATACCATTACTTCAGATCTGCAGTCTACAGAGGAAACCATTTGATTGGTATGGCATAAAGATCACCCTCCCTAAGTAAAATACACTCCACGCTGAGTGAAAAATGCCAAGATGGTATACTCTGTCTGAGACAACAAGAAAAATATATCCCCTCACCATCACGCTCCACATAAAATTCATCAAACCATTCCGCTACAGGACTAAGCAGAAGGCCCGTGATCGGTGGCTGGTACCCGTCCATGGTGAGAAAGTGTTGGCACTATATGTCCCGAACCTGAAACATAAAACAATGTCTGTTTCTATCTATGCTATAAGTGACCCTCACATAATCACAGACACTCTAGAAATTTCAAAGCTGAAACTAAAAGGTCGTGTTAGCAACAACTAGGAAATGAAATTGTACAAGATACATCTTACAACATGCTCGATACATTTTGTAAATTGGCAATCGCAACTGTTGCCACCGCTGAATATACTCTATCAAAACCATGAATGCTTAAAAGCATTCATGGTCAACACAATATCAAACATATGATCTAATCTGACATCTAGAATAGTATATATGTTAGACAATAGAAATTGACTCTGACAACTACATGAAAAGAAAGCAGGTCATCAGACAGCGCTGTCCATATGGGTTGATAAGACAGGTCAGGTACCGTATGCTAGAGATCAAATACTGGTTCCAGGCCAGAGTTGAAAAGCTTGGTTCTAAAAGGCAGGCATGATGGGATGAGGGTTAACTTTTGCCAGAGGGTGACACATAGAAACTCGCTATTGAACAACCGGTGCCATCTTGGCTCATTAACGTACCGCGTGACCTGGAAAAATCTTGACCCCAGGGTTTATCAGGCTAATGCCTGTCAAGCTTAAGGCTTTCAGACTGCCTGGGGAATGAGAGCGATGTTTGACTTTGAGACATGCGCACTGGCTGTTTTTCAAATCTGGAGATGCTCTTCTGAACATAGGCTGTAGACCTCGGAGGGAGTGTTTGTGCTATATATATATACCGTATATATACCGGAACATCAACGAAAGTGGTGTTGTACTATATATATACCGGAATATCTGCGAAAGCGAGTGGACGGATTCCGAAGTTATCCGAAAGCTGACCGCACCCGAAGGGCGCCCGAAGGAGGGTGCCCGAAGGAGTTGCGCAAAGCAAGGAATGAGTTAGCTCCTCAGAGCAGCTTTTGCACATAGAATGACGGGGGGACTGGGGAATGGTCCCAGTACTACCACAGCCTGACAGCATCTTCTACCCGAATGAGATCAACAAGCACTGAACTTAACCATTGTTGAACCACACACTACCTCAATTGAGCCAAAGTTACAGAATATGTTTTTAACTGAATGTGATATACATGTATCATAATACATAAGCCACAATACTCTGGTGGCATTAGTCGCTTGCTGTAGTGACGCACATAACAAAAGATAAAAATTGCATCTTGTCTTCTAAATGAAGTTACACTTACAGCATTGTATGATTTAATTCTGTCATTGCTTCCCATGGTTGCACTGTCTTTTTACAACCAAAGCAGTTTAACTTTAAGATTAGACTTTGCAGTCTACGTAGAAAGAAAAACATGTTTTTTCCAATGTTGCTTTGTACTTGTAAAGTTGTATAATTAATAATGGATGAAAATTATTCAGCAGTGACTATTCATCATTTTGGTAACATTGATAGGACTATAGAATATAGAATATGGGTTTGATAGCAATGCCTTCAAAATCAGTAGAAAGCCACATGTATCAAATTAAAGGCCTTTCTCTAGAGTGATTTTTATTCATATCAATTATCATCATCATTTCTCGCATCTCGCGATGTTTCATTGGAATTCGAGATGGCCATCGTTGTTTATAGGAGCACATCACTGGAACGTACTGCGCCTGGGCATAGGGATTTAGAAAAACGTACCATATAAGGTCGCGTTCGCATGTATAAGGATAAAATCCCCTCTATAGTTTCCAAATATTGTGCCGGAAAAGATATCTTATGCAACAGGAAAAATTATGATGCAACATAAGTTAAATACCAAACATCCAACAGAAAACAACAGAAAACCTGGGTTCCTGTTGGATGTTTGGTAAACGTTGCATCATAGTTTTTCCTGTTGCATAAAATATATTTTTCAACACAACATTTGGAAACTATAGATGGTATATCATCCTTAACGTTATATATGTGAACACGTCACCTTATATGGTAAGTTTTTCCACCTCCTTGTTTTTTTGGAATCCCTATGCACATTTCGCACAGTAGCAGTATGTTCTGGTGACATGCTGTTTATACATATATATAGGTAAAATACGGTGAGTTTCTATGTGGGTGATCTACATGTATCTATAGTAGTATGGCGAGTAGAACACTTTCAATCTTCATTGTAATGGGTGTTCTATTCTATTCTAGTATTAATTGTTTAATTACAGTAAATCAGAAAGTTTATGTCATCTCGTGTGTTCCTTTACAATTACATTCTTTTCCCCTCGAGGATATCAAATTGACCAAAGGTTGGAAGAACTGTAACAGTCATGCTAAACACCATGACGCTACGGCCGCGTGGCGCGTTGGATACACCCGATCCCTCGATCTCGGAAGTTAAGCAACGCGCGGTCCGGACAGTGCTTGGATGGGAGACCAACCAAGGACGTCCGGATTGCTGTAGCCTCACGAAGCTTTCCACGAAATCGTCTTCCGGGAGGGACGTAAAACGGGGGTCCCGTGCTCGAGGAGGTGCCTCGAACACGTTAAACAGCCTCATTACCCTACACATTGGGTACCTGCCTGTGGCACTGGCTGCAAATACACCTGATATTATCATATTATTATGACAAAACCTGGTTCAGTGAAGGTGGGGAGGGGGGCAGGAGAGTCTGTGTAAATAGTGGGAAGCAGAGTCAAAACATTATTAACAGATCCATCATCAGATCTCAGATGTTCTTGAAATTATCCTTTGCATGAAAGGGTCTTACCTGAGCGAATTTTCTTAGATAGTCCCGCTTTCTCTAACTGAAATTCTCTCCCAGTCGGGCGCACCTAGGCCGCACCCCTAGGCCCCTGCTTCCCGGTTTTGCTTCCCGCCAGGTGACCGAAACTGCTCGTCACCACGATCTAATCAAAACAGTTCCAACAGGAACCGCCAGGTGTCGCTGCTGCGCGGTCCCTCTCTATCACATTCCCAAGATGGCGGCTGTGCTGTGGACCGCTGCTGTGGCCGCCGCCGTTTCCGTGACGATCTGGGCCGTCCTGGCGTTCGCTCGCTGGTGGAAACTCTGGAAAATCATCAACAAGATCCCCGGACCGCCTGCCTACCCGCTGGTGGGAAATGCGCTGCAGTTCAAGCCCGGAGCAGTCGGTAAGAACGCCGTTTTTTTTTCTGTCCTGAGATTTTTGTCCCAGGTACTGATCAAAGTTCATAACAAACACCTGTGACGCAGTGTTACGTCGTGCGTGTACGATATAAAGAAAACAGAGGGTGGGAAATTCCCAGGGTAATCGGTGCTGTAGTAAGAAATTCAGCTGTCATGCACGTAAAATACGTTTGAGGCCACCAATGTCTGTTTGTGTGTGTTTATCATGATATTACTATTAGTCTCACGTACTGGGTTCAAAGTTGTTCTGAATGACCTAGCGGTCAAACTGGTCTGGAAATTTGATCGCAGTGATCTAGATTGTGTGAAAATCAGTTGTTGTCAATTGTGAATTTGCGATGAAATTTTCTTACTTTTAGCTATGAAGGCTAAATTATATATAAATATATATGATATAACGTTATATGCTATCTTGTAATATCATGTTTATTATACATGTGTACAATGGTTGGTGTTGTGTTACTTTAAATTTGAATGATAACAGAAAAGAGGCTATCCTATGTGTTGAGCCCTGTGGGAATGTGTGATGTGAAATAGTCATGTGATGGTCACTTGTCCTGTGAACGATCTCTCATGACCTCATCCCTGGGACAAAGGTTGTCCCAAGCAGGGCAAGTTACCAACTTTAGGGGTTCAGTCTGTCATGTGCTCAATGCATGATCTGGGATCAAAGTCTAGACTGGAGAGTCAATGACATGTACTTACTAGTACAGTTACAGTACATAGGAATGAACTAGCACTTTAACCACTTTAAGCAGAACTTGACATGCTTATTTCTGCATACCTGCATTAATATTGTTGCAGGTGTAACATTTAAAGTACCTGCCTGCACCAGTTAAGTTTTACCGGCACCACAACAGATTTTAAAAGATATGGAATCACCCCATTTCATAGGTGGCATCAAGCAAGTGTATATCCATTGTCAGGGCTGTCTCGAGGACTCGTCCCTCTGTCCTGGGAGGGATATTTGCTCGTTGGGAGTCGGACAAAAATTTTACAAAAAATCTAAACATCTTGACATGAAACCGTTGAAAATTAATTTTTTTAACCTTAGAATGACAGATTTAACAACAAAATTCACAACATGGGCTTCCAAACAATTAGTGGGACGAAAAAAAAATTTAAAGCTAGAGACAGCCCAAATCCACATTACCCAACATGTGGAGTAGCGTAGCTAATAGGTTGCACGTTACCATCAGAAATACCTGCACAGCTCTGACTTAACGAGGGGGTGTCCCTGTGGTGTAGTGGTCTGCGCCTCTGCTACTCTGCCACATCTGGTTCAAATTGCTTCGACCAGAAGGTCCGGGTTCAAGCCCCGGGTAGGGCATCTCTGGACAAGAGGCGCATTGAGTCATACCAAAGACTTTATAAAAATGGCACATACTTATGAAACAGTATGGAAGTTAAACACACTCCACTGCCAGTGGACTAGCCCCCTGCTGTAGTGATTGCACCACAGTGTGGCCCCAGGGCTATGAAATGGAGATGGACACCGCCCCGCCCTATACATCAATTATGGTGTGGGAGGATTTTTACTAAACTAACTCTGACTTAACGACTTGGAATAACTAACGTCCCCCTCTTGCTGGACAGATTTTTTCCACCAGGCATCGTACCTGATCATCGCGCCCTGGCAACTTGTCTCGCCCGTCACACGGCTCTGGCTTGGCATAACGCCGGTCGCTATCACGTGCAGTCCTGAAACCGCGGAGGTAACCTAGCAACACTGGTAACCTAGTGACACTGACTCAACAGGCTTTTATATTTCAGGAAAGTTCTCCAAGATCTGTGAAAATCAGAAATTGTGACTGACCCTTTTTTGCTCTTGATTTATAATTCCTTCAAGCCTGCAACTTTTCTTGCTCCATCTGCATACTATTTTGCACAAATCCAGCTGACACCTTAAGAGAGCAAAGCCGTGTGTTTAAGGGGGTTTAAGTTTAAGTCTGTCATCTCTGCTATTTTTGCTGAACGCATTATCATGATTATGCCTAGCTGCTGCAGCTTAGCTCTTCTGCTCTGCCAGTTTATGTTCCATAACTTCTATATCATCCCTAAACCTTTAACTTAACTTTGTACTAGTATAGGCATATGGCAGTGTCTGGTTTATGATTTTATGCTATAAGCACATGGCCATGGGGTTCAAAAATGGAAAGGTACCAGCATCATTATACCTGGTTCAGCTACTTACATTTATATAGGTAAAATATTTGGAGCTGTGCAGGCGTTTCTGTGATTATTGACAGAGAAGTCAGCCAGCATGCAGCCATATATGGTTTACTTTCTCGAAATGAAGCCAAATACACAACAGAAGATGATGATGATCATGCCCCTCTATGCACCACAGATATAATCAATCCCTCAACTCACCCTCCAAACAGGGAGCCAAAAAATCCCTGTGACGAAGCACCATTTGCAATCGATATGATAATAATAATGGTTTTTATTGGTCAGAAATTACCCGCAATGGCAGCCTTTCTAGCGCTGAATTGATGCAGGGTATTACAGGTTTCACACACTACACAACATATATAATATCTTATCCACACTTGCATTTTGTGGAACTGTCGCAAGGGTCTGGGCGGCTGCCATTCGGCGCCACCAGGTGACCTCAATACGACTTTCCCCATCCGAAGTCCCCATTCACACCTGGGTGGAGTGAGGAAAGTCGTGTAAAGTGCCTTTCCCAAGGGCACAAGATCGATGACATGACAGGATTCGAACTCGGGACCTCTTGGTTCTGAGTCGAACGCTCTGCCGTTGCGCCACACGACCCCTCCATGATGGAGGGAATTCAAGGAATCAAAGCTTATGTGTTGAACTAAAACATATCCTCGATGATCCAAATATTTGTTGTATTTGCAGACTTCTTCCCACCACTTTAGGGTACAACATAAGGGACTACGTACTTGGCGAAACTGATGTTAAAAAAAGAAAGAAGGAAAAAAAGAATTCACCCCAACATATTGTTGTTTGCAGACTTTTTCGAGCAGCTGTGTATTGTAGGGCACGAAGAGTTTAAACAGTTTATCCTGGTGCGGGTCTGGTTGGGACCGGTACCGGTTATCGGTTTGAACCGTCCGGAAACCGTTGAGGTAATGTTGTGTGTAGTAACACCACCTAGCTGCCAGCTAACGGTACTGCACCTCTTCTGTTCCTGTCTGTTGCAAGTTTTTAGACATCCTAAGGACCATTTCTGGAGCTAACATCATTAACAGCAGGAAAGCTGATCATGTGCAACGAAGACTTGACTCATACCTCATTTTTCTTCACTTACCATGGCAACGGTAACTTTTCAGGGCCATGTTTAGATTTTTTTTTTTTCAATGGGAAAAATAACAGAACGAAAAAGTTAGTTTTTTTCCCAGTGACTGTAGGCGTTGAGCTTTTTCTTTTTCATCATCATCCTTTGCTGGTGGTACGAAGTATGAAGGCCCAGAAGTACATAGCGAGACAGAAGCACCAAAGTATGATGGCCCAGAAGTACAAATATAGCAAGAGAGTGGCACTAAAGATTCCTCCAGACCAGTGCCAAAACATTTCCACACTTAGTCTGGCTTCAAACAGACAAGACATGACATTGCATTTTTTTTTCACAGCTACATGTACCATTACAAACTATTACTGCGACAGCAATTCCAGCTTTTTTTAAGAACCTTTTTTGTTGTTGTTATCTTGTACTTGCAGACTTTTTTGAACAGCTGACTGTTGGAATGGTTGAAGAATTTCAGAATGAACGACTCGTGCGACTTTGGTTGGGCCCGGTGCCGCTAGCCGGGCTTCACCACCCGGAGACCGCTGAGGTAACGCCATGTGCAGAAGCGCCGCCTAGCATTTCTCACGTGCATGACAGGGTTTTCAATCTGTGAGCCTTGATGCACAGAGTGTGGAAGACTTGACTCATACCTCATTTTTCTTCAGTTACCATGGCTACTATAACTTCTCAAGTTGGTAGGGACGGTCAACTTTCGGGCTAGAACTTCCCCGGTACGCTAATTACAATATAGCCCTGGGCCGCCGAAGGATTTGGCTAGAAGGAACCAGCTAAAAGGAACCAGCTAAAAGGAACCAGCTAAAAGGCCCGATAAACAGTCTGGTTCCCAGGGTATCTGTTACGAGGACATCTTTCGATTCTTGACAGATAACGAACTACAGCTTGCTGGCTCCTTGCTATTCGTAGATTTTTTTCATGCACCTTTAATAGCTGCTATGAAGACATCACAAAGTTCAATTATTTTTCTTTGGACAAACAGGGTCTGCCCCAACCAGCTAAATCCCAGGATGAATGGATTGACAAGTCCTGAAGACAGCCCTGCATCCCTCCCGACTCTTTTTCTGAGCCATTTTTGATTTCACAACTCTCAGATTGAAAGTTTTTCAAGATAGTTTGCTTTTGTGAAACTGCCGCTTTTTTTTTTACAGCATTTTTCTCCCAGCTAACAGACTGGGCGCAGTCTTACATGCATGGGAATGCCACCATGTTCCGTTTGTGGATCGGACCCCATCCTAGCATAGGCTTACTGCAGCCTGAAGCCTTTCAGGTACAACGTTGTTAGGGCAAAACTCGTGGTGTTTAACTTTAACCGAAAAGGTGTCCACATCTTATGACTATGTGACTAACAGCATGACCCAAAAAACTTCACTTTTTAACCTTTTTCCTTGCCGCCTAACATTTTTCAAGCGCATGAGATCTAGAGGGTTTTTAATGTTTTGCTATTCATGATCACTCTAACAGCCTGAGACTGGCCTGACCGCTGCAGACATATGTATGTATGCTGACAACACTTCAGCCTGCACTTGTGAACCTTCGAAAGAACGCTCTTACCAACTTGTGGTTGTACACACCCATGTACACATCTTTTCACAGCCCTCATCATAGCATGACTTTTTTCAGTGCCAGCAACTTTCATAGCTGCTTGTTTCAAAGATTGCTTTATTGCTAAACTTGTCTTGCCCTTTTTGCTTCGCAGCTTTTTTCTCCCAGCTTATGGACTGGTCGCTGTCTTACACGCATAACAATGTGCCATTGTTCCGTTTGTGGCTTGGAGTCACCCCTACTGTAGGCCTCCTCCAGGCTGAAACTTTAGAGGTACAATCCTGTATGCGGTTAAAAGCAAATCAAAACTGCAAATCAAACAAAATTGTACCTTGTTAAAAACAAATTAAAACTGTTTAACCGAAAAATGTCCCCTCCGAATGACTATGAGTGAAGATACGGCCCCTTATCTATTCTCTGTATCCTTTCTCTCTTCATGCATTTTTACTTCAAAATCGCAAGCCTTTACTGGTGTATCACATCAGTCTCTTGTTTCAAAAGACCATCCAGAGTTTTGAAAATATTTTTTTAACCTCTTTCCCCCTTTCCTACTTCTAGATTTTTTACGAGCGTTGCAGTACTGACAACATTTTTAAAAAAACTTGATAACCACATTTTTGAAAATGAAGTCCCTTGTTGAAAGTTTCTCTTTTTTTTTTTGCTCATTTTTTTGCAGAATTTTTTGCTAAGAGTGTGGAGCGGGGGAAGGAATATGTCAGTGCCCCCATTTTTCGATGGTGGATCGGTCCACAGGCATTAGTAGTCCTACATCATGGTGAAACAGCAGAGGTATATTTTGGATTTTGGATGCTTCAGTGCACTACACGTGGGACACAGGCAGCTATTGCTGATGTTGTGACCCTCACTGTCCACACATAATGTACCCATTTTTACACTTGGGTACACAAGTCGTGTAAAGTGCCTTTCTTCCCAAGGGCACAAAATCGGTGGCATCAGGGGATTCGAACCCGGGACCTCTGGGTTCTGAGTCGAAAATCCTGCTGTTAAGCCACACGACCCTACTATATCAGAGCGTGGCCAAATTCATTTTCAACACTTTTTCCACCTTCTACCTAAGTGCCTATTTAGTTTATTGTCTTCAACATTTTTCATCTGTTTCCTGATAACTTCCCCACTACTGTCTCATCAACATAAATTCACAACAAAATCTCACTCATGCAAAGCACAATCCAACAGTTATGTACAGTAAATGAACATTAAATGAAAGATACGAATAAAGTCAAAACCGGTCGAATTCCGTCTCAGAGCTGTTATTATCCCAGAGTTACGAATGAGTAAATGAAAATATGGTTGGTCCTTTTTCTTCGGTTACCCCTCTTATCCTAGCCAGCATCTGAATTCCTTTAAATTTCTTCAAATATGATAAAGTAGGCCTTCTCCGGGTTAAAACTTTAGAGGAACAAAATTGTTTAACCAAAAAAAATGTCCCCTCCAAATTACTACACAATAATATTGTAAGATATGAGTGAATAAATGGCTCCATGTCTATTTTCTGTATCCTTTCTCTCTCATACTTTTTTCTTCCAAAATCACAAGCCTTTACTGCTTCTTAACATCTGAGTCAGTCCTTTTGAACAAACATCCAGAGTTCACACGTTATTTCCTAAACTCTTATCTTTTCCTTTTCTACTTCCAGAGTTTTTTACGAGCCATGCAGTGCTTAAAACAGACCAACATGGTGTTTTTTGAACTCGATAACCACATTATTGAAAATGAAGTCCCTTGCTGAAAGTTACCCTGCTGTTTTTTGCAGACTTTTTTGCTCAGCTTTCGGGGTGGGGGAAGGAGTATGTCAGTGCCCCCGTGTTTCGCTGGTGGATCGGCCCACAGGCATTCATAGGCCTACTTCATGGTGAATCAGCAGAGGTACAAAACATGGCCCAAATCATGTTTTCAATGTTGGTACTTCCACTAGTGCACCAAATCATGTTTTCTTCACGTTTTGTGCTTGCAAGTTAGTCACCAACAACCTGTTTTAAACATTACTTCTGCCCCAAATCATGGTTTGATCATAATGACTGTGCTTCCACTACATGTAGTACCATACTAGTGCCCCACAACCTACTTTAGGCATTGCTTGTGCTTCCACTACTGCCCAACAACCTGTATACCTGTTTACAACATTGCTTTGTGCTGCCATTTGTGATAACTTTCCTCATTTTATTAATTTTTTTAATGAACTCGCTCAGTGCAAGGCCGTAGGGGGCCACTCCTTTGAGCACTGAACTAATAGTGGCCCATGACGAAATCTCACTCATCTACCACTCAGTCAAGGCAAAATCGAACAACTTGAAAGTTTAAGGCAATCCATCAAACTGACTACTACTTAACAGTAAATCTCTAACTGTGGTTGGTCCTTTTTCTTCAGCAACTGTTCTTACCCTGGCCAGCGTCCAAGTTACTGGAATTTTCTTTGAATCTAGTAAAGATTTTGGAACAAAAAAGATAAGTCAAGACATGTTACCATGGTAACTGAAGAAACCACAAAAGTCACATGATCAGCTCTTCAACCAAACTGTTTTTGCAAAGCCAAAGTTGCTGTTTTCTAATTTATGCATGGACAAAACTAATATGCTTGCTTTGCATGGCTGCTAATGCTTTCTGTGCCCTTCTCTCTTGCTAATGCTTCCTTGTCATGACCAAGTTCTTTACTTTGTGCTGCCTGCTTAATTTGCTGACACAAGTGATTCTTTGATTTTGCCATGCTGATTGCTTTTGACATGTTGAATATTTCAATAAGTTTATTTTGTATCAACCAAAACAAAATTGGTCTAATTAATAGTATATGCTGTAGGCTAAGTACTAGTGTATGTCATTGCCAATTTTCCATATATCATGTAATGGATATGATTTTTCATATAAGCTAATCACAAAATTTTAAGTAATATTTAATTTTCAATCTTGCATGTTGTCGAATGTTATTCTTCATTACCTGAGACTTGTATCTTTTAATCCTGTCACATATTACATCAATTCATACTTAGTCTAACTTAAGTTGTTAAAATTTCTAGTGGCATAGTCCTTCCAAAAGTGACTTTAGCATTCAGATATTCCTCTCCTTTTGTATGATTTAAGTCTATCAGATCATATCCTTTTGTATAATTTAAGATCGTATGCTTTTAAGACTGTCAATTATAATGATGTGAACTAAATCTATGTTCTCCCCACACCCACCCTCAGGTCCTGTTCAGTTCCTCCAAGCACATAGAGAAGTCCTTCGTGTACGACTTCCTCCATCCCTGGCTGGGAACCGGACTCCTAACCAGGTACTGGGTGTAGTCTGAGCATCTAAAACTTTTAAAGGGGCCCAAAACGATTTCCGCACGTTGACACATGTAGTCAGATTTTCAAATGTCCTTTTTATGCATAGAAAGTTTAGATAACACTATCCCATTGCATATCAACCTTCATGGAGCAAAGATGCAATGTCATTGTACATGTGCGGTGAGAACTCATTGAAAATTTGAGTGGAGCAAACCTTACAGTTTTGTGTACGTGTTATGTACCCTGCTTGGAGTCCCCAACTTAATGAGGTTAAGCACGTCATAACAGAGAAGAAAAACAAGATCACTTTCACTAATGTCACTTTCACTTCCTCAGTAAGGGAGACAAGTGGAAGACGCGCCGTCGTCTCATCACCCCGACCTTCCACTTTAAGATCCTGAGCGACTTTCTCCATGAGTTTAACGACCAGTCGGAGGTCATGGTCCGGAAACTCGATGAGATGGCGGGCACCGGAGAGGAGTTTGATGTATTCCCCTTCATCACTCTCTGTGCCCTGGATATCATCTGTGGTCAGTTGCAGGGTTTTACTATTAGCTAGCTATGTGTCCATGCGTCTTTTGGAGGGGGGAGGGGTTGTTTTGCAAGATTAGATCCAACACATACACAAACAGACATCTGTCAGGCAATATTTTACTCCCTTGTGTTCATGTGGATCTGATGTTGCATATATATGATTTCAGCCCCCTGTACCAGTAACTTCTTTGAAATTACCTACCGCTGTTTGTACATGTAACTGTATCATCTTCACCGCTTTTCAGTTCTTCCTTTTTGTAGCAGTATGAAATGAAACATACTATCTTAGTGTATAAACAGGATACTCATAATTAAAGCTAATAGACTTGTCCTTCCACAGGAACTGCCATGGGGAAGTCTCTCAATGCTCAGGAGAACACTGACTCCGACTATGTCAGGGCCATATACAGGTAAGGCAATGGCAATTCCACTCGAGACCCAAATCTGACAAAAGACTTACTAGAAAAATTTGATTCAGAATCTCAAATCATGATTTGACAGGCGACACTTTAAATCCGGAACAACACTCTAAATAGGGAAAAGTGTGATTATTATGGCATAGATCGAGAGGGAAGTTTAATAATCTAGAATAGGTCATGGTGGATGCATGGTAACTATAATGTACAATGTAGGTAAAATCGGTTGGTCTTTTGGGACTAGGTCAATTTTGCAGAATTCTGAACAGTATTCTGCAGAATTCTGCACAGTATTCTGCCATACGCAGAATTCTGCAAGCCATATGCAGAAATTATATATGTATACAAAGTCCCAATTTACAACAGGTGATAAATTTTGTGGAAATTTAGTTAGTTCACCCGGTGAGTGACTTAGAACTATAATTTGATTTCATGCTGCCATGTTTAAATCCTGATCCCAGATTTCCTTGTCGTTCCTCTTACAGGATCAGTGATCTGATCCAGGTTCGTCAGAAGTCTCCCTGGTACTGGTCCGACCCCGTCTACAAGAGTTTCGGGCCCGGCCGCGAGTTCGAGGAAACCCTCCGGATACTTCATGACTTCACTCGCTCGGTAGGGAGAGAATTTATGAACTTCAAGCAGGGCTGTCTCCAGGACCCGTCACTCCTAAATTTAGATGTTGGGATGGACAAAAATTTCACCCTATCCTTCCAAAATCTCAACTTTACGACATGAAATTGATTAAAATGTATTCTCGAAAGCTTAAAATGACAAATTTAGCAACTAAAATCAGCAACCCGTTACCCCAAATAATGAGTGGGACAGAAAAAGATTTAGAAGCTGGAGAAAGCCCTGTTTTCAAGTCTCTACATTTGACTAAAGTCAATGCAGCCAAGGAGTAAATAGAAAAAAGTGGTATATCCTGGCTTCCACTGTTCAAAACTAACCAATCAACAAACTGACAAAGCTGCATGGAGTAACTGATTACTCTTTTGTTGTTAAACTGTACATGACTTTGTTATGCTTATCATTTTTCTGTTTAACTTGTTCGAGACAAAGGGATAATGCCTTTAAGCTGGTAGTGGAATGTGGATTTGCCTTCTTTTGCAATCTAAGGATGCTGATTTTGCAATAAAAATTTCTACAAGAAATTCTGGTTGATTTGTGTTTAGTCTTGCATTATATTTGACCTCTGTCTCAAGGTCATCAAGGAGCGTAGCGAGCAGTTCCAGAAGCAGCTGGAGAGCCAAGCGCAGGACGCGTTCGACATCGTGGAGGATCCGGACAAGCCCGTCGCCATCGGCGGCCGGAAGCGCCTGGCGTTCCTCGACATGCTTCTGTACGCATCCGTGGGGGAGACCAAACTTACGATGGAAGATATACAGGAAGAGGTGGACACGTTCATGTTTGAGGTACTCATTTTTTTGTACAACATACTAGTGAACAATAGATTCAAGTCCTAAGATAGGAATGTGTGTTTACTCATTTATTCAACCTTCCTGACCACTTACTCAATTTAGATTTCATACAATGTATATGGAGGCAACTTTTTTTTTTTTTAGATCTTTTTTGTTCGCACGCTCGCATCAGTTTTCGGGTTCACAGAGAATGTCATCCATATAATCAAGACTCAACATGGCCTAAACAAGACTAACACTTCTACCCTTCATTTATGCCTTCTCCAGGGCCATGACACCACGGCTGCAGCAGCTAACTGGGCCATTTTCCTGATCGGCTCCCACCCCGAGGTGCAGAAGAAGGTTCACGAGGAAATGGACAGGGTGATGAGTATGTCACCAAATATTCTTTCAGATGACATTCTTTTTTACTACTCAATAACCAACAGTATGGCACTGCTGCTGTAAAAGTTATGTTGCCCCTTGGATAACATTCAGCTCTTTTTCATCATAAGGTTTGCGCTTCCTTTGTAGTTTAAACTTAATCCTCCTAAGTTTGACGTGTCAATCTCCCCCCCCCCCCCTTCTTCTCCTACAGGTGACCCCGACCAGAAGCCGACCATGGACGACCTTCGTGAGATGAAGTACCTGGAATGTTGCATCAAGGTCAGTCATTTAGAACCCTTCAAGGTCAATCACCATCTAACGATCCAGTCATTTATAATCACTTAAGTTCAATCGTTGTTCTAAACCCTGACCAGAAATCTGATGGAAATCTATTTCAATCCTGTTTTTATCGTTAAGACTTCTGGAAAAAAGTAATGATTCCATGATAATGCTTCTCTCATCTTATATTACTTTTGACTCAGTAGAGGTCTAAAGGTTAGATATGCTCCTTTCCTCTTTAACCTGGGCTTCGTTGAATGCATTTTCCATTACCCTACATGTACTTGACTTAACCAAAACTATATATAGGCACTCATTTTCACCAAATTGAGTGAAGAAAAAGGTGTCAAATGCCTTTCTCATGGGCACAACATTGGGGCCTGCTAGGGATTCAAACCCAGAACCTTTAGATGTCAACAACCCTAACCACAAGATCATCTCGACACATATTTCTCCAGGAAGCCCTGCGCCTGTACCCGTCTGTGCCGTTCTTTGCCAGGACCCTGTCGGAGGACTGTGTCATCGGTAGGTCACATTGATGTCTGTTTGCTTGGTTTGGATCTTCATTAACAACTTTCATCTGTAATTCTGAGAGACCCTGCATGGACACCTTAGAATATTCATAAAATACACAGACTTTACAATGATAGCTAATGGAGAGGTTACCGCAAAAACCACAAAAATAGAACCACTAGGAACATTACAAGATTCTACTTCTACTAACATATTACCACCAGGGTACATAATTCCACCACCCTTAAAAGATATGTCTAAACAGATCTCCAACCCAACGTCCCCCAGTATAATGCACTCCTGTATATCTAAACTGTGCATACCTGGGGGTGCTACATTGAAGATGTCTTCAAACCCACTGTTTTTCAAACTGGCAGATTCATGTGACCTGGCGGATTAATGTTAATGGAGGTTACAGTAATCTATTATTTTCCCATGACACCAGGTGGATATGAAGTGCCGAAGGGAGTGACCGCCATCGTCCCCACCTACAACGTGCATCGCGACCCCAACCACTGGCCGGACGCCGAGAAATTTGACCCGGAGCGTTTCTTCCCGGAAAACTCGGCCGGACGCCACCCCTATGCTTACATCCCCTTTTCCGCTGGATCCCGAAACTGCATCGGTAAAGCCGGTGTCACAATTCATGCGAGCGTTGGCCGAATTTGTAGATCGCCCGAAGCTCGCCGAATTTCAAAATCGCTCGAGCGTCGGCTGTATTTTCCAATGAAAATCTCGGGTGACGTCTGACGAACACTAAAAACTAAAAATCCCCCATGAGCTGGTACCATCTCTTGGACATGGACGAAGTCAGAATCTACTAACGTAGTAAAAGGCCAATATTTGGATCAACTTCGATTTCTAAAAATCGTCCGAAGCCCGTGTAATCGACAGGACGTCGGCCGTACTTCGGCCGAAAATACCAATTTGGAGCTCGCCGACACATCGGCCGAGCTGAATTCTTGATTTGTGACGGGGGCTTAAGCAAACTGTCTTGATTCAGGTTAAAAGAGCTTCCTTCCCCCTAACAGCTTTATGTTAGAGGACAGATTTATGTCTTCTTACGGTTGTTTTCTACATGCGAGAAATTTGGTCTTATGGACAAGAAGGCCCTCTTGTCACTCAGAGTTTCAAAGTTTGATTTATATATCATGTTAAGGCCACACCAATTTGATTTGTTGCTTCTCGAATTTTTAAAGATTATGCTTACCTGGGAAAATATACTTAAAGCAAAGTATGAGGACCAGGTATTCAAGTCTACCTCCCTGCCCTCTGCTTTTTCATATCCACTCGCTATGTTTTCACCGTAAAATGCTGGAGAACCAAGAAAATAAATTGGTTTTGCCTAAGGAGCATAGTTTTTACTTTTCCCTTGCATTTCCCTCTGAAGTGCAACTCTGTTTCAAACTGTAGAATTGGACATATATGGACATGTACATGTATAATCATGTTTATCCTCCCAGCCAGGGATTTTTTTTATGGAGAAGGCCTTTTGGTCAAATAGTTGTACAGACCTGAAGTAGGTGTGAATCTACTGTCTTGTACCATGAAATGAATGTAGCAATGCATACTGTTTCATATTTTGCATTTGAATAGGGAATTCTGCATATGGCTTACAGAATGTTGCATATGACGTGCAGAATTCTAAATATGGCTTACAGAATTCTGGACATGACTTACAGAATTCTGCATGTGACTCTCAGAATTCTACATGTAATGTGCAGAATTCTGCATATGGCGTGCAGATTGGCAGAATTCTGTACATGGCTTTCAGAATTCTGAATATGATGTGCAGAATTCTGCATGTGACGTTCAGAATTCTGAATATGACATGCAAAAGTCTGCATATGGTTTGCTGAACACAATTCCATACTATAATATTGATTATTGTAATGGAAAATTTCATTTTTCTTACAGGCCAGAGGTTTGCTCTGATGGAGGAGAAAGCCATCCTGTCGTCCATCTTCCGACGTTTCCGCATCGAGACCACGCAGCAGCGGGACGACCTCAAGCCCCTTGGGGAGCTCATCCTGCGACCCGAGAGCGGGGTCAAGATCAAGCTGTTCCGCAGGGAATGAAGGGTCAAGGATCAAAGGTCAAGAATCAAACGGTTAAGGATCAAGGCTTAAAGGTTAACGGCAATGATACAGTGGTAACCAAAAGTGAAGGACCAAGGTTGAAAGGTCAAATGTCAAGGATCAAAGGTCGATGGAAATTATACAGTGGTATCAGAAAGATGGATAGTGCACAGGCTCTTACAAAGGAGGAGGAAATGAGAGTACATTTGTAGTTTGATGATGAATCTTTTTAGTTTGACCAGTGTTTTTGGCCTTAATGAAAAGTATTCTTGCTTCTTGCCTTAGTGAATGTTAAAATAAGATGTGAATTATCAGGTTTATCATTATGTTTGCTGGAATTTGTTTGAAGATGCATTTGTCTTCATAACAACATACTACTATTAGATGTGGAAACTAGAAATTAGGTGGTATAAAAAACTCATTGTACACAATCAAGTGTTTTATTAAACCAACGTTTCGATGACCACCTGTCATCTAATCCTCAGGACAGACGGTCACCGAAATTTCAGTTTAATTAAACACTTGTACAAAGTTGAGAACGAGCTTAGTTGTCTTTTTAATTCACCAACCCGATGAAACTACTCACGGATGTAGAAATAAGATTATCATCAAAACCGGGATGTGTAGATAATTATGTAAATGATTTCTGCCTGAGTACATTGAAAAGTACATGTGTTAGAAACGTGTGTATATTACTAATTACTGAACTATGATGACGAAAACACTAGAATTTAGAAATAAGGTTCAGTAAGATCTAGAGGGAGTAAAGAACAAAAAAAATGATCATGTTAACTTCAAGTAATCTCCAAATGCTGTGATCTAGATCATTCTGCGTTGTAAGTGTAAGGGGACACAATGATTTTGGAAACAAGTGCTTAAATTAGAAGGCAAAAAACTTTCATTAAAGTATGGGTTGTAACTGTAGGTGACTCACGTTCGATTGTCTGGCTACAGTTCTGTAAATGATGAACTAACTAAGTACTACTGCTCACTGTTATACTACATTTATCTTAGTTTCATTGAAGCAGTAAGTGTTATGGTAATATCATGGATAATAAATCTAGTCATATGACGTGTTTGGTTGTTACAATTAGTACTGGTGAAGTGCTTCATTAAAGTTAGAAAGTACAAGTTGTGTAAGACCGGGCTGTTAATGTTTGATCCATTCACGTCGGGATGGATCCCTACTCTTTTCAATAAGTGTTGTGGGCTCTCAAATATGGTCGAGTTTTCTGCCCTCTCTGTAGTAATATGATAGAGTTATTAGGACTTGAATGGTGTAATTTATATTCCAGTTATATTTCATCCGACCCTTCCCTCATGACGTCGATGAAAAGCGGTCTGCAGTCCGATTTTAGCTTATCATGAATAAACAATGGTTCAAACAAATGAACAAACCAATTTGCCCATCGCATTCCGAATGCAAGATGGCGGCTGTCCTGTGGACCGCCGCTGTGGCCGCCGCCGTTTCCGTGACGATCTGGGCCGTCCTGGCGTTCGCTCGCTGGTGGAAACTCTGGAAAATCATCAACAAGATCCCCGGACCGCCTGCCTACCCGCTGGTGGGAAATGCGCTGCAGTTGAAGACGGAACCGGCCGGTAAGGACGCCGTTTTGTTCCTGTCCTGAGTTCGGCTCAAAGTCCTAACAAACACCTGTCACGGTACCTTACTTCGCACGTGGACAATTAAAAGCACTGACTCAGCACAAAAGGCTTGGAAACTTAAATTTCATCATATCTTCACTTTTTTTAGTTAGACCCACCACAAAATCATTTGTGGTTGTTGCACAAAAGCGTGATCATTTTAAAGGAAACTGTACAAAGTTTCCAGTGATGTAACCCCTTATGCTAACATTTTGGCTAATCATTACAAAACAGGGTAAATTTAGGCACTTTTCTTTGGTGACCTACTTTTTTGTTTATTTTATTGAGACACAAGTATTCATGGAGGTAAGATGGGCAGTCAGAAATTAAGTTTTCTAGCTTTTTTTGCCAAGTTTGAAAGATATAGAAATTCCTCAGACAATCACTGCTGCGCGAAAATCCACCTGTCTTACTGAAAAGACTTTTAACGACCCAATGTCTTTGAGTTTTGTGATATATGCTATTATCATGATATCAGTCCCGTGTAATGGGTTCAAAGATCACAACACAATTCTCTGAATGACCTAGCGATTAGCTATATACTGGGCTGGAAATCTGAGGGCAGTGTTGCAATCTCTTGTGATTTCCATGAAAAATGGGTGTGATTGTTTTGGGTGTGTCCATGTGTGTTTGTTTTGTTCCGGGTTGATAACTAAAGAACCTCTGGATGGATTGTGATGATAATTGGTATGTTAGCTGATCTTGAGTAGACGAAGGGCAATGTCAACTTTTGCCACCCCTCGGGTGCCCTTGGTACTGCAGCGCCCTGGCCCACTAGCAACTTTTACTAGTACTGATCATTACAAGTCAGCATGCCCTTGCTAGAGTGGTATCGTTCTAGATGCCGTCTGAGTAACAACTGGCCAGAAACAGGGGTCAATAACCTCAATTCGGTCGACATTTTAAGTGAGCCAAATAATGTTTTCACGCACACATTTTCTTCGCAGCTCTTTCAGCACACCTCTCTTCCCTGCCAACTTTCGCAGCTGCATGTTTAAAAATTAATTTTCGAATACAATTTGCATTTCGCTGAGACTTGCGCTTTTCCCTTTGCAGCTTTTTTCGCCCAGGTAACAGGCTGGTTTCAGACTTTCATGAATGACAATGCGCCCATGATGTATCTGTGGCTCGGACCCAGCCCTACTGTATGGTTACTCCAGACTGAAACATTCGAGGTACAAAATCGTTCACTATTTAGGACAATACCCAAAATGTTGAACAGAAAAGTAACTTACCTACCTGATGAAACCATTCACCGAAAACCCAAACTTTTTAACCGAAAAGCTGTCTACTTTGTGATGAATTTGACTGAAACCAATAAACCAATAAGGAAGCCTTTCCTTTATCCCTTTATCCCTTCCCTTTGCCCCTTTATGTTTGTTTTTTCAAATCCGAAGATACTGTCAGAAAAATGATGCACTTACTTTGCTTGACTGCTATAGTCCATTTCAACTCTATTCTCGCTTACTTTTCCTCGTCGCGTTTTCTCTTTTGTGCTACTACGTCTGCTAATAATAACACAGTGTATTATTCGCTATGTTGATAGCTTTTGATATGTGGAACACTCTATGTTGCTCAGTAAATACCAATTAAAAATGTCCTTACTTCGCTGTTTCTCTTCTTTTGTATAAACTTGCTCATGATGAAAATGCCATCCACACTCATGTTTTTTGCCTTTACACATCCACAGGTATTCTTCAACTCATCCAAGCACATTGCGAAGTCGAATTTCTACGATTTCTTCAATCCTTGGCTTGGGAATGGACTTCTAATCAGGTATTGTTTCTACAGTCTATCACAATCACAAACTAACTTAACTTGATTACTTGGCACGAAATTAGCATCAATACATAGAAAAAAGTCCTTATAAGTTGCAGAAAGACTATGGCGCCCCCCGTCTCCGCTGAGGGATGGTTGTTGATACATGTGTGGGTCGCTATCCATTGCTATATACATGGAAGTTGTTGCTTTTTTTCACTATTGCCTTTCTCAGCACTGGAGACAAGTGGAGGACGCGCCGTCGCCTCATCACCCCGACCTTCCACTTTAAGATCCTGAGCGACTTTCTCCATGAGTTCCACGACCAGTCGGAGATCATGGTCAGGAAGTTGGACAAGATGGCGGGAACCGGGGAGGAGTTTGACGTGTTCCCCTTCGTCACGCGCTGTGCCCTGGACATCATCTGTGGTTAGTGGCGGAGCGTTAGCTAGCTATGCGGCAATGCGTCTTTTGGACGCCCTGTACTAAAATGATAGTCTGCCCTGGATCAGTGTTTAGTGGCAGGGTATTAGCTAGCTATACGTTCATGCGTCTTTTGGACGCCACATGTTACCCCCCCCCCCCTTCATCAGTCGCTGTGTCCTGGACATCATCTGTGGATAATGCAGGGTATTAGCTAGCTTTGCGTCCCCGCGTCTTTTGAACGCCCAATGCTAAAATGGTGAAGACATTTGACGTGTTTCTGCTCATCAGCGCTGTACCCTAGACATCAACTGTGGTCAGTAAGAACTTGAAATACTGGTCAGGATTCCTGTGCACTTTTGTGCGCCTAAAATTGTAGCCGCTGTTTTTGAAACTGTCTTTTTTCTAGTTTGTAAATGGAAGACTTACTCTCTGCTGTCCTTTCATGGAGAAACTTTTGAATGTCTGGAAAGTGATGAAATTCTGTGTTTGTGTGTTAGTTAGTTAGTAATCAAAAGGAAAACGTTCCTGTCCTTCCACAGGTAAAGCTATCGGGAAATCCCTCAATAACCTGGACGTTATTGAATATTTGGCACCTTAGCAGCTGTCAAACCTTGCAGCTTCATGCCATTGAGTTTTTGTGTTAGTTAGTTAGTTAGTAATCAAAAGGGAAACGTCCATGTCCTTCCACAGGAACAGCTATGGGGAAGTCCCTCAATGCCCAGAACAACGCAGACTCCGACTACGTCAGAGCCATTCACCGGTAAGGGAATACATCTAACAGTATCTCAATTTGTCATCTATTTACATCGGTCCGTACGAGGACCTACTGAACACGGTAACGCCATGTTGATTTGATTCTGTGGAATATGGATGACATCCACGCGCGCATCAATTTTCGTTCCCTCCCCTCAAAGACGTCTGCAGCCATACTGTATAATGCATAAAGCATCTGCTATACGAGCAGATATATGGGGGGGGGCGCCGCGTATCTGCTTGGGATCCCGTATCCGCCGTGCCCCTGTGTCCTTCCCCAGCAGCGGACACAGGGTCTATAGCGGACACAGGGGCACGGTGGATACGGGATCCCAAGCAGATACGCGGCGCCACATGTTTAGATTGAACTTTTCTCTCATACGTTGATGTCCATGTTTTAATATTGACTTCCTTTTCTCTCCTCGCCAGAATGACAGATCTGATCCAGGTTCGTCAGAAGTCCCCCTGGTACTGGTCCGACGTCATCTTCAAGAATGTCGGACCGGGCCGCGAGTTTGAGAAAACTCTACGGATTCTTCATGACTTCACCCGCTCGGTAAGAAATGGATCAAGTAAAACATAATCTTACAACTTAATTGTGAACCGTTGTTGATATATCAAATGAAAAAAATCTTAAAAAACCTTAAGCTGCGACGCCCGAATATATCCGGGATACAGAAACATGCCCTGTGTGCCGCGTCCGGTTCTAACCTGGCTGAAACTCTGGCAGGTTTAAAGCTGCAGCATTTATGAATTCAATCTCAACTAACATGTAGTAGATTACAACATGTGAGAATCAAAATAAATTATTAGCCTCAACTAGTGACTAATAAATTCTATCCTTCTTTTAATCTTAAGTTAAATCAATGCAAGCAATTATTGAATGCTCTCTGTCTGATCAACGATATTATTATGTTCACCCTCACGGAAGGGAACATGTTGTTTCTGCTACGTTTTTTTCTTCATCATCTTCTCCAAACAAATAGGGACAATGACCTGGACCAGACGGCTGTCACCGTCGTTATTAGTAAAGTGGTAGACACCATCTGGTGTTCAATTTTAACGATTTATTTGACCTCTCTCTCAAGGTCATCGAGGAGCGTAGGGAGCAGTTCCAGAATCAGCTGGAGAGCCAATCGCAGGACGCGTTCGACATCGTGGAGGATCCGGACAAGCCCGTCGCCATCGGCGGCCGGAAGCGCCTGGCGTTCCTCGACATGCTTCTGTACGCATCCGTGGGGGAGACCAAACTCACAAATGCAGATATACAGGAAGAAGTAGACACCTTCATGTTCGAGGTATTACTCAACACTTGTACAAGATAAGACTCCTTCGCAGACTTCTTGGAACGGCGGCGTTGTTTTGAGGGGGGTACTTACATGCATGCCGGCAGAGGGAGTTAAAATTTCGCCGCTGATAGAGTGTTGCCTCGATCTGCAAAAGAGGCGTAACTCCTTCTGCGACATAACTCTCTCGGTACAAAAATCGCTCCCTCCAAAAAGAAAATGAATAGATAAATCGCCGCCACTCCAACTTCGAAGAAGCCTGCTAAGGAGGCTATGCATGATATAATTCTACAAAACTAATCTACTCTTAGACTATAGGGGACTTCTAGTAGTTGAGACTACTCGAAAATTTAGGTTAGCCCAATTTTCGTGTCGTAAGTTAAAGTTTAACTTTGCTTCGGAATGATTTCAGAGCAGATGAACTTTCAAGCTTTCTTTGTGCCTGTACCAGGGTCATGACACCGGGACTGCGGCAGCCAACTGGACGCTTTTCCTGATCGGTTCCCACCCCGAGGTGCAGAGGAAGGTTCACGAGGAGATGGACAGGGTGATGAGTAAGTTCTAGAAATCTGCAAAGTCTGGAAATTAAGTCAAGAAAGTTTATTTTGATCAAAAGCAAATATTTTTTTTCCATGAAGTCTGTGATTATGTTTAGGAATTGTTATCAATAATCATTAATTTAGTGTTTCTGTGCATATTTCTTTTTCTTCCTGATTCTTATGGTTCTATTTGGAGTTTTGGACATGTTGTACTAGTTTTTTTGTATATAATCTATTTCGATTATTGTTCCAGTGTTATGTACATGAATGTCTTTGTGTTCTTTCCTATAGAAAATTATAGAAAGAACGATGGTAAAAAGAAATTGTGTAGCTTTAAACTTGACAAACGTTGATTTATAGATATAAGATAAAAGGCTCTCATGTGTCTCAAACCCTTATCCTATCTTTCTTGTAGGTGACCCTGACAAGAAGCCAACCATGGACGACCTTCGTGAAATGAAATACCTTGAATGCTGCATCAAGGTCAGTCATTTAGAACCCTTCAAGGTCAATCAAGATTCCAAAACCTTATCTAAAATTCGATGGATATCTACACGTTATAATTTGTTCCCTTTACTCGAACACTGACCAGCTTCTCTGTCTGTTGGTTCAATTTTTTATTATTCACCTGAAGATGTGGGGCTCTATTTTAAACTATTGGTAACAGATTTGTTTATTTCCTTGCCTTTTGGACATCATAAGATGCTTTTATAGTAAGCAGACGCTGAAAGAGGAGAGCAGGATGGAAAACGTCAATATGTCTATGTTCACTCCATAGACTGAGTGCATCAAGGCAAAAACCTGGTCCTCGAGATTTGTTTGCCTAGTTGAGAACATTGTTTTTTTGGTGTGTTTTTTTCTAAATCCTAGGACCAATGAATCAAATTAGCCTAACATGAGCTCAAATATTGTTTCTCTACCTACAGGAGTCCCTGCGCCTGTATCCCTCCATACCGTTCTTTGGCAGGACCCTGTCGGAAGACTGCGTCATCGGTATGTCACTCACATGACGTCTGTGTGTTTGGCTGTCTTTTTAGTGATACTTGACAATGTACGTTTTGCATGATATTCCAATTACATGTTCAACCGGTTTTTCCAATTGCCATTGGCATTGTTTTATGCAAATAGCCGTAGTATGCAAAAAAATGGCTAATGCTATTAAGGAGTGAATGGGAAATGGAATATGCTATTAACCGCAATGAAAACAGCTCGATTCTACTGTATAAAGTGAAGGGTAACACAAATCCAATTTAGGACGGAGCGAGGTCGCCAGTTTGTCATGGGTCTAGTGAGACAGGGGCTTTAGCTCTTGGGGCTTCTTTTCCTCTCTATATATTAATCAATATCTAGACTATCCTAACCACACTATCCTCTACCATTACACCAGGTGGCTATGACGTGCCGAAGGGAGTGACGGCTGTCATCTCCGCGTACAACGTCCACCGCAACCCGAAACACTGGCCGGATCCGGAAAAGTTCGACCCCGAGCGGTTCTTCCCAGAGAACACGGTTGGACGCAACCCCTATGCCTACATCCCCTTCTCTGCTGGGCTCCGGAACTGCGTCGGTAAGAAAATTAGATGAGACATTCACACTACAAAAGTTACTTGAGCAACTGGGTAAGTTTTGTAATCTTCACCCAGTAGTGTTTGCTTTCCTTAAGCAACTTTCTGTCAAAGTACATTGGCCCTTCTGTCTCTCACCGATCATACATTTCCCTTTCTGTTTTAATGTTGCAGTATGATAAGCATGCATGGAGGGAGACGCCTTTTTGTCTATGAATTTTTTTTTCCAAACTGGAGTTTCGTATTAAACTTCAGAAGCTTCCAAAAGTATACTGTGCCAAGTGTTGTTTTTTCTTACTGCAGTCGATATACCATTAGTAGTGCACTTATGAAGAAGGTGTAATAATTTTATGTCATGTTTAAGAGCACGTAATTACCTGGCAGCTTCTTACCATACTACAAGTTGAACGTATCAAACGTATTGTTTGATATCAATGATGTTACAAGCTTTGAAATATGCAAATTATTCCGATTCTCCTGCAGGCCAGAAGTTTGCCCTTGCGGAGGAGAAGGTCCTTCTGTCGTCCATCTTCCGCCGTTTCCGCGTCGAGACCACGCAGAGGCGCGACGACCTCAAGCCCATGGGGGACGTCGTTCTGCGTCCCAAGAACGGGGTCAGGGTCAAGCTGCACCACAGGGAGTGAAGGGTCAAGGATCAAGGTTCAAAGGTCAAGGCTCAGAGGGCAAGGATGAAAGGTCAATCAATGGAAATGCTACTGTAACGATCACTATGGAAATTTCTGAGGAAACTGATATGACCAGAACCTGGTATTGTCTCCAAGCTCATGGACACAGACCGGGTTCTGAGAGCAGCATTAGTCTCTATTGTGCTTAATCAACGTATTTCTTTTTCATCACAATGAATGGCCTTGTAACCATACAAGTAGCAAGATGATGTCCATGTGTATTCACTATTATACTTCTTAATCAGAATCTGTAATCTTGTAGAAGTTCAATGTACACCCTATCACAACAGCATCTTGGACTGGATATCACCGAAATGAATGTCTGCAGACTTTGATAATGTAATCTGTATCCTTTCCATATTATGTCTGACTCTCAGTTTCCTCATAGGCCTCCTACATGACCTCAATGAAAAGTGGTCTACAGGCCGATATACGCTTCTCTGAATAAACCAAGCCTCAAACAAGCAAGCTGTGTCATTGCATTTTCTGTGGAAAACCACAATGCTTTGATATTTACTCGAGCTCGTAACCGCCCTTCGGCGGAACGCACCAGCTATGCCTTGTAGTCGTTAACATACTCAACTTGAACTGAAAGCAAGCGTGACATTTTGACTGATAGCATACTTAACGTGTCATATTGCAGCCCACACAACGTACATGCAGTGTACACGTCAATCAAACTGGACGTTCGTGTTACTCCTGAACGTGGGGACTGTAACACATATCACGAAGGGTAGTTAGTGCACTACTGACCTTTTAAGACTTTATCAGACAAGACACTTGACCTTTAGAAGTAGGGTCACACCAGTTCTCGTATTTGATGATAAAATATGTATGCTTAACTAGCAAAACATAAAGAACACAAAGTCCGTTGACATGCAGCTCATGAGTTATCATGTTCGTTAAGTCGCACCTTTTCATGTTCCGTACGTTTATGTATACCTTTATTAAGAGCTTGGCACAGGTCCTGGGTGATATATGTGTACATATATATGGCATATATATATCACTTTAAAATTGGCGAACTGCCTAAAGCTACACCCGAGCTCCGAATCCTTTTATTCGTCCATTTTGTAACACAAATGGGTGGATCCTTTAATTTTGACAAATCGTCTTACAACATTACCCAGATAAGAGCAATACATCAATAAGGCTATGAATTCGGTAGAAACTTACGAAGGTTATTTTACGCCTGAATCATCAAATTCACGATGTATTTTAACAACGCAACTGTTAAGAAATCACATCTTGTCTACGTAGACTACTGTGGTTGTTCGTTGCCAAGAGAGGTGCTAGACCCTGCAGAAGTGACGTTGTTTTCCGTCTGAACGCTTGACAGTAATGGCTTAGACACGCCCAACCGGCCATAAATCGTCTCTGGAACAAAGAGCGGGACATAGATGGCCGATACCACTCAAAACCGGTTGTCAGAACCGCCGAGCCTTTCGACACGCGGTGTAAAGTTCAACCAAGGAGGTTCAACCCACTCAAAAACCGTAAAATGGCACCCTGGATGCTTCAAACTGTGGTCGTGTGTGTTGTTATAGGTATGTATTTGTTTGATTTGTATAGATATTCAAAGTTTAGCGGTTGTATGCGAAGAATCTGCCTTTGACAAGTAGCTGTGTATGAAAACAGCACTAACCAAGTAACTCTAGATCCGGATGGAAGCAGCAAACATGTCAGCATATTTATATTTGCTTCTTTGACTATACATTGTCAATTACATTGAACTTCATTACCACACATTTGTGCGTTCTTTGAGTTGCACCAATATTAGTCTTGATAAATTCGTAGTTGGGATTACTGTCCATGTAAAACTGTAGGGCATGTGACGTCACTATGACAACATAACATCATCAGCTTACACAACAAAGTAAATGATATCAATGGTACCAATAAACTTGCCCGGGACAGTGTCTTATACTAATATAAATGACAATGATATAGGACCCATAATCGCGGATGAGATTGCTTTGATGTATATTTTATATATTGTATAGCTCATGTAACTTTCCATGAACGTTTAGCTGACCCTGTAGTCCTTATACCCTTGACCCATACTGATAACGGTGGCCTTTGGTGCCGATTATGTTTCAACGTGTTATGAATCATCCAACCCTGTCGTCATCGAAAACCTTGGGCTTTTTTTATTATTTTACACTGCTTTCAAAGACGTAAAACCCCGCATAAGTATCGTAGATATAGAACCTTATAGTAGACTAGCAAGGTAGTTTACAACTCTTCGCTTGTAACACATCTTATGCCTCATGTTTCACTTAATGTTTGTGTATCGTTGTTGATTGTTGTCAACTTGCAATTCGCCTACGGGCATGAATTTGCAATAAACTGATAAAGACAGAAAAATCATTTGTCTGATATACTTTTAAACAAGATATATTGTTTGAGAACTTGCCACAGAATACCCGATGAATAATACACTTCGTGACTAAAAATTCACCCCGTTGTACTAATTTACATGTACTACTGAACCCTTGAACCTACTTATAACACAACATAACAACGCTCCTACCGATCTTCATGTGAACTACAGCTTTACGAGTACGAAGTAATAGACCGTCTAGAAATAGACCTGTTCTTGATCTGAAAAAAAGAAGCAACCTTTTCAATGACAATGCCAATAATGCTTGTTTTTGTTTGCTAAGCCGAGCGACAGAGACAACACTTGAACATCTCACTGACAAACATCGTCACGGCAATGCTTTAAAGACATCTCTTGAGAAAAAATATTAACGTTACGACGCTACTTAGAGAACATTGTGGCTGCTCATTCGAGCTCTGATTCCATGAAAAAGCCACACGCAAGGTGAAACATGGCGGTGTTCTAAACGTGAACTGTATGCGGCTACAAGCGTCTTTTCTGAAGATATGGCGTGAGTGTGGGGGTTTGCCTTACTATTTACTTATTTATATTGTGGCTGCTCTTTTTTTTCACTTGGTACATCTGAAGTGACGATGTTACAACTGTGATAGCTTGATTGACGCTTTCCTCTCCAGCTGCAGTTGTTGGAACAGGCCACTGCACAGCCGGATGCAGCTGTTCAGAAGAGAGGGTGAGTTGTGCGACTGGATCATACAAACTCTTTATAAAATTGCTCGAACAAGTACACTAGAACATTAGTATTTCGTACAAATCCCACATTTCTTCCCATGTTCATTCCTCGTCCGTATTGTGCTACAAGTACAGGGATATGTAAATTATTATGCATGTTGATACATTAAAAATACATGACTGATGAACGTAGAGTACTGAATGTGTTCGTGGTGCGTCCACCATTGAACGTGTCTACATCAACAAGGAGGCATCACATCTGCTTAGAGACTCGTGGATCTAGGGCACACATTTGGTCGCATAAGTATATACTGTACAATGCAATGTACTATAAAGCCAAACCCAGCTGGTCAACGTACCGTACTGGATGTGTAGTGCGTCCACCACTGAACTAAGTCTATCACCAACTAGAAGAGCCGATTCAGTACATCTGCTTAAAGATTTGTTGATACATTTAGTGGCATAAGCATTTACTGTACAAGTCAATTTACTGTGAAAGCAGATCCAGCCAAATGTCATAGAAAATTTGCCAGTAAGAAAAGCCATTTACCTCCAACACTTCGATCCCTCTGAGCTATCAAGTTTTCTAAGGAGTCAGAATTTTTATTTTTATTTTAGTGGGTATTGACTCAGAACTTCCTTGTACCCAGCCATGTCCAAAGTGACGCCTTGTGTTTTTGGATGAGGTTCGTACCCGTGGTCTTCCTCAGCTCTGCACTCTACAACTAAGCAGATAGTTGTGGAAAACTAGCTAGAATTGTACCTAGCCCAAGACCGTTTCGAACGATGTAGCTTTCTTTGCACGCTCTCATATAAAGATATAGTAACATAACTGTTACCAGTGGACTAGCCCCCTGCTGCAGTGATTGCACCACAGTGTGGCCCCAGGGCTATGAAACGGAGATGGGCACCGCCCTATACATCAATTATGGTGTGGGAGGATTTAAAAAAACATAACTGTGACGTCTAAACCCTACAGGTTGCCTTCACCCTGACGCGCTCCACCAACGAGGGCAGGATCACCGGCTACAATGACGATCTGGTCGTGACGTTCGACCACGTCATCAGTGACGTAGGAGGAAGCTTCGCGGGAGAGAAGAACCCGTCCGTCTTCACGTGCACGGTTCCTGGCGTGTACATGTTCAGGTGAGGCTTTGGTCCCAATTGGAAAAAGCTTAAGGGGCCCCACCGGGCTGTTTTTTTGCACTTTCGGACGTGACCCCTACGTGGCCCCGTGAGACACCCTGCGGCTGGCGGGCTATTTTTGGGCCCGGCCGGGCCCTGTGGTGACTTTAATTCGGACCTGAATTCAAAGCGGGACCCGGCAACAAATAGACGCTGTGAGCTAATTGTGCGAGTTAGATGTGGATGTAAAGAGAATAATTCTGAAATAGATTATGCATGCGCTAAAGCTATCAGTGTTTAATATCATTTTAAGAAAGGAAATGTTGAGACATTTTCAACTTTAACACTCTGATTAAAGATGTAGAAGGAAAAGGGCCTTGATAAGACAATTTTCTTTTGATGTTTAATTCAAATAATTTTCTCCCCTTAGTTTTACAGCTCTGGCGCAGAAGCATCACTCCGCCTACATCAAACTGCTGAAGAACGGCGAGTTTCAGGTAATCTGGCCAACTCCCCCACTTTTTCTGATTTTCAAGTTATCAACTTTTAAGTTCAGCATAATGTTTTGAATCCGAGAACCAACAAATAAAATCAATGAACCCTGAAGTAGAGGTGTAAATAAACAATCCTCTTTGATCTTTCCCCACAACTGAGAAATCACAAGTCTGTATTGATAAAAGCTTAACGTCTTCCCCACAATGAATCATACTGCGCATGCGCAGTAGGAACTACGAACCCGCGTATTGTCACTCCCATTTCTGCCTGTGTTGCAGACGGCGTTATGGGCGGGGCGTGTCCAGGGTAACCATGGCAGCGGCTCCAGTACCGCCGTCCTGCACCTGCGCACTGGAGACAGGGTGTGGCTGGCCATCGGGTCGCCTGGATACTACGGGTTGCATAGCAACGAAAACCGCTTCACCACATTCACGGGCGTTCTGCTATATCCCGACTAATTTGTTACCATGGTTACGGTGTGTTTATACCACGCCAATATCGAGTAGGTTGGTTACTCTAGTAGTTAAGCCATGTTGATTTGGTTATATGGATGACATCTTCCATATACACCAAAACTGATGCGAGTTTGCGAATAAAAACGTTTTTAGAAAAAAATTGCCTTCATTATGAAATCTACGTGGTCAGGAAGGATGAACAAAACTCAACACATGTATGTAATATGGTATACCGACGCGCGCGGATGTCATCTATAATTAACATGGCATAAATACGGCGTGTTTCTGCTACGTCAATATAGAGTAGTCTCCAAGTCACAACATTGCTGCGTCAGCCGTCATGATGGTGACCATACAGAACACCAGTATGGAAAACAGCGTCCATTGTTATGGCACACTCTTTCACACTTACGTAGAATATTGCTATAGCTCGTTATGCTACCCATATCAAAATTGCAGTGTAATGTCTAGTCTTTGTCAGCAGGGCTAGCCCTTTGTTATAGCAACAGGCTAGTTGGGCAGCCCTGGTTGTGTGCGCTGAACAGCCACACCAATAAACAAAATAAACAGAGATATGCACGATGATGTCTGAACATTATGTTTGATTTTGACTCTATCATTTGAGTGTGTGTCAGTGTTTTTTTTTGGGGGGGGGGGGGGTCATAATACGTCAGTGGAGGTTAAAATCATTTGGCGAAGGTATGAAGTCGCGGTTTGTATGTAGGTTTATGCGGCCTACTGTTGAATGTGCCTGTGTATGTCAGGTCTGGCATCTAGCAGCACAACAGATACCCCCCCCCCCAATAAAAGTAAACTTGCATCTTGTTTAGGCCCTGGTAACGTAGAAATGCCAGTAGAGAATCACCCGTACTGGCGCGCGCATTCACAACTACTGAAACTATCAAGAACAGCACAAAAAAACAAAATTGACAACTGTGAATTCCAGAAAGTTTATTTTCTTGAGCTTGAGGTGACATTATTCTAAGCCCACGATCTAAACCTCTGGCTTCTTCTCCAGTGAGAGCCTTCATGAATTCAATCTTCATCTTTCTGTTACCATTGCATCATTTCCATTGCCCTTCAGTGAACCTTAACCTTTGATCCCTGACCCTTCACTCCCTGCGGAACAGCTTGACCTTGACCCCGCTCTCAGGTCGAAGGATGACCTCCCCCAGTGGCTTGAAGTCGTCGCGTTGCTGCGTGGTCTCGATACGGAAATGGCGGAAGATGGAGGACAGGATGGCTTTCTCCTCCATCATAGCAAACTTCTGGCCTGTATATGTATGAAAATTTGAGGCAATGATAAGATGTACCATCTGAGGTATAATCGTAATTATACCATATGATCTCCCATATGTGAGACCTTATTTAAGAGAGTACCCTGTGCAGTATTCCTGTGAATCGCTAGAAGGTGGGTGCACTCATCCAGAGCAAAGAATGGTGAGAGCTCAAGCGATGACCCCCCCTATCAAACCGCCATTTCCCTTTGTTGACAGGAATACTGCATAAGGTACTCCCTCCTAAAAAAATGCTGCAGTTTCAAAGCAAGCTACTAGGAGGCCCAAATATACACCACTTCATTCTTACACCACAAGCTATATGACCATAGCACGTCAGAAAATAAAAATATAAGGAGGTTACTGCAGTGCCAAGGTCGCAAAGCAGGGGGCCGAAAATCGACCTTAACCTTCGTCTTCTCAACACCTACCCCCATACCAAATATCATCATAATCCATTCAGAGGTTCTTGAGTTATAATGACTACAAAATCACGAAATTTTGCACAGGCACGTCTCCTGTTCCCATTTGAGGTGTCTCTCATCTTATTTTCTTACCGATGCAGTTCCGGTGACCAGCGGAGAAAGGGATGTAGGTGTAGGGGTGGCGTCCGACCGAGTTCTCTGGGAAAAAACGCTCAGGGTCAAACCGCTCCGGATCCGGCCAGTGTTTCGGGTTGCGGTGCACGTTGTACGTGGGAATGATGGCAGTCACTCCCTTTGGCACTTCGTATCCACCTAGTGTCATGGGAAATAATTGTAATAAAGACCTTTATTGTACATATATCATATACGTTGATGAAGGTTAGCCATCTAGGTAATAAGATACGCCAATAATAGTTACTCAAGCAACTGGATGAAATTTTAAAACAGTCAGACGTTTCAAACAGAATCCTCTATCGTCAGTGACTAAGGACAGGACTGGGAAACCAATACCAAAACTCTGAAGAGAAATCAAACAAACAAACAGAGAAAACAAACAAACAAAACCAATATCACCTACCGATGACACAGTCCTCAGACAGGGTCCTGCCAAGGAATGGCCCAGGCGGGTACAGACGCAGGGCTTCCTGGGGTTAAAGAAAGAGAACTATGTGACAAGATGTTGTTGTGGTCAGCGTTGTTGACATTTAAAATTTCTGGGGTCGAATCCCTAGCAGGCCCCCATGCTGTGAAAATGAGTTCCTAGCTTCGGTAAGGGATGTCCTTTCCGATGGAACAAAGATAAAGAAATTGAATGATTGAAGCTGTAATGTTGATTGACCTTGAAGGGTTCTAAATGACTGACCTTGATGCAGCATTCCAAGTACTTCATCTCACGAAGGTCGTCCATGGTTGGTTTGTGGTCAGGGTCACCTGCAGGAGAGAGGGAGGGGTCACGTTTTAACTACAAAGGAAGCGCAAATCTATGACAAAGAGCTCAATGTTAATATCATTCCAAGTGGCAACATAATTTTTGCAGCATCGGTGTCATACTGTTAGTTTTTGAATACTACAAAATGAGACAAATTTATGAGAAAATATTTTCCGACGTACTCATCACCCTGTCCAGTTCCTCATGAACCTTCTTCTGAACCTCGGGGTGAGACCCGATCAGGAAAGTCGCAAAGCTGGCGGCGGCAGCCGTGGTGTCATGGCCCTGCAGAGGAAGAATAGTGTATTTTTAGTCTGGTATCACTCACTCACTCACTCGCTCGCTCGCTCGCTCACTCACTCACCCAACCATTCAACCATCCACTCACTCACTCACTCACTCACTCACTCACTCACTCACTCACTCACTCACTTAATCACTCATTCACTCACTCACTCACTCACTCATTCTCTCACTCACTCACTCACTCACCCACCCGCCCACACACTCACTCACACACACACTCGCTCACTCACTCACTCACCAACCCACCCACCCACCCATCCACCCACCCACCCATTGACCCACCCAATACCGTGCCCTACACTCATTGGATAACAACCAAATGCCCATACGTCCTCAAAAGGGCTATGGGACTACTCTCTACAGAAACGGCATTGCCAATTGCTGTAGCTATAGATGGGACCAACAAAAAGTGGCCCGGGCGTCTTGAAAAGACGCATAGGGGTGGCGCCCATCTCCATTTCTATAGCCCTTGGGCCACACACAGTTGTGAAAGTCACTACAGCAGGGGGCTAGTCCGCTGGTAGTGATGTGTGTTTAACTTCCATACTCTTTCCCAAATGCTGAGTGCTAAGCAGAGAAAGCAGTATGTACCATTTTTAAAGTCTTTGGTATATATGACCCGGTCGGGGTTCGAACTCACGACCTACCGTGTGCAAGGCGAGCACTCTACCAACTAGGCCATTGCACCGGAACAACAAACTAACAGGGAAATAAACTTGTGAAATCAGAGTACCGCAAACATGAAGTTGTCCACTTCTTCCTGGATGTCCTCGTTCGTCAGTTTTGCCTCCCCCACAGACGCGTAGAGAAGCATGTCGAGGAACGCCAGGCGCTTCCGGCCGCCGATGGCGACGGGCTTGTCCGGATCCTCCACTATGTCGAACGCGTCCTGTGATTGGCTCTCCAGCTGCTTCTGGAACTGCTCGCTGCGCTCCTTGATGACCTTGAGACAGAGGTCAAATGAAATAAACTTTGAAGACTGAATACAAATCAACCCGGCTTTCGTCTAGAAATTTTTATTGCAATTTCATCAGTCTGCGATTGGCTCTCCAGTTGCTTCTGGAACTGCTCGCTACGCTCCTTGATGACCTTGAGAGAGAGGTCAAATAAAATAGAGGACTGAATACAAATCAACCAGAATTTATTGTAGAATTTCTTATTGCAACATCAGCATCCTTAGATTGCAAAACGAGGCGAATCCACATTCGACTACCAGCTTACGATAAAGCATAGCCCTTTTTCCAACAAATTATGCTGTTTTCTTTTCAATTCATGGCAGAAATACCTAATTTGCATAAATGTGCATGAAGAGCCTTGGAACCATGATTTCCCACCTGGACCATAGAACAGCACACCTTAAAATGATCAAGGGGCATCAAGCTATCATTCTATGATAGTGGACTATATATATGAAGGGTATGCTACGTTTGTCACTTTTAGGCCTCTTCTGAGAATCTCCTCCTGGACTAATTGTCTAAAACAATTTGAACAGAAAAATGACAAGCACAACATAGTAATATATAATCAAAGAACAGGGCAGTAATCGGTTACTCCGTGGAGCTTTGTCAATTTGCTGATTGGTTAATTTTGCGATAAGCCAGAATATTCAACTTTTTCCATTTACATCTTGGCTGCATTGACTTCAGTCAAACGTAGCGACTTAGAGATCACATTCAAATCCTTTCCCTACCGAGCGGGTGAAGTCATGAAGTATCCTTAGAGTTTCCTCGAACTCCCGGCCTGGCCCGAAAGCCTTGTAGATGATGTCGGACCAGTACCAAGGCGACTTCTGACGGAGCTGGATCAACTCACTCACCCTGGAGAAGAACATATTAAAGAAAATCAGGGTCAGTATCAAAACTACCCTGGGCGCCAGACTAGTACCGGGTCGCAAGCGATTTCCTTCGGTGGCCCAAGAACAGTCTGCCCGCCCGGTCTTAATCAACGCTCCGGGGAGTTGAGCCCGTGGGAGTGAACCGCGCCCCTTTTACACCGGTCAATTCCCCGGCTAGAAATCCCCCGGCGCGCTAATTAGGGTTCTGCGGGCTGGGGTCTCTGTGCCGCCGAAGGAACTGACTACAAGGTACCAGCTAAAGGGAACCGGCTAAAAGGCCCGATAAACAGTCTGGAATCCAGAGTTTATCAAAACATGTGTGAGGGCAACTTTCATTTTTAATTCAAAACCGGTCTAAACAAATAAACTACAAATTTAACAATTACAATTGCAAAAAAAGTTGAAATTGCAATTCTTAAAAATAAAACTAGTATGATGTGACATGGTACGTGTACCTGATAATGTCTTTCTAATATCATCACTCAATATGTAGACTCAGATATTGAAAAATTCTGCCTTACCTGTGGATGGCCCTTACATAGTCAGAGTCTGTGTTTTCCTGGGCATTGAGAGACTTCCCCATGGCAGTTCCTGTGGAAGGACAATACAGATGTTTCAAACAGCTGGGTACCTAATAAAGTGTAAACTAAATGAAAATTAAGTACAGGTTTAGGTACCAGTACCTGAACTACTTTTTTCAAATGATGGTTAATTTTCAAAAGGGACAAAAGCATGTCTGAGCTGATAACATAATATCTAATTGTGGTAGGTATCATTTTTATGAAAAAAACATTCCACATCTAATTTCTTTGTTATTTTAGTATAGGGTGTCCAAAAGACGCGTTGACGCATAGCTAGCTAACACCCTGCCACTGACCACAGATGATGTCCAGGGCACAGGGAGTGATGAAGGGGAACACAAAAAAGGGCATCTTTTTTCTTTCTTATTCTAGTGTAAGGCGCCACAAAGACGCGTGGACGCATAGCTAGCTAATACACTGTCACTAACCACAGATGATATCCAGGGCACAGAGAGCGATGAAGGGGAACATATCGAACTCCTCTCCAGTCCTCGCCATCTTGTCGAGTTTCCTGACCATGACCTTCGTCTGGTCGTTGAACTCGTGGAGAAAGTCGTCCAGGATCTTGAAGTGGAAGGTGGGGGTGATGAGGCGACGGCGCGTCTTCCACTTGTCTCCAGTACTGAGAAAGGCGATAGGGTTTTAAAAAACCGCACATGTATGTATCTATCTCCTCATTGACAAAAAAAGTCGGATGGGCGTTTGAAACGTCTGAGATTGAAATTCTGTAATCCAATAGTTAAGACACAATTTTATTCTTCTTCCATGCATGTAGCAGGTTACCCAGAAGATTCTGGGCCTTTGACATGAAGTGCTAGAATAATCCAGTGTTCGAATTTTCGACAGCGGCGCACGTGAAGTGTGTTCGAATTATTTGTATTATAAGAGTGCATGCCAAATTTGGGGACATTTAGTTTCAAAATCAAGGCATATATTTTTGGTCTGAAAATGGTCACAAGTGCCATGAATTTGATGATGGTTAGAAAATAAGATGCCTCAATTACTTAAATCTGATAAATCATTTCTTAGTTGCTACTTTAGCAATTGAATAGAATTGTGTATCACTGGAAAGTCTGTTTATGACCCTTCACAATGATGCGAAATTTGCAATTACATTCACGGGTCACAAGTTTATGTATTGTTGCACATTTCAACTTCAACTTATTAGGCCCCCAGATAACCCCGCGAGGGGAAAAGTAGGGGGGAGGAGGTCCCAGGCTACGGCGGTCAGGCCTCCAGCCTGGCGCGGAAAGACGAAACGGTGGGAGTCGTAACAACCGCGCCAGGCAGGGAATGGTGCGAGGGAAAAAATGACATTTAAATGAGTCTGTTCTAGCGTTGATTGTTTGGAATTTTAGAGTGTGGCTACCCCGGGTGCGCCCCTGAGCTGGTTTCAGAAGATTGTCTGTGTTTATATTAATGTAGTTATCTACTAGTTTATAGAGAAAGGCAAGCTTAGGTGGTTTGAAACTGGCAATACCTGGTTATAAGTCCAGTTCCGAGCCACGGCTGAACGAATTCATACAACTTCGACTTCTCAATGTGTTTGGATGAACTGAAGAGGACCTGGGTGTGCACAGACAAAGAACACAGGTTTGGTTTGGCGCAAATATTCATCAGATTTCATAAACAAACGAATGTAAATACTTTGTATGGAAATGGTCCACATGTTAAGAATGACGAAGAATAAAATGTGTTAGCAAACTTAGCGACTCAAAAGAGAAAACGCGAAAAGGAAAAATAAGCGAGAATGGAAAAACAGATAAGAACTATCTCAGCAGCAATGCAAAGCAAGTGCCATTTAGTTTTGTTGACAGTAACTTCGGATTTTATTCATTTATTTATATTCATCTATATATATATAATCATGTATTCATCGCAAATTGGACAGCTTTTCTGTTAAAAAGTTTAGGTATTGCCCTAAATAGTGTACAATTTTGTACCTCTAAGCTTTCAGTCTGGAGTAACCATACAGTAGGGCTGGGTCCGAGCCACAGATACATCATGGGCGCATTGTCATTCACATAAGCCTGAATCCAGCCGGTAAGCTGGGAGAAAAAAGCTGCAAAGGAAAGCGTAAGACTCAGCAAAAGGAAATTACTCTCCAAGCAGAGGTTAGGCTGGGTGGTTTTCGACGTGTTTCTAGGCGTTTTTGTCGGGCTTTCTATCTTGTCCCGTTTTCTTTTTGTTACCAGCCTGCAGTGTGGACAGAGGTGTAGGCTGAAAACGGGACAAAATAGAAAGCCCGACAAAGATATCTAAAAACACGTCAAAACCAGCCAGCCCAACCTCTGCTTGGAGAGTAAAAGCATACAGTATCAGCTAAAAGCAACTTTTAAACGTGCAGCTGCGAAAGTTGGCATGGAAAAAAATCGTGCTTGGAGAGTTGTGAAGAAAATGTGTGCGTGGGTAACCTGTGGAAACATTATTTGGCTCACTTGAAATGTCGACCCAAATTGAGGTCATTGACCTACTGCGATCTAGGACGATACCACTCTAGCAAGGGGGTATCGGTAATGCTGCAGTACCGTTAAAGAGCCGCTAGGCGTTTCTTCGGTACGCCTGTACAAATTGTATATCAATTCATCAACAGGATCTTAAGTTACACATGCGTATACCAATTATGCAAATAAGTGCCTAACATTTTGAAGATTAGGCACTTATTTGCATAATTGGTATCTGCTAATATCTCCCTGCCATACAGTTTGTAGGTTACACGTAACAAAGTCATGTTATGCAAAATAATGGAATTATAAGATTTACTCATTGATGTACATAAACATCAAATTCAAGTTCCCAAACATTAAATTCTGCTTAGTACTGTGAATCTTAGACACACGAAGTAAGGCACCGCGACAGGTATTTGTTATGGACTTTGATCCGCACAGGAGACAAAGACAAAACGGCGTTCTTTATGCTTACCGGCCGGTTCCGTCTTGAACTGCAGCGCATTTCCCACCAGCGGGTAGGCAGGCGGTCCGGGGATCTTGTTGATGATTTTCCAGAGTTTCCACCAGCGAGCGAACGCCAGGACGGCCCAGATCGTCACGGAAACGGCGGCGGCCACAGCGGCGGTCCACAGGATAGCCGCCATCTTGGGACTGATGTGATGAGCAAAGGTCACATCAGGGCATGTTGATTCATTATATGGATGACATCCGCGCGCGCATCAATTTTCATCCGTTTCCAAAAATGTTTCCGGCCACACTGTAAACCGTACAAAGCAGTTGCGAAATGGAAAAAAATGAATTCTGTAAATCGAAAAAAGAAATATTTCGGGAAACGGAATACCGATGCTAATGTCGTAGAATGCCAAAGTCAAAGAAGAGAACTGGCCATGGTTAGAGTCCGTAAAGTGGAGGCCCGAACACAATCTTCGAGAAGATTTGTGAAGGCATCGTATGAAAATCTCAGCATACTATCTGTTAAGTAGTTATTGGTTACTTATTACGTACCCTGGGTAAACTCATCCTATTCAACTGATATATGACCTGGACTTCTGTTTGTCGATGCAACCATTGCCTAGCAATTTAATCTCTTATCTTTTTTTTGGCGTTTGCTTCATTTCTATCACGTTAACTGCATTTTTTGTTCTTGCTGTATCAATCTCAAACATCATTATCTATTCATTTTACCTATTAGTGGTATTAGTTGGATTTTAGGTTTCCCTTATATTTCCTTGTTCCTTTCATTGTATATTTTCTGAGGAGCCGACATTGTAGAGAAACTACTAGTAGGTTTCTGTTGCTGGCGCCTTAAAAATTTCTTGTCCTTTTTATGGGTTAAAATAACATTGTTTGGAAATGTTTGGGATTTTATTTTGGATTGATTTGGGCATTTGAACTGGACTGGACCGGACCTGGAAAATGAGTTTGAAACGTTTGGCTTTTCGTTTTGTTTGTCACTTTTTATCATCTTGTCCTTTAAGAGCAAACATTGTGGCTTGAATATTCATTCTAGAGCTCGTGTAGGGTCCGTTGTTTCGAAGAGAAGACTGCGATCCATTAGTCACGAGTCAAGAATGAATAGCCAAAGAACAGCAAAAATAGCTGCGGGCTGGAGATCTGAAGGAAAACGTCCCCGAGGAAGAGTTAGACATTGCAAAGGACAGTCTTGTCTCTTGAAGGATGGGAAAACTGTTTCAAATCAATAAACGAAAGAGCCGAGATCTCTGGAGGAGCGTCATTTGCCGACCTATACAACACGAGGTTGCGGGAGTAACTAAGGTCTAAGGTAAGGTAGGGTTCGTTTTTATAAATCAAGTCGATTCTAAACGAACTCACTAATTCTATCCGTTGGGAGGTGGTAGCTTTATCAAGTGTAAAGTGTACCCTGCCTTAGTTGAGTTACCGTGAAACGTAGCCGATCTTCCTGAACTTAACCAAACCTCTGTATTCTTAACCAACCTAACGACCCTCTGTCATAGGCCTTCGCCATAATCAGTGTATTTCTTGTATTTTTGTATTTTTGTTGTATTCATTGAAAATGAAAGACAGGTCATTACACTGGATCAGCCTAGGCAGCTTTCGCTGGTAACGGCTGACCCACAAATACAGACGAACATACAGTGAGATCCTTACACTATCATGATACATACATAGTTAACGCGATACAATACAATGCATACAATACAATACAATGCATTCTTGGAATAACACACTTGCAGTAGGTGTAGGTGGCTTGCTTGTTCACACTTAAAAGATTCGTAAAACTGTGCTGCTATCCGTGTAAAAGTCTAAGCTCATGCTTGTACCCTTTGACGACTTTAATAAATACTTAGAAAACGCAGCTTTTTCAGCGTATGAAAAATATATCAAGAACAAGTATGCTGCGATGAAAAGATGAAACTTGAAGTCGATTCATGTAAAGGTAACATTTATTATCAACTTCTCTATTCAGAAGTTTTCTATAGGCGTTATCACATAAATGTTTGGAATCAAATGCTGACTAAAAATCTTTTAAAAGGTTGAAATTGCCCCACATTGTCCTTGGGATTTAGAATTAGGCTTATGCAGTCCTTAGAACAGCCTTGGCTCACTGTTCGTTGTTCCTTGACTATTTATATTTGTCACTGGCAACAATATCTATTACATAGTGTCTTCTACTTCTTAGCATGAAGTATACGGTATACACTACCATTAAACAGTTTCATTTTGAATAGACTCAGGGCTCAAAGTAACCACATGGAATTGTGCAGAAGAAATCGGAAGTTTGCTGGTTCTCAGTTCTCAGGAGTGCTCAGGCTATACTCACGAAACTGTTCTCAGAAAGAAAACCAAATGTACATATGCAGCTCACAAAATCCCTAGGTGTTTTTTTTTACAATGAATATCACTATATATAGAATTTCGGGCAATGTCAATCAATCATTCGCAGGCATCAGTGTCTGATGTATGACGGATGCAGACATGCATAGGGCTCGCCAGGCTGGTCTGCTCTCGGCATAGACCCTCCAGTTGGGCAAGGTCAGTTAACAGTTATTATTCATGTACAGAAGTTTAATTGCTCTCAGGTTCGATCTCTTGGTAGCAAACTGAGAATATCAGAACAAAAGACCAAATGCTTCAAGGAACTTGCTGTGTGAGTCTTCCCAGTACTTTGAGGCCAAAAGTTTCTCCTTTAGTCTTCTTGCTGCCTGAAACTCCCTGCTTCCATCCTTCAGAACAGTGATGATGCGCTTAGCCAGAGTTTTGGTGGCCTCCTCATCATCATCTGAGATCTCTACGATCAGACGGTCAAACTCAGGATCTTGACTCTGCAAGAACCAGGCAAGACCAGACTTGTGGGAAACCAGAACTGGTACCCCTGCAGCAATAGCCTCCAGACCGACCAGTCCGAACGGCTCTGCACGTGACGGCATCAGAACAACATGGGCCTGCTGTATGTATCTGCTCAGCTCTTCCTGTGTAGCATACTTCAGGGGAGTGAAGTGGATTTTGCCCTTCCCCACGTTAGCTTGGATGATTTTCTTGCTCTCTGGAAAATCTTCAGGACTGACACCACAGGCTCGCCACTTTGTGTTGGGTAGCTGCTCGAATACAATGTGCATGGCCTTGGCAGAAATATCGTAGCCTCTCAGACTTTCTGCGCCCATAATCGTGCCGACGGACAGCACCCCCTTTGTTCTCGTGTGGACATAGTTCACTTGCATCTTGCTGAAGATCTCGGATGGCCTGGGCAGAAACTCGTGATGTTGACATTTGAGTTGTCTTGTCTGATGTATATAGTAGTCATATACCAATGGACCAAGTGAGAAGATAACATCAGCATGTTGTAGGTCATCCAGAATGCTGTCACTCTCCTCCCCGATGCTCATCGTCTTCTCATCACCCTTGTAGTGGTTGGTTTCCTCTGGGATCTCGTGAGTGACTTGGACTAGTTTAGCATTAGGAAGGCGGTGCTCTTTGATCTGTCTTGCTGCGCGGCTTGTGATGTTAACATGGCCAACGATGAAGTTTACATTTGACGGAAGGCTTGGATACCGGCTTAGGTGGTCCCATGAAAGCCAATCAAGACTTGGTTTTCTCGCGTCTCCCTTGAACGTAGTCGGAAAGATTAGCTGAACCCCATCAGCAGCTGCCTCATCCTTGTCATCCTCTGTGGCATCCAGGACTATAGAATAGACCACTGCTCCTTTGGAGGTCAGGAAGCGTGCCATCTGGCGGTGGATGGGGGATACACCACTATGGGATCCAGAGTTGCCGTATTCATCGTTGATCAGGAGCACCACAGGCCTGCTTCCAGATCCTTGAATCAATTAAAAGCAAAGAAATTTTCAAATGCAAATCGCCTAGAAAATATATGTCTTCAAACAGCTCTATACGTTAAAGAGATTGACTATGCCTTTGACGGAGATTGACGTTAAAGAACATGAATATGTAATAATAATACTGCTAGTAATAATATGTTAGATACAGTTTTAGTAAGACACATAAGTCAATACAAAGATAAAATCCAAAGTATTACGTAACGAAATGTTGCAACAACAGTCAAACCAATAGACCACATTGTAATAACTAATATTAAGATGTAAACAAGGCAGAGCAGAACAAGCATAGGACAGAAAAAGTTTTAGGACCTGAATATCAGTTGTCACATTAATTTCTTCTACAATGTATACGTATTGGGAACCCTATAGATTCCCTATGCATAGGGAATCTATAGGGTTCCCAATACGTATATGGCGAAATTGTTTATCACTCAGTGGTTGAAAAGGTTTACCAAATACATAGTTTCAGGTTGGACTGGAAATACATTCCCAGTATCTCAATGATCTAATTCAAAGCAGTTGGGCGTGGAAACATTTGCATTCATATCTTTAAGAACAGGGAAACGTCTCGTAAGACGATTGTTTTAATGGGCCAAGGTATGCACGCACGTGAGTGTAATCCATAAAATAAGCATGATGTCTGATTCGTACCTCCTGCGGTGGAGTCAGTTCTGATATCACCAGGCTCAGCTTGAGGTCGGTATGTTTCAGCAGGCAGGGCAGTCCGCCTCTCACTAGCACTGCTTCCTTTAAAGTACAGAGAGACATATATCATAGACACCATCATTCTCACAATCTAATGAGTGTGAAATATCTGTTAAAAAGTAATTGAAACTTCCAACTTTTATGGCAACCTGGTAAAATGACTGGCTCATTTTGTTTCATAGCAGAAAAAGCAGGCAATTGACAATGTAGCAAATTTGATAAAGATAGTACAAATACCTGTGATGCCTGTTGCAGCCAGTTTTTGCCTCACAGACTCCACCAGCTCCGTGGGTGTTGACTGGATGCTGGTAGCTTCTTCAGCGGTGGTGTTGTCTCTCTCGTGGTGATCTTGATAGAAATAACATCGATTGCTATGTAAATGCTGTAAGTGCCAAAATCCTGGTCGAGTTTGTGTGAATTTCATCTTTCTTACAAAACGTGTTTGCATGTCAACAACATTGTACAACAAACATTATAGAATCTAATCTCTAGTTTTATTCCAGATCCTTAAAGTTGAAATAGTCAAAGGAAATCATTAAATGCAAATAACCCTTTTGATAAAAAGTCTGATAGCTTGATTTAGAAATTCATTCTGTAGCACAACACACTTAATCAATACTTTATCATATACTTAAAAAAAAGACATGCGTACAACCCTTGGTAAAGCTCCACAGACTCACGAGACTTAAGAACGCTGATGTAACGTAACTCCATATAAATCCGGGAGAAATATAAATCCGGAGTTAAAAAAAAGGTATTTATGGATATAACCTACGTACATCATCAATGATACTGCAAGAAATGCAAACTTGACAGGCTAATGTATTCAGTGCGCCAGGCAGTGGTTTCAAATTAGAATAATATCGATGGTAATCTAAGCAGGACTAGAGAGAAAATATAAAATGTATCATGAATTTCTGTGACACTCTACCACCAAACGACTATAGTCTCAATTCTACATGATATGTTTGTGTTAAAAATATACTTTCTGATTAGACTTACCATCAGGTCGTACTGTATCTATGACCTCATCCGTCTTTTCTTTAGTTTGCTCTTCTTTCACAAACTGCCGCCCGAAGGACATTGCGTCTATGTAGCAACAGCAAAGTATCATGGGCAATAAGAAATTAATTGATAACTGATATTCACGGAACATCAAAATGTACCCTCCTACCTCCATGTACCATGCACTTCAGAGTGCCTCACGTGTATGATTATTGAATAAAAAAGGCACGTCATGATCAAACATGAAGAAGAAGAATTAGTTGATAAGATACAAAATGTATCTTACTTGCATTAATTCTATTATATCATAATAGCGAATATGCATCACATCACTAATCACTGACAAAAAAAAACTTGACTACCTGCAATCTCGTGTATCCCAGCTTTCCTCAGAGCCTGTTCCATCTGGTCCAGTGTGACGTCAGCATCGTTTCTCTTCTTCCAGTCTGTCATCAACTGGCGAGGACGGTTAATGGAGGGCGGTTTGGCTGCAAGGTCCCGGATATATTCAGTGTCGAAGCCGAGGGATAAAGCCAGCCGCTCCCATAGTTCCCACTCGTCACCCGTGAAACCCAGATGGTCAGCAACAGCATTCAACTGTCTGTCTATCTCTGCAAATTAAATATGACGGGTTAATGTGACGAAATGTCAATAGAACAAATGTCACTGGAGCGTTTGACTTCGGCTATGACTTTCTCTACTGCATTGAGTTTTTCTGACCAAATATTTCACATGCATTATATTTCTCAAACTCAGTTTGTCTGGATATAGTCAACACTTGTATTAGTTAGCCTATTGTTACAACAGTGTCAACCACAGTATACTGTTACATGTATACCATATGCTTTTTTTCCTCCACAATGTACTTACAATTAGCCCGCAGGCAGTAACTTGCAATAAAACTTTCAATTATGTGTACGTGTGATGATGACGAAGTTTGTATGTATTTACTAGCCTTATTTGACTTTTGGGACATTTTTAGGAATGTACATGTGCTGGCATAACTTACCTTTTAGCAACAACAAAAACAAAACCATTTGCTGCTACAAGTGAAGAATGACACAAATGTACCTTTGACATGTAATCTCTCGGATGTCAACCGTTCACCAATGTCGATGACGTCCTGCACCAGAACCTGTAGAGTAGATCCACTGCCCATCTTGTCTCTCCATCTGCTCAGCATTTCTCTGCATCTGCGGTCTTGATCAGGCTCCAAGGTCTCAATTTCTTTTATGTCGTACTCGTCGAACCCCAGCTTCCGGGCGAGATCTTCCCACTTGTGACTGACTTCAGCGACGATCTCATCGGAACATTCTTGGAAATCAAATGCAACAGGCATACATGAAGGTGGGACGAAATTGAGCTTAAGATAGAACTTAACTGCAAAACAACGCACATTGATTATCACTTGAACAGATTCATTTACAATAGCTGCGGTCTTTTTAAGCGTTTGCTTCATTTGCATATTTCAGCGCTAAAAAGAAAGTAATGAAGATTAAAAAAAGTATACATGTTAGGGTATAGATGATATGAGCCCCTGCATACTGAGTGTATGTAATGCATGGGAAATCAATGTTAATGTCCACCTGTTGAAACTGTGGCTGTCTTGATTCTTCCGTGCCATCCTGTTCCCTCATCTGCCTTCCCTCTAGCGACCACATTATCCGCCTCTGTTATCTGACCAGAAGACCTTGTGTCTGTGTTGCCAAAACAAAAACATCATGATCAGCAAGCCATTAAAACTGAAGATGGCCAGTAACGGTGTTCCACAGCCTGCCTATCAATGTAGATTATATATTGCAGGCATGGGTGACACGGGTAACAACATATTTTAGTACATCAAATAATGTCCAAAGTTACCAATCAACCAACCATTATCAATCAATGTATCTCCATGTACTGTCCATTGGTCCTCTAATTGAAAAACGAAAAAGATAAGAAATCACTCGGATAACAGAGCAGACATTGATCGAGTTTTTGCTTTTAGGGGAATGTTTAGTAAGGTTGAAGTTCGTGCTGCTAAATTATATATTACTACCTTCGCCTATGAGACTGTCGTCCTGACATTCTCCATCCTCTCCCAGCAGTGTGACGTGTACGTACAGATCCTCCCCTTCTGCTGCCCTCATGTCGTCTGTGATCAGTTCCCGGGTCAGGGTGTCTGACAAACGTCCGTCTCTGTAAGCAGCTAAAAACGTCTGATAGCAGAATGTGTCGTCGAATTCAAGGTAGCAGAGTAGGCAGCCAGTCGTTATTCTTTTAAGAATAGCTTTAAACTGCGTAAAACAGCGAAGAACTCTATTGTATGTGGGTAATTCGCTTAGTACTTTTTTCGTGAATGCTGCTTCATGGACTTTATCAACTTGCTGATGAGCTTTCTTTTTCAGTCGTAATTTTACTTGTCGTTCAAGTTTTTGGTCTTCCGACTCACTGCCTGATTCGTCTGTTCCAAGCATTACATCTGCGTGTTCTCGGAAGAGTCCTACTGCCTCTTCAAACTTGTCCGGGTCTGCGACATTATCTGGTTGGAAAACGTCTTCACTTATCTTTAACATCTTGAAATGAATGTTGGTTTTTCTGGCTAAAGATTCCACATCAGGGTCATCTGTTTCACAATGAGGAATTTCGGTGTCTCTCAAATGCGACCCTGTGAACACACCATATAAAGCAAGCATTATACGTCAGCAGCCCTGTTTACGTGCATGAAACATATTTGTAGCATGGTAATACAATCTTTAAGGTATTAAAATGTTCTATACATCTTTATACAAGTCAGCTGAAGGCTAGATCTTTTCACTAGAATCAGGTTATTAAAAGAACTCATTAACTCATCTAACCACATAAACTAGCTATAAGTTTTAGGAAACTCTTTTCGCTTTAACACATATACATGGCATGCTTAACTTTGCATCTATAATAGTTTGAATGATCGTTTACCTTCCGCTGTAGGTAAGTCTCCATCTTCAGAATGAGATTCAGTCTTCGGTTTTTTCGATGTCCCTACAGAAGTTTCTTCCAGATACTCCTTCCTTTTGAGTTTACTGGTTGATGGCTGTGTGCCGGCTGGCTCACGTAACTCTGTATTAATGAGAAATGATGCACGTTAAGTATGGCCAAGAAAATAGCGTAGTGACTTGTACCAATGTTTTATCTATTTTCTAAACATCACAGATTTAGCCCTGCAGCGTTTTTTTCTTCACTACCAGTTTAGTACAGTTTGGACAGTTTAGTAAGAGAAAAGCACAAAAAGAGCAAAAGTTTATAAAAACCAGAAGAAAAGCTTTATTATAACATACATTTGCTCTATTTTGCAGGCACTAGATTGCACTTTATTATGAAATTATGAAAAGAGCAGTTCACGTAAACTGTTTTTTTAGGATGCGACTTTCTATTCATCAGCAGGAAACGTACCATCTATTTTCTCTGCTGTCCGTCGCTCATCATTGTCGATGAGTGCCTGCTTCAGAACCTGTAGAGTAGCTTTCCTTCCCTTCTTGTTCCTCCACCTGTTCAGCATCTCCCTGCACCTGTGATCTTCATCAGCCTCCGAGCGGCGAAGCCCTTTGATCTGGTTCTCGTTGAACCCCAGCTTCCGGGCCAGGTCGTCCCACTTGTGACTGACTTCTGCGATCACCTGGTCGAAACATTTCTGCACGTCCACTGGATAATGTATGAAAGAATTTCATCACAAGAAAATAATATGTATCAATACATCATTGGAATATTTTATATTCAAGTAACAAGTCTTGAATCCCCTCAAGGTCAGAAACATTTTAAAGAATTATGAAAATGACTTAACATTAACATAATTTATGCATGGTGATGTTCACCTACAACTAACTTGCACATGTCACAAGCCTGGAGAATTCCTACCATTCATCAATAAGCGGGGTTTTACCATTTTTTGTATTGATTATGCATGTGCCTCATTAACATGTTTGGTATCTGTTTATATTGTTAATACGCCATGGAAAGTTATTTATACCATAATGATTTTGATAAGTGGTCCAGTATCTGTAAGATAAGAATCAGTGCTCACCCACTAGAGATAGAAAGAGGACGTTATAAAAAGCTGTCAGTTCAGGAGAGACTGTGTAAATATTGTACAATGGATACAGTGGAAGATGAAATACATTTCATTTGTAACTGCCCTCATTATGAGGATGAAAGAAACAAGCTTTTTGAAACAACCAAAACAATACTCTTGAGCTTTCACTATCTAGAAGACCTACAAAAAACTACATTTCTACTAAAATCACAAAACCAACTAATCATTAAAAACGTGGGACTTTTCGTCAGCCACTGCCTCCAAAGATGAAGTCAAACCCCCCAGTAATGTTGTATGTAGAAATATTAGTTAGATGCATTGAATAGACACTTGTTATCGTTACCCTTTCTAGTGTTTGTACCCTTGCAATTAGCCTACGGGCATGAATTTGCAAATAAGAGATATTATCATATTCCGCCTGTCATAAATTACATGCCTTACATTTATTGAAGTCTAGTGGAAACAATGGAATTATAGAATTTCCTTATTAATCATGCAAATTAAGTATTTATTTGCATAATACATATCTAATTGTACACATCTCTGCCTAAGCTAACCTGCATGTTTATTATGATTGAAAATTAATTCCCAATTTGTATAATTTGCACTAAAATGGAAGGTCTGCTGCAGTACCAAGGTCACATACCAGGCGGGGCAAAAGTTGACCTTGACCTTTATTTTCCCAGCACCTACCAACATACAAAATATCATTACAATCCATCCAGATGTCATAAGGTATGCTGACGACAAGCATCCGGACACACGCACACACACACACACACACACACACAAGCACAAACACACATACGCTCAAACTATATCTCCATTTTTCATGGAGATAATAATCTTACCGGTACTACTGCCTCGTTGGTCGTCAGCCATGGTCAGTGAGTGGGTCACACTGCGTCGCGTGCGGTCACGTTAGACGAAAACCTTCAGACAACAATAACCCTTTATTACGAAGTCACAAATTGCGTCTATCTCAGCGATTACAAGTGTATATGAACAGTATTTGGACACAGACAAAAAAATGAAAGTTATTCTTTATAATATATGCCCTAGGCCTCCTTGCGCTACCTAAGTTGAATCGACGCCACCACAACCACACTTCCACAATGGGATTGCGTCATCGGAAAGTACCTTTGTCGGGGGAATCCCCGTCAACCAATCAACCCTGGGATAAACGTATGACGTTACGTATTCTGGATCCTGTTCGAAATTGGACAGGACCATTATTTTACGCTATCATCAAGCCGAATTCTAAACTATCTAACCATAATGAACATAATAGAACAACACAGAGTCTACCATATTTACACACCCTAAGGAATAAGTCGTTTCATACATCTGTAAAGTGTATTGATATAAACGGTACCCAGCCATATCGCAACGTCGGAAACAACAAACTCCCGTCCCCGCTTCACATCATTTGTAACGTTAGCAGTCTGATAGAAACGTAGTACGGAACTTTGGTTTTATCCGTTAGCTATTCTTACCCCCTAGATTGTGTGTTTGTATATAAGAGAGGGTAGGGGGAAAAAACCAATCTACTTGGTGTTAAACAGGGCTCAGCTGAGCAACAGGTTTTCAAACTACTAACTTTCCATCTCAAATGTACACGAAATATAGGGAACAGTGGCAATGTAGACCCATTCCTTCATGTATAAAACTCTTACAATCATCTTAGAAGTGAAAGTCTGCAAATATCACAAGTAAACGCCTTACCTGGACAACTTTTACTTTCACACCTGTTCGGAACGTCTAACTTCCTCCTGGTGAAAAATGCGGAAGCGACCTCGTCCCCAGGGCACCCCAAAAACCCTGGTCACGAGACTGAAGCGCCTCTTACAATCGCGAAGTGTACTGCAGTGAAACTGACTGCAGCCCAGACTATGGTGGCATCGCGTTTTATCGAAGCAAAATGTCGGTAACCTGGATGCTGTTGGGCATGGGGGGGAATCAACTGTTCATATAAAGCATATTTATATTTTCTATCCATATATTTTTACAGATTATCACAAATCACACACACAACATAATATATACTAGTACATACAGGCGTACACATTACGTTACATACACATACACACACAGAGACATTATCGTATACAATGTCATATAAAGAGATGCACAATAAAAGCCAACGCCTTGCATCTGCTTGGAGATCATACTTTACTTCATATTCTGGTTCTTAATTTAAAAAAAGACTTGTATTTGCACATCAAATAATTTCCTCATACATAATCAAAGAGAACAACATGGAAAAATCATTTTTGGACCTTCGAACCTGAAATTCTTACATTACAAAAATCAAATCACTCTGGGAAATCTGTGCGGCTGTTAAAGAAAACTCCCTCCAGTCATAATTCTTCCATTGCTGTCCCAAACTGGTTTCAGAAATGACAACTTCAAAACATATTGGTAGCTAAACTCACAATCGATAACATTTGAATGTGCATGGCAGAACCATCCATTATAAGCATGCTGTAACTTGCCTTTTTGTCTAACTTTTTTCAAAGTCCGTCTATAAATATAAATGCAACAAGCTTAAATGTGCGGCCTGGTGCAACAAAAGTCCCATGACAAGCACATGTACAAGATATTTGTCTTGTTTAAAAAACACAGCTTCAAGTAATGCTTGAAATTACTTAAGGACACACTGAATATGTTGCAGCATACACTTATTGTGGCAGACTATTTGAAAAGCTTTTAAAATGAATTCTATGCTGCATAACTATATTAAGTAATAACATACATTTGCAAAATGTAAACAATGTGTAATACAGTAGATAAATCATTGTTGCAGTGAGTGCTCTGAAAATGAAATTTTCTGTTTTAATTTTGGTGTGCTGTTGGTTTAAACAATTTCTGTTGCAGGTAGGTCATGGCTAAATGAGAAAGTGATAATAACATTTAGCAAAATATCTATATCCAGATACCATTGACAATCAAACCAACTTTTCCAACTTCAACATTATCCTACCTTAGTGTACTTTTAATCTTTGTTAAATTAATTAAAATCACAATCTATAGATCTCATGGACCTGTCCAATACACATCTTTTTATGTCTTAAAAGGTTCGGGAGGAGTTGTATAATATGGACTTAAACATCCTGCAGTACACACTTCTCTGCCAGGGGGCACTGCTGCATTGTATGCAGTTTAGCAAAACATGTGGAGAGAAATATTTCTACATTCATCAGAGAAGAAGGCTTTCTTTTGACTTTTGGAGAAGACGGTAAAGGAAATATTGTAAATTATAAAATATTTGCGATGGCTGTTTTTTCATAGTTTTCTTGGAGACACCTCCAACATAAAACCATAACATCGTCTTGCATTGGTTTACTACGGGTTTGTCAACCGCAAAATTCAAACACTCAGATGCCTCTATTCCCTCTTATGCTATGGTCACATTTCCAATCCGGGGCCCGGCCGGGCAGTCTTTGGGAACGAAAAGTATAAAAACACAAAACGTACCCAAAATCATTTAAGAACATAGCTTGTGCAAATGTATCGACATACACTTTGATTTTTCGTTTCCGCAAACAGCCCGGCTGGGCCCGGTTAGGAAATGTGACCCTAGCATTACCAAGAAATCAAATCCTAGCAAACATAAGTGAGTTCACAGGTAGGAAAGATGAAGAGAGTTAGTCCAAAATGCCGGTGAGCCCAATTTTTTAGTCGGAGAATACTTTACTTCTTCATAATGTATTCAACCAACTCAGATGAACTTTCATGCTAAGTTTATTGTATTTCTACATTTGCTGGCGGAATTTGGGTTGTGACTTGAGAAGGGCAGACAGTTTATACATCCAGGGTGCACAGAAGTGAGTTTGGAGGTTTCTCCACGTTGCCTGGGTTAAACTTCCTCTTTCCAGTTAGCGCATCCTGAAATTGTAAAAAAAGAGACCAAAATCTAAGTAAACATCCCTGTGTTGGAAACACTGTATTACATAGACTGAGGTACATAGTAATAAGAACAATTACCTTGATAATAATTATCATCATCATATTGCAAATTCTTGAAAGACTAATTGCATAATTGTAGGTAAATGACATTTGTCAATAGTCATATACAATAAATAAATCAATCAACATTGCATGGTGTAACACACTGTTAAATCTGCCCTAGAATTGGGTGTTTGTTCATTCTACAATATACTATACCCATACAGTTTTGATGATAAACTTGAAGGAATTTCCGTTAATATTATTTTGTAAAATAAAGCAAGACTAAGTGGACAAAAAAAATCTAGCAAGCATTTTCTAGTGAATTACTGAACTGGGTCGTATGAGTAATCATGTCAAAAGAAAAGAAAGACTTAAAACATCTCACCCGCTGCTCCTTGAGTTTCCTCATCTCTATCTGCAGCTTGTCGATGATCTTCATGTTGGGTCGGTTCTTCTTGGAGAACTGAGTCAGCTCCAAGATACTCTGCTCCTCCTCCTGAACAGGGAACAGTTTGTACAAATATCATTCAGAGAATCTTAGCACACAAACAAACCTGTACAGCACTGGTGGTAGATATAAGTACAATGTACAATGTACTGGGTCAGCTCCAGGATACTCTGTTCCTCCTCCTGGAAAATGATTGTAATGTCATTTTGGAGAATTTCAACCAGGACTGTCTTCATTTTTAAATGGAAATGATGAAAACGAACGGACACGGACCACAAACCAGCTGTCGATCTACTATATGTTTTATGTTGTACCATGTATGTAATGATATACATGTATGTTGATAGAGTTATTAGGACTTAAGAAATGACTGTGTTATATTTTATCTGACCCTTACCTCTTCCCTCATGAAAAGTGCCCAGCATGCTGATCTGAGCTTCTCATGAATAAATAAAGTTTCAAACAAAATTGTTTTCGGTCCCACTTATTGTTTCGGAGCCCATGTTGTAATTTCCATTGTTAAATCTGTCATTTTAAGCTTATGAAAGCTATAAATCCTGAAGTTCAGATTTTCACATCTTGATGGGTGGCTGTCCACTGGAGGTGTACCACACTTACCTTTTTCTCCTTAAGAAAGTTGGAGGAGTCTCGTCCGTACATCCTTATGAGCGATCCCCATGTCTTGATGTGCGGGTGGAGTTTCTTACCTTTTTCTCCTTAAGAAAGTTGGAGGAGTCTCGTCCGTACATCCTTATGAGCGACCCCCATGTTTTGATGTGGGGGTGGAGTTTCTTACCTTTTTCTCCTTAAGAAAGTTGGAGGAGTCTCGCCCGTACATCCTTATGAGCGACCCCCAAGTCTTGATGTGCGGGTGGAGTTTCTTACCTTTTTCTCCTTAAGAAAGTTGGAGGAGTCTCGTCCGTACATCCTTATGAGCCACCCCCATGTCTTGATGTGCGGGTGGAGTTTCTTACCTTTTTCTCCTTAAGAAAGTTGGAGGAGTCTCGTCCGTACATCCTTTGTGCGGGTGGAGTTTCTTACCTTTTTCTCCTTAAGAAAGTTGGAGGAGTCTCGTCCGTACATCCTTTGTGCGGGTGGAGTTTCTTACCTTTTTCTCCTTAAGAAAGTTGGAGGAGTCTCGTCCGTACATCCTTATGAGCGACCCCCATGTCTTGATGTGCGGGTGAAGTTTCTGTAGGATGGCCTGAGACGCCAGCTGCTTCCCTATCCTCTTATTCTTGCACCAGTCCTGTATTATAAGGAAAACAATCTATTACATCGTACTGCACACAATCTCTATCCTACATGTAAGTCTTAACCAATAAATGTGGATATAAACATGTTGTAAGGGGATTGCAATTGTTATTTTGAATGGTGCCGTAAAGTTGTGTACAATCTGTGGCCATGCTAAAATTCTTACTGTTTAGTGAACTGCTGCTTAACCCAGTAACCGATAGGGAATTGGTAGCTAAAGGCTTTCTTCCGTGTGCTAATCAAAAACCTTCAGCACACTGAAGCTGCCGTTTGGCACCCCATTCTCTATTAGTTACAGATCAAGAGCTAGGCGACAGGGAGAAGGTTAAAGGTGAGAGTATACTGCATCTAAATAAGGTTAAAGGTGAGAGTATACTGCATCTAAATAAGGTTAAAGGTGAGAGTATACAGTATACTGCATCTAAATAAGGTTAAAGGTGAGAGTATACTGCATCTAAATAAGGTTAAAGGTGAGAGTATACTGCATCTAAATAAGGTTAAAGGTGAGAGTATACTGCATCTAAATGCTTATGAGTTTATAAAAGAGCCGAGGGGCCCCCGTACCTGTACAGTGTGTTTCCCCACCGTCATGGTGTACTGGCTCTTCTGGTGCTTACCCACCGCGACGTCAAACTTGATGTCTGTGTCGGCCATTCCAAAATTTCTGTGTAACACGGAAATAAAGTCAGTTGTTGCTGATGTTGCCATTTCAAAATTTCTTAAAATTGCCATTCTCCTATCTCCCCCTTAATTGCTCTGAAATCCTCATTCACGAATCCAAGACAAGCTGATTCACTAACAACCAGAGGACAACACACGAGAATTACTGGTGAAAGGAGAGTACAGAGTAATAAAATGCCCTATGACCTCTTGAGGCACTCGGTGAGCATCTGGTAGGGAGACAGCTGACCGGCCTTGCTGCAGAGTTCGTACACTCGGCTGTCCTCGACTCCGATGTGGTCAAAGTACTGAAAAGAAGTGGGTAAATCCAGAATTTTACATATATTTAAAGGCATCTGTATGCAACATGTGACTGCTGGACAACAAAACTCTCACTACTGCAAGTACATTGTACAATGTATATCAAATTTGAGACTTTGACTGCAAGCTAAAAGTTGATCAGTCAACTTTATAATCCAGATATGAAATTGCCTGTGAGGTCTAGTGACCATGTCTGAACTCTGACCCTACTGATGACCTGTAACCCTGAATGAACTCTGACCCTGTCTCACCTCCATCTCCTCTGACACGGCCTCGCTGTTCTGCTTGTAGAGGTCAGGGATCAGGATCTCCAGGGTCGCCTTGGCTGGAAACAAAAACAATCACATATTAGTTCTGCATAATATGCCTACTGTAAATTCATTTATTTTCACAGGGACTTTATCTATTTCACAGTAGAAGGGGAAAGGAGGCTTTTGCAGTGTTCTAAGTTTGCGGTTGGAACAATTCTGTAGCAAAGTGCCTTCATTGCCAACATTAGTACTTATAGGATAATGGTATCCTAACAGATTTGATTCTAACGGGAGTCGCCCAAACATAGGACGTTTTTTTACGCGCTCAAACTCACGGCGCTCCATTGCTGGTTGCCAGAGAATGGTCATGTTTTAATGAATGAATTTTGAACACACTCATCTAAAGAACATAAATGGACAAGAAATGTATTCATACTGTTCATGGGCCCTTCACGCTCCGAGTTACAAGCGGCAAACGCTGTGAGACGTTTACACGAAAGTACCTTCTGATTTAGTGCTACGCCAGATAGTGTGCCTAACTAAGTACGCTTTGGTAATTTTGCTCTCTTCGGAAGTTGGTGATGAAGTTAGGAAAATGTAAATAAGCCTTGAAGTCTGCTATATTATAGCTTTCTTTTGACCGGAAAATTTTGACTGTGTGCACTTCTAACGTCGTGTGAGAAGGGCTATATCTAGCGCATCCCAGCTCATGTTTCGGCGGGAAATGGGCTACTACGCACTTTGCGCGCGGCCCGACGTACGTCTTGCATGCGATCCGACTTACAAAATCATTACGAAAAAACGACACCGCTTACATCAACAATACTCCGTCTACTTATTGGGAAATATCATCGCCATATCTGTATTCAGTTTCCTTTTCATAGACGGTACCAATCACATGTTAGAGCGTTACAAAGCTGTGCGTTGAATCGCCGTCCGCCAGCATCGCGGCCCCAAAAATGGCGGGAAAACAACGTTGCCAGACGGCAGCGATGTTTACGTTGTTTTCTTTGGTCGGTTTTCTTCTCAACAAACACTGAAAAACCCAATTTTGTTTTGTTTTATGAAGTTATATTTCTTATGTGTATGATAGTTGTATATCTGCTTGGCACAGGTCGTATGTTTAGGTGTCGGGTCGTCTAGCTACGCAGTGACCCTCTACTCAGCGTTGCCATCATTATCGTCAAAATACTATTCTCGACAAAACAAGAAATGAATATGTACACATATGTTTTGAATGCAAATAAAAATTATGTGCATGGACTTGGTTCATTTATCTTCCTTATGAGCATAATCAGTGGACACAAACACGGCGTACTTATGCATAACAAGATCACTAAAAAACCCGTCCTAAGTTAGGGCGCGTCCTAAGGTAGGGCAACCCCCGTTAGAATTTGTTTGTGATACCAAACCGTCTTTCCAAATTCAGAGTAACCAAAATATTAGACAAGGAAGCTACATAATGCATGACCTGTGCCTGATACCTTTTGAACAAAAAACATACTTGCCCTGGTGCACTGTTACCCACCTGCCTTGAGTTTAGCATGTTTCTTGTAATGCTTGCTTCAGTGCCTTTATTAACTGTAACGGTTGTACTTACATGTATAGCATTCTAGGAATGTTTCTCATACCAAACTGTCTTTCCAAATTCAGAGTAACCAAATGTTAGACAATGAAGATACATTATGCCTGACTGGCTGACCAGTGCCCTGATACATTTTGAACAAAAAAAAACTTGCCCTGGTGCTCTGTTACCCACCTGCTTTAAGCTTGGCCTGTTTCTTACTGCTTGCAGTGCCAGTCCCGTACTTGATGCTCTGGATTTCCACTGTGGCAGCAAAAGGCTCCGCTGCGTTGTCTGCACAAGGGAGGAACAGAACCAATATTTTATATAACATCATATGTTATTACTAAGTCTAATTCCTTCCCACACAGTTCAGAGTATAGGAGCTATATCCATCTCCATTTCTATCTCTTCAGCTCTTTTTGTTATATCATGTCTGACCTTTATATATTTTGATATGACATGATAGAATTACATGGCTGTGGTTAGCTCACATCTTAAGCTTTCGGCGTATACATGTAGTAGCTGGTTATATAACACTGAACAATCTGTCACACCTAACCTTTGCAAATCTATCTGCAAGCAGTCTTTAAGTCTATCTAGTAAAGATGCCCCTACAGGACTTTTCTAGTGCCAACAAGTTCCACCCTTGATAGTTTTAGGAAAGAAAAGAAACAACCCTTACCACACTCCGTGTACTGGTACTGAGGCTGTGCCCTCATGACTCGCTGTGTGTACTCATGCAGGATGCAGACGGACGACTTTCCAGCTGGGTTCAACAGGAATTCTGGAACGGGCAAAAAAAAAAGAACAAAAACGATCATTCATATTTAAAAAGCCACAACCCATATACAAAGCACTAGTGTACTGGTATATATTTAGTCTTAGCCTGTTTTAAAATTCCTCTTAGAACCCATTGTCTCAGGAGATGACATTGCTGATGTCCTCGTTCAACGTTCCTCTCTTCAAAAGAATTAAACTTAACCGTCTGTTTTCAACCTAACTTCTTGCTGATGTTCTTACTTTAGAATGTCCGAGAACCAAAGAGTAAATCAATATTTGAGGTTGTAGGGATAAGATTTAGTCTGTAAGGCCTGCCACCCACCTCTTTTCTGCCCGGAAGGTTTGTTGCTGTCTGCTGCAGGGACAGACAGGGTGATCACTTTGGCGTTGGAGGACTGGAGAAGAGGGAGATAGATAAATGAGAAACAAGACAGGTAGAAGGCTGTACAGTAACAATATGTAGATGGCCGCATGCATGAACCACCAGTCATTGCATTAAGTCTAGAAAGAAACCCTAAAACTGGTAATTGAATCAGGTAAGTTTCACATTTCAACTTGATTTAATTTGAGCAACTTAAAATGTAGGTACATTCACTATAACTTAAGCCAAAGACATGAACAATTGCATTTGAAGAGTGAAGATTCCTGTCACAAAAAGAATACCAGTGTTGGTCGATCTTCCAGTTCTTTCTTCTTCATGAGTTTGTTGTGTTGTCTGCGCTCTGCCCAGGTCCTGGGGAAATAAACCTTTGATTATTATCATACATTGTTGATCTTTTGTGTGCTCCTTCTGGTTAAAAAAAATCACAATGTCTGTCATTAGAACCTGAGCTGTATCCAACCATTAGTCATTATTCAAATAACTGAGTAGCCCTTGACAACTTAGTCAAGTTGGTTCTCAAGTGGGCTTAGAGTTACAAAATGATAAACAATGTCTAGATCACAAACAACATACGGAGTCATTTTCCTGGTGTGAGTGGATCAAATTAATCTGTCCATATATACAGCTTGTACTCTTCAGTACCCGGTGTGTCTGACGCCATGAGACTGGGTACGCAATACAAACAAACAAAACAAACATGGTAACTGTAAACATATTGAGCAAAAGCATGTATCACTTGGAACAAAAGCCATTAGCATGAAGACTATAAACAGCCAGCTGACCTGAACTTGCGGATCGTGATGGTGTCGAACTTGAACCTTCTCTCCAGGTAGCTGCGGAACTGATCCACATCTGGTGAGGGAAAAGGTACATTTTGTAACAATAGCAAAACATTAAACATCATGGCCATCTTTTTCTTGGATTCATAGCATAAGTGAAGACTGTCACCTCCTCAACCTACCCAGTATTAACCCAAAGGACAGGGGCACCTGGTGGTCTATCTATGTGCAAGCATGTCTAGCCCTTGTGAGATAGGGAACTACAAGTACAAGCAATAAATTGGGTAGTGAGTGAATGTGACGGTAGATCCAATACTGGATATGACTGAGGAGCTACACTAAAAATTTCTTCTCAGAGTCATACATATATATGATCAGAGACCATATCCCTTACCCCACATTCTTGCAATATGCTACTATCATTTTTAACAATATCAGACTCTTAATTTGCATATAAAACAATGAGTGTACAATGACCTTTGAGTTACAACATCCAAAACAGCGAAAACTTGATACATGTAATGGTAATTATATTGGCATTGCAAAAGTACAAAACTTTGGACAAACTAATTTTTCAAATAAATGATGTAGGCAATATTTTGTCCTTGAACTTGAAGACAAAGATAAGCTATGTAGCAATTTTGGCAGTATATTTATTCAAACACTTACCTTGACCAGTCCACATAACTAAGAGGGGTGTTCCATCAACTCACCTGCGGACTCTTCCCTGCACACCTCCAGTTTGGCTGCCTGGCCAAGCTGCACATCCCCTTGAGCAGAATGGAACGTTCCTTCTGCTGTACTGCTACTTGTAGAAGCTGGAAATACAGTGCAGGGATCATGTCAGAAAAAGGTGTTTACAGTCAACAATATCTAATTCTTGCTCTAGCGTTTAAAAGGGAAAATGTTGGATTTCATTTTGCAGTAAGGAGAAAATTGAGTGTTTATGGTGGTTTCAAGTTTGCCCTAGAAACAAGGGGTTAGGCGGACAGAAGTCAGAACAAAACTGTTCGTGGTTTTAAGATTTTAAGTTTGCAATGAAGAGGTGACTGCAAAAAACGCAAACATAAAACCAACCACATTTCTTCTTCCTGCAAAAGGCATAAACAAATTATGACAATGAATATTTGTACAACAGATCTAGACCATGCAGATATAAAGATAAGTCTAACAAATGATTAATCATAACATTCATGATTGGGTAAACAACAACAAACAATAAGCATCTGCCAGCCATGACATCGATGCCACAGAAATCAGCTGGACACTACCTTCATGGTTGGTGCTGTTGTCAGAAGACGTTGCCATGGCAACAGTTGCTGGGGAAACGGCATCAGCGTCACTACCTCCATTCTGGTTCAGGCTCGCTGTCTCGCCCTCCGCTGTAACTTCAGACATGCCCGCATCAGCAGGAACAGTGACATCATCAGTTTCTGAGCTGCTGATCGGGTCATCACTTGACGTGCACGCTGCAGCGCCGACAGGCTTCCCAGAATGCTCCTCGTCACTGGCTGGAGCCGACTTGTGGTTGGTCGAGCCATTGGTGCTGATTTCATCAGATTCTCCGCCATTTTGACCTTGAACTACTTCTGACCCTGCCATGCCCTTCATGACATCTTCACTTTTGTCTTCAGTCACCTCTTCAGATTTGATGATGTCATCACTTGTCGTGCTTTCATCACCATTATACGGGCAGACATTGCCAACCTCTGTTTTTACCTTGACAACAGAGTGTGGAACACCTTCTGTGCAGGTGGTGGTGATGTCATTGGTTTGTGTGGTGATGTCATAGAAAAGGGGGCCCACTTTCTTCTCCTTCTCCCTGATGTAGTGGAAACAGGGGATGCTGGAGATGGGGATGTTGTGTTTCTGCAAAACAGGAACCAGAGGAGTGGACCAAGGGGAGAGGTTACTCATCATTACAAACAACAATCAAATACATGTACGATTGTAACTGTCTTTTGGCACATTCTAGAACTGTATCTAAAAATTATGCAAACCATACATTTACAAGAAGAAAATGGGATACATTTTTGCAGAACTTTCCATAAAGTTACATGTTTAAGCCTATAACTATTTCTCTATTTTGTTCTCCCTAGCTGATAGGCTATCTGTGGTAAACCAATATACCCAAGGGAGCATCAATAAAGTTAGGAGCTTCTAGTGCCAAGAAAGATAAACAGAAGACAGAAGATCCAATGTTAACCTTTACTGTTCTGTACTTCGCAATATTCAGAGTACCAACATTTCATTAATTTTCAAACAACAGTCTAGTTGAAAATGTTTGTAATCCATCACACGGTAGGTTACCCTGATGCTGCCGGTGCCGAGGAAGTACGGGCGCGACCACGAGACGACGCGCGTCTCGCGGTGCAGGTAGACAGGCATCCCGCAGTTGTGCGTCGTCACAATCCAGCCCTCCGGCAGAGGCTCCAACGGTTCATGTCCTAGAGCTACATGGCGCAGACAAGTTAGCAGGGCAGCAGCACACAGATCATATTCATAGTACAATGCTAAACTCTTTTTCAACACAAAGTTTGGGTACACAAGGATAAATTTATAAGCAGTTGTGCGTCGTCATAATCCAGCCCTCCGGCAGAGGCTCCAGGGGCTCATGTCCTAGAGCTACATGGCGCAAACAAGTTAGCAGGGCAGCAGCACACAGATCATATTCATAGTACAATGCTTAACTTTTTTTCAACACAAAGTTTGGGTACACTAGGATAAATTTATAAGCAGTTGTGAGTCGTCACGATCCACCCCTCCGGCAGAGGCTCCAGGGGTTCGTGTCCTAGAGCTACATGGCGCAAACAAGTTAGCAGGGCAACAGCACACAGATCAGAGAACATTTGGCTTGTCTTGGACTTACAACTAACAATACACAGGGCTCAAAATACTGGGTACATGTGCACTTTTGTACACCAAAAATTGGAGTGCACCTAGACATTTTTGTAGGCTATAGGTAAAGGTACTATAAAGCTACAATAGTATAGTTGTCATTTAATTGTTTCAAGCAAACAATAACAGATTAACAACAAAAATTAAAATGATGGGCTCCCAAACAGTGTGTGGGAAAGAAACAAATTTAAAGCTGGAGACAGCCCTGGTGTGTGCCCTATATGTTTAGGTTAAATCTTACCAAGCCAAGAGCTAGAAGGATAAACCAAAAGCTACTTTGTCATACTGGAACAAGCATATTTCCGAAAATAATTTCATCAGCTGAGGTTGGTAGAACATAGAATATTGGAGATTTCTTTTACGTGTTCTCCCTGCAAAAACGCCACCTACATGTACTTCGACTACATTGTACTTATTGCGGTGAGAAGCAGTACTCCAGTCAGTAGCTCTGATGACGGTGTCTGAGAGACACGGCCGGAAACGTCAGCAGGTGAGACATTACTCTCTCTCTCTCTCTCTCTCTCTCTCTCTCTCTCCAATTTAACGTCTTTTGTTCCCCATCATATGGGGGTTGGACGTGCTTGCACATGGATGGGGGGCCCCAGAACTCCTCATCAAGTGCAAGTCTTTTTTGTAGCAAGAGTTTTTTCGGCTGGATGCCCTTCCTAACGCCAACCCAAACCCTACTGCTGGGCTTAGGACATGGGAAATGTGTGTTAAGTGCCTTTCCCATATTGCAAGGGCACAAGTACTGGTTGTGTAAAAAGAAATCTCCAATATCCTGGAACAAGTATATGTAATCATATGTGCTGACACGTGTATGTCTGTCTATCATAGTATCAGGTCCAAGTCAACCATGTCGAATGCAACAGAAGGACGCGTGTGTGTACAGGTACGGTAACGGTGAGACTTCTGGCCAGTTGCGGAGGAGTTGCTAAGCTATCTCCATGGGAACAGCTTGTAAGAGCGACTGTTCCCAGAACGATAGTTTAACATCTGGAGGGAGCGACACACGCGAGGATTGCACCGATTTCCGACAGCAAAGCAGCGGTAGAGAGGAGGCCGTGATCGGAGACATGCACAGAAAACTGGAACCAAACTCAGCATAGAAATGTACACTTATAGTAGACTTGTTTCTTTCTTTCCACTTGCACAAATTTTCGAAGAAAATTTAAACTAAACTCAGCATAGAATTTAGAAACACTTATAGTAGATTTCTAAGTTTTTTTTCAACTTGCACAAACTTCCAAAGATGTGAGAGACTTTGTATGGCACTCACAGCACATGTGCTGAAGATTTATTTTTAAATTTGTTTTAACTTCTTTTCTTTCAATTCTATTGATTTGATTCATGATTTTTTCTTCAGCAATAAAATGATTCAAGCTTTTAAATCTTACTGTTTTAGGTATATACATATAAATGAATAAAGTTTAACTTTTGATCAAACTTGATGAAAGAATCATGACTAAATAAAAAAAATAGCAAAATTTCGTTATTGTTAAGTTACAGTGACTTGAAATTGATACAGCAGTAAACAGTTTATCAAACAGAATTTAAATTGCAAGCAACTGCATCATGTGAGCTGTGTGCTATATTTGTGTAGGCACAGAACCAAAGGAACAGGGTTCTATTCCCGCCTCGGGCTGCATATCGGGCGCGAGCCACTGTGAAGAAGATAGTTCAACTACTACTTCACCCACCACTGCACTGAAGTAGTGGAAAAACTACCCTCATCGCAGAGGGAGGTCGTGGGTTCAAATCTTACCTCTCCCTAAATACTGGCTTCCAATCCTGAAACTAGAAAACTATGAACCCTCATCGCAGTTCAAGGGTTGATACAAATCTCACCCCAATTGCAAAGTACTGGGTTCCATTCGTAAACATTCTCTTGGCTTACATGTAGGCACTCCTGATAAAAAGGCATCGTACCAACATTGCGACATTATTGCTCCAATATAACATTGAAAATATTCCTTCATCTCCTAGTCTTTATATAGATGATTATTGTGACTAAATAGACAGTTACTGTATCATCAGGAAGGTCCTTAGTATCATGGATGACAGCAACAGTTCAAGCAGCTTTGCAATAATGATAATCATGGAAACAGGAATATGATATTGACAGAGAAAAAGCATGGTTGTGACAAAGTCATTGCTGTGACTTAGAACTACACACACACACACACACACAAACACACACTCGCACACACAAAAAATCACAAAAACTCACATATCGGTACTCATAAAACCCACATATCACAGAAAAAGTGGGATCATTCGTCTTCCACAGTCTTGGAAAAAGAAGTCAAACTCAATAAGTTAGAACTTAGTGGCAGTAGTTAAGACTAGAGTAGACATTTGTTATACTGTTCATTATTGTCTGTCCGTCCACTCCGTGTTACATATGTACTTGCAATTAGCCTACGGGCAAGAATTTGCAATAAACTTTTCATAAACTCACACACACACACATACACCATGTACACACATCAACCTATCAAAAGCATAAGCACAAATGAAAACAAAGCAAAAAGCCACAAACTTCTAAAAAAAAAAATTAAAAATTTTTTTTTTTCATACTTACACTTAAGCACAGTTTTATACTTGATGATGGGCTCTTCCGATGCCTCTCCGTCCCTCCCCTCCCCATCCTGCTCCTCCCTATGTTTCTTATAATGGGCCACTCCGGCATCCAACATCGCGTCAATGTCGATGTCTTCATCATCCGAGATGTCATCGTTGCCATGGTAACGATCCTCCACATCCACTGGACCGCTTCCTTTCTCCTCCTTCTCAGTGATCTCGAATTCATCGATGACGTCGAATTCTAAACCGTCCGGACCCCCCACCCCTCCGAGCCTGGTATGTTTGGTTTCACCCAAGTTCAAGTCTTTACCTCGTGGGTTTTTCTTTTCGTCAGAAGTTTGTGTCGTTGTTTCTTCGCCATTTTTGGTTTCAGGTTTTGAACTTGCCGTCTTAGTTTCACCAGTTTGATCCGGATGATCTTTAAGTTTGACATTTGCGTCTTCTGAGCCATTGACGCCCGTCTTAAGTTTTTTGGTCGGAGGTTCGAGTATCTCTTCCTCCATCATGACGTTTCTATTGCAGAATAATTCCCACTTACTTTAGAAGTTCATACCAACATTGCACTTTTAAGTTTTAAGTTTAAGTTATTATAACATCCCATTCCAAATGACTAGTAGCTCTATATATCCATTGCACGGTGGCTCGAAAGGAAGAATGTTAAAGTGTTGGTTCCTTTGTGTCAGTGGCAATCTGGAATGACAAAAAATTACAGACATTGAGACAATGACATATATTGTACACATGTGCAATGTCAAAGGTGAAGGCCCCTGGCTTGTAAACAGTTCTCATCTTGACATTGCCTTGATTTGCAAAACAATGTCCAGACAGGTTTTGTTGATGTCTCAGGGGCCTTCACCTTTGACATTATCATTACAATTTATAATGTCGCTGCACATGCATACTCAGACAGAAGTGTGAAAGAGCTATCAATTGTGGCTAGGGTAAATGTTGATTTTAGAACTTAAGGTTCTGCTTCTAATCCCAAGCAGGTCTCAAGTCAAGGTTTGGTTGGTAACTTGAAGGCAATTTCTTTTCTAACTGAACAAAGGCCTTTGGTGACAACGTCATGGACAATTCATAATACACATGTGTAGATTTCCAGATGGGATCTTTTGACTTCCACAATACATCCATCATAACAACTAAAATACATTATCTAAACGAATTTTCAGCATTATCCGCAAATATATGAGTTTAATTAACTTTCCCTGGAAAATCCTCTGCAAAAGATTTTCATCACAAAAATCGTGCCGACTTTACTGACCACTAAAATCTACAAAACCGCCTTTTCCAGGCCAAAATGTTTGCTATACCGACTCCTCGCTATCACTGGATAGTTCAGAACGGTCTTGATCTTGAACTGATAGCTTTCAAGGTCAGAAAAACGTAATTAAGGTCATATTTACCTGCTACGATCATCACTGCGGCCTTCCGCAGACTAAACCTGCTCGCACTTCCGGCTATGACGTCATTTCCGCCATATTCTTATTGCACCGCATCTTGTTTTACTTGAATTACAAGTAAATTTCCGAGCAACTCACGATACTTTAGACAGGAACATTTATTTGTTTCTATTTTGGGAACGATTCACTACTTTATTCCTTGTGACCTAGTTATTTTGGGTCGAAGGTTAAACGGCAAAGGTCAAAAGAAGAGTGCAAGTGGGAAGAGGTTTTTCACGTGTTTTGAAGGCAATCAGGTGAATTTCATTACTTTATCATTAACTAGGAGATCCCTTTGGATTTTGAGAATGACACTGATGAATATATAATGCCTCTGTAGTTCTTAAAACATGGACTGTAACTCCTTGGAAAAGTTTACGTGGCAGAAACACACTGAATCCAAACGGTTGTTTCTTTGGATCCTTGCTTGGATAGATAAACAGATTAAATTTGGTCTCCTCTCTTGTCACCACTGCTTGGCTGATCGCAATGTGTGTAGTAAAGTTATGTGCTCAGTGCATATTGCATACATTTTAATCAATTAAACAGATGTACTTGTTGGATCGAGGACGCTGCATATGAACAAGAAAATCGGGTAAATCTGTACATGTATTTCTGAGCTCCAGTGATGGAGGGGGGGGGGTATAAACAGACAATCAACAAGCAGATGTACTTAGCTCTCTCCAGGTACATCGAGAGTACGCACAGACTCGATGTGCTCTCCTAGAAACACTTCCAGCAGCGCGCAAGCACAAGCCACCAAGAGTTAAACACCTAGAGAGACATCAGCCTCGAATGAACTAAGCGTAACACAGCACCAAGAGACCACGTCTAGCGATATAATAGACGTTAAACAAGGACAACAACAACAACAACAATCACTGTGACGTTTAAGACACCTAGGATGCAATGTGATTGTGAAGAAGAACCAGTCAGAATTGCTTAATCTACAAAAATAGCTCTTTGTTATTATATTAAGCTGCATGTAGTACTAGTAGCTTAAAACTCTGGAACTTCAGTGGAAGGACGTGTTTGCTTGTACATGTATAAAATAGCCATATTATTATATATGATAAGCTAGTTCGGAGTTGCTACTACGCATGTGCAGTGTCAAAGGTGAAGGCCCCCGGCTCGTATACAGTGCTCGCCTGGACATTGTCTAGATTTGCATAACAACTGTCTAGATTTGCATAACAACGCCCTGACTGGCTTTGTTCACGTCTCGGGGGCCTTCACCTTTGACACTGCAAATGCGTAGTAACAACTCCAAACTAGCTTATATACATGTACAAACAAATGCACCCTCCTAGAGCCGCCACAGCTCAGTAAGGTATACGATACATGTACAAATGTAGAGTGCTCGCCTTGCACACGGTAGGTCGTGAGTTCGAACCCCGGCCGGGTCATACCAAAGACTCTAAAAATGGTACATACTGCTTTCTCTGCGTAGCACTCAGCATTTGGGAAAGAGTATGGAAGTTAAACACACATCACTACCAGCGGACCAGCCCCCTGCTGTAGTGACTTGCAAAAATGTGTGTGGCCCAAGGGCTATAGAAATGGAGATGGGCACCACCCCTATGCGTCTTTTCAAGACGCCCGGGTCACTACAAATGTACTACTAGTTTTCACAAAAGATGTTTCGAATGTTATTCCAGTTCCCGGCCACCATGAAGCTGTACTGTCTGTCCGGCCACCCCAACCTGCCCTGTCTGGTGCTCAAGTTCAAGTCCGTCACGGTCATGCTGGACTGCAGCCTCGACCTTACCACGACCTTCAGCTTCCTGCCCCTCCCCCTCGTACACAGCGCAAGACTCGCCAAACTCCCCTCCTGGGTACCTAAAGACGCCGACGCAAGCGACCAAGACACGCTCAAGACGTTGAAGAAGGAACTTAAGGTATCTTGTCAGACTTATTAAAGCTGAATGTATTTTGCTTAAATATAGATGTTTGTATGTATTTTATCTGTGCAAAATAAGGAATGTGTTACCTCAAGTAAAAAGAGCCTGCAATTCAGCCAACAGGCTGTGAAATGCTTAAATCAATATGTTCAATAAACCATTCTATCATTTATTCATTAATTCACTCACTGACTCATTCACTCACTGACTCATTCAGTCACTCACTCACTCATGATCCCTCATTCATACACTCACATTCACTCACTCATTTGCTCATTCATTCATTCACTCACTCATTCACTGAGGCTGTGAAATGTTTTATCATTCATTCATTCATTCATTCATTCCACCCCAGGAGTGTGCTGGCCGTGTGTTTGTGGACAGCCCCCCTGAGGTGGGGATACCTGAGGGCGGGTTGCTGGACTTGTCCACAGTAGATGTCATCCTGGTATCCAGCTTCCAGTGTATCTTAGCCCTGCCCTACATCACCGAGTACACAGGGTTCAATGGTATTACATACAAACTTCTACTTCTTCTTGGTATCAATGTTATTAGTTGCATTCATCATTAGTCCAGGCTAGCTTGAAAATCCTGAGACATAACAATTGTACAACGGGCTATCGTAAAATTTTCACAGGCTTTTTAAGCTTGTCTGGGTACTATCCTCAGTAGTGACTGCTACCTCATTTCGCTTTGTGGTTAGCAAGTGAAAAGATATTGAGACAGCGGTTACCACAGAGGATGGTACCTAGCCTGGGCTATTTTCAATCCAACAAGGGTGGGTCTAAAGCAATTTTTTTGTAACAAGGCAGCTAAATTTTTACAGGTCATCACGACTAACCCAAAAAAGCCCTCAGTTTCTGATTGTAGGACAATCATACGATGAATGTGATCAGGCCCTAGAGCTTGTTGGTGAGTGCTTTATATTGTGTATGGAAATTATGTGCAAAACTCCAAGACTTACTATGACATTTTGTACGTTGCGATGACAGGTATGATCTACGCGACGGAGCCGACTGCCCAGATGGGTCGTCAGCTGATGGAGGAGCTGGTCCATCACACCGAGAGGGTCCCCAAGACGCGCACTGCCAGCAAGTGGAAGGAGCCGGGCGTCTTTAAGACTCTGCCTGCTCAGCTGAGAGATGGGCTGAACCCTGCTGCACTCAGAGACTGTTATGGGCTACATGACATCAACTCTGCACTGTCAAAGGTAACTGGAAAGTTCTGTACTGGCATGAAACTTTAGAATTAGAAAGATAGAATCTGTAGTTTTTAGTAGGCTAAGTGTGTCTACACATGTATGGCATGTAAAGGCAATTTGGACACAACCCAGCAGCTCTCAGGAACTACAATGGGCTACATGAAATCAACTTTGCACTTTCCAAAGTAACTGGAAAGCCCAACACTTTTAATTAGAACATCTTTTGCTTGTAGTTCTGCGAATTACTCTGCATATAGAGTACAATTTCAGGGGTTTAATTCTTGTCACTATGTGCACGTGCTTCCTTGGATATTAAAGAATGATACAATATCTATCTCCCTTTATCCAGATCCAGTTGGTTAGCTATGCTCAAAAGCTAGATATATTCAGAGCCCTCTAGCCCCTCAGCTTTCAATCGTTCATTCGTTCATTCGTTCATTCAGTCACTCATTCAACACTTTATCTTCCTTCACCAGGTGCAGTTGGTTGGCTATGCGCAGAAGCTTGACGTGTTCGGAGCGCTGCAGATCATGCCCCTGAGCTCAGGGTACTGCATCGGGAGCTGTAACTGGCTGATCCAGTCCCACTACGAGAAGATCTCCTACATCTCCAGCTCCTCTGTCCTGACTACACACCCACAGCCGATGGTGGGTACTAAAATGTATCCGTTTGTTTGTTTCTTTGAACCAGGGAAATCTCCAGGACCCATCCCTTCGTCCATGGGAGGGAAAATTTGCTTGTTGGGATGGACAAAAATTCCACCCAGACCATTAAAAAATCTGTATTTTTTTAATGACAAATTTAACACACAAAAAATCAACAACATGGGCTCCCAAACAATGAGTGGGGCAGAAAAAAGATTAAAGCTGGAGACAGCCCTGTTAACTCAAGACTCAAATGGGCCGCTTTTCATTAACATGTACAAAGTACAATGTACCTGTAGTTTGATATTTGGTTGATAGTACTGAAATTAGTCATTGTGTGTGTTTCCAGTCTAATATTATTACTTACTTGTACATGTGCATATATGAAAAAAAAAGTTACTCTAGCAATTCAACTCCATTGATTATGATTTTGGAAATGGTCGTACATTTCAGGTACTATCCATGTGCATATAGTTACAAGTTAATCTGTCTTGTTGTTTTGACATTTTGCCTTTTTCTCCTCTAACTGCAGGACCAGGGACCATTACAGAACACTGATGTTCTCATCCTCGCCGGCCTCACCCAATCCCCGACCGCCAACCCTGACAGCATGCTCTCCGAGTTCTGCAGCCACCTCGCTGTCACGGTCAAGAACGGGGGCAGCGTTCTGGTACCCTGCTACCCCTCGGGCGTTGTCTACGATCTTTTCGAGTGTTTGGCCGTGTTTTTGGACAGTTCAGGGTTGATGCAGCTGCCTGTGTATTTCGTCTCACCCATGGCGGACAGCTCGCTGGCGTACTCAAACATCTTCGCGGAGTGGCTCTGTCAGAGTAAGCAGAGTAAAGTCTACCTCCCAGAAGCGCCCTTCGTCCACGAGGAACTTAAGACGATCAGTCGTCTTAAGGTGTTTCCGAGCGTCCACGGAGACTTCAGCAGCGAGTTTAAGACGCCTTGTGTCGTCTTCGCTGGTCACCCGTCGCTACGATTCGGTGACGGCGTTCACTTTATGGAGATGTGGGGACAGTCCAAGGCAAACACTGTCATCTTTGTCGAACCGGATATCCCGTACTTGGAAGCGTTAGCGCCGTTCCAACCCTTGGCCATGAAGGCAGTCCACTGCCCGATCGATACAAGGCTGAGCTTCCAACAAGCGAATAAGATCATCAGTGATCTTAAACCTCTTCACGTGGTTCTTCCGGAAAACTACATCACGCCGCCGCCATCTTTACCGCAGCGGTCAGATCTCGTGCTCGAAGCGGACCCCCCGCCAACGACGTACCAACGAGGCGAAGTGTTATCCCTCCCAATCAAGAGAATGTACGAGAAAATCGAAATCACGCCCGAGCTCGCATCCGCTCTTGTTCCGTCGGAGATCCGGCAAGGGGTAGCGGTTGCCTCGGTGACGGGCATTCTCGAAGCGAAGGATAATAACTACGTCCTGCAGTCAGTTCCCAAACAGCCAACCGCAGGGCCCGGACAGAAACGGAAGCGGGAGGACAACGCAGACTTCGCGCCGCCCAAGCCGCACGTTTGGGGCGCAGTCCAGGTCTGTTTGTTTGTTTGTCTATTTGTTTGTTTTGTTGAGATCTCCAGTAGTGTTACATAGAGAAACACTATTCTACCTGGAGTCCACTTACATATTAAATTAAATGAAATGTAGATAACTCAAACTTATACAATTGGTAAACAAAAAAAATTATACAAGATCAAATGTAGCGAACTTAAAAGTGAGTAGGAGAAGTCAGTCTGAGAGGTCAACATATTGATACTGGAAACATAATCTGGGTATTGTATGCAAAGAAGTTGACAATTGACATTAGAATATAAATTAAGAAAAAGGAATAAATGAATTGAGCATGAATGTAAATCTATACAGAAGAAGTACAATCAAAAGTAATCATGACAAAACATAAAATATGATAACTTAAATATACATGTATATAATAGTCAACCATGATAGTTAACATAGAACTGTCACATGTACAGTAGACTAGTAGATAACTATTTCAATTTCCATGTATCTCCATGTACATTTGTACTTGTTTGTCTGCAATTAGCCTCTGTGCATGAACTTGCAACAAAGTTATTATAATAACTTGAATATACTGTTTACAGGTGGAACAGTTTGTACAAGATCTTGAGAAGAACGGAGTCACGGACGTGAAAGTTGAAGACACGCCGTCGGGACACATCATCCACCTGCAGTCAGAGGACACCCTGATTCAGATCGAGGACGGATCCACGCACATCTTCTGTGAGGGCAACGAGGAACTCAGGATCAAACTTAGAAACATCCTCCTCAAGTGTCTGTCCAAGTTCTGAGTCTGACTGGCTAACATTCTAAAAAAAATGTATTTATATTTTCAGCAACTATTTTGGAATCAAAAATCAAGGGTCAAACTTAGAAACATCCTCCTTAAGTGTCTGTCCAAGTTATGAGTCTGAGACTTAAAGTTTCCATTCAGAATAGTGTCTGTAAGATTAGCTTTAAGTATAACACAAATGTATATATTTTTTCAGTTTATGAAAGAAACATGAAGAAATTGGTTTGCATAACCTGAAAACAGGGAACTTGGAATGATGCTCAGAAGCAATGTTTAGTGTCCCAAGCTTTAATTTCCAGTGTTTCTCACAAAGGTCTTTTTCTGTAAAACTGTACCAAAACTTGAGTACTACATTCCCACATGGCGTAAAAGGCGTCATGCATAAAACATAGACTATGACTAAGACTAGAACTCTGTATTAACCTTAAATACACTCTAAACTGCCCAAGCTCTAAGTCTTGATATTTCCCTGTCAAAATAGTGTATGTAGTGGTCTTGATGTAACAGACATATTTTTGTAACCTTTTCTAGCATGGTTTTGGGAATCCGATGTACATGTAAATATTTGCCAAGTGTGCAACTGTGTTTTATACTTACTTACTTATCCCAGTACTTATGTTTAATAGCCTCCAAGGAAAGAATTTGAATACTATGTTAGGAAAGAATATCTCTTATAGTCAAGATGATACATGTATCACTACAATAAATAGGTGAGACTGAATTGAATGTTTTAAAACTATTTATTCTGTACCTTTTACTGAACTTAAATCACACCAGCTCAAAGCAAGTACAAAACATTGTAGAGATCATTTTACACAACATAATCTGGATAATATGATGATGGCACCAATCTGTATTTTTTTCCTAGGCCTTTTCCTACAATGTCTTCCTTGAAGTTGAACAATTTTCTTCTTCTGTCATCTTTTAAATTAACCTTCTCCCTATCAAAGTTGATTTCATCAAAGTTGATTTCTTGTATCAAATTTGTATTGCTTATTACAATATAAGGCAGCAGGGAGAGGTTTAAAAGTACATTGTAAATCCATTCCTTAGCAGTCATTAATGATACATCATTCTACATTTTACAATTTAGAAATTATACCAAAAATCATTACGCTGAACAGCAGACACAATTCATCTTCACACATCTAGCCTGGATAGTGTAAAATATCCACCTCAAGTTGAGAAAACATCAAATGTCTTAAGTGTATGAACATTACACATTTTAAAGCAACGTCTTGCAGCAACTTCTTCTATAAAAATTGTGTATATTTCTACACAAAGTGTCTTAGATTTCAAAATCAACCATCGCAAAAGTAGCCTTGCTACCATCCTCCGTAGTAACCACAGAGATAGAAAGCAAAAAGATTGAGGCAGCGGTTACTATGGAGAATGGCTCCTATCATCATCATCATCGTTCATCCGGATTACTCCGGTGGGATACAGTCAATAAAGTTCTTCCAGTACAATTTGTCCTTCATGGCGGAAAATAACTCAGAACCTGAGAGTCCAGTGTCTCTTTCGATCAATGTCATTAAAGTTGTCTTCCAACCCTTCGTTTTCCCTCAGGTAGCCACTGCATTAGTCGCCCAGCAGGCTCTTAGGCTATCACAAAAGATCAAAATGGTAAGTTGCAGCATTTCATGACCATGCATTACAACTCGTTTCTTTTATTACTTCTAATGTCCTTCATTTAAAGTTTCACTGTAAATATATAATATAAAAGTCTACCTCTCATAGAGATAAAATCTATACATTTCATTTCAGAAATACCTGATATATACATACTGGAAAAGTACATGACCATCAGAAAGGCATATTCTAATTCAACGTAATTTAACAACAACATTCGTTCTTTAATCAAATATCTCTGAGATATGAATCAATTAAGAAATTCCTGATATATATACATACTGAAAAAGTACAAATTCTTAAACTCTTTAATAGAAATGTGCCATTAGAATGTAGCAAACTCTGAACTACATTCAAGCATAAATTGAGGCAATACATTTGATTTAAGATTCACAAGCATAATTCACAATTTGTATCAAACAAATTGACAATCTTTTTACAGCATAGTAGGGATGATAACTCATCTTGTAGCTTAGCAATGTCTTATATCCTCCCACATGGCACAAGCTAAATCATCTCATAGTCACAGAACTCTGAATATTATTTCACTGAAAACCATGCATTTCTATTTGCATTTCAGAGAATCTTACGACAAAACACAGAATTTCTATTGACAAACCTTTAAAAAATTTTCTCTTCTTTGAGCTTAAGACACTGATGAAAAATGCCACTGATTCAGAAATACAAATAGAAATACTTAACAGATATCCACTGGTAAACCTTCAGCATGCTAAGGTAGCTGTTTGGCACCAGATTTTCATTTGTTATGCCCGGTTTAGGCAGTAAGAAGAAGGTTAAATCATCAGTGAAAATACGCTCTCTACCTTAAAAGGTGAGATTTTCGCAGTGGTTTTATGTTTGTTGTCTCAGTAACCTGTTCACTGCTAACTTAAAACCACTGCAAACATTCAACCGTAGCAGCAAAACCCCGTACAGCAACTGCTAACCTAAACTGACCGCATTTAACACTCCATTTTCTCTCTACCGTGAAACTAAGGTCTCTAACGATTCTCCTTTCACAGTTTTCTATGTGACCAGAGTGGCTGTCTCTACATCCACATGCTGAGCTAGATGGTTGAGCAATTTTTTATAACTAACCGGTTCCTTCTCACAAACTTTACACCGGTAAGTTTGATGGTCCTCGCCCTTTCCATAGTGCTTCCTCAGCGCCCCCTTGCTTTTGGGCTGATAACTGCAGCTTAGGCAAACAACGGGAGCTTGAGTCAGGTGGACATAAGCGACATGGCGGTGAAGAGTTTGGTTGCTTCCTCCGGAGTATTCACAATGAGGGCACCTGTAGTCACAATGAATAAATAGGACGTTAAATGGAGGTCCTGTGTTTGAAGATAGCCACACCGGTACCTCGAGCATGAAAAAGAACCCACCACACTTATCAAAAAGAGTAGGGGTCCTTCCCGGTGTGAGTGGATCAAACACAGGTGAAAATGAGTACCTAGCTTCAGTTAGGGGAGTCCCTCGGATAGGACGTTAAATGTAGGTCCTGTGTTTGAGGACAGCCACACCTCGAGCATGAAAAAGAACCCGCCACGCTTATCGAAAAGATAAGGAGTCTTTTCCGGTGTGAGTGGATCAGATAAATCTGTTCAGATATGCAGCTGCTTGTGCTGTTTAGTACAAACCTGGTGTGTTACGCTAGCTCCACGACCCCATACCTTCGCAGACTAATGTTAGCCTTATCAGGAAGCATATCATAATTATTTTCCATAGCATGTATAGAACACAAGATATTGAACCCGGAAGTTCCACTGCAGTACCATACCAAGCCACTAGTGGGCCCAAAATCTTATCATTTCGAGTTCTCAAGAAGATCTAACCAACATACCAAATGTCATGACAATCAATCAAGGCATTCTCGAGTTATCGTGACACACACACACACACACACACACACACACACACACACACACACACACACACACACACACACACACACACACCCAACACACACACACACACACCCAACACACACACACACAAACAGACACACACATGAATGCTGACGAAAACATAACCTTCTAGGCAAAGGTAACAAACCTGAAGGGTTTCAGCCCGGTGTGTGTGCGCATGTGGACCACCAGGTTTGACTTAATCGCCGTTCGATGCCCGCACTCGCCACAGATGAAGGGGAGATGACCGGTGTGTTTGGTCATGTGGACATCGAGGCAGATCTTCTGGACAGCGCTGTGCAGATTCAGATTTTAATGAATCTACATGCTATGATTATGAATGAATGACTGGTTTATTTCAGTGATAGAATCACAATAAAATTGCATGTAATCAATTACATGCAAAACACTAATGATTTACAAATACAGAATCTCTTATGTACAGACAATTGTGTCATACATTAGAATCACCCGTACTTGAATTCAGGAATACACAATTCATGATAGAAAATAATCAAATTCCCACACCAATGCAAGTTAAGACAAATTTGAAGAACATCATAATAACAATTAGAGTTATTGTTATGAGAAGTAGCCTTGTTTCAAGATGTGTAATAATCTGACCTTAAGTCTTTTATAATGTAAAGCACTATCAAAATAGAATTAAGCATTATGTTTCACAGAAAGTGGAATAAAGGATAGCCAATAAGTGAGGGCCTGCATGCCCCTTTTACGTAGAGCGTAATCGGCCGTTTTAATTTTACGTAGAGCATTGCCGACCACTCCATAATTTAGCGTAGAGCGTAGAGAGGCTTTTCTGAATTCAGCGTCGAGCGTAGGGAGGCTTTCTGAATGTAGCGTATTACGTAGCCGGCCCTCCAATTTAGCGTAGAGTGTTGTTGGGACCCCCCCATGCAGGCCCTCATAAGTAGGTAGTACCTGTAGTCACACAGATCACACTTGTAAGGATGAAGCCCTGTGTGTCTCCGCATGTGTTTCTCCATCTCCGTTTTGAGAAACGAGCGATACCCGCACTCCGCACACAAGAACGGTTTCTCCTTTCTGTGACGCGATATGTGCGCGTCCAAACTCCCCTTAGTCCTTGCGGAGTATTCGCACGTCGGACACTTAAAAGGGCGGTCGTCCGAGTGCACCTTAAGGTGGTTTCTTAAGACAGATTTGGCAGCGAACGACTTCCCGCACGTCTGACACCTGAAGGGCCGTTCCGAGGAGTGGTGGTACTTAAGGTGCATCTTGTAAGCAAACTGTCTTGTTGTGGTGTAGCTACACTTCTCGCAAGTCAAGACGTCTTCTTGGGAGTGCATCTGGATGTGTTGTTTCATGTTGCCTTTATGCCAGGTGCTGTATTCGCACAGCGAGCAGTACTGCACAGAGATGTTGGGGTGGTCCTGCACATGGTCTAGCAGCTCCTCCTTGCTGTTTGTTGTGAAACTGCAGGAAGGACATCGGCGAAGGCGGGTGCTGGTTCCCTCCCCCTTGGTGGTGGATTTCTTCACAGGAGAGATGGGTTGTTTCTGATCCTTTTAAAGGAAATCAAGACCAGAAGTTAGTTTTTCCTGATCATATATGCCTTGATGAGTTCAAATTAGAAATTGACGTATGTATGGTCCTAGGTAAATGTATACTATTTTTCTCTTCATTATCACGTCTTCTCAACTAAGAAAGTTTTTCATTAAAATTTTTGTTCTTGCATCCATATATGATAAATATACACTTATTACAGAAAATTCGGAATGGTTGAAGTTTGTGAGACTTTTAAGGACCTGACTTGGCCAATCGTTTGGTGGTCCTTTGGGGAACTTTTCCCATTGACAAAGGCATGGAGAATCCATTGTCTGTAGTAACCACCTGTCCACATAGACCAGATTTTATCAGTCCCCATATGGGTCACAGGTCTTCTTGGGCAAACTGCATAAAATACAGTTTTGTTTAAAATTTCGAACTTTTTGGTTTAAGCCTTAACACACAAGCGTACCCCTACTTTTCGTGTGGCCAAACGCATGAAGGAAGCAACAACATAACAACATATGCAGGTTCTGCTTTTAATCATGGGAACATGTAAAAAGTAAACATGCCCCTGCTGTCCCAACTAGTTCAACACTAAGTGGTTAACTAGGGTTTATACAAAAAGACAAAAACACTTAATGTACAGCACAATAAGGTAAATACACCCGCCACTGGATGACTTATGACTAAAACAAGCAGTTAGCCTAAAAGGGTGGGGAGGGGGGCGTTCCCAGATCTCGCTTCAGGTGCGGCAGTGTACAAATAGACGTTTACCTTCTCAAAAGTATTTCGTACGATTTCTTTAGCTACTCCTTACCTTCTTCGTTTGTTTCCTTGTCCTCATGGTGTAACCATAGATGCAAATTAGTCAGTTTTATATCTTAAAACAGGCAGCGCACATAAGTGCACCTGTAAACATACTATCTGCGAAGGCCGAAGCTTTAAGGTCAGAGGTTAGAAAGTAACCTGATTACCCACATATGCAAAGTATGTCCACTTGACGAGCTTGCATTGCCTAGTATTGTTTCTCTCTACGGAGTGTTGATTTAATTCATTTATTGCTCACGTGTACATTTTTGATCGAACCATGAGGTGACCTCGTGTTTTGCTTTATACCAGTGTTTTAACTCACTGCTTACAAACCAATATAGCAAGAGTATACATATGTAGAAAAGACGGTACAAATCAAATACAGGACCATCCTATTTGTACTTGATAAATTTCACGCGGGATGCTTTAAAAGTTGATACGAGTTTATGGTACGATTCACAATCAAAATTAATGACCCATTCTTGGAAATATCAAATCATGCCACCAACTGTTGGCCTGCGACATATAAGACCAAGGAGGTTAAGAATTTCAACCTCCTTGGTATCGATAAGACTTCATTTTTCTGAAGAAATCACAAAAGTTCTATCCCATTTATTGACAAGATATCTGACTAAATCTATAAATCACCTATATTGGACAAGGTTGAAAACAGAAGTAGCGTAATTATCCTTAGAATATCATCTAAATATATATACAGTGTTCTCGCCAGGCCTTTTCAGCATAGGGGCCCCCTATGCTGTGATCTGGGCCCCCTATGCTGTGATCTGGACCCCTATGCTGTGTTTCAACCAGCATAGGGGTGTTTCTTTCTGGGACAAACCTTGTGACCCTTCATAAATGTTATAAAAAGTTCATATTTGGCTTTAGAATGAGGCTGTGACAGAGGAAAAACTCTACTTCACAAAATTTATCCCTCAAAATGCATGAAATAATGTCTCATTGGATTATGAATTTACAAATTTTCCGGGGGAAAATGCCAAACTCCCTACTCTGGTCATGTCTTCAGCACTCCACGCGTTACTTGCACCGTGTAAAGTTGGCCTTCTGTACCTGACCCCTATGCTGTGAAAAATTCTGGTGAGAACACTGATATATATAGAAGTAGATTCGTCTACAAGCTATGAATATTCATGTCTTAAGTTCATGCTCTTCAGGTGGTAGCAACACACAGGTGAGATCTTCTAGCTATAGCACGTGCCATTTGCTTACATTCAAAATTCTCAAAATTATATACGTTCACGTGATGGCCACCTATGGTGATCGATTGGTCACGACAATAAATGCTTTTATTAAGTCATAGATGTATCTTAATACACTTACTTGGGAATACGCGTCTTGTATAGAAGATATATTAATAAAAGGAGTGTTCTCTCATCAGGTGTAAAATTAAAGAAAGTGTTGTAAAATAGAGTTATCATAGCTTATAATAAATTAATATCTCAAATCGAAATATATTCTTTTACCAGCTTGAAAGTTCATCTATGTTGGTAGAAATCATTCTGAAACAAGTTTTAACTGTAATTTCCAACACGAAAATTGGAAAGTCAAGGTTGGTGTTGTACAGTGGAAAACTTGTGTAAGTCCAATTTTTGTGTTGGAAATTACAGTTGAAAATTGTTTCAGAATGATTTCTACCAACATAGATTAACTTTCGAGCTTGTAAAAGAATCTATTGGAGATATTCCTTTATTACAAGCTATGGTAACTCTGTTATACAACGCTTTCTTATTGTATATTTCTACCAACGCAGATGAACTTTCAAGCTGGAAAAAGAATCTATTGCGATTGGAGACTTGTTTCCGAATGATTCTTTTACCAGGTAAATGAAACTCATGAATATTCATGTACGTAGGCTACGCAGGTGAGCTCCTCAGCCAGGTGATAGACCAGGTGAGGAGCAAACACACCTGGACCACGCCCCCTTGTCTCCTATAAAGGCGGCACGAGATCTCTGTTCGTTCATTCCCTTCTGCGCGGTGTTGTAGGAAGGTATCAGTGCTCCAGCATGGCGGGCACGATGTGGACAGTCCGCGGCGTTTGCGTTCTTCTATGTCTCGGGGTTGTGATCGGCTACCCCTCACGAGGTAAGAGTTCTTTGAAATACATTTCAATGTGTTTTACTGGTTTCCCATTTTTTGAAGAGTGTAGTTTTGTACCTCTCCAAGATCAGCTACCCCTCACGAGGCAAGGGCTCTCAAAATCTACGTGAAACTTTGTCGTCTTGTATTTCGTGCAATGTGGATTTAAATTTTCCTTACCGTCAGGTTGTACTGAAATTCTGCACGAGCCAAGATTTATTTTAAATAGATTTCCATGTGTTTTCCTGGATTGTGGTTTTAAAGAGTGTAGTTTTCTACCTCTCCATGCTTGGTTGCTCTTCAAGACGTAATCTATCAGGTATCTGAGCACTTGAATTTATCCCTGACTCAAAACGCGCAGGAAACTTTCTAGAAACCAGGGATGAAGCGTTTGATTTGGTTTGCATAATTGTTCAAAATAGTTTTGTTTAGATGTTGGAAAACCTCTCGTATGCCGTCGGATATGTTCTTGTACGAAGAATTTGCCATTCTGGAAAACTCTTTACTTTCATCAGCATTGTTCCAAGAACTGCTCTAATATTTGTACCGTATTTCAAAGAAATTACCCCCGGTCGCTGTTCATAAATCGTGCATTTAACTCTGTGTTGTATACAAGTAACTTAAGTTAAAATGTCTTTTTATCTATTTTACAGGCAGCAAAGCCAGAAACTTCATTGACGAGGACGAGCTCCGCACCATGCTGACCCGGCTGGTGAGGACCCGGGACGTGGACAGACTCCTGCACCAGAACGAGCAGCGAGATCACTCGGGCGAAGGGTCCGGGGAAACCATCGTGGTAGAGTTCCCCGGAGAAGGTAAAAATTAAGTCGTATTGGTGTCAATGTAACGAAAATGCAAGCCATCTAGAATTCAAATCGTATCAATGGCCATGTGCTTTGAAACTTCCTATTTTCTGCAAGCGTTCTCGCATATTAAGAATATTTCGATGAAAATCTTTTGTAAGTTTGATAACTTACCAATTGCATTCAGTACCCGACAATTTAAAACCAGTCCCATATTCGTATAACACATTTTGGCCTTGCACTAAATAAATACTCTAGCATCATTCATTACTTTTATCAATACTTTGAAACTTCCTATTTCCTGCAAGCGTTCTTGTGTATCACAAATGTTTCGATGAAAGTCTTTAGTAGCTTTGATAACTTAGCAATTGCACTCTGTACCTGACAAGCTAAGACCAGCCCCATATTCGTATAACACATTTTGGCCTTGTACTAAATGAATACTCTAGCACCATGCACGTGTATCTCCTTGCCTCATGCTGTTTTTTTTCTTTTTGTTTTTATTTCAGTGAAAGAAGGCTCTGGCGAGGGAAGCGGTGAGACAGGCGGTGCCTTTGAAGGATTCCCTGGCGACTGTAAGTTTGTGTATGAATAACTTGGGATTTGTCGACTGTTTTGTTTTAGTCCATAAACGTCGTTGTTCTCATATTAGCTAATTTCATCTGCTAGTCGTTGCCCTATCCTATTCTCTGCACATCTTGCTTCATTGTGAAGTTTTGGCTTTGTTTTACTTCGCTTTTTCGACACTTTTACTACGTGAAAGTCGTACATAGCTCCTAATATTCACTGATATCAGCAAATCGTTGTCCTATCCTATGCAGATCTTCCTCCATTCTCACGTTTTTGCTTGGTTTCTTGTTTTTTTATTTTTTTAAACAACATAAATAACAGACAAGATGGCAACGTACTCAAGTTAATAAAACTTATATTAACGCGCCATCATACAAAACAGGAATGTATATAACGTTAAACAGTTCTTGTTGGCTTCAAACTAGCTATCTCAATGGTTTGTATCTTGTCAACAACTTTTCCCCCGAACTTTTACTCCACTGCATCTATCAACTCATCATCATCATCATCATCATCATCATCGGTCGGTCGCGCAGCGGCCGATCACACGCCTTCTCCACGTCTTCCATCAACTATGACAAACTAGCGCCCTTGTTTGTCTTTTCCTTTCCAGTGAAGGCTTATTACGGCGGCTACGGCGGCTTCAGTGCACCAGTCGAGGGCTCCGGAGAGGAAGGCAGTGGATTCATAGGAGCAGGTAAGCGTCTTTAAGAAAAATACAACATTTCTACATAGCCTCTACCAGGCCCCGCGGGATGGCTGGAAAAATAGTAGAAATTGGCCTTATAGAGTGAATAGTATGTCAAGGGAGTAGGCTAAGGAGAGGGTCCAATATGCCATCCAAACTGTACCCCTATAGCACTGACAAACAACTTTCATGTTTTTCTGTCTATTTGGCCAGTTTCTACTCTATCCAGCCGCCTCTGGAGCCTGTTAGAGGCTGCATTCTACAGTCCCATCTTGTTTGTTTTGTATTCGTAAGACTGGTCAGATATCAATACTAGAAGAATACAGAGTAAAGTTGAGGCATCGTGCTTAATTTCAACATCGTTCGTTACAGAGTTTTAAATCATTTGAACACTAAGACTAGAAATTTCGAACTTGTACGTAGAATAGAATCCAAATTAGCAATCTTTGTTACATCTATTTCGGATTCTACTCAAAGGTGCCTTTTGTCTTCGTTTCAGTGAAAGAGGGAGGCGAAGAAGGAAGTGGTGAAGAGCAAGAAGACGAACCAGTTCAACAGTGAGTATTTTCCCTGCATTTTCTAAATAAAATTCCTACAAATTCCAAAGACTTTTTGACTCATCTACCCATCAGATATGTTGAAGTGTGTGTAGTTCCTTCATGGTAACGGTTGCCATGGTAACGTTCTCCAGGTGCCCGGATGGAGACTTCATTTTCTAAATAAAATTCCTAGAGTTTCTTTGAAGATCATTCCAAAACTGCTAACTTTGTGACTCATCTACCCAGATGTGTTGTAGCTATAGCCTGTAGTGGCTTCCATGGTAACGGTTCCCATGGTAACGTTCTCCAGGTGCCCGGATGGAGACTTCATCTCGGCCAGCTGGCGCTGTGACGGAAGGACCGACTGTGATGATGGCTCGGACGAACAAGGCTGCGAAGGTGACTAATTTGATACATTGTATCTTTTTTGTCGCATATGTGACGTATCATATTACGTCTTGTGCCATAGTGGGTCACTCATTTTTCAATATTTCAAAACATTTGGAATGCATCCGTATTTCTGAACTTCCAAATCAATCCTGTAATATAAAGTAGCAAAGTTCAGGCAATACATTTGATTAAATTCATAAGAGTAATTCATAACTTAATTTAGAAGGTATCAAAAAAATTGACAGTCTTTTTGCAGTACGTACTCCATTTATAGGTATGTCAACTGTAGGAATACTGTATTTCTCATCTTCAAGCTTTGCATGTGTCTCAAATCCACCGTGTACCGTTCATTTTTCTTCTCATCTCTAATCTACTCGAAAAAGTTGTAAAACCTTAGCCTTGTAGTCTTTTCCAAATCTGCGTTTTTTTCCTGTAGCCTCTGTAAGACATGGCAGTTATCAGCTATTTTTGATATGTCTGCCTACAATAACAAATTTTGTGCCTCGTTCCCAGAGCTGTGTGAGGGCCTTGGTTACCCGGGTGACCGCGACTGCCGCTGTGCTAACTGCAAAGCGGACCGGCCATCCCTGAACTGCGCATGCCCGCCCAGCCAGTGTGAGGATATCCTAAAAGACAAATGCGACCGTAAGTAAAACCATATTTTAATTTTTGCCATCTTTACTCGTCTTTTTTGTGAGGGGAAACTATTTGTTTCCTTTTTAAATTGTTTACCTTTTGCAGGCCAAATTTTCCTATTGATAACTTAACGTTACCGTTATGCTTGACACAATAGCCAGAAGGTTTAGCCATTTACGATGTATTTTTCTTGTGGGTCTCAGTCTCTTGCATATAATTTTTGCAACTGACAAATTTTGTACTTGTAGAATATAATAGTAGTCATTTTAACTTTTTAGAATGTTCATTTGCCCAATATCGTAGCATTTTCTCCCCAGCTATTGTATGTTTCTGTCGATCTTCATTATATACTCTTGTCAACAGATTTCAATCTCTTTATAATTTACCCCCAGAACTGACTATCCTGACCGTGCCTCCGTTCGACATGGCCAACGCGGCCGTGAGGCACGGCGTCTCGGGCCGGGTCGTTGGCGGCGCCATGCGGGCCGACATGGTCTTCATCACCGACGGCTCCGCCAGCATCGGTACCTTCAACTTCGAGGAGATCAAAAAGTTCATGCGGCAGATGGTCGAAGGGCTCACCGTGTCGCTTACTTCATTCAGGTAAGCTAGATGGTTAAACTTGCGTTCAGTTCAACAAAACCTACACCTTTGTTACTATCAACAAGACTGCACCTTTAAATTCGGCTATACCTGAAGCATTTCTCGTATTTTTTCCATTAAGTCCCATTGCTGCTTTCAATGTCTAATCATGCTTTGGACTTGTCGATGATCAAATGATTAATGCACAACATCACTCAAAACAACATGCACATTATTGAAGATTGGACACACTACTAGATTTTAGCCGCGCAAACAATGCTTACTAGAAGCTATGAAAGCCTCTGGAAAGTGGTAAACATTTTTTTTTTAATTCTACGTTCTTTAATCTTGAATTTTCCAGGATTGGCGCTATGCAATTTGCTTATTCAAACCGAGAGGAGTTTGGGCTCGAAGATAACAGTGACAACGCCGGAGTTGACGCCGCTATCTGCGCCATTCCTTATATGGACGGACCTGGAACTTACACCGGGGAGGCCATCTTGTTCGCCAAGGACTACATGTTCGGTAAGGTCACGCCCCTTTACTCAACTTGACCTTGCTTTCCGGTACAGAATTCAAAGTAACGTAAAATCTTTCCATCGAGTTCATGTCATTCATTTGTAAATGGTTGATAAATTATAGATCAAAATTGTTCGGTGACAAATGTGTACTGTAAAACTTGTCAAACTTTACCTATCAAACTTTCCCTATCTGAACACAATCAACTTGCTCTTTTCTAAGTTGTTCGACCTACCTTTTCATTATTCTACGTTAATTTTTTCTCGTAGTACTCTTGACCTTCTGGAGTAAATATTCGATGTATTGTATCCTTTCCTGCAGCCCCGATTAGACCGGAAATACGTCACGTTGGCATAGTGATCACGGACGGAAAGACTTCGATCGGCGCCATGGACGTTGGAACCGCGTCCGGCTCTGCGCAGAGTGCGGTAAGGGCCAACTGCTACTCTACAAGCAGATACATGATTTCCGATAGTTTTTCTATGTGCTGAATGTGTAGTCTGTCGAGTCCTCCAAAGAATGGTTCTGTCCTTGGTACTGAATGTGTAGACTGTAGCTGTTGCATTTTATATTCACAAGTTGAAAGAATCGTAACTCAGGCTTGGTTACTACATTCGTTGCATAAACACCAAAACGTACACAAATGTTTTTTTTTAGCTTTACATTTGTTTTTTCTTTCATTCCCCTTGTTTCCGATACTTCCATTGTTGCTACATTCAAAAGTTTTATCAGAACGTTTTAAACTCTAACCTTGAATAGTTCATCAGGGTGCTAAATAAGTTTTAAATGTATGTATTTTGCTTTAATTCTCTACATGAACTTATTTCTCTATTTTGCACTGATACATTGAAGGTCATGTACTGTTCCAAAAGTTTGAAATTGTTGTCTCGTTCCCAGGGTCTCGTTCAAAAAATTGAAATTGTTATCTCGTTCCCAAGGTCTCGTTCAAAAATTTGAAATTGTTGTCTCGTTCCCAGGGCATCGTGCTGTACGCCATCGGGATCGGACTGATGAATGACGCGGCGTACAACGCGCAGCTGCAGGCCATCGCGGGGACTTCTGGGAAGGTGTTCCATGTGGGCGACTTCAGCGCGCTATCCGGCATCATCAGCGCCCTTCTGGCAGACATCTTCGCTCTGCCGCCACCCGCCCTCCGTAAGTATTTCAACTTTTGCGCAGTGGTTTTATACTGCGCATTTTGCGGTGACATCTCCGAGAATTCATCACAGCGTGCATCTTCTCTGTATGACTACTATGAAACGTTTATCTGCCAATCAAAACAGCCCCAAAAACCTCTCCTTTCTACCGCAAAATGAAATAGCGAAAGTAAATGACTTTACAAAATAGCGTTTTGCAACGTTACGTGAGTGGTGACTTTGAATGATAGTGTATTCATTTCAGAGAATTGCCTCCTTTTCATTTGACAGATTCTGCCCAAGTTTATGCAAATATCTGCTCTAACTTGTACTTGTGTTCCAGCGGTTCCTGCCCCGGCTCCGTATCCGGCTCCAGCCCCATATCCGGTTCCGGCTCCTGCTCCATACCCAGTTCCAGCTCCAGCCCCATATCCGGTTCCGTCTCCAGCACCACCTGCTCCGTATCCGGCCCCGGCCCCAGTTCCAGCTCCGGCACCATATCCGGTTCCGGCCCCAGTTCCAGCTCCGGCACCATATCCGGTTCCAGCTCCGGCACCATATCCGGTTCCAGCTCCGGCACCATATCCGGTTCCGGCTCCTGCACCGGCCCCGGTTCCAGCTCCAGCACCATATCCAGTTCCGGCCCCCGCTCCATACCCAGTTCCTGCACCTGCTCCGGTTCCGGCACCTGCACCATATCCAGTTCCGGCTCCAGCTCCGTATCCGGCTCCGGCACCATACCCTGTACCGGCACCGGCCCCAGTTCCGGCTCCCGCTCCATACCCAGTTCCGGCACCTGCTCCATATCCGATTCCCGCTCCGGCGCCTGCTCCTCCTCCTCCCCCTCCTCCACAGCCACTCCCTCCACCGCCCCCAGCACCCGCTCCTGTTCCGGCCCCTGCTCCTCCTCCTCCCCCTGCTCCGGTTCCAGCGCCTGCTCCATATCCGGTTCCAGCACCTGCTCCGTACCCTGTACCCGCTCCCGCTCCATATCCGGTTCCGGCCCCTGCTCCATACCCTGCTCCCGCTCCTCCCCCTCCTCCTCCCCCTGCTCCGGCCCCGCCACCACCACCACCCCCTCAGCCACTCCCTCCTCCTGCTCCGGCTCCTTATCCGGTTCCAGCGCCTGCTCCTGCTCCTCCTCCTCCACCACCCCCTGCTCCGGCTCCTTATCCTGTTCCAGCGCCTGCTCCGGCCCCTCCTCCTCCACCACCACCACCACCACCACAGCCAATCCTGCCTCCGCCTCCTCCCCCTCCTCCTCCACCACCACCACCACCACCACCACCACCACCACCACCACCACCTCCTCCTCCTCCTCCTCCAAGCGTGGAAGTCTCCTGCTCCGACAGCACCCTGGAGATCGACCTTGCCGCCTCGTCCTTCCCGACCGTGCGCACCTCCAACCTGCGCCTTGTGGACGCGGCCTGCCGAGCCACCAGTAACGGAACCCACATGATCATGAAGTCTCCACTTAACGCCTGCGGAACTACCTCCTACGTGAGTAACGTTTAATGTATCTTTTTTTTTGGCGGCACCTCAGGGTCTAGCCTTAGCATGAAGTCTTCGCTTAACGGCTACGGAACAACTTCCCACGCGAGTTAACATTTATGAATCTTTTAGGCTAGCTCCTGAGGCATTCCCAAAAACATTTTTTTTTCTAGACGTTCTCTTACTTGAGTTAAGAGAAATACTTTCTCTGTAATAGAACCGCCATCTTTTAGAACTCATATGACATCTTTTCTTAATCTTCTTACTATTTCTCTTAAATTTCAGGAAACACCTGACTACATCATTTACGACAACGTTGTGACCGATGAGTCTCTCGCGAGAGCCGGCGAGATTATCAGAGACTGCGGGTTCGAGATGAGGATCCAGTGCCAGATCCCGCGCAGACTCCAAGTGTCCGGAGACTTCGATCCCATCCAGGTCCCAGAAATGTAAGAGTCAAGCTTCCTCTTATTTCTGAAATTCGTTAAACGTGTTGCCATGACAACGAGCATCAGAGGATTTCATATATATGACTGGAGAAAAAAAATTGATTACTTTTCGTAAGTCTCTTAAATCTCAGGCTTAGTCTAAGATCTAATGTTTCATGATTCATTTATGGCCCCTTGTACAAAAGACATTTCTTATCTAAGACCTTCAAAAGCTTAATCAAGTTTGATATCCATTTCGTTCTTGTAGGTACGCCGCCGTTGGCACTGGTGACATCAACGTGATCATGCACTTCTGCACGGACAGCGTCTGCTCCAACTTCAAGCCGTACCCCGTCACCTACCGGGTCTGCGAACAGGTACGGAAACGCCCCGCCCCTTGGTCGTTGCCAAAATGTTCACTTCTGTATATCAGATTTGACCAGAATCCTAAAATTGACGATTTACACAAATCCTTCCAATCTTTGTATCGGTAGATCGTCTCAGTACTTTAACGTAACACGTGACAGATCAGCATATTCATCAACATGGTTGTTACTCTCTAATTGGGTGTTTAACCAGATGAAATAACATATTAGTTTTTTAGGTATTTTCACGTTAAAATTCCGTCCTTGAAATTTCTTTGAACTTCTCTTGACCCTTTGCCCTTGACAGGTTTACGTCGAAGTCCAGCTGTTGTCCTCTGACCCCGACCTGAGCATCTTGGTCCTGACCGGCGAAGCCACGCCCTCCATGTCGCGAACCGGCGGCCCTCTTTATGACATCATTAACCAAGGGTGAGTCGGGCGATCTGTAATCTACAAGCAGATGTAAGGCGTCGGTTCGTTTCTGTTCTATACCGTTTTGTCAGCTTTTCGAGATGACTTAGCTGACGTTAACAAGCTCAATTTGAAGCAAGATACGAAGAGGCTAAATCGTTAGTTCTTTTTCTAGCTGCTCTACTGTTCACGGCGGTTTGTCATTTACAAAACAGCAGCTTATATTATTGAAAATACTTTTTAGCTTATTCAGAATCAACGTTGGCAGCCTTTAGAAGCGTAACATTGCACTGGTGATTTCTCCATTCATACGTTATGCTACAGTTCGACATTGTGTCTTGGTTTCATTGCCTTCTACCCATAGCTGTGGAGTTGCATTGGTTTGTCTAAACATTATAATCTTAGTCTGATCTTCTATACTTTTGTATGAACGTAGTAAAACTGATATTATTTGTATTTCTTTCCTCCAGCTGCGGAGTTGACCCTACGTACGTGGTGTACCCGGCCCCGAACCATGCCGTCATCCGCTTCGGCTTCCAGGCCTTCAAGTTCGCCACGGACTACCCCAAGGTCTACCTGCACGCCGACGTCCTCATCTGCAAGTCGTCCACTGTCGGCAACCGCTGCTCTCAAGGTCAGGACATGTCTTAAAGACGTTCAGCACTTTCTTAAAACCTTACTACATTAAGATATAGTAGCATTTAACCTGTTTCCAGTTGCTTCCTTTGACCTCTTCAATGTTATCACCTGTAGATTAATATTTGTAAGGTGTTTATCCACCGCTGCTCTAAAGGGTGGCGGCCTTACTCAGACGACGTTCGTTAATTTGTTACTTTCTCATCTTAAGATTTGTACATTGTGTGGCACAGCTCATCGTCAGGTCATCTTGTTTAGTTTAATTTTTCGTATTTATGGTAGTCCATCCGTATCACCACCCTTCAACGTAGCAAACTGACTACTTGGTTAATAAGCTAGTTGATAAAATTCGTACACTTGGAGTGCAACCATGACCAACATCTTATACATTTTTCCTCTGCAGGTTGTGCCACTGCCGGTAGGCGGCGCCGCGACCTCGCAACGACGCCAGGCGTAGCCCTGTATCACGTGACTGCTCCAGCTCCCATGATCCTTTTCGACGACGTGGACGAGACTCTCGTTCCCCAATCGTAAGGTAAAATATACAACTTTTCAAATTTTCTTGATTTCTTTTGTCTCCACATGTTGCAATAATCATTTATCCAAAAAAAAAACCGCATCTTTTCCAAGTTTTGCACTGGAGACCCTTCCAAGCAGCCATCTTGGAATCTCTAACACATAGATTATTTCTGTATACAACGATATATATCCATTGCTGCCTGAGTTTTTGCTTCAACTATATTAAAATGATTCAAATTTCAGCTTGTTTTTTTAGCATTTTACCATGATCTTGTTTCTCTTTTTCCAGGTGATGGGAGAAAGTTCGACTGTTCGGCGGAGTCACGTGATCACATCCAACCTTCCTACGAGAATTCCGCGCAGCACGATTTGATGACGTAACCGCACGACTTGATGACGTAAACGAACAGTCGAACGCCTTGTAAATATTGTATAGTACAATGCCCTACCAAAAATGTATTTTACAAATGAATGAGAACGATTGAATATTGTGTGAAGATCTACGTGAATTTGAATAAATTATGCCACAACGCGTTAAACCTTCTGTCTGATGTCTTACCTACTAAAGTTATCTAGAGAGGTATCAGTGTGAACAAGATTGGTGTGAGTGGATGATTCTTGTGTGGAATAGACTGCATGGTCATGAGTTAAAGAGACGGAATGTATGAATGATTTTATACATGTATGACTCTCTATGCGCAGTTACTGACACTTAAGCCATATAGCTCACTTGGTATAAAGAGATTGCTGTTCCCGTCAAGTTAGATGATCGACTGTCCGAACTTGCCCCTTTCGCCATCCCGACTATTTCCCTTCCAGCCCTTTGTTCGTAGTAGAAATCAAACCACCTCAGATTTCTCATTCTCAGTAAACTTACTCAAATGACGCCGAGAGTTTTCTAAAAATCCGAATCGTCTTAACGTCTTTTGCTTGTTCGCCGCTTGTTAGAATTAGTTGATATCAGATCTTTAGATAGAAGTCAAAAGTGTGTTCAGTGCAAGATAAGCTTTGCCTGATAAATTGCAAGCTAATATACATGACACTTTGCCCGAATTCAAATTGCAAAAATAACTGTCAAATTGTTTCGTCATTTTGTTGGTAGTACCCCAGATGTACCAGAAAACTGTTAATGAACTGAGCTTTAGAAGGGCTTTGTTTTTGAGTCAGGGACTATACCTTGATTTGACTATTTATTGCTGATATCTTAAGTTAAAATTTCTTTTCATAGATTTATTCCTATATCAATGCATACTTGTTATGTGCATTCTCTAACAATGAAGCTGAATCATAATTGAAGGACTTACCCTTGCGAAACATCCGAGTACCTCAGCGTTGAGTGCCTTCAGAATTTCTTACGTCGCTCGTTCTCATTTGAATGTACAAATTGCTGTCGCCAGCCTTTACGACTTGATAACAGCCAAATTAAGGCCACCATCGATGCTTTTTCACTTTCCCACAACACGTATCATGTTTCACGAAAAATGCACCTCAAAATTACTTATGGGTTTTGACTTAGAAAAAGTTATGGCAATGGGTGGCCTAAAGAGTCATAAAAAACGGCAGTCGCCTGCGGAGACATGCAACATTTAAAAATCAGCAGAGAACGTAACAATTCAGTTCAGAGAATGACCGGTTAACTGATGAATCCAGCTACTAAGGCCCTCCGACAAATCAGTCAGATCGCTCCTGTCACTGTTCTTGCACGCTGTGCAAGGTGGTTTATGCCTGTCGCCCAAAACGGTAAGTTCCGTTGCCGTTTAAAGTAAGACGTTCCTGACATTAAGATATGCCACATATAAGATGCCAACCTGTCGTTTTTATGACGACTTAAAGCTTTTGTGGCTTTAAAAGGAACAAATAAGAAGTGTTTGTTATCAGTTATGAACCACCTCCCCGAACAAATGACAGTACAGTAATGAATGTAATCTCCGTAACCATCGTTTGATGCTCTCTGTGTTGTTGTTAACAAGGCCTGGTGTAGGAACGCTGCCCATTTTCTAAATGCCCGTACATACGTCCTTTTAATAATAAAATATGGAACGCAAAAACGGAAATCCCTTTGAAGGAAAAAACGAAGTTTTACTGTAGTAAGCTCCGTTACCGGTAACGGAGATTACACCTGTTGCGGAAAATACATAACCTGGCGCAGAACTTTTTGTAGTTGTGCACCATAAGGCAAAAGCGTTTGAACTAGAATAGAAAAGTATAGACTCAACTGAGAGAAACCCCCTGTAGGGTTATCATATTCCAATTTTCTGCTCTTTCTTCCAGATTTTGTTTCCAAAGTTGAATTCTTTTTGAACCTCAAGACAATAAGTAATCTATAGCCTTTGATATGTTTGAAGAAGACAAAAAATCAGAAGTCGATCAAATACAACTTGGCGACTTACGTCTTGTGAACACGCCTTTTGTATCTATCAGTATGTAATCTCCGTTACCGTTTTCCGCGATTCCCCGTCCGTTCCAAATGCTTTACTGCTCCCAAGCAGTATTAGTTCGCAACATTGAATATGTTATAGATGCTGTAAGAGTTAAATTATTCGGATCAACGGAGGATGGCACGTTTTTTGCAAGAACTATCAGATTCCGTCTCTGGTGAATATCTCAAACAAGTCGAAATGCAAAAACAAATCCAGACAATATTGATCATGAATGAAACAGTTATACAGCAATCGTCAGCACGGCATTAAATTTGACAGACGTTTTACCAGTGATACTGACTCCTTAACTATAGGATTTGAAGGCGATGTGACGACATGAAAGCTCCAAAATTGAAGTATCTAATTACTGATGTTCAACATTTTTTCAGCAAAAATATGGGTAAACTCCAAGGACATCTAATCAAAGCTTAGAAATTTTCGGCAACTTCCCGTGATAAATTAGCTGTAATATTTTGGGGATCATAAAAGGAGATGTTCAGCTAAAAAATGAGGTAGGTCTGCTTGGAAAATGAGCTGATCAATTTTCGACCCTAAAAATCACTATTTTGCACATTTCATTGAGAACGAGCGACGTGTATCACATCAACAATCTAGGAACTAAAGGCCTCTGATTTGAGAAGAGTCTAACATTCATGCACCTATTGCAGCTACAGGTTGGGCTGTAGTAAAAAGCTGTAGGTAATATTAGTACATGTACAGATACAGAAAGTATTTGCTTTTTCACCTACTGAGAAGTCACAAAACTACCTAAAGTTTAAGCTAAAATTCGTCTACCTCACGTTTGTTTGCGTGCACAATGGTGTCTAGTGGATGTACATGTATGTAGGAGGTTAATCTTAGAATAGGAACTGCTATTGGCAAATAGAAGTGTTCCGCAATGTGCCTTACGGTATAACACATGACATATGTGGACTTCTGATAACCCCCATGCAGAGCCTTTGTCCTTATATACTAGTACCACATAGTAAAGACACACAATAAGTGACTAAGGAACTTAGTGATTGACGTCTTAGAAAACAACAATCAATGTGTAAAAACAGCTTAATTCCATTTCAAGTGTCCGTATAACCCCCATTTAGAGCCCTAATTAACATTTCTAATCAATGTTATTATCTGTGGTTTTTACACAGCGACACAAAAAAAGCCATGGCTTACACCGCAGTGAGACGTGATTACCTGATTTATTATTAGTCCAAAACACGAAAAATCCCCAGAAAGACCCCCAATTCACGACTCCCGTTATGCATGTCCCAATTTAGCCCTCAAACCACCGTATGGGGTCAAAACTGACCCCAGGCGCATATCAACATGTGCCATTTTGACATTTCGAGTCGAAAACAAAATTCTTTCCATGAGTTTGTTTGTATATATGTCTCATAATTTCTCACAAGTTTTTACCGAGATTGGCTCATTGTTGATTAAGTTATCCTAGAAAGTTTACGCATGGTCCAGTGAGGTCAAAATTGACCCCAGCGAAATTTGCACTCATATTCCCTATTGTTTGATACTTGTCATCTAGTAACATTTATGATATGGGTTATTATGATCATAGTTACAAAATATAATTTTGTAGAAACGTGAAAAAAACAATTTTTTTAAATGAACGTAAAAATCAATGACGTTGCGACATATTATGACGTCATTTATGTGATTTTATTGACGAAAACCTACAAATTGGGTATTTCCGTATAATTCAAAGGTACACGATAAACCTTAGATAGAAATTATGTATGATAAATCATAATGTATCCAAAGACGTTATTTGTAGATGGCAATAGGAACGACGTCAAAATGACGTCATAAAAATTATATTCATATCAAGTTACACTAGGGAAATCCGCCATCTTGGTTCCGCCATCTTGAATTATTTTTAATGCATTTTCTCATCATATAACCTAATAACACAATAAAAATGGACCAACACGTTTATATTAAGATTGTTTATGTTTGAATAAACATGATAATGATGAAATTTGAGGTTGAAATAGCCGGTTATAGCTAATCTAATTATATCGTCATATACCTTTGAAAATATTTAAAAAATCCTACACCAACAAAACTGCATAGTTACAAATCGTACAGAAACAAATTCAACAGGCTGATTCGTAATTGCAAAAGGAAATATTACCAAGACCAATTTACAGCTGCATCCACTAACATACGAAAAACCTGGAAACTAATCAATGAAAATATGAACAGGAAAAAGGCAACTAATATTCTTCCGAATAAATTTATTGATGGGGAATTGGAGGTATCTGATCCAAAAGCCATAGTAGACAAATTTAATGATTTTTTTGTAAACATTGGCCCCTCTCTTGCAAAAGAAATTGATGAAACAGATATTTCTCCTGAGTCATACCTTTTAAATTCGTACCCACCTATAAGCTCTTTTGAAGAACCCACCGCAACGGAAATCCATGATATAATTATGAATTTAAAAAACGCAGCTCCTGGCCTAGACGAAATAAGTGCCTTGCTGTTAAAACAGATTGTTCCCGAAATTCTAGAGCCAATAACACATGTTTTTAAGACTTCTCTGAGAAGCGGAGTAGTGCCAGCAGACCTTAAAATAGCCAAAGTTATACCATTGTACAAAGCCGGAGATCAGTGTGTTTTCACCAATTATCGTCCAATATCAATCTTACCGGCCTTCTCAAAAATCTTGGAAAAATTAGTTTATAAACGGATTGTGAATCACCTTGAAATCAATAATATATTATATGCGCATCAATATGGATTTCGAAAAAAATACTCGACATATATGGCACTCTTGCAACTTGTTGACAAAATCACCACATCCTTAGAAAATAACGAATACACGATAGGAATATTTCTTGACCTTTCCAAAGCATTCGATACAGTAGATCACAACATACTTCTCAACAAACTATTCACCTAGGGATTAACCGACTCTGCCCTTCGTTGGCTAAAAGACTACTTAACTAACAGAAAACAGTTCGTCTCTAATAGAAATAATATTTCCTCCCAAAATGTCTTAACATGTGGCGTACCACAAGGATCCATTCTTGGTCCCCTCTTGTTTTTAATTTATGTTAACGACTTGGCATCAGTATCAAATAAATTATTTGCTCTGTTATTTGCAGATGATACAAACTAATTTATGTCCCACAAAAACTTTGACACGTTAGTAACATCTATGAATAATGAATTGTATAAGATAAATCAATGGTTCAAGGCAAATAAATTGTCCCTTAACGTAAAAAAAACTAATTTTATTATCTTTGTAGGAAGGAACAAGAAATACGATAAAGAAAAGGCTAGGATCTATATTAATGACAATGCTATCAATCAAGTAAGTCACACCCGTTTTTTAGGCGTAATTATAGACGAGAAACTTTCATGGAAGAACCAAATTGATTTTGTTTGCAAAAAAATTTCCAAAAACATAGGCATCATTAGAAAAGTCAAATCTTTGCTGTCACGAAACATATTTATGGTTATTTATTACAGTTTGATTTACCCTTATCTAACTTATTGCAACATAATTTGGGGTAGTACGTACACAACATCCATCAATCCTGTTTACCTCCTTCAAAAGCGCTTTGTACGAATAGCAGCCAATGCGTCATTCACAGCACACACAGCAGCTCTGTTTCGTGATTTAAATGTTATGACTGTATTTGACATCAATAAATTTCAAATTGCCTTATTTGTCCATAAAATTGTCCATAATAGCTCTTCCCTACCTGAACAATACAAAGGTCTTTTAAATTTCAACTCAGATATCCATCACCACTATACGAGACAACATAATCTTTTAAGATCAATTAAGACAAAAACTACTCAAAAACAACATACAATAATGTTTAGAGGCCCCACCGTATGGAACAATCTCAGCCAAATTCTACAGTCCTGCTCGTCTTTACCTAGTTTCAAAAAACTTTTAAAGATAGATGTCATAGAACATCCAAGTATTACTTTCTCCTGATTTGTTTGTTTTCCTTGTTTTCCACTTTTCCTTTGGTATCTGATGACAAAATAATTCATATGATTGTTATTTTTGTATAATTTTGACCTATTTCTTTATAAATTGTTATTCATTATAATACTTATTATGTTTACAACTCATAATTTACTTTGTAGTTCCTCTTCTTTTCATTTGTTTCATTAGGATTTATGTTAAAATTCCAATTTCTTCTTTCGTTAGTTTTTCTTAGTTTCGATGATATATAATTTTGTAAAAATCCCATTTGAGTAGTTTAGGGGAGGCCCTCGAAAAGCCGTATAGGCTTCTGGCCTCTCCTGCATGTATTCTTTACTCTATTTCTCTTTGTTTTTTTATATTGTACATATGCGAAGAAACAATAAACAATAAACAATAAAAAATAAACAACAATAAACAATCGTCCGCCATCTTAGATTTTGACCAGTGACGTAATCAAATATGCATAAATTGTGAATATTAAATCATAAAAATGATAGTGAATTAAATTGGTTGGTATTGATGTAACAAAATAAGTGCAGTTTAAAAAGACAGCCCTAGAATTACATTGTAAAATCCAAAAGTAGCGACTTTTTCCAAATATGGCTCTAAGAAACCGGTTGCCATAGCAACATGAAAACATTGATTAGATATTTCATTAAATTAAAATTGTTGCCAACGAAATTTTAGCAAAGGTGACCAAGTTTGGTTGTTCTAGCGTAAGCCATTCAGATGCTATATGACATCAAGTGTTGGCGCAGGCCTCAAAAGAGCCCGCTTGTCTGAATGGCGTTAGTTGCAAAAGACGATGTTCCCTATTTTTGCATAAATTATGATAATGAGCAAAAATTATTCACACCTAATTATGTCAAACTGTCCCTTATAGATTACTTAAACTATACATATATACAAACCACAAAAATAGTCACCAATAAAGCTATATTTGTAGAAGACATTGCGGGGTCAGTTTTGACCCCATACGGTAAGATTAGTCGTAAACAAGAGCTTTTAAAAAAAGCTGGCGTTTCGGCTACGTTTATAAGTGTGAATTGTCTTTTCCCTTTACTTGAAGTAAAATCTGCCAGAGGAAGTCACTCAAGGGCTGTTCAGTCTATAAGAAAAATTGTCATTTTGGGAAATGAGTACTGTTTTAATAGAGAAAGGCAGATTGGGGAAAGCAATTTTGAAGTTACGTCACTTAACTTAAGTGCTTTTGAAAAAGCTGGTCTTGGCCTACAACTTGTGCTTATTTGTAAAATGTATAATAGGCTCATTATAAAAGCTATCAATGTAATTATGTACATGGCACGCAATAAAACATAAAATTTGAAAAAGCACCATTGAATCATCAGCACTATGGTAATTAAGTGAAATAGAAGTTCATAACAGCTAAGGTTCTATCTAAAATGACTACCAAATGTCAAACAAATCAACAGCTACCGTATTTCTTCTAATAAAGGACGCACCCCAAATAAAGTGCGCACCCCCGATTTGGGCTTCACCGCAACCCCAATCACGCCAGCTGAGATACTTCACAGAAAAACCTTAATAAAGTGCGCACCCCCCATCTGCCGCTGTCGCTCGGCGCGTCTCCAAGATGTGACCACGCCCCGGTATTCGGCACGCTATGAAGTCCTGGTGTCTTTCTTAATCGTTCCATTTTCAAGGAATTTTCGGGAAAACATTACCATTATTTGGGGTCAACACTTAACCCTCTACTCCGCTCAAATTTTGAGTAAAACGTTTTGAAGTTTAAACGTCACGCTGCTGAGAACCTCGCGCCAGGATATCTGACAAACTCCCTTGATATTGAAGGACCAGACGACGATCCGCTTGATTTCTACCGGGCTAGTCAAAGACAAACGTGTAAAACGCATTTTGAGATAAAAATAAAAGTTCGTCTCTCGGCATTTATGCCGCAAAATACAGCGTTGCATTGACGAAATCATTTCATTTTCGATCACCCGCCGCCATATTGTTCAAATCCTGCTGCCCCAAGATGCATTTCGCGTGTTACGTAATCATCATCACATGATCGCATTACGCGTCTCTGATTGGTTATTGCTGCAGCTGAAGGCGGGAATATTGCAGACGAAGTGCATCATGGGGCAGCAGAATCGCGGTCTAAGTTTTTTCTTTGTCTGAAATGTTACACATGAAAACGCAATAAAAACGCGGTTTTATCGACTACATAGCAACATTATGGTGAAGAAAATGTAAAACCAAAAGATGTTTTCGGGAAAGCATACATTTATTTGCCGATTGATGGTGGCTTTTGCGTAATTTTAGCGATCAATGAACCCGGAAGTGTGCCGAAAGCGGCGTGGGTTTTCGCGTTTTATCCGTCAAAACAAAAACAAAACTCCCGCTGAAGCGAACTCCCATATGAAAATTCCCATAGTTTTGTGCCGAGGGGCGCCACTTTCCACGTCCGTGTTGTCTGAATGAAGTCGATACTGAACAATGGAGCATTTGCCACTACTGTAACAAAGAATCGCTGTTTTGCAAACAACATCAAGAGCCTCTGTTTACATCGGGGATAGAAGTTTAGTGGCGAGTGTTTTGCAAGAATCATCTTACCGCGCATAGGAGCCGCTGCACGGTATTTTCCATTACAATGAACAGAAAAATTCGAATGCCGGGTTTGGAATCTATGAAGTCCTGTTCATAAGACAAAGGCCTTGTATATATTAAATGAATATTTAAAAATAACAAATATAAAATATTTCTTTATTTATTAATGAAAAAAATGATATTCATAAATATGATATTGATAGATTAATATAATATCAATATATATTTTTGATATTCAATATCTAAAAAGAAAAAAAAAATCCATGCACGGAGACGAACCCGGATCTTCTGGGTCCGAAGTGCTTGGCGTTGCCAGATCGGCCAAGCTGCGGTACATAACTATTTACTCTGGACGTAATGCTATAACCTCACTATATGGTATCATTTATGCCGATTTTTGCTCGTTTTCTTGACGAAATCATTTTTTTTCTTCTGCAATCTTGTGGAATAGATGTAATATGGTCATTTTTCAGGATATTAAAGTCCGAAACCACAATGCAATGATATTTCCGAACAGTTGTAGCATTTACATGCGGTCGCCGTCCTGTGTCACATGCAAATCTGGCGTGCCTGCCTTTTCCTGCTCTCTTGCCATATAAGGCAACGGCTATACAAGGATTTGAGAACGTATTGCCATATAAGGTCTTATTGTGTGCGACACAGTGTTGAACCAAGCATGCATGCTTGAAGGTAAAAGCCAGGACATTGCGTTTCGGTGCGAAAGCACCGAAACGCAAAAAGCTACGGTGGTTTGAGGGTTAACGACGCTTGTTTTTGACACAGTAGATGTTCCGCTCTCCAGCAAAGGTAAAACCATTCATCAATATCGTGGGAGATTGGAGAAAGAGCCCCTAAAAATGACATGAAAATTCTGCTTTCCTTGGTTCTGATAACCCACTAGCACACCCTCTCAACTTTGATGCTTGATCTTGAACTTTTGGTCAATGAAACTCTGGAAACCATGCTATATGTAAATATAAAACTTATGTCCATATCTTTATTGTAATTATTAGGGTGGCCATCGCAATCTCAGTCATTTTTAACCATAAATTCTTCGATTTTTTAGGGTCTCCGAGCTCGAGGGGGGTCCCAGAACCACATAACGAAAAATACCAGGGGGGGGGGGGGTAATTATATTGCTGTTCATAGTTCCACATACCTATCACACATACAAAGTATGAGCCGATTTGGCCGACCCCCATCTTCCCACCTCTGCCTGGTTTTCTCATGCAATGACTCTTAAGAAAGTGTTGTAAACAGAGTTATCATAGCTTATAATAAAAGAACATCTCCAATCGAAATATATTCTTTTACCAGCTCGAAAGTTCATCTATGTTGGTAGAAATCATTCTGGAACAGGGTTTAACCGTAATTTCCAACACAAAAACTGGACATTCAAGGTTGGTATTGTACAGTCGAAAATTCGGTACGTCCAGCTTTTGTGTTGGAAATTACAGTTAAAACTTATTTCAGAAAGATTCTTCATGTAGGCTACGCACGTGAGCGGATCAGCCAGGTGATATCCGCAGGTGAGGGGCGTACACACCTGGACCACGCCCCCTTGTCTCCTATAAAAGCGGCACGAGATCTCTGTTCGTTCATTCCCCTCTGCGCGGTGTTGTAGGAAGGTATCAGTGCTCCAGCATGGCGGGCACGATGTGGGCGTTCCGCGCTGCGTGCGTTCTTCTCTGTCTCGGGGTTGTGATCGGCTACCCCTCACGAGGTAAGCTTTCTTTTAAATAGATTTCCACGTGCTTTCCTGTATTGTGGTTTTGTACCCTTCCAAGCTCGGCTACCCCTCACGAGGCTAGGGCTCTCAAAATCTACGTGAATCTTTGCTGTCTTGTATTTCGTGCAATGTGGATTTAGAGTGTAGCTTTGTGCCAACCGTACTCTAAACTTTCCTCGTTCGTAATTTGTACTGAAATTCTGCAAAAAAATACGATTTCTTTCAAGTAGAAGTCAATGTGCTTTCCTGGATTGTGGTTTTTGAGAGTAGTTTTCTACCTCTCCAAGCTTGGTTGCCCTTCAAGACGTAATTCATCTGGTATCTAAAATCCGTTGCCTTTCGTACATTGTGGTTTTAGAGTAATTCTGTACCCCTCCAAGCTACAAATTGTACGCAAATGCCGTCCGGTCTCCTAAAATAAAACCGAACTCAAAACGCGGTGGTAACTTCCTAGACACTGTACTGTGCAGCGTTTGGTTTGGTTCGAAATATTGTTTTGTTTCAATATTGGAAAACTTCTCGTATGTCGTACGTTATGTTCTTGTACGAAGAATTTGCATCACTTCTAGATGTATCAAACTCTTCACACGTCCTCTGCATTGTTCCGTAAACTATTCTGATATCATTTGCACCATGTTACACGAAAATTCCCCCAAGGTCTATTTTAAAACCTTTATCTCTCGTTTAAATTCTTTTGTTTAATCTACTTGCTTCTTACTTTGTATTACAACAATTACATCTTTCTTTGTTTCCCTTGCAGGCAGCAAAGCCAGAAACTTCATTGACGAGGACGAGCTCCGCACCATGCTGACCCGGCTGGTGAGGACCCGGGACGTGGACAGACTCTTGCACCAGAACGAACAGCGAGATAACTCCGGCGAAGGGTCCGGGGAAACCGTCGTGGTGGAATTCCCCGGAGAAGGTGAAAATGAACTCGTATTGGTGTCAATGTAAAGAAATTCAAGCCACTTAGAATTTAAATCGTATCAATTACCTTGTGCTTTGAAACTCAGTCAAATTTCCTGCAAGCGTTCTTGTATATCATAAATGTTTCAATGAAAATCTGTAGTAACTTTGATAACTAAGCAATTGCATTCAGTACCCGACAATCTAAAAGCAGTCTCATATTCGTGTAACACATTTTGGCCTTGTACTAAATGAATACTCCACCACCATGCACGTGTATCTCCTTGCCTCATGCTTGTTTTTTTGGTTTTTTTACTTCAGTGAAAGAAGGCTCTGGCGAGGGAAGCGGTGAGACAGGCGGTGCATTTGAAGGATTCCCTGGCGACTGTAAGTTTGTATATGAAGAACTTAGGATTTGTCGACTGTTTTAGTCCATAAACGTCGTTGTTTTCATATTAGTTAATTTCATCTGCTAGTCGCTGTCCTATCCTATTCTCTGCACATCTTGCTTCATTGTGAAGTTTTGGCTTTGTTTTACTTAGCATTTTTCGACACTTTTACTACGTGAAAGTCGTACATAGCTCCTAATATTCACTGATATCAGCAAATCGTTGTCCTACCCTATGCAGATCTTCCTCCATTCTCATCACGTTTTTGCTTGGTTTTTTTTATTTTTTATTAAACAACATAAATAAGACAAGATGGCAACGTACTCAAGTTAATAAAACTTATATTAACGCGCCATCATACAAAACAGGAATGTATTTAAACAGTTCTTGTTGGCTTCAAACTAGCTAACTCAATGGTTTGTATTATCTTGTCAACAACTTTTCCTCCTGCACTTTTACTCCACTGCATCTATCAACTATGACAAACTAGCGCCCTTGTTTGTCTTTTCCTTTCCAGTGAAGTATTACGGCCACGGCTACGGCGGCTACCGCCCCTACGGCTTCGGTGCACCCGTCTCAGGCCCAGTCGAGGGCTCAGGAGAGGAAGGAGGCAGTGGATATATAGGAGCAGGTAAGCGTATTTGAGGAAAACTACAATTCTACAGTCCCATTTTCATTCAGTTTTGTATTCGTATGACTGGTCAGATATCTATACTAGAAGAATACAGAGTGAAGTTGAGGCATCGTGCTTAATTTCAACATCGTTAAAGAGCGTTTTGAATCAGTTAAACACTTAGACTAGCAATTTTCACCCTCTTCGAACTTGTAACAGAAAGATTGCCAATTTCCTTCAATTCCACGCTCATCTATTTTGGAATGTACTGAAAAGTTCCTTTGTTTTGGTTTCAGTGAAAGAGGGAGGCGAAGAGGGAAGCGGTGATGAACAAGAGGACGAACCAGTTCAACAGTGAGTATTTTTTCTGCATTTTCTAAATAAAATTCCTAGCGTTTCTTTGAAGATCATTCCAAAACTGCTAACTTTGTGACTCATCTACCCAGGTGTGTTGTAGTTATAGCTTGTAGTGGCTTCCATGGTAACGGTTGCCATGGTAACGTTCTCCAGGTGCCCGGATGGAGACTTCATCTCGGCCAGCTGGCGCTGTGACGGAAGGACTGACTGTGATGACGGGTCGGACGAACAAGGCTGCGAAGGTGACTAATTTGATACATTGTATCCTTTTTGTCGCAAATCGTTCGTTGTCATTTAAATGTACACATTTTGTTACTTACGTTACCGTTTGAAGTAAGACGTTCCTGACTTTAAAATTTGCCACATATAAGGTGCCAAACTGCCGTTTTTCTGACCACTCAAAACTTAATTGGCTATCAAAAACGGCAGCGTGGCACCTTATGTGGCATAATCTTAATGTCAAAAATGTCTTACTTCAAACGGTAACGGAAGTTACAAAATTTGTACATTTAAATGAGAACTAGCGATATGTGTTGCATCACACATTGTGTCAGTGGTCACTATTTCTGAACTACCAAATCAATCCTGTACCATGACATCATCGATTGGAATGAAGGTATTGCGTGTGGTTTGTGTTACGTTATTTTGCCATCTCATCTCTAATCTACTAGAATAGAATACTCCGGGGAAATTGTAAAATCTTAATCAGTTGAGTTAGTTTGACTAAGCTTTCCTGTTGATAGTCTTCTATTCCAATTTCGCGTTTTCGTGTAGCCTTTTGTAACACCTTGCATTTTTTATATTGCCTGCCAACAATAACACATTTCTTACGTCTCGTTCCCAGAGCTGTGTGAGGGCCTTGGTTACCCGGGTGACCGGGACTGCCGCTGCGCCAACTGCAAAGCGGACCGGCCGTCCCTGAACTGCGCATGCCCACCCAGCCAGTGTAAGGATATCCTTGAAGACAAGTGTGACCGTAAGTAAAACAATATTTCAATTTTTGGCATCTTTACTAGTTTTTGGTAAGGGGAAACTATTTGTTTCCTTCTTAAATTGGTTTTTTTGCAGGCCAAATTTTCATCTTGATAACTTAACGTTACCGTTATGCTTGACACAACAGCCAGAAGGTTTAGCCATTTACGATGTACATTTCTTGTCGGTCTACAATCTACATGCATATTCCTCTTAACCGGTCTCAGTCTTTTTGCAACTGACAAATTTTTCTACTTGTAGAATTTAATAGCTGTCATTTTTAACTTTTTAGTATGTTCATTTGCCTAAAATCGTAGCATTTTCTCCCCAGCCATTGTATGGTTCTGTCTATCTTCATTACTCTTGTCAACAGATTTCAATCTCTTTATAATTTTTCCCCAGAGCTGACGATCCTGACCGTGCCTCCGTTTGACATGGCCAACGCGGCAGTGAGGCACGGCGTCTCGGGCCGGGTCGTGGGCGGCGCTATGCGGGCCGACATGGTCTTCATCACCGACGGATCCGCCAGCATCGGTACCTTCAACTTCGAGGAGATCAAGAAGTTCATGCGGCAGATGGTCGAAGGGCTCACCGTGTCGGCTACTTCATTCAGGTAAGCGAGATGTTTAGATTTGCTTTCAGTTCAACAAACCTTCCACTTTTCGGGCCTCGTATATCAAGATTGTCTCACCGCGTTGCATACCTCATTCAGGTGCGTGAAATGAGCAAAATTTGAAATTCAACAAACGGCATTTTTTGGCCACATCTGAAGCCTTCCTTGGGTTTTTTGGCCATCTGAACCCTTCCTTGGTATTTTTTTTGCTCACAAAATGGTGCAAAGTTGAATCATGTTTATTTAGATATTACAACATTACGTTGGGCTTTCTAGAAATAGTATTCGTTTCATTTGATTTCAACAAGATTGCAACTTTAATTTCGGCTGTACCTGAAGCATTTCTCGTCATTTTTCCATCAAGTCTCATTGCTGCTTTCAATGTCTAATCATGCTTTGGACTTGTCAATGATCAAGTAATTAATGCACAACATCACTCAAAACAACATTTGCATTATTGAAGATGTATAATTGAACACAGTACTAGGTTTTAGCCGTGCAAATAATGCTTGCTAGAAGCTATGAAAGCCTCTGGAAAGTATTAAACATTTTTTTTAATCTACGTTTTCTTCTAATCTTGTATTTTCCAGGATTGGCGCTATGCAGTTTGCTTATTCAAACCGAGAGGAGTTTGGGCTCGAAGATAACAGTGACAACGCCGGAGTTGACGCCGCCATCTGCGCCATTCCTTATATGGACGGACCTGGAACTTACACCGGGGAGGCCATCTTGTTCGCCAAGGACTACATGTTCGGTAAGGTCACGCCCCTTTACCCAACTTGACCTTGCTTTCCGGTACAGAATTCAAAGTAACGTAAAATCTATCCATCGAGTTCATGTCATTCATTTGTAAATGGTTGATGAATTATAGATCAAAATTGTTCGGTGACAAATGTGTACTGTAAAACTTGTCAAACTTTCCCTATCTGAACACAATCAACTTGCTCTTTTCTAAGTTGTTCGACCTACCTTTTCAATATTCTACGTTAACTTTTTCTCGTAGTACTCTTGACCTTCTGGAGTAAATATTCGATGTATTGTATCCTTTCCTGCAGCCCCGATTAGACCTGAAATACGTCACGTTGGCATAGTGATCACGGACGGAAAGACTTCGATCGGCGCCATGGACGTTGGAACCGCGTCCGGCTCTGCGCAGAGTGCGGTAAGGGCCAACTGCTACTCTACAAGCAGATACATGATTTCCGATAGTTTTTCTATGTGCTGAATGTGTAGTCTGTCGAGTCCTCCAAAGAATGGTTCTCTCCTTGGTACTGAATGTGTAGACTGTAGCTGTTGCATTTTATATTCACAAGTTGAAAGAATCGTAACTCAGGCTTGGTTACTACATTCGTTGCATAAACACCAAAACGTAAACAAATGTTTTTTTTAACTTTACATTTGTTTTTTCTTTCATTCCTCTTGTTTCCGATACTCCATTGTTGCTACATTTGTAAGTTTTATCAGAACGTTTTAAACTCAAACCTTGAATAGTTCATCAGGGTGCTAAGTTTTTCATGTATGCACTTTGCTTTAATTCTCTACATGAACTTATTTCTCTACTTTGCACTGATACATTGAAGTTCATATACTGTACAAAAGTTTGACATTATTGTCTCGTTTCCTAGGTCTCGTTCAAAAGTTTAAATTTGTTGTCTCGTTCCCAGGGCATCGTGCTGTACGCCATCGGGATCGGACTGATGAATGACGCGGCGTACAACGCGCAGCTGCAGGCCATCGCGGGGACTTCTGGGAAGGTGTTCCATGTGGGCGACTTCAGCGCGCTCTCCGGCATCATCAGCGCCCTGCTGGCAGACATCTTCGCTCTGCCGCCACCCGCCCTCCGTAAGTATTCTAACTTTTAATGACAACAGAAGAGTTTGGGCTCTACCACAGTAGTGGTTTTATTTCTTCGCATTTTCAGGTGACATCTCCACATTCACCACAGCGTGCATCATCTCTATATGACTACTATGAAAATATATCTGCCAATCAAAACACCCCGAAAACCATTTCTTTCTACCGCGAAATGAAGCAGCGAAAGTAAATGACTTTACAAAATAGCGTTTTGCAACGTTGCGTGAGTGATGACTTTGAATGATAAGTGTATTCAGAGCTTTCAGACTATTCATTTCAGAGAATTGCCTCCTTTTCATTTGACAGATTCTGCCCAAGTTTATGCAAATATCTGCTCTAACTTGTATTTGTGTTCCAGCGGTTCCTGCCCCGGCTCCAGCCCCATATCCGGTTCCGGCTCCAGCCCCGTATCCGGTGCCTTCCCCCGCACCATATCCGGCTCCAGCCCCATATCCGGTTCCGGCTCCTGCTCCATACCCAGTTCCAGCTCCAGCCCCATATCCGGTTCCGTCTCCAGCACCACCTGCTCCGTATCCGGCACCGGCCCCAGTTCCAGCTCCGGCACCATATCCGGTTCCGGCCCCAGTTCCAGCTCCGGCACCATATCCGGTTCCAGCTCCGGCACCATATCCGGTTCCGGCTCCTGCACCGGCCCCGGTTCCAGCACCATATCCAGTTCCGGCCCCCGCTCCATACCCAGTTCCTGCACCTGCTCCGGTTCCGGCACCTGCACCATATCCAGTTCCGGCTCCAGCTCCGTATCCGGCTCCGGCACCATACCCTGTACCGGCACCGGCCCCAGTTCCGGCTCCCGCTCCATACCCAGTTCCGGCACCTGCTCCATATCCGATTCCCGCTCCGGCGCCTGCTCCTCCTCCTCCCCCTCCTCCACAGCCACTCCCTCCACCGCCCCCAGCACCCGCTCCTGTTCCGGCCCCTGCTCCTCCTCCTCCCCCTGCTCCGGTTCCAGCGCCTGCTCCGTACCCTGTACCGGCTCCCGCTCCATATCCGGTTCCGGCCCCTGCTCCATATCCGGCTCCCGCTCCTCCACCTCCTCCTCCCCCTGCTCCGGCCCCGCCGCCACCACCACCTCCTCAGCCACTCCCTCCTCCTGCTCCAGCTCCTTATCCGGTTCCAGCGCCTGCTCCAGCCCCTCCTCCTCCACCTCCCCCCGCTCCGGCTCCATATCCGATTCCTGCTCCGGCCCCTCCTCCTCCACCACCACCACCACAGCCAATCCTTCCTCCACCTCCCCCGCCGCCTCCTCCCCCTCCTCCACCACCTCCTCCTCCTCCAAGCGTGGAAGTCTCCTGCTCCGACAGCACCCTGGAGATCGACCTTGCCGCCTCGTCCTTCCCGACCGTGCGCACCTCCAACCTGCGCCTTGTGGACGCCGCCTGCCGAGCCACCAGTAACGGAACCCACATGATCATGAAGTCTCCTCTCAACGCCTGCGGAACTACCTCTTACGTGAGTTACGTTTAATGTATCTTTTTTTTTGGCGGCACCTCAGAGGCTAGCCTAACCATGAAGTCTTCGCGTAACGGTTGCTGAACAACCTCCTACGTGAGTTAACTTTTATAAATCTTTTAGGCTAGCCACTGAGGCATTGCCAAAACACTTTTTACCTAGACGTTATCTCACGTGAGTTACGGTTTACAAATCTTATGCTAGCCCCTGAAGCCTCGCAAAGAATATTATTTATTTTCTACTAGGCGTTGTGTTATTGTCACGGTTAACATTGATGTAGAATTACCAAATGCAATGTCTTTTATGGATCGCAAGGTGGTGCACATGTACGCTGCTAACATCGTAAGTTATGGGTTTGACTTACTTGACCTTGTCTTAATAGAACCGCCATCTTTTAGAACTCCATGTGACCTATTTTCTTAACCTTATGTTACTGTTTCTCTTAAATATCAGGAAACACCTGACTACATCATTTACGACAACGTTGTGACCGACGAGTCTCTCGCGAGAGCCGGCGAGATTATCCGAGACTGCGGGTTCGAGATGAGGATCCAGTGCCAGATCCCGCGCAGACTCCAAGTGTCCGGAGACTTCGATCCCATCCAGGTCCCAGAAATGTAAGATTCAAGCTTCCTCATATTTCTGAAATTCGTTAAACGTGTTGCCATGACAACGAACATCAGAGGATTTCATATATATGACTGGAGAAAAAAAAATTGATTACTTTTCGTAAGTCTCTTAAATCTCACGCTTAGTCTAAGATCTAATGTTTTATGATTCATTTATGGCCCCTTGTACAAAAGACATTTCTTATCTAAGACCTTCAAAAGCTTAATTAAGTTTGATATCCATTTCGTTCTTGTAGGTACGCCGCCGTTGGCACTGGTGACATCAACGTGATCATGCACTTCTGCACGGATAGCGTCTGCTCCAACTTCAAGCCGTACCCCGTCACTTACCGGGTCTGCGAACAGGTACGGAAACGCCCCGCCCCTTGGTCGTTGCCAAAATGTTCACTTCTGCATATCATAGATTTGACCAGAATCCTTATCTTCACGATTTACACAAATCCTTGTAAACTTTGTATCGGTAGATCGTCTCAGTGCTTTCGAAGCGCTGGACATCTTTTGCACGTAACAGACCAGCATATTCGTCAACACAGCTGTTAACTGTCTACTTTGGTGTTAAATCAGATGAAAGAACGTATTGATTTTTTCACGTACTTTTACGTTATAAAGTTTGACATATGATTCCATCCTTGTCTTTTGTCCTGAAACTTCTCGTCCTCACCTTGACCTTTTACCCTTGACAGGTCTACGTCGAAGTCCAGCTGTTGTCCTCTGACCCCGACCTGAGCATCCTGGTCCTGACCGGTGAAGCCACGCCCTCCATGTCACGAACCGGCGGCCCTCTTTATGACATCATCAACCAAGGGTGAGTCTGGCTACCTGTAATCTACAAGCAGATGTAAGGCGTCGATTCGTTTCTGTTCTTTGTTGTTTTGTCAGATTTTCGGAATGACTGAGCTGACCTTAATATCTCAATTGAAGCAAGATTGGAGGAGGGCTAAATCGTTAGTTCTTTTGCTAGCTGCTCTTCTGTTTATAGAGGCGGCTTTTCCTTTACAAAAGGGCAGCTTATATCATTGAAAATACTCTTTAGCTTATCCATAATCAGCGTTGCCACCCTTTAGAAGCGTAACATTGAACTGGTGATTTCTCCATTCATACGTTATGCTACAGTTAGACATTGTGTCTTGGTCTCATTGGCTTCTACCCATAGCTGTGGAGTTGCATTGGTTTCTCTAAACATTATAATCTTAGTCTGATCTTCTAAACTTTTGTATGAACGTAGTAAAACTGATATTATTTGTATTTCTTTCCTCCAGCTGCGGAGTTGACCCTACGTACGTGGTGTACCCGGCCCCGAACCACGCCGTCATTCGCTTCGGCTTCCAAGCCTTCAAGTTCGCCACGGACTACCCCAAGGTCTACCTGCACGCTGACGTTCTCATCTGCAAGTCTTCCTCTGTCGGCAACCGCTGCTCTCAAGGTCAGGACATGTCTTTAAGTCGCTCGATACTTTCTTAAACCTCATCACCTCATGACATCACTGTTGCTTGGCCTTCTGCAAGACGTTCACTTCTTTCTTAAACTTAACGTTCAGATTGGTAACATTACCTCTTCAGTTGTTCCCAAGGCTTAACGTTCAGATTGGTAACATCACCGCTTCAGTTGTTCGCAAGGCCAGGCCCTGTCTTAAAGACGTTCGCTACTTTCTTAAACCTCATCTTAAGACAGGTAAAGTTTTTCCTCTAAATTGAATTTGTTTTCGTGGCGTTCAATCCATATAACCACAAATAGCACACTAGTTATTTCTATACCGCGCAGAAGTCTATGTATCCTAGTAACTACTTTTGAAACCATAGCCAACATCGACATTTTTCCTCTGCAGGTTGTGCCACTGCCGGTAGGCGGCGCCGCGACCTCACAACGACGCCAGGCGTAGCCCTGTATCACGTGACTGCTCCAGCTCCCATGATCCTTTTCGACGACGTGGACGAGACTCTCGTTCCCCAATCGTAAGAGGTAAAATATACAACTTTTCAATGTTCCTTGGTTTCTTTGGTTGAACCCAAGGAACCACGTCTTTGACAAGTTTAGACCCTTCCAAGCAGCCATCTTGGAAGCTCTTAAGCATGGCTTATTTCTGTATCCATTGTTCCCTTGGTTATTTTTTGCTTTAACTCTTTTGATTTCTCCTTTTAGGGATTTCCAATGACTTGTGAATGACCTTGTTACTTTTTCCCAGGTGATGGGAGATGTTCGACTGTTCGGCGGAGTCACGTGATCACATCCAACCTTCCTACGACAATTCCACGCAGCACCATTTGATGACGTAACAGCACGATTTGATGACGTAAACGAACAGTCGAACGCCTTGTAAATATTGTATAGTACAATGCCCTACCAAAAATGTCTTCTACAAATGAATGAGAATTGAATATTGTGTGAAGATCTGAAGTTGAATAAATTATGCCACAACGCGTTAAACCTTGTCTGATGTCTTACCTCTCTAAGATAACTTAACTGGGTACATGTATCAGTGTGAATGAATTCCTTTCTGGAATAGACTGCATGATCATATGAGGTTTGAGACTGAATATATGAATGCTTAATGAATCTCAGTTATTGATCCTTAGTCATACAGCTCAATTCGTATAAAGAGGTTAATGTTCCCGTCAACTTACTTTCTGGAATAGACTGCATGATCATATGAGGTTTGAGACTGAATATATGAATGCTTAATGAATCTCAGTTATTGATCCTTAGTCATACAGCTCAATTCGTATAAAGAGGTTAATGTTCCCGTCAACTGATACTCTACTTTCGAACCTTGCCCTTTCGAGATGCCTTCCCCTTTGTCCATTTGATTGTAGTAGCAGGCTGAAACGTCTCAAGTTTCTCATTCTTTCTGGGCTCTTATTCAAAAGGTGTCGAAAGTTTGCTAAAATTCGGATCATCTTATACATGTCCACCGCTTATTAAAATGAGTTGGTACTATACCTTTGAATAGACGGCAACACTGTTCAGTGCAAGATAAGATTTACCTGATAAATTGCAAGCTAATATAGATGACCAGCATGAAAACTTTGGTGGCCAAATTCAAACGCCTGAAACAAATTGTTAGCGATTTAATTAAAATTTAAAATTTAGTGTTGAAAGTTGCGAAACTTGTGAATCATCTTTTTTAAGTGTTACATATCCGCGGCCTTTGCCTACGATTTGGGTATGTGAATAAGATCTAAAGATATACACAGACAACACTTTACTTAATCAATTGCGAGCTTATCTGGGTAACCAACATGAAACTTAGTCTGAATCCAAACGCGTCATACCATTTTGTAAATTCCTACTTTACTTAGCCAGTATTTCTGCCATCTATGTAGTAAAATATAACATTCGCCTTGATTCAAACGCGTGAGACACACTTGTGGTTTACTACATCACTTAGGTGTAATTCTGCCATCTATGTAGTAAAATATAACACCATAATTCAAACGCGTGAGATAAACGTGTGGTTTCCTACTTTATTTAGCCAGCATTTCTGCCCTGTAAGCAGTAACCATATAACATTGCAGCATCGTCTGTGACTAACATCATAAACTATATGTTGAAATCATGCACACTTTAAATCTTAAGCCCTCAATTACACATAGTCGAACATGGTCTCCCGATGCTACCTAGCCATGGTTGGGAGAGTAGTTAGGTCGGCGTGTTCGGCCGAATTTCTAAACATTCCACTGTGGAAGGGAGATCTGTAATCAGGTGTCTAGGATTAAGTCAGTAGTTGTCAGGGTGTGTTTGGGAGTCAAATTCAGTGATTTTTAATCTAAAACTTGTCAGACTTGCTCCTAACCTTGGTTTGCTGGTGATCGGGAGCCATGTTCAGCTATGTTTAACCGGGGCTCTACTGGGTGACGAATAACAGAGGCAACAAACTTGATAAGCTGGTGACGTATAACTTATGTATGAAGCACTGATCATGAAGAACAATTTTGAAATCACTCTGTTGAAAAAACTTACGGATAAGCTTCACAGTTTCTATATCTTTGAGCCTTTGTATTGATCACAACGTGTTTGGTTATAAGAGTGCCTGAATATAAATGTTATATATGGAATCCTGAAGAAGTCAGACAAAAAGCTCGTACAGATCATGTTTTGTGTTTTTCCACATTCGAAATAACCGGCCTTGCTCTGAGGCAAACTTGGACTGTAATTTCCAAACCGTAGCGATAGTCATAAAAAAAACTATGTTTTTGCATTTTTGTATTTGCTCTGATGTTGGACTTCGCCATAGTTACATTCGTCTCCAAGTTCGACACTTTGAATCTTTCCTATTGGTTGATTTCAGTCACGTGACTATGACGTAATCCTGTGTCGCCATGTTGGAAATGTTCTAACACTCAGCAGGGAATTCAATGTCAAATTGAAGGTCAAAGGAAATCATGATTTTCTTTTGATCATGTAATACAAAATGCTTTCGTCTCCAAGTTCGACACTACGAATCTTTTCTATTGGGTCATTTCAGTCACGTGGCTATGACGTAATCTTGTGTTCGCCATGTTGGAATTGTTGTTAACACTCAGAGCGTTCAATGCCAAATTGAAGGTCAAGGGAAATCATGATTTTCTTTACATCATGGAATACAGGTAAAATTTCAAACAAGGTTAAAGGTTCAAAGTTCACATCTAAAATGCATTTTTGTTCCACGTATGGAAGTGGTGAATATACTTTTCAAGCATAAACGGCGACACTTTGCAAGCACACATACTATGAAAACCTATCTGATTTTTTTTGAGGGGGGAGGGGTCTTAATTTTTGGTGTTTTTTTTCTTAGAGTACTATGTTCTTCATCGGATATAGGTAGCAGTAGCAAAAAAGCTAAAAAAATTGAACGGCTCTTACCTTTAAGAAATAGTGCATGACATGTAAGTTATCATCTTTGGACTTTGGTGATATCAGTAGCAGAAATGTATAATTATCAAACACTGATTGGAACGTATTGTATATTTTTAAAACATCAACGGCTCTTACTTTTAAAAATGGTGCATGACATGTAAGTTATCATCTTTGGACTAGTAGCAAAGGTGTATAATTATCAAACACTAATTGGAACGTATGATATATTTCTAAAACATTTTAAAAGCAGCCGGGACATTTTGTCCTAATGTTTATAGAGTTTGTAATACTATGCAGACGGTTGTTTTCAGTCTCCTGTGATGGACATCCGAACAACCAAGGGCACCGCTCGACCAAGGTCATGACAAGACTCCATTGCGAGAATCTCGTTCTCTGGTCACGTGGTCACTCCCGAACTTGGGGATCGTCGTCTCCTCCTCGGGAATTTCCGCTTCGTCCCCGGCGTCGTTCGGGTTGGGTTCGGGTGTTTCCGCCCACGGATTGCAGTAGCTCTCCAGGGTGTCGAAATCGCAGACGTTGAAGCAACAGTCGTCGATGAGTTTCTGAACTCGGCGGGAAAATTGAGGGGACCGAGGGTGAATCCTAGCCTCGTTCTCAACGTTGTCCACATCTATATGACAAAGAAACAAAGAAATTGGTATCTAAAACACAACTAACGTGACATCTGTGATACAATAAAACCTTCAGCTGGCTATAGTAACCCCTCAAGTTACTAGTACTATACAAGTTTTTCCGAGATGTCGAAATTTGCATGGCCCATATTTGAGTACACTTGTGACATCTGAGTATATCTTAATGTAACGTTATATTTTGAGATATATTCATGAGTTAAACCCAACACACTTATCGAGAAAGGTAGGGGTGATCATGGCCCGGGTGTGCTTGGCTAAAAACGCGAGCCGTGGCGAAGCCGAATTACACTACCACTAGCTACTTGAAAAAGCATTATGCTTCACCTCAATTGAGGATGACTGCTTTACTTTACTTTACTTTATTTCATTCCTTGATGCATATAGATGTATGTATAAATGTATATATATATGAGTATATGCTGATGAATATATGATCATATCGTCATCGTCAGATATATATGAGCCTATGTTGATGTATATATGCCGGGATGACAATATATATATAGATATATGAGTATATCTTGAGATGTATATATATGAGTCTTTGTTTATGCATATATGAATATATCTTGATGTATGTATGAGTATGTCTTGATGTATTTATGAGTATATCGTGATGCATATAGCAGTATATCTTGATGTATTTATGAGTATATCATGATGCATATATGGGTATATCTTAATGTATATATGAGTATATCTTGATGTATATATGAGTATATCTTGATGTATATATGAGCCTATGTTGATGTATATATGACGGAATGACGTTATTTATCCGCTGTGAGTTATAAACCCGTACAGAGTAGACACGAGTCTGCGCTGAAGAGAGACGGATCCGTTTATAGCCGCCCTTACGGGGTGTTTCACCTGACAGGTCAAGTAGTGGCGACCCGAGGGTTTTTATTTCATTTTATTTACTGGTTTGGCTGTTCAGCACACACAGCCATGGCTGCCTTACTAGCCTGTTGCTGAGGGCTAGCCCTGCTGACAAAGACATGGCATTGCGATGGAATTTTGAAATGGACAGTATAACGAGCTATAAGTTATAACAGTATTCTAAATACGTGTATATACAAACTGCATGCGTCTATAATGTTATCTACATCGAGAGGTCAGGGTCAGTGCGCATGCATGTAAGGGTCCAAAAGAGTTGACCCGGGGGTTGCGCAATAATTACGGCTGGTTATAAAACAGTCTCCAAGCAGATGTTGGGGTGCAAGATAGTTGCAATAGTAACTATCTGTTCCCTTTTTTTAAATTTTTTTATACAGTGTGACAAAAGGGGGCGCACTCAAGTGCAAGACTTATTTTGACGCTACCCCTTACATAAAAAAACATACATATTTTACAGAGATAGATCAAGTACAAGTGAAAAGCAAAGGAAAATCACATCAGACAGAAAATAATACATTGTACTTAATATAACAAGAAAGGATAAGCGCAAGTCCAGTTTCCCACCCACTGACGAAATAGTTGGACACATTACAACTATTACTGTTCCCTTTCTGTTTACATGTATATGGAACTTCCCAGCGTTCAAGTCAAATCTCTGCACATAAAAGAACCCAACACACTTATCAAAAAGAGTGGGGGTAACCCTGCGCGCTTCTCCCCAAGCAGATGTTGCGATGAAAGCTGATGGTAGCGTTTCTGTTCCTTTTCTGTCTACATGGAACTTTCCGGCGTTCACTACGTAAAAGAACCCAACACACTTATCGAGAGGAGTTGGAGTGACCCGGTGTGTTTGGCTGTATAAAAGCGAGCAGTAGCGAAGTCATTGCAAAATCAGTTATCGAAAAGGCTTCGATTCAAGCATTGCGCTTCGAGTTGGAAGGAAAGGGAGGGAAAAAGATCACAAGGCTTACCGCTAGGAGTGCGATTTTATCAGACTAAATAATGCCCGCCAGTTTAGAGACTACTACAAGTCAACGACCTCCTCTTGCTTGAACATGAGAGATCAGAGGGAGCCGAGTGTTCTAACTGGCCGCGTTGCCCTTCCCACAGAATACGTGTTCTGTTCGATTTTACGTCAATCATGTCTGATCGAACGTAATAGAACATAACTCGAATTCGAAAAAAAGTCTGGGACTTTTGAGGCCTAATTTGACCACCGTGGTTGCCCTCCCCACAACCTGACCTGCAGTAGAGAACTCCGCATTCCTCCATGTTCCTTGAAATACAGCCATGTGGTCCGACTGGTTTGTGTACGTCTAGGATTTCAAGCGTTTACTCTACGTGTGTGAATGTTAGTAGTTGCGTACTCGCGCCTAGTTCCTAGTCTTGTTAGCTTAGCTGTAGCCCGCTTCCAACGTTCATTAAACCGCCACAGTGACCGTTGGAAGCTTAAGCGGGCAAAAGCTACAGTATTAGTAACAGTACTGAATTCCAGGCTAATTACTAAGTACGTAAATGTATGATTCCAAGCGTTTCCAAAGTTCGTGTGTTTGCGAGGGAGTCATCCAGGCTGTTATGTGTACGTGTACGGTTTCAAACGTTTTAAAGTCTGTGTGTTTGAGAGTAGCTGTTTGTGTACGTGTATGCTTTCAAGTGTTTCCAAAGTCTGTTTGTTTGAGAGTAGCTGTCTGTGTACGTGTAATTTCAAGCGTTGTCAAAGCCTACGTGTCTAGGAGTGCGTAGGCTTGTTCTGATAGAAATAAGACTGGTTTATTAATAAGACGTAATACTTATTGACAAACTCTTCAGACCGTCTACAGCATTTCATAGGATCTTAGATGTCGCTTGTAGCAAACTACGAGTACGAGTGTGTAAGCAAGGTGTGATCATTAGGTATTTACATAGTGCGTTTTGAAGTTCTAATTGTTGGCAAACGCTTCATACTTCCGACTTCTACAGCATTTGATATAATCTAAAATGTCGCTTAAAGCACCCAATGTGTGAACGCAACTTATGGCAGCCAATTAAGCGGCATTTTGACGTAAAACATGTATTTGTCGACAAACGCTTCAGCTACAGCATTCTATGCGATCTTAAATGTCGCTTACATGTATACAGCAAACTACGCGTGTGAGAGTATGCACGCAAGTTGTGTACGATATTCACACAGTGTGTTTTGACGTAATAGTTGTTGGCAGACACTTCAAACTTCCGACTTGTATATGATCTTCAAATGCCACTAAAAGCAGCCTACGTGTGTACGCAACTTATGGTTGCCACTTAAGTGACATTTTGACGTAACACTTGTTGGCAACGCTTCAGACTTCCGATGTTTTCAGTCTTTTATATGATCTTTAATATCCCGTGATCCTTCAGGCTACTACAGGCTAATCTCCAAGCAGATCCACACCGGGCGCGAAAATCGTAGTATGCTAGCCAGAGAAGGTCCAGTCAGCCAGAGAGGGTCCAAAAGCCCGGGCTGACTGGACCTTCTCTGCTAGCATACTACGATTTTCGCGCCCGGTGTGGATCTGCTTGGAGATTAACTACAGGCTACGTGCGGACTTGTACATAGGCATGTTGTGATCACTTGAATCGCTGGAATTCTTGGCAGGGCGAATGTTGCTGATAGAAGGACCGTTAACGTTTTTATGGTCTTTTACAGCGTGAACAGATGTGCACAATTTTGTAAATAACCTCCATTAACATTAATCCGCTGGGTTACATAAATCTGCCACTTTGAAAAGCAGAGGGTTTGAGAGATCTCTAGCTAGTGCAGCACCCCCAGGTATGCACAGTTTAGACATACAGGAGTGCATTATACTGGGGGACGTTGGGTTTGAAATCTGTTTGGACATATCGTTTCAGGGTGGTGGAATGCATTATGTACCCTGGTGGAATTATATTAGTTAGCAAGATGTTACATTTTAATATTTTTGGTTTTCGTTAATAATAATTTCTTACGTTATGATCTGCATTATATCATCAGTATTAGATTTTTCGTTATATAGTTGTTCATTATGTTTATTTCATCATTTGTTATACTTCTGTTCGTTATTTATCATATCACTCTTGTAATCGACATTTGTTAAGTTAAAAAAGGAGGACTTCTATAAGCCTTGCAGGCTTCTTTCCTCCTCCTGCGCATTCTTTTGTACTTTCAATTAATTTATTGCTGTTTTTTTGCTTTTATGTGCGAATAAATAAAAATAAAAAAATGAATAAATAAACACGTCATACGACCACGACATGTAAATATCGAAGAAGGGCGAAGAGTGGAGGTATTCAACTAAGAAGATCAAAATTGATAAGTAAGACCTGTCTGTAGCGTCTGTCGTTATGTAGAGGTGGTTACTAGTACAGTACATGTTTGACTGTACAATTGACAGGTGGTCCTTATGTAGAGGTGGTCACTAGTACAGGTTTGATTGTATTGACTAAGTGGTCCTTATGTAGAGGTGTTACTCGTACAGGTTTGAATATATATCAATGGCCATGTGGTCTATATGTAGAGGTGGTCACTTGTACATATTTGACTGTCAATGTATATCATAGTAATGGCCATGTAGTTTTCATGGAGAGGTGGTCTCTAGAAGTACAGATTCGACTGTATATTTTCATTGAGGTGTTCCCCTTTCCTATCAAATTCAGCAAAATAGCGTAGATGATAATCATCATATGATCTGGAAGGAATTTTCAGTAGAGTAGGTAGGGGCTGCACTAATGTTGACATTAGGTCTGACCTCTGTGCCACTTTCTCGGAGCCCGACAAATTACTAGATCCGTCTGTGGTCAAATATTGCTACTTTCCAGCCATCAAAGGGCTTTACTGCTTCAAGGTTTTCCCACAGTAAACTGTATACACTATCTTTGATACGTTAATGAAGACTAGACATCCAGGTAATAAGATACGCCAAATGACAATATTAAGCAACTGGATGACATTTTTTCAGTTCCCCAGTCACTGCCAAAGACAGCGGATGCTGTCTGAAACGTCTGTTTCATAATTTTATCCGCAAAATAACGTTATAAAAGAGATCAAAGAGATCCAAAGATAATCAAATGATAGTTCCTTTGATCTCTTTTATAACATTATTTTGTGGTGCTCTAGAGATACATAATGAGTTTAATATATCGCACTTTAAATTTGATAAGATTTTCAGTGTAAAAGTCGAGACTGGCTGTAGTAATCTTTACCACCGTTTCCACCCTGAACAGATACGTCCAAACAGATGTCCGACCCAACCTCCCCCAGTACATTGCACTCCTGTATATCTAAACTGTGCATACCTGGGGGTGCTGCACTAGAGATATCTCAAACACACTGTTTTTTAAAGTGGCTGTTTTGTGTAACCCGGTGGATTAGTGTTAATGGGGGTGTAACCTGTACCGCCGTTTCCACCGCTGTTTTCGTCAGCAGATCATATCCACAAAAACATGTTGACGTCTCGGGCGGCCTTCTCAAGTGTTTCCTGTTATTCCGACGCCGCCAAGACAAGAGGGGAGCTATAGAGGCAGGTTAATTAGCCTCGACACCGGACTCCGCGGAGGGCGCTGTGAGGGCTTTCTTGCTACAGTAGCCTGACAAAATCAGGTTTTGTTACAACCAGGTACAACATAATCATTGGCTACGAATTCTACACGTAGAGTTTATGGAGCTAAAGAGTGTATTAGAATAGCCACTGTACAGCCTGCGAGCGAAACTTAATAAGAGTCACGTACGGAACGTCCGTTTTAGGCCCAACAAGGTAAAAGTTAAACAGATATCCTCGGCTGAGTTTAAATGAATGAATAAATGATTAAGAGTTTCCAGAGCCGTGAGCCCATCCAATCATCCATCGAAGTGCCTGCGACCGAGACTGCTGAAGAGTCACGTAGCGTCCGTCGGCGTCCGCAGCTGGGGCTAATTTGTCACCGAGACGGGGCGGGCCAGTCGGCGGGGCTGAGCGCTGGCGCGTGCCGCCTGATATTTGCGTGCCTCCCGTCACACCCGTCAAGCGTACCACCTGCTTCGGACAACGTACCGGCATGCTGGTCTCCAAGCAGATGTAAGGTTTAAGATTATGTTTTACAAGGTAAAGGTAAAACACGGTCATCCTCAATTGATGCTTTTTAATTAGCTAGTAGTGCAATGTGGCTTCGCTACGGCTCGCGTTTTTAGCCAACCACACCGGGTCACCCCTGCTTTTCTCGATAAGTGTGTTGGGTTCTCGTGCAGACGTTTACTTGCAGAGGTTTGACGCTTGAAGCTTACACCAGAAGCTCCCTCGGCATACACGGGGCCGTCAGCTTTTGCTAGGGTCACATTGCCAAGCCGGGGCCCGACTGGGCTGTTTGAGAAAACAAATAATAATAAAATGCGCATCAAGAATATAAATGATTGATGGTAAGGAGTAATCTTTTTACGTTTTGTCTGTTTTATTTGTCGTCTGTATCGTATTTTTCGTCCCCGCAATCTACCTGGCTGGGCCCCGCTTAGGAAATGTGACCCTAGCATTTACCTGTATCTGTATCTATATAGCCGGTATAACCACCATTCGGCGTAACACACCGGCTTTTACGTCACCATCCGAATGCATGAATGCAATCCATCGATCAACCAATACTAAGTAGATGAATATCTGACCGGGGTTTTTGTCCGGCGCCGTGTAGCCCCGCTCCTCGCAGACCCAGCTCAGCACGTCGAACAGCGTGGAGCCGCAGAGGTACGCAGATCTGGCGGGAGTCGCCGCACCAATCAGCAACAGACACGTCATCAACAGAACTCCTGACGGGCTCATGGTGGTCGTCTGAAACACATAGATGTATAGGGACCGATCATTCATTCAATCAATCAACCAATCAACCAATCAACAAATCAATCAATCTATCAATCCATCAACCAACCAATTGATCGATCAATCTATCTATCTATTTATTTATCTATCGATAAGCTGTTCATTGACAATTTTTTTCGACGCCACTTTAAGCCACCTTTAGCCCGTAACCGAAATCACGTGCTCATGAGGTCACGTGACCAAAGACATTGGGTCAGTCATTCTGAAGAAGGCCGTCGGGATGGTTCTCTCCCTTTTAGCGAAAGTTGGAACTAGAGAGGCAACATTTGCCTGCAATAGAATAATATTTAAGTTCACATGGTCCAGCCTAACAAACTACTGCTCTGTGTATTCTTATTCAAAGACATTCCTATATACGGTGACAAGCCCCTCCAGATCTGTAATGTTACTTTGCAACATTATGTAATAGAACACCGCAGGGTGTTTGCTACATTACCAGTAACCATGGTGACAGCCGTTTGGTCCGGGTCATTTCAATTATTTGCTTGAAACGAAATTAGAAGAGGAGGAAGAAGAAGAAACGTAGCAAAAACAATATGTTTTCTTTCGGAAAAGGTTAACGTAACAGTAAGTTACTATTTTGATACTTTGCACTTCGTCATTATCACAGTCTTATATCATGAACGTCAGCCCGAACCTTCAGAGATCTTGAGTTCACTTACAAGTTTGTGTCAACACGATAACTCGAGAAGGCTTACATGGATTGTCTTGATATTTGGAATGCAGATAGGTCTTGATAAGACCTAAAATGATTAGATGTTGGGCCCCAGTGGCTTTTTGTGGTACTGCAGCAGAACTGCCGGTTTCAATATCTCCGAGTCACCTTAGCAGCCCCGACTGAGGAGTATATCAAACTATATGATATTTAGTATGTATTTACAGTGATACAACATGATAGCTCTTGTTTTTCTAACTACTAGTGTCATTGATCCCAAGGAAGGCCTGATAGAGGCTAGGACTAGATAAGCGCTATCAGCGCTGTGTCCGCTGCGGGAGCTTCAAACCTCCCCTCAGATGCTTCTCGTTTACCCTTGGCAGAAATAGAGAGCAGATAAAAGAAGCCGGGGGGCCGAACCTGGCCGGCTGCTTGATTGAACAGTCAGCTAGTTTGCCACGGTCTAGTGCGGGTAGGTCAGGATTGACGGCGGGTCGCTTGGCTGTCTGGGTCTGAAGACGCTACCAGCCAAGGTCCCGGCGGAAAATCTGTCTTCTTCTTCTCTTGGCGAGCGTCTTGACTAGGGTAAGACGTCTTGAAAGGGTAAGGCCGACTTTGACGGAGAAGTCAAGAAGATAACGTGCAACAGAAGCAACGACAACTGCATTTGGTTGTTCGTGATTTTGAAAGTTTAGATTTGTCTTCTTCTATTGGTGAGCGTCTTGGAAGGATAAGACCGACTTTGACGGAGAAGTCAAGCAGATTAAGTCCAACAGAAGCAACAGCAACTGGTTGTTCGTGATTTTTAAAGACGTTTCTGAATTTAAAAGAAATGTACAATAAGGGCCATGGAAATGCAGGCGTTATTGCATCCGTGAAGATGCACATATTGTTTTTTGTAAGGTTTCTCTCTCTCTCTGTGTGTGTGTGTGTGTGTGTGTGTGTGTGTGTGTGTGTGTGTGTGTGTGTGTGTGTGTGTGTGTGCGTGCGTGCGTCTATGAGCTTGTGTCTCCTGATATTTATCGTCAACATAAGTTATAAAGAAGGTCTGGATAGATTATAATGCTATTTGGTATGTGCGTAGCTACCTAGGTCGTGGAAAGATAAAGGTCAAGGTCGATTATGGATCCCCTTGTGACGTTCCTTGGTACTGCATCAGAACTTCTGTTTTTTGTATATTTAGTCCTGGGCATGCTACGGTTTTACTTGAAACTGTAACTTGGCTTGATATGAGTCATATATCGTGGCGTGTTTACCGTCGGACCTGTCGAAACAAAAACACTTTATTGCTCTTGCGTAAGTTTGGGGCAAGGCTATGACCGTGATTTACCGTCTTATTGTTTCGATGTCTGATTCCTAAGAGTTGAGCTGCCAAGAGTCTTGCCAGAAAACCTGTCTTGTTCTTCGAATTCACTTGGCGAACGTCTTGAAAGGCAAGGACCGACTTCCTTCAAAAAGCAGCACAACAGAATGGAGAACACGTACAAGTTTGTGATTCATGTCGCTGTGTCGAACGGCTGTCTGGTTTAATTTCAAGACGTGACTTGTCAGGAAATCTGTCTTGTTCTTTACTTGTCGAACGTCTTAGAAAGTAAGAACCGACTTTCTTGAAGACTTTACAACAGAAAGAAGAACACGGGTGATTTACGTCATTGTGTTAAACGGTTGTCTGGTTCTCAAGATGTGGCCAGCCAATGTCTTGTCAGAAAATCTGTCTTGTTCTTTTCTTCAAACGTCTTGGAATGTAAGGACCGACTTTCTTTGAAGAGGCAGAACAACAGAATTGAGAACACGTGCAAGTCTGTTATTTATGCCGGCTGTCTAGTTCTCAAGGCTAGCCAATGTCTTGTCAGTAAATCTGTTTTGTTCTTTACTTGTCGAACGTCTTGAAGACATTAGAACCGACAGAAGAACACGAGTGATTTACGCCACTGTGTTAAACGTTTGTCTGGTTTTCAAGACGTGGTCAGACAATGTCTTGTCAGCAAATCTGTTTTGTTCCTTTGACTTGTCGAATGTCTTGGAAGGTTTCTTGAAGACATTACAACAGAAAGAAGAACACGGGTGATTTACGCCATTGTGTCAAACGGTTGTCTAGTTTTAAAGACGTGATCAGCCAAAGTGTAGATCTTGTCAGCATCACCTTGTTCTTACTTGGCCAACGTCTTAGAATTCGAAGGGCAAAGCTGACTTTGGCTGACTTTTAAGGAAAGATGACGCAAGTTTGGGAAAGTTGTAAATTTGTAATTTACCATCTTGTCGCACGGCTGTCTGCCTTTAGGGAATTGACCAGCCAAGGTCCTGTTAGAGAATTTATCTTGTCCCACTGTACTTGTTGGCAACCTTTTCAAGGATGTGGCTGACTTCTAGATCTTGGCTGCTGAGTTGTAGGAAAGCAGCCCAATATTTGTTTCCCTATTGGACTATCTAAAATTGTCTTATCTTTATTTGCATATCGATTCATAGTTCGTGGTTTAAACAAATCTTGCCAAGAGTCACTGAAGAAAAGTAGTGGATGCTACTTGAAACGTCTGACCGTTTCCAAAGTTATATCCAGTTTCATGAGTAAGTATTATTTGGCGAACCCCAATTTTTTCACTTGTACTTCATCAAGAGTCTGAAACGTCTGGAAGCAATGTTTATATTCTAACCAGTTATAGTATAGCATTTGTGAACAAATATCCTTGTTTTTCCGGACGTCTATTGCTTCTTTTTTCTTCTTTAAAACGTAATTGTAAAAACTTTTATGACACCATATTCGGAAACCTTCTCATCAAAACGTGTAACTGAATATAAAGTATAGATTTTCATGTTATTGGAAAGATCATACTTCCTTTTCCATATACTGCTGTCCCTATGTCTATCACAGTTCACATGGCCATACTGATGCGTGATTTACATATGTGTAATACATATCTATTAAGACATATGTGTCATTGCCGATGTCTTCTATTCGTGTATTTTCAAAACTACAACATCGTTCCTATAGCTCGTTTTCTCTACTACACTGGCAGAACGAAATGTCATAACCCGACTTTAAACACGAAACGTTAAAATACCCGGCGAAGAGCCTGCTTCCCAGGCTACAACCTGCGGCGGCACAACACAAGACCGGCCACATTCCTGCCTTAAGGTCAACGTCTTCGAGGGAACGTCTTATCTCAACCTCCTTGAAGTGGTCCCTAACCACCACGATCCAGGGCCCGAGGGAGATGTGACTCAAGAGGCGAGAAGGACCCTTGTGTACGTAACAGTTCCGGCTGATAAAGTAAAAACCTAAACTTGAACCTTGAGGTGGCAGATTTAGACCTACGTATACAACTTGAGTTGATAAAGATGATAAATATCAGGGAACAGATCTAGAAAATATAAATATGTTTCCGGTTGAAAACACACACAGCTTGAAGTTTTAAGCATTAACTTTTGTCAGGCATACGTATGCAACTTGAGTCGGTATTCGGATGAGAGAACATGAGTCGTCGTAACCTCCTCCAAGGCAACAAAAAAGTGTAGATATGACCCAACGAGAAATAAGAACCCCTATTTACGTTAAGTTTCCGGCTGATATGTAGAGTTAAAACATAGAGTTTAAACATTGACTTGTGACAGATTCAGACCTACGTATACAACTTGATTTGATGAAGATGAAAAGTGTTCTCACCCACCCAGACAAAATGTGTAGATTTGACTCAAGAAAAAAGAAATAACCCATGTTTACGTAATATTTCCGGCTGATAAAAGTTAAACCTTTAAGTTTAAACCTTAACTTTTGGCAGAAGCACAAGTGTCTTAAGTCCCTGACCACCGAGGCACAGACGTAAGAAGCTAATCTAAAACCTTGTGTACAAAATGTTTCCGGTTGATAAAGCTTAACGAAAAGCTCCAAGTATGTTGGCAGACCCACAAGTTAAGACGGCAAGGATGTGAACGACTCAAGAGGCAAAACCGAACCCGGGTAGGTATTCCCTAGGGGGCATGAATTACCCATGTGCACGTAAGACTTCCGGCTGGTTGATTCAGGTTGAAACTAATTTTAAACGTGAGTTGCGAGTCTTAGGTCTGCAACTTGAAACGAAAATCGCGTCGATACCAGTCAAGAAGGCACTACTGAGCACGTTAGACTTCCAGCTGGTTGGTAAAGTTGAAACTTTTAACTTAGTTTAAACCTTGAGTTGAATGATCTTGATCTTCAACTTGAGACGAAAACCGCGTAGATACCAGTCAAGAGGGCCGCCTTAACCTTGTTTACGTTGCGATTCTCTTTGATACCGGTTATAGCGTAAAGTTTAGACCTTAACTGTTAGCAGAACAAATACTTGAGACGGGTGAAAGATGAGAGACCGTGCTATCGGGAATCGGTATGTTATCTGCTTCAAGCGTAGAAGTGATCCTTAGAGACCTAAGAATAGCCTCGTCCTCAGACAAGGGGTCGAGAGTTTCGTGACATATTGGTCGATAAGGTTGAGAAGTTTTATATTTATTCCTAAAGATAGCCTCGTTTTAGACAAGGGTCGAGAGTTTCGTAACATGTTGTACGATAAGGTTGAAAAGTGTTCTATTTAATCCTAAAAATAGCCTCGTCTGAGACACGGGTCGAGAGTTTCGTGACATATTGGACGATAAGGTTGAGAAGTGTTCTATTTTTCCTAAAAATAGCCTCGTCTTGGACAAGGGTCGAGAGTTTCGTAACATATTTGACGATAAGGTTGAGAGGTGTTCTATTTATTCCCAAAAATAGCCTCTTCTGAGACAGGGGTTGAGAGTTTCGTAACATTTTAGAAGATAAGGTTGAGAAGTTTTCAATCTAACTCTAAAAATAGCCTCGTGTCAGACAAGGGGTCGAGAGTTTCGTAACATTTGAGAAGATAAGGTTGAGAAGTGTTCTATTTATTCCCTGCGGGTGTTTACTTTGTCGGCAAGAAAAGAATGTTGTGAAAACACTTTCTTGTCTGATGTTGCAAGATGTTGTATGTCTTGGAGGCTTTCCAGAACGTTCAAGACGTCTGGGGTTGAGTCTTTAAGGCGCGAGACGTAAACGTACGGCCGCGTCCTAAATTATGACTACGGGGGCAAAGAGAAGCGGCAGTTTGATTCCCCTGGTTTAGAATACTAGTACGAAAAAGAGCGAAGCTAATGTTACGTTGTTTTCTCTTCTAGAGCACGCATTAGTTAGTAGCTTTGTGCACTAAAGAAACTTCGTGAAATGATAAGATATCTGCATATTAGGCATAGGTACTAAAAACGGCAAGGAAGCTGATAAGTCCACGTACAGGGCCGAATTTGTCAATTTAAACCTTTACGAGCAAATAGGTAGTAATAAATGTATATTCAGAGAGGCCGAAGAAAACAAAGTTACACGCAAATACCTAAGCCAATAACGTTGTTGCCAAAACAAAACGTTCCGAGTTTACGCCGAAGGAGGTCACGCCAGAAGCCATCATCTCAAGTCATCCGCTGGCTAGGCGCACACTTGTAGGAATGTTGGGAAGTCGCGAAGGTGGTTTGAGACGTCTCAGGATCGGAAAACATTTCAAGAAGTTGGAAACAGAATTCCACCAGACGGGAACTCAGACAAACGAACGTCTTCAGGTCAAGAGTTCGTGCCGATGTTTTTCCACCCTCAGTCGTTTCATCGTGCCGATGTTTTTCCTCTATGATTGGAACGTTTTCAAATTCGATTTCGCACTTTATTATTCTCTCTTTTATTCTGTTCTATTCTATTTATCTATTTTGTTCTGTTTATTCTATTCTATTCTCTTTTATTCTGTTCTGTTCTTCTACTCGTTCTATTCCATTATATCTTGTTCTGTTCTAGTCTTTTCTGTTCTGTTCTATTCTGTTCGCTCTATGCTGTTCGATTCTATACCGTTCTAGTCTATTCCATTCTGTTCTTATTCGTTAACCCCATGTGCAGTTCTCTGCGCTCTATTTCCGTACCCTACTCCAGTCCTCGGTCCGCCCCTGACCCGAACCCCCAGCTTGCATCATGCGTACATGTGCGCAAGGCTCAGAATATATAGCCTGGGTGCCATCCTAATTTCTACCGGGGCTCCTACACTCGCTACCCTAAACAAATTAATTTTTTTAGGGTAGCGAGTGTAGGAGCCCCGGTAGAAATTAGGATGGCACCCAGGCTACAGAATATATCGACGATACGGGAAACTTGTTTGCGTCAGTTAAGGTACCATGATCATGCGTACAGGAAAGATACTGTCTTTCTTTAACAAAACTTCTGCTGTGCACTCTTAAAACTACAAACCTAAAATCAACGTTGCAACAAGAGCCGATTCATCACGGGCAAAGACAACTAGACACTTCGTTTTTTCACGGCTTTTAAACAAATCAGTCAAACTCAACGAATTGATAAATGGTATCTACTTTCTTCATGTGATACAACTAGCACCATACATTTTATTCCATGCAGCCTCCTCATTTTACCTTGACCTGCATTTGTAGCCCACGGGCATCAACGCAGTGAACTCTAAGATAATAAATAAATATCGACAGAAACGCATTTGACTCATCTATGATTCTGAAAGCTACAAGTAGTTCAAAGCCACAGAGAACGAATGAGAAAAATATACAGGACTTGAAGCTACCTTCCGTGAAAAAAGTATCATGAAGTAAAAAGAAAACAAAATTCTTTTCCACATATGGAGCTAATAATCAATGGGGGCTTATCATCATAGTGGGTTTGCGGTAGGAAAAACAGGCTCGCTCGTACCTTCTGATCTCAGCCGAACGAGTCCGTAAGATGATCACCCAGGGGACCGGGACGCTGTCGGGGTTGTCTCGGGCGAAGCTCTCCTCAGACGCCGCCAAACCGAAGCGCGCGTTGCCGTGAGAGAGAGGACGCTCCCAGGCGGGGTCTCCTACCTTATACCTGTCTGCCGCTGACGTCACGCTGACGTCACGCGTGGCGATACCGATCGCCAGCCAATGGGAGCGCGGGATGTCGTTCGACTTTTGGTCCTGATTGAAGGAAACAGGTCTTTATGGTTTTTCTTGTAAACAAGTTCCCGAGCAAAGTACAGACCGTACGGGGACCGCGGATGGGTTCGGACGAGGTCACCGACATGGTAGTCTCGACACCGGCCTCCTCGATAGATCGGTGGCTCCTAAGCGGTTGATTTTGTTTTACCTGCATTGTAAATATGGGACCGTGAATGTATATACAAGAAATTCCGTAATATTTGTAAAAGCACATTCATACCAAATAGAATTCTTGCAAGGTAGCTTAGTGTCGTAGAATAGGTGTTCTGTAGAAGAAGATGCCTTACGTTGCACCTCACCTTTCACCACTCGAAAGAAAATTACAAATGAACACAAATGAGAATAAGAACACAACAGGCAGTCTATGTCCCTAGGTGCCATCTTAGTTAATTTACTTGCCTTTCCATACTCTTCCCGAACCAACAATTGTTAAGGGAGAATATGGAAGCGCCAGTAAACTAGGTAGGTCCCCTGTCTACTACTTACGGTAACGGTAAAGCAGTCATCCTCATTTGAGATGAGGCATGATGCTTTTTCAAGCAGCTAGTGGTAGTGCAATGCGGCTTCGCCACGGCTCGGGTTTTTTGACCAAACACACCAGGTCACCCCTACTCTTCTCGATAAGTGTGTTGGGTTCTTTTACGTGCAGAGGCTTGAGGCTTATACCCGAAGCTCCCTCATACACGGGGCCGCCGGCTACTACTAGTAGGCTGCTATCAAGGCCAATGTCAAGTAGCCACTCTACCTTAGTGTCAGCACAGCTGAAGTCTTTATGACAGCTGACAGGCCTTCCGCCGCTTTTCTCGGTGGTCCACTGAGTATCAAAGGATCGACGGAAAGATACGGCTCCGTAAACTTCTCAGAAACTCTAGAACCTCGAGTATATTCAAAGCTGACAGGACTTTCCGCTTGGTGGTCCAGTATTAACGGATCGACGGAAAGATATGGCTCCGTAATCTTCTCAGAAACTCTAGAGTCTCGAGTGTAAATGACATGACCTTCCGCCACATTTCTCGGGGATCTACGGGATTTACTGGAAAGATAAGACTCCGTAAACTAGTTCTTAGAATCTAGATCCTTTCCCGTAGAGCCCTTAAACACACAACCAAGTCCAATGTTTGGGTTTTAAGATTGAAGGCGGCGAAGCTACTACTGAGGCATGAGAAGAATAAGCTCAGTAAAAGTTATGATAGTTGTGCAGTAGTGCTCACGTATAGAATATCATAACCTTTTACTTCAACTGTCCTAGATTAAAACGTTTCTGTCGCAAACGTCAAAGACCATTGTGTTTGTAAGTGTGTGTGTGTGTTTGGTGTGTGTGTGTGTTTGGTGTGTGTGTGTGTGGTGTGTATGTGTGTCTGGTGTGTATGTGTGTGTGTGTGTTTGTTTGTGTGTGTTCCCGAGAAGCTGTGGATGAATCTTTATGATACTTTTATATGTGGCCCTCTGTACCATACTGCAGCAGAACTATTTGTTACTGTATCTCAAGTTTTAGTGCGTCATGATTTGCTGCCAGCGAGTGACGCGTATTGCTAAATACTTTTCAAACATTTATCGAGTAAGGTATTAGTGATGTTGACAGGATACCCGTTTCATGGCGTAGTTTACTTACGCTTGTTTAAGTGTGTCATGATTTGTTGTCGCGTGTGGCAAAGAGCTTTGCAACAGATCTGAGTCAGCTTACAGATGTGATGTTTGTGTCAGAGACTGCCATTCTCCTATAGGGCTGTTTAGCCATAGTCGATGCTGTAGGGCTGATGTGAATTAGGATTCTACCATGGTCAATACTGACCGACGGATGCAAGATTATATAGTGTGGCACGTACTGATAAACTGAGACAAGCGTCAGCAAACTGCAATGCAAGACTAGTATCCAGTCACATACATGTACATGTATCAGTTTAATACTCTGGCAATGTTTGAAAAGTATTAACGGATACATGTCACGGATTGTGACGTTAAACTGGATACCAGTCTTGCATTTCAGTTTGCTGACGATAACAATGTTTAAGTGTGTGATGATTTGTTGTCGCGTGTGGCACGTAAAAAGCGGCACATGTTGACCTTATCCGGCCGATCGGCCTCAGCGGGGGCACTTTTGTTGACAGCTGATTTCTGCTATCGGAGGAATGACGGAGATGAAAAACAACAAAACAGCCAAGTTTAGGTATTCAAAGCTTAGACGTGAGCACATGTACTTCAAATTGTAAAAGGCTTTAGGTCGTTTGGTGTATAACTTGCTTTTAATGGAGCTTACCGTAGTATATAGGCCGATAGGCGATTAACGATACAGAACTAGGATCACAGAGCAAAGACACGCAGAACATTTCCTGTTCTGTATTACATTGCGTCCGCATTCGCCTAATTCCTTACCTATTTCTACAGGTGGTTTTTACACTTCCAGGTGGGTCACTTCAGCCTCAAAAGCCTGGATGAGACTACCGCAACCCATACAAGGATCTTATCGCTAGAACTTATCGTTATGATAAGTTACGATAACCTCTTGTTACCCTTTACGCCGTTATACCCAGCTCCAGCCGTGCCCGGTGTGCGTAGCGGGAGGCGTGTCAGGGTTATACCGCCCGGGGGACACTCTCTACCTCATACGCCAGCTGGCATATGGTTTGTTATTCGCTACAATAGCCTTCTTTCATAATTTGAACAACTTGTGATCACTTGTGTTATTTGGGTAGAGAAGACGACCAACATCTGCTTGGATTTTCACTGAGTCCGTGGCAACCCCGTCAGAAGTAGTACTAGTAGTACTGTAAATGTACCGTGGTAAATGCAGAAATGCTCGCGGTGGTTTTATGTTCGCGGTTTTCGGGGTGAACTTTCAGCGCGAACTTAAAACCACCGCGAAACTTTTTGCTCACCAATGACTGTAGCACTACTATTGTTTCAAACGGGAACTTAAAAACCACCGCGAACACGCCATTTTCTGCCTACCGCGAAATAAAAACCACGCGAACTTAAATGTATTTACAGTATTTCTTCCATCTCAACATCTGTATGGAAACAGTCCGTTGGGCCGTTATGACTAGTTTACAGCTGACAGGTGTTTCCTTGTCATGAACGACGGATTGTCAAGGTTGCGGACTATACCCGTCTGATCTTCCAACATATAACATTATAAGCATAGGCGTGGGATATTTAGTTTTATTGTCTGGCTTCTCTGACATAGCCTAAGTGCCATTCTTGTAAGTTCCAGGGGGGGGGGGGGGTATGGGAGACACGGAACTAACGAAATGACACTCAGGCTATCTCTGACAGGCACCCACCCCTACTTAAGTACCTACTGTCCGAGAATGTTGGAAACCTAGTAGTCGGAAAACGTTATGGTCTTCCTACCCAACATCTGTTTGGAGAACAGTCCGTGAGGCCGCTATGACTAGTTACAGCTGACAGATGGTTCCTTGTTATGAAGGACGAACCAAGGTTGCTGAATAGTGCACCGACCCGTCGGATCTTCGAACATGCTGTATATAGGGGTGGATTTATCGCCCGGCTTCTCAAGGTAGCGGGACTAGACATGTGACGTTACCTGTCTAATTTCCTGGGGAAGAACTCGTGACGCTTTTTTTTAGCGCCAGGCTTTGCTGACAGCCCACTCAACCTACCGTTCGAAAATGACGGAAAAGTGACTGTTGGAGAAATCTGGTGGCCAGAAAACGCTAAGGTCTTTCATCCAAACATCTGCTTGGAGTGGGGCCACTCTGACTACTTACACCTGGCAGGTGGTTGTTTAAAGCTTGTTATTATTAAAGGACGAGCCAAGGCTGCGGGACTGTATTACTGTATCTCAAAGCAGATGTTGGAGAGGACGATCGCAACGTTTTTTTTTTTACTGTCAGCCGTCTCTATGAGCCCACCCCAACCTACGTACTGCCCGAAAATGTTGGAAAACCAAGTCAAGAAACGTTACGGTTTTCATAGCAACATCTGCTCAGAAATCTTTCCGTGGGGCCGCTGTGACTACTTACACCTGACAGTTGGTTGCTTGTTATTATTAAAGGACGAGCCAAGGCTGCGGGACTGTATTGCTGTATCTCAAAGCAGATGTTGGAGAGACTACTGTCAGCCGCCTCTATAAGCCCACCCCAACCTACATACTGCCCGAAAATGTTGGAAAACCAAGTCAAGAAACGTTACGGTTTTCATAGCAAAATCTGCTCAGAAATCTTTCCGTGGGGCCGCTGTGACTACTTACACCTGACAGTTGGTTGCTTGTTATTATTAAGGGACGAGCCAAGGCTGCGGGACTGTATTGCTGTATCTCAAAGCAGATATTGGAGAGGGAGATCGCAACGTTTTTTACTGTCAGACGTCTCTAGGAGCCCACCCCAACCTACGTACTGCCCGAAAATGTTGGAAAACCAAGCCAGGAATCGTTACGGGCTTCACAGCAACATCTGCTTGGAAATCTGTCCATGGGGCCGATCTGACTTCTTACACCTGACAGGTGGTTGCTTGTTATTATTAAAGGGCGAGCCAAAGTTGAGGGACTAGTAGACTTGTACCTGTCTAATTTCCTGTGCATGAAGGCGGTGACGTTTTTTTTAGCGCCAGACTTCTCTGACAGCCCACTCCAACCTTCTGCCGACAAATGTTGCGAAAATGGCTGTCAGAGAAATCTGGTGGTCAGAAAACGCAACGGTCTTCCACACCAACATGCGCTTGGACCTAAGTCCGTGTGGCAACTGTCCAGTTACAGCTGATAGGTGTTTCTTTGTTATGAAGGACGAACGAAGGTTGTGGAACTAAACATGTTTAATCTCCAAGCAGACATTGTTGTAGAAGACCTACTGCCCGAAAATGATGGCAACATCTGCTTGGAGATCTGCCCGTGGGGCCGCTCTGACTGCTTACACCTTACAGGTGGTTTCTCCGCGACGATTCAAGACTGCGTCCTTCCTGCATACCTACAAGGTCTTCGGGACGAACGAACCAATTTTACGGGCCCACCAAAGTTGTTGTTCCTTCCAGTAGTTCCATTAGCCTTTCGACTACTTACTATTCATCAACATACACTGTACCACTATACATACGGGAGAGAAGGGCTTAGGCAGTGCCATGTAGTGAATGTGTTGTTTTCTAGACTTTAGTTTGATGACACACTGGGACGAACCCATACGCTTTGCTCAAATCCGTTTCATCATATCTTCACCAAACTGCCAAGGACACCACGAATTTGTCTCATCTTCAGAAAAGACGCTGTAGCTGCATAGCTCTCGTTTTATATAACGATAAATGGAACTTTGTGGCCGTGTGGCCGAACAAGCACGTCGAAGAAAAATAAAGGCGAAACTTGACAATTGACTTGACTTGTTCAAGCCCACACCCAGACTAGTTACGCCTTATGTGTGGCTTTCTCAATGGTTACGGCTCGGATGGGCGTGAAGAAAGTTCTATAGCTAAACGGGAACTATGCGACCACAGACAATCCTCTCAGGCCCCGCGGATGGCCGGAAAAATAGTAGAAATTGACCAAATAGAGTGGATAGTATGCAAAGGGAGTCAGCTACGGAGAGAGGGTCCAATAGTGCAAACTCTAACTTCTATAGCGAACTAACATGTTATCCGTCTATTTGGCAATTTCTGGCAATTTTATCAGCCACATGTGGAGCCTGGTAGAGACGCATGAAGACAAGAGAGGGTGAAGGAGCGACCGTGGGTTTGCCCCGCTATCTTCACCCTTTGGACTTGAGCGGCGCCGACTGTTCTAGCGTTGTTGTTTACGCCACATTCCGGACGAACATCTGCTTTGCGTTACCGGCATCAGGAGAGGTTGCAGACGTGCAGAGACTAGAGCCACAAATATCCTATCCAGTCCGTTCTAGTTCAATATCTTATCCAGTCCGTTCTAGTTTCTATAGTTTGTAAACCCCCTAGTAGGGGTATCGCACAGACGTAACCTGGCATTCAGTCTACCGTCGTTGGGCGAGGGTTTCTTCGGGGCAGACGGTGATCTCTGCCGCCTGGGTATTCTGTTGTACCCGATGGTTGTTTTGCGCGGTTGGAGTTTTACCCGGTATGAGTAACAAGGCTAGTAAAACTCTTTCCGGGTGCCAAAGATTAACCCTGCGGCGGAAAGCCGCTTCTGTCCCGAAGATAGCCTAGCCAATCTACAGCAGGCTGGATGACAGGATAGCGGGTCAACGGAGGTCTGTCTAAGCGTCATGAACGGGGTCATTGTCCGAGAGGTCATCGGCAAACTGAAAGGCTCTGCTGTAGCCAGAAGTAGTCTCCAAGCAGATGTAACAATTTCACCGGTGTTCTTGCTGCATTTACAGTTTAACTAGTACTGTACATGTAGTATTTTTCTTAGCCTGGATGCCAGACATTTCCAGGGCCTACACAGGCAAACTTCTCCGCTCTAGGACCAACATGCCAGGAAATTCTTCAATAGACCCCCCCCCCCGGTATTCAGGCCATACTTTTCCAGTACTGTGTTCATTATTAAAAGTCACATGCTATATTGTTATCAATTGTCTGTCCGTCCTTTCATGTACATGTACTTGCAATTAGCCTACGGGCAAGAACTTGCAATAAACTTATTATTAGTAGTAAGATTCAGCTTCTCCAAGCAGACATAAGGATCCAGCTCATTCTCCGTGTTTTGCACCACCAAGTGTTCTCTTCTAGTAAATCACTTCAGTAGACGAACCGTTGAACGCACAAGTCTAGAAAGGACTAACTGTTGCACAAACATGAATGAGCCGGATCCTTACATCTGCTTGGAGATCAACTGGAGCAGCAAGGCCTAAGTATACACCTTTCTCACGCGGCGGACATGATAGAATGAAGACGAGGCCAATGAGGCAAAGAAGCAAAAATAATGTACAGATTTAGTTTTCCTCCTAAATCACATTAAGTTTTAAAATATGATATCCAAGTATCAATATTACAACTAATGCAATGTTCAAAAAAGATGCAGCAATTTAGAGCTTCGTTGACCGATCCCATAGTCTCCGCCCTCCTCTGTCAGAGCGTAGAAATGCAAAATAAAAACATAGAAATGCAAATATTTGACGGTCATGCAGCCACTTCCTCATTAGTCGATTCTCTAATTATCAGGTAATCATTGGCTAAACTGGTAATTGTGATTGACAGTTAGGATCAGTCTAATGTTTGCCACAAGGGCCTCTTTTCATTCTATCATGGCCGCCGCGTGAGAAAGGTCTATTGCTTAAGTACTGCCACCATGCTGCATAGTTGAATCTATAAGATATACTCTACTACCATGTTCATCTTTTTAGAGATGTTGGTCTTAAAACTTTAAAATATAAAGAAGATTTTCCAAATTTCAGGTGTTTACCTAAAGTGACCAGTACTTGGTTTAATACTTGTCTCATCCCTACATGTACTTTTCTTGAACACTGCACACAAAAATGACAGACGAAATGATTTTCAGTATCAGAAATCTTCATTGAGTACAAAGGTATACAATAACATATGTAATATACTGTGAACTCCCTAACCTAAAGTATGCCTTACTGCGAGCATTGGCACTATTTCATTATTCCTTTTCACTAAGTATAACTGGGCCCCAAAGTCTATCTTTGAGCACGATACTTTAAGTTTATCTTACAAGAAAAGCAGAACCTGCAACTTTTGACTTAACTTACACATCTAAACATTGCGTACATAGCATTCGTGCATAACTTGTTAATCTTTCACTGGCGATACTTTTTATAACATATTCATATCTCAATCCTAGCTACTAATAAACTGTGTCATCGAATGTCTTCAAATTACATCATAAACAGAATCTTCCACAATTGCAAATTTCACAACTTAGAAATATAGAATATCGCAGAAAACGCAACATAAAATGGAACAAAAAATATGATAATTCTTGCACTGCCGAAAATAATGTTTCTCACTTAAATCATATATTTTACTTTCTAAGATATTCCCATTCACAGCATCTTCTCAACGTCTTGACAGCTTTTCAAGGCTCCTTAAGTGCAGTTTCTTGTTGGCCCTTTCTTATGGCAGGTTCTTCAGAAGGGATGGACCCTTCTTAAAGACAGAAACCAGTCCGAGAACGAGACTGTCTCTCGACTGGCGAGGCGCGATCCTGTCACGATTCCCGTAAAGCATCTGAGTTACTGTGTCCATACATGGGTTTGCTGTAAAATCTAACTTCAACATAATGTTATTCACGTACATGTATGTACATTACTGTGAAGTGTAGATATCTCTTTGACACCGTTCTACAATGACTAAACCAGCCTGGATGCCAGATCAGACTATAGTTAACACAGCTGACATCCAGGCTATACTTATTTCAAACATATCTGGTCAATCATACATTGAATAAGAAAGGGTATAGGATCTCTTTTTCTACATATTGCATACAGGAAGACAGGGAGTTATCTTGTTGCATATAGTAAGTTCTTAAATCATTTGACTGTGTTTGTATACTGCAATAACATAAGCAATACACATTCTAAAAACTGTTGGAATCTATGAATACTGTAAAAATGCTTTAATTTGGCAAGCCTTGAACTGTAGCAAATGTCATATCATGTCAAAGACGAACCTAAGTTAATTATAGATATTTCTATCGACTGGAATAAATTCTAGCTATAATTGAGAAAAAAACGAGACATTTGCCAAAATTAAAACTTGCCAAATTTTTCCTACCATGTTTTCAACATGGCGGATTTGATTGACAGTTGCAATGCATGCTGGGACCAACTACAGCACCGATATGGGGAAACAGCACCCATACTCACGTGACCTGAGCCGACCCTGCTGTGACCCAAGCTGACCCCGATGCGACCCAGTGACCTGAGGTGACCTCTCCATCACACTTTCCCTTTCCAGAAGTCCAGATCGCTCTCTCATGATTTGGAAGACGTAGACGAAGTCTTGAAGATGGTGGACAGGTACTCCTCCACGTTGACTCCTTGTTGACGACACCGGCTGATGATGGTGTTTACTCGTTCCTCCTTCCCGCCGTAGACCGCTTCGAAGAGAATGTACTACGGGAAAAACGATTGGAGAGAAAAAGTAACAAAAAACCCGCAGATCGTTAAAATGTAACTGGCACTTTCCACAATAAATTTTACAAAAAAACCCCCACAAATATGATCTCGCTTGAGTTATAAAGTTAAAAAAAACAAAAACAAATAGGATGGACGTTGATTGACTTACAAATATTGTGACCTTGGCTTTTCAGTGAGTTGACATTTCTGATGTCATAACTATATGCTGTTTTTATTTTCAAATAGCAATCTACAAAAAATGATTGACCTTCATACTAGGGCAACTTGTAAAGGTGAATAATGCACATGACTTGCCTCTCTTTCACATTGCGATAAACTCAAATAAAACAATAAAACAAAAACAATAGTATCTAACAACTTTTTGGCAGTAACTAGTACTAGAAGTTTACTATTTAAACTTATCACTGTTAACCTAGTTAATAGATGTGATGAGAGTTGAGTTTACGTCTTTCCAGTGATGTTCAGTTTTTTGGTATCAATATCAAATTTTGTATATTTTCAAATAGCAATCTATATATCAATGCTGAACATGTATCTATCTTTTTGGTTATAACTAGTAATATGATTGATAGTTTAATTTATTGATCTAACTTATCATTGTTAACCAAGTTAATAGATGTGATGAGAGTTGAGTTTACGTCTTTCCACAGTGGTGCATGATGGGGCAGTAGACTGGTTGCCTGCTTGTAGAGTCTGGAGACCTGAAATACGACAAAACAGAAAACCGTCGAACACACAAACACCGTGCTACACTGGATATTAGGGTTTTCTTTTTTTTCACAACCAGTAATTCTCACCTGCTGAAGTTTCGGTGTCTGTCAGACACCTTCTTCAGAGCTTCTGACTGGAGTACTGCTTCTCACCGCTATACATAGGCGGAGTAGGTGGCCCTTTTGTGGCGAGAAGCAGTATTCCGGTCAGAAGCTCTGAATAAGGTGTCTGACAGACACCGAAACATCAGCAGGTAAGAAGGTAGACTGTGTAAAACATTACTGAATACTCTGAGCAAAAAGTAATATAACAAAAAGTGAAATAACAGAAGTATCTCTCCCAGTCAGGACCCACCTTGTTGATGTTACCATCCTGAAGGTGCAGGTGGACAGCACTGGAACAGAACAACATTGGCTCCATGCTTTAGCAGTCAGTAGTACACAGGAAAGTACAAGGTGTTGCAAGATTACAATTGGGGAAATACCAATGATAGTCGTAGCCTGGATACCATCCTCCGTAGTAACTTCTGGCTCAATCTCTGTACATCTCTCTCTCTCTCTCTATCCAATTTAACGTCTTTTGTTCCCCATCATCTGGGGGTTAGACGTGCTTGCACATGGATGGGGAAGCCCCAGAACTCCTCATCAAGTGCAAGTCCTTTTTTGTAGCAAGAGTTTTTACTGCTGGATGCCCTTCCTAACGCCAACCCAAACCCTACTGCTGGGCTTAGGACATGGGAAATGTGTGTTAAGTGCCTTTCCCAAGGGCACAACGTCTGGTTTCATGTCCGGACATGTCTGGGTACTCCACTGGGGATTGAACCTGGGTCTTATTGGTTCATAGCCGGGTGCTCTGCCACTGTGCTACACAGACGCCACACATGTAGTTAGCAAGCGAAAGGATTGAGCCAGCAGAGGATGGTACCCAGGCTATGATAGTCTATTTTAGTATGTCTTTTTATACAGCCAAATAAATCATATCAAATCAAATTTTTGGTATCCTTTTGTTCCTTTTTTCATGTCAACATGTTGTCCAAAATATGTTTGGCCAAACCAATTCAACTAGTTGGATCTCAGGTATTTTAAAGTACATGTACAAAGGTCAAAATGGATATGACTACATTTACTCTCTGAAACTGTTCAATCAAGGAACAGAGTTTTCATGTAGATCTTTGAGCTCAGCAGTATTTCCATACAAGTACATCTGAGAACAAGCATTTCAAATTGGAGCGACCTTAGATACATGTAAGAAACAGCTCTAAACAACAAGTGAAAGTTAAAAGGTGAAAGTTTTCCCATGAAACAGAAATACTGTACAGTTGCCAGAGTCCGACACACGGCGGCTGTTCCTTAGAAACGGTTGCTAGGAGACTGCGCGCCAGCTGGAGGTCGTCGGTCTCAAAGGCATGCTCAACAGCCCTGAAAAACAATGCAACAGTGCACTGTGTTACAAGAGAGATCTTCAAGGATAAGAAAAACAAATGTTATATGAGTTCATATCCCCCCTCCTCACAAATTCACAGAAAATTTACGACTCACAAAGGCATGTTCAACAGCCCTGAAAAACATCGCAACAGTGCATTGTGCTACTGGAGAGATTTTTGACGAAAGAAAATAATAAATTCACAAAAAGTTTAGACGATTTACAATTCACAAGTCTACAAGACTTACGGAAATAGAGATCATATTACAGTCAAACTATAGTCTATACATTGTAGTGACAAACCAAGGAACTTATTATAAAGAAAATGGTAACAGCAGTGGGTCACTATGAACAGTACTTATGGGAATTTTAAGTTCTTCAAGGATACGAAAGAAAGAAAATTAATGTGATATAAGTTCATATCCCCTCACAAATTTACACGATTTACAACTTACAAGTCTACACAAATTACACTAACTTACAAAAATAAATGATACATTTCAAAGTACAAAGTCATGTACAGTCAAACTACAGTGCATGATATTAGCAGCAACTCAAGGTAAAAGAAAAGGTCACAGTACACAGGTGGTCACTATAAACAGTGCATTGTGTTATAGGAAAAGCCTTTAAGGATAAGAAAAAGTTCTTCCTTTCAGCCAGACATTTCTCATCCGACAATGTTTTGACACTTTTCAGCTGCCTCAAGCTTCATCAGGGCAAAATGAACTCAGAATGCCAAGAATGTTGTCTCAAACTTGTCTGACTTTACATGCCATCACTTAGGCTTACAAACCTGACATCTATTTTATTGAAATGAAACAGTCCTTCCCACACCAGATGGTGCATAGGGCGGCGCCCAGCTCCGTTTCAATAGCCCTTGGGCCACACAACTTTGTGCAATCACTACAGCAGGGGGTTAGTCCACTGGTAGTGGTAGTGGGGTGTTCAACTGCCATACGTTTTCTAAAATGCTGAGTGTTAAGCATAGAAAGCAGTATGTACCATTTTCAAAGATTGAACTCAAGACCTAATGTGTGCAAGGTGAACACTACCCACTAGGCCATTGCACCAGTTATGAAACTGGCGTCCGTGTGGCGCAGTGGTAGATCACTCGGCTGTCAAACAATGGGTCCCCGGTTCGTATCCCGGTGTGCCCAGAGACATGTCTGGGCTTGCGCCCCGACGTTGTGCCCTTGGGAAAGGCACTTAACACGACTTTCCTCACTTCACTCAGGTGTAAATGAGTACCTAGCTCATCTAGGGTTAGGGACGTCCCTCGGATAGGACGTTGAATGGAGGTCCCGTGTTTGGGGAGAGCCACACCCCGCGCTTGTTAAAGAACCCACCACACCTTTCGAAAAAGAGTAGGGGCATGCCCCTGTGTGCGATGGTCCAAACCTTACAGTCTGGTCTGGGTTGACATCTTGAAAAGGTGATAGTTCACCTCTTATGTCAATCCTTCCACAAATGTGGTAAATCGAAATAAAAAAATAAAAAAATAAATAAACAGAGGAAAGAAAAAAAAACTCCCACCTCAGGTTCAGGTTCACGTTGTTCGGCATCATGCGGAGGAAGTTCTCGTAGGCAGATGACCTTTGACCCTTCTCCAGGCAGCTGATGAAAAGGTCAATGACCTGTAGAAGACAAGGACTTGAACTCCAAATGATGTGTTTACAGTCAAACAAAGTTTCACCTTTTTTGGACAATTTTTACTGTATGGTGCAAACATTGTAAAACCTGATTGCATAATTTGCTGTCACAAACTGTTATTATTAAGAAGCTTACTATATCATCAACACTGTATCTTACCTGTAAATGATTGAAGATATCATCGGAGATCCTTTCAATTTCCATTGTCATTTCATTCTAACATTTCTTCACTCACTCACTCACTGATTCAGTCTCTGATTTACTCATTCATTCACTCACTCACTCACTCTCACTCACTCACTCACTCACTCACCCATACTCATTTTCTTTCTTTTTTTCTATCTTTCTATCTTTTTTTCTTTCTTTCTCTCTCTCTCTTTTTTTCTTTCTTTCCTTCCTTCATCCCTCCATCACTGTGTTACCTTGTTGTGAAAGCTGTAGTCCTGCCAGTGGCCCTGGCTGTGTTGCCGGGGGAAACTGGTTGGCATGGAGACAAGGCAGGGATTGGTCAGCTCCCTCAGGGTCTTGGTGGCCGCCATCTTGTCCTGGCTGGACTGTAACCTTGAAAGGTGGTGTTTCAAATATCTGTAATTAAAGAAATTACGTCATATTTACACTAACTGATTAATTTATCTTACAATCAAATCTGACATTAAGACACCTTTGTGCATTTTTAGTGCCACAAGATTGTATCGGAAGAATCATGTTTATGTGAGAAAAAATGAAAAAAGTTAATACAGAACTTTTCAAGGTCAAAAGTCTGAGAGAGTAACTCCCAACCATATCCAAAATACCACTTCAAATTGGAAGAGAGATCTCCATCCAAGAAGCCTGCTTAAAAATTCTCGTAGGATATCCCTCAGTTTGAAACAGACTAACTCCATCTAGTCTGTCTGTAGGTCCTTGGTGCATACATGTACAATGTACCTACCCAAAATGCTGCTTCTAATAAGAGAAACTTCCCTGTCACAAGTTCTTTGTAATTTTGGTCAGTTTCTAACAGACTTACTCCATCCAGACCGTCTGCACGTCGCTAGTGCCTACCAACCCAGAAGCCCATGTAAAAAGTTAGAATTGTTTAATGTTTAACTATTTCCCTCAGTTTCTAACAGACTTACTCCATCCAGACTGTCTGTACGTCCCTGGTGCAGGTGAGGCAACAGATGGCCGACTCGTACACCTCCGCTGAGCCAGCGGAATCACCCTGCAGAGCCAGTAGTAAGCTTGGGACAAACAAACAAACAAATAGATAAATAAACATCAAGTTACTGTCCAGCTTTAGCAGTAACACCCCAACCATTATGCCAACTCCGCATCACTTAACCAGCAAAGTAACAGATCCATTCATCATGGGAATGCTACATGTACACACCTTTTTGAGACAAGCTTGGCTGAGAGACCATTCAAGAACCTCTTATATGATTGTAATTCATTATACAATGTACTTATTACAGTACTAACATTGTGATACATTACAAATGCACAAAGTAATTGAAAGCCAGGCATGGTACGTGTAAGTGTAACAGAATTTGGGCAAGAAAAAAAAAATTGTAAACGTTAAGACTAATTGGAATAAATTAGGATGGTGAAAGTACAATTGTGAGTACAATACAAAATTTGTTGAACTCAAAGATCGTAACCATACCTGTAGTTGAGGTACAGATAAAGCTGCTCCCCCTTCACAGTGGAATGGTCCACTCCTTCAGCATAAGGCGGTGGCGTGTAACCCAATGGAAGGGGCTGGCCAAGAAGCTTGCTGTAAGGACAAGAAAGTTAGAAAACATCTTAAAGTCAAAACAACTTCTTTAGTACAAAGCTGAGCTGTGTAACCCAGGGGATGGGGTTGTCCAAGTAGCTTGTTGCAAGGGCAAGGAACTTAGAAATATCTTAAACTCCTCTAATTTTTGTTTTGAATTTGAATCATTTATATGAAGAAAAGCATAAAGACTACATCTTTTATGCAATGTATTGTCACTGACTGTAGCTCAAAACACTTTTGAAACTACTAAATGTACATTTCATTCATTACATTATTTCAGCTTGCCAATTTACAAGTTTGTTTATGAATTATATGTTCCTGATTTACCTGTACAGTCTTTGTGGTGTGTGATCTTCTGAAGAATCTTCTATGTTGAAGAAAGCCTCCACACAGTTCACTAGAGCACCAAGAGCACTTTCTTTGTCACCCTGAAATACAAGCAGAAAAAAAAGTCGACAGTGTATCAGAAGACAAAAAAAAGTTTCAGCTCTAAATTTGAAAGGTTAGAAATAGCTTTCTAGCTTCAAATACAGGCAAAATGACCTAATACTGTAAATGCATTTTTATGAAAACGGAGTGTTCGAGGTTTTAAGTTTGTGTTTGAAACAAAAGTAGCGCTAAAGTCATAGGCCAAAAGTTTCTCGGTGGTTTGAAGTCCGCGCTGAAGAGTTCACCACGAAAAAAAGCGAACATAAAACCACTGCAAATATTTCTGCATTTACGGTAAATAAAATTACTTACAAGCAAGAGAACCACATACCGGTAAAAGGAAAATCTGATAATCATTTTTTTAGGAAAAAATAAAAAACTGCACAAACCTGAGACAGGAGACACTTAGCCAGGGCAAGATGCACTTCTGCACTCCGTTCATGTCTTGAAGCAGCATCTTGGAGAACCTAAAATAGAGGTCAAGAAATAAGTGACAGTCAAATTTACTACAATCAAATGCAGGGCTGTCTCCAGGACACACCCCTCTGTCATGGGATGGAAATTTGATTGTTGGGATGGAAAAAAAATTCACCCTGTCCGTCCAAAAATCTGAACTTCAAGACATGAAATTGATGAAAATGTACTTTCGTAAGCTTAAAAAGACAGATTTAACAACACAAATTAACAACATGGGCTCCCAAACAACAAGTGGGAGGGAACAAAATCTAAAGCCTGAGACCACCCTGCTTATATTTGAAAAAAGAAACCTAAACTAAGCAAACCAAACTGATGAATATAATGAATGAAGACCTTTATTGCACATTTTTGCCACACTGGGATAAGTAAAACAAACAAAAAATGTTGAACAAATACAGTTAACAGATACAAAATAAAACTAACTATCATTAGATAAAATTCAACTTCTCCTTGCGTAGTTATAGTAGAGATAAAAGAACAGATATGTTTCTCGATATAAGGTTTGTCTAGTTGCATTAGAAAAATAAATTTTTCTACAGAACTTTAGTGCATGAATAGGGAATCTATACTGACGTTGAGAGTGTCCTGACTGGTCCCATGTCTGGACTCCACATCGGCTAACATCAGACACAGGGGCACTGAACCAGGACAGGCCTTCAGGAGTCTCTTACACACTCCTCGCGCTGAACTAACCCTGTAAAAAAGAGAGATAAATTAAGCATGTAGACCATGGATAAGGCAAGGTAGGAGACAAGCTTTTCAAGCTGGCTTTCCTGGGGATGAATTTTGAGGAACTTTCTGACGAATTAGAGAGAATCAACGAGTTAGCGAGCTTTGAATTCAGAAATTCCTTTGAATTGAAGCCAGCTTGAAAAGCACTGTAAATAATGGTTGGGAAATGTAGATCCCTGACGTCATATAATTCAATCATCAGTTGAGTAGCCGTCAGCACGGTGCGAGTTGCAAACTGCGAGGGATCCTAGAACTATGACGAAATTACATGTGTATGTGAAACAAGTAAGAACTTGACTTTGAGGTATATTTAGCATCTAATAGTATAGTAGGTTTTTCTTCAATTCTAAGTGTAGCTTTCCTTTAAGAAGGAGTGCCATGTCTTAAGAAGATTCTTCTTAAGACATGGCACTCCTTCTTAAGAAGCACCATATCTTAAGTACAGTTGTGTACTAGCTAGTACTTACTTGTTGGAGACCCTCTCCATGAGCACCAGGTTCCTGTAGAGAGGTAAGCACACCTGGGTGTTCTCCTAGACTTAATGTCTTACTAGATATCTTAAGAAGAAGCCCCATGTCTTGAGGAGTCAGTACTTACTTGTTGGAGACCCTCTCCATGAGCACCAGGTTCCTGTAGAGAGGTAAGCACACCTGGGTGTTCTCCTGCGCGGCCAGGGTCTTACTGGAACACGCTCGAAGCGCATCTGGAGGGGAAATATTTTGATTGAATTGAATTGATCTTTATTCACACAACCTGCAGGCTTCAACAAGCCTGAATTTTGTTGCATTTACATGTTGGCTCCATTTCCGGTCCATAACCTTAAAACTTATCTTACAAAACCGCAAACGTAACATTTTTTCACTACATGGCATTTTTTCTCATATGCGTATTCACATAAATTCTCTATTTTGTCAATGTATCTTGGTGTGTGAAGCAACCCTTCAACATGACAAGAAGGAAATATGTTTTGTACAGCATCATACAATATAATATTCAATGTGCAATGAAATTTGAGAGCTCATTTTTCATCAGTCCCTGTAACAGAAGCTGAAACAAACTGAAACGAAAGGAACAAAGATGTGACAAATGACTTCAACTTTAAGCTTAATTTACATCTACCTTGATATGTGCTAAGACACTACCCCATTCTGTTTACTCTCACTTAGATACGTTAGATATGTTTGTACACATTGAGCTACACTTTTCCTACCTTGAAAGTGAGATAGCAGACTGTCCCGTGGTGTAGTCACCCCCCTCTCTTCACTCCAGGACATCAGGAAGGGTTCTTTGCACACGATCCTCCCAGGGTTAGAGTCTGCTGGGTCCCACATGTGTGGGGGGAGGGTGTGAAACTCCTGCAGGTTTATAAAACACAACCAGCACAGGACCCTGTCCTCAGGGGTCAGGTCACAGGTCAGGGGGCGCGGGGTGTCCTTGGTCTGCTTCAGGGCATCCTTAAGGTCAGGAAGGAAATTAAATATAGGATTGGAACATAATGATTTTCTTTGACAGAGTAAGACCTAACCCCATTCCATATTTCATTACAGTCCTTGCAAAGCTTCTTGGTTATGCTGTCAAACTGCAAACAAAATCACAAGGCAACATTGCTACAAATAACATGACAATGATAACATAACCTTCTTGGCAAGACAAATCCAAGTTAAAATAAGTGTATGATGGGGAATGAAAGACGTTAAAATGGATAGAGAGAGAGAGAGTGACTAGTCACAAATGATGCTACGTTACTTTTGATTTCTTAGAAAGTTTTACGTCTCGTGATGTAAAAACTCTTGCTACAAAAAAGGACTTGCACTTCTAACCCCCAGATGATGGGGAACAAAAGACGTTAAATTGGATAGAGAGAGATGTAACCTACATGTACCTCACTGCCTAAAATATCAGCTGAACCAATTTTACATGTTACTTGTCACAGATAAAAACTCTCCATAGCTACATGTACCTGAAGAATCTGTAGCGCTCTGCTCCGTCGGCCGCTGACCACCCCCAGCTGACTCCTGTACAGGAGGGTCTCCAGGAGGGAGTGGGAACGGCTCTCCGCTTCTCCGGGGAACTCCGGGCTCCTCAGGAACTCCAGGATCTGGTAGCAGACGCTATCTTTGGCCTCTACGGTGTCTTGCAGTGACAGGTACTATGGGGTTGGAACATTGCAAGTTCCTTGATTCCCTGATTTATTTTGTGTTGCAAACAGTTTTTGGGGATTTATTTAAAGAGGGTTACAGGGGCGCTGCAACCCCATGCCCTGACCATGCGCCCCTTTACCCTGGGCAAGCATGAAATTCTGATTGACCAGGGATGCTACAAGGTCTTCAACTGTGACCTCTCTGACAGTAATTTTGCATGTCAGGAAGCCCAACATAGAATTCTCTTAAACTCCACAGTGCAGATGGCATCTTCGAAACCAGTGATGGACAAGTACGTAAAGTTCAGGAACATGTCTTTTTCCTAACCCTACCGAAAGAGCGTGCAAGTTTTGAAGGTATTTGATTTTGTAGTTGCCTAAGGCCACACCAATTTAATTTCTTGGTTAACGGATTTTTTTTTTTAATTCTAGCGAAAAAAAATCATGAAAACAGAAGGCTGGGGTGAAAACTTGCACCTGACCCTGTTCACACCCTGAAACTGTGTGCACCAAAGTAAAAACATTCCTCTGAGATTTTGTTTTCATATTGATTTTAGAATGTAACAGTTTTTCAAAAAATCCATTAACCAAGAAATTAAATTGGTTTGGCCTAAGCTATAAATATATAAAAATATTCCAATCCAGCTTCCCCCCTCCCGCACCATCCCCTGCTTGGTTGCTCCAATCCCTTGCAAATTTTTCTGGAACGTACCTTCCACCATATCCTGTAGGAGGGAGCGAACTCCACAGCCTGTTGGCACATCTCCAGGGCCTCATCCTGCCCCGACCGCCGCGAGTACAGTTCCAGGTACTGTAGCCAGAGGGCCTCGCTGCACTGGTTAGCCTCCAGCCCTCGGGACAGCACGTTCAGGGCCTGGTCAAGCCGGGAGTTCTCGTCGCTGGAAAATTACACAAAATTCTTTGATATAGAATACATGTATGTCAAGTATCAAAAGTAAAACAACTGAAATTTGTTCAGTGTTTTCACTTCATAGGTCTGTTGTGTGATGCCCTTGAATGAATCTCATACAAATTCCTTGTCATCATATTTCTATTGCAAAGCAGCTCAATTTCACTGTAAACATGTATGTATCAGTCAGGTGTGGGATGTGAAATGTACGTCAATCACTATAAGGGTCCTAATACAACTCACCTTGCTCCAGTCTTCAGGTACTTGTGAGCTAGTCCGATCCACAAGTCTGAGTTCTGAGGGTCCTTCAGAGCTGCTGCCTCAAGACTCTCAAACGTCTCTCCTTCCGAAATAAAGTACCTGAACTCCAGGTCATCAGAAGGAGGCACATTTTTTCTCAAGACATCTGTTGAGAAAGATACAATAAAATTGTAAGAAAACTTTCATACAGAAGTCTATAAAAAATAAGCATTCGTCTGTGGTATACAGATTCATTCCCATTGACTTATTGCAAGCAAACATACCCACAAAATTGCATTATGGTACATGTACATGATTAAAACAATGCAATCAGAAATGGTAGACTTTACTGTTCCAGTCCTATACACCAAAATAGCAGCACTTAGATGTAGGATGTATGGCGATGCTGCATTGTGTATATTGGAAATGCACATGCACATACACACATGCACAATCATACACATACATGTACACAACCACACATACATTGTACACACACACATATCATATGAACACACACACACTACCATGCAGACACACACAACAGCACTTTCTCTCTGTAGTAGTATACAGGTAAGTCCTGAAACATCCACGCAGCCTTAAATATTTCAACTCTGCCAAAAAAGGCTTTGCTACGTACCTTTTCCAAACTTTCTGTCCTCCCCCTCTATATTCTCCTCTTCCCTCAGTCCCCTCCTCCTGGCCTGTGCAGGTCTCCAGACGCGCGGGTGAAGGAAGGTGGTGTGAGGGGGGACGTGGTTGGCGTGTTCGTTTACCTGGCTCACACACACGCACAGACACACACACACACACACTCTCACACACACACACAAACAGACACACACAAACATACTTACATGTACACGCAAACACACAAACTCACACACAACGTTTCTTTCTACAGTACTAGTACTGAAACATCTATGCAGCTTTAAATACATGTACTTAAGTTAAAGAATTTGCTACACACCTTTTCCGAACTTTCTGTCCTCCCCCTCCCCACTCTCCTCTTCCCTCAGTTCCCTCCTCCTGGCCTGTGCGGGTCTCCAGACGCGGGGGTGAAGGAACGTGGTGTGAGGAGGGACGTGTTTGGCGTGCTCGTTCACCTGGCTCACCAGTAGAAGGCACTGGTCGTTCTCCGACATCTTGTCTTTGTTTGGTGCGCAGGTCTTCTCAACGAATGACACTGTGGGGAGGGGGGTAAAACAGAAACACTTACTTGCAATGTTTCCTACTAGAAGTCCTGTTTTCTACATAATATTATGCTACACAAGTTTGCTTTAAATGTCATACGTGTACATGTACATGGCATTAGTATGTGAATTTCAAATTTTGTACTGCCTCCCCCCTCCCAAATCTTGCTCTTATCAATAAATACTAGTAGGTAACAATATAACAGTGTAACAATGTTTTCAATGTGTAGGTAGAAAAAAGATGACACAAGAAAAGAGACTGGTGTTTTCTAAAACTACAATAAAAAACTACCATGATATTAGATTAGATACAGGTGTGTGAAAATTGCTTTGCCAAAAGGAAATCTTACAACACATCCTGATATTGTACATCTAAAAAAAACTAGAGAAAATCTAACTCAAAGTGATTAATATTAGAACATACCTATAGCCTGTTGGCACTTGTCAGGTTCTGTTGTGTCAGTGACCCCTACAAGTGGGAGATGGTAAGACAACAGGTCCTGGTAGACTTCGTCTCCTGTCAACATGGCGTCTGCAAGGTGTTGCCTGGGGGGAGGAAATAGAACATGGTCATACATGTACATGTAACTGTAACACTGTTATTTTTATATCAGTCAGTCAAGATGATGTCTAATAAACATGTAGTAGCTCATCATATTCCTATGATGTCATCAAAGTGTCCCACACCATATCTTTGTTCTTACATTTTCGGCACTACAAAGAAGTGAGAAAACAAATTCATTTAGTTGTAATGATTATACATGTACACACAACACACAATCATGTAGTTCTTGTGCTAGCTTGACAATATATGCATGCATCTTGAAAAATATTCTTTTGTTGCGACTTGTATCTAACCCAGTAGGTATATACATGTTGGTACAATAAAGGTCTTCACTCAATTATGGACCACTATAGGTTTGATGTACATGTAAACAGACATAAAAGAAATCAGAAAAACTCCAATCTTACCTGCATGAACCTACATGTACATATACAGGTGTTTAGAACCCTTAAAGAAGTAATTCTCACCATCTGCAGTCCCCGTCGTTGCAGGTGCCGGTCAGGTGGAACCTACAGACCACCTGCTGCGGGTTGACCTTGTGGCCGAAGGTCGCGGAGGTCAAGGGCAACTTGGACTTGGTTCTGAAGTAGGGGTTGAACCTGTATGACCTGAAGTTGAGCAGGCAGCTGCTGTAAGGTCGGAGGGGAAGGGGCAAAAGGTCGTCTGAGTGGTCTGTGGGGCCGGAGGTCACGGGGTCGAACCTCAAGTCTAAGTCCTTGCAGACGGGTGTTTCTAAGACACTGAACTCCTTAAGGAATTGCACGTTGGAAGGACTGCATGTGGGGGGCAGCTTCTTTTCCTTCTCTGTCTGAAGACGTCTTAAAGTCTCCATTCCCTGTCCGGCAGGTAATCTCACATTCAACGTCTTCTCCTCAGAAGTAGCAGCACTTTCACTTAGAGCGTCTTGAGAACTTTCACTTTCTTGAGTTCTAGGTCTAAGACGTTCACTACTCCTTCTTCTTCTGTCGGGCGAAAGTAACTGTGGCTTTGTACTAGGATTCAGTTCCAGAAGCGACTTTCTCCTTTTGGTTTTTTCCTCCGTTGCTTGTTCTTTTTCTACCTCAACATTACTACTACTCGCCTTTGCACTACCGCCATAAGAAAGGCTAATCTTGTCTTGTGTATAGTCTACTACAGGTTGTAAGACGTTCGTCGGTTGAAGATTTTCCTTCCCGACTTCAACCTTGACAGCCTCCTTATCTACTTGAGGAATCTTACTCTCCATAGCTTCTTTAAGTTGTCTTATTTTCTCGGCATACTCCCGTTCGAGTCTTTGTAGTCGTTCCTTCTCTAGAACTATAGACTGTGGACTCATCCTCTGCTGCGCAGTTCTCTGAGTTTTGGCTTTTTTGTTCGCTTTTTCTTCGGAAGGAAGAGGCTGTTTCCTCTTAAGGGTGACAGTGATTTCTTCGAGGTCTACGGAAGACGGGGATTTCCCTGCTGCAATCCTGGAAGAAATGGGAAATAACTTGTTTATTTTTCGTTGTAAGGAAACAAAAGTTCGTTTTTGGACCTTTGAATCCCAACTTCAAAGTAGCATGAAATATCTCTCTAAGGCACGTAGGTCTCAGATAGATTGAAAGTCGTTAATTTCAATTTCTCATCAAGCCAAATTTTGGCCTCTATGACATTAAATGTACTAGTATTTAATCCAGTTTCTCTTCTCTTCAAAATTTCTTTTGCTTTTTTGAAAATCAAGAAAAATAAAATCAGTTCATTGGCAGATGCCATCTACGCTAACAACCAGTTTGCATAAGAAAAAACTGTACCTAGCCTTGTTGAATCTTTTTACTAGCTATTTCTGCATGGCCTGTTTCTGGTCTAATCTTTACTGTACTGTGATAGACTGGTACAAGAGTAAGCAGGCTGTAACACAGGCACTATTACAATGGTTGTATTTGTACTAGGGAAACCATACCTAGCCTTGTTGAGGCCCTCTACCAGCTGCCTCTGTGTGGCCTGTTTCCGGTCTAATCTCTGCTGTACTGTGATAGTCTGGTCATGCAGCCTCTTCACAAGGGCACGGCTTCCTGACAGGACCTTCTCTGCAGCCTGAAGTTGCTCCTAAAAAAATCAAGCGTAACATTAGAAATATATCATATATGTAATGTAACATGTACTATCATCAGTATCAATACCTGTGTTATACATGTATGTCAAAAGATGAGAACTGTTTACAATTTGGGGGCCTTCAGATTTTCAAATATTACTTACAATGCCTCTGGCTGAGCATGCACTGTTTAAACTGCAAGCTGCCTTATACATGTACAGTGTAGCATTCAAGGGTCATATACACAAGGTTTTACAAAGATACAACTTGATTTACATAATATACTGACCTAAAGCATGACTATTCTGTTTCTGATATATTTGATAAGTTACATGGGAAATATCAATTCTACAGTTCCAGAATCCATATCCATGCTAGAATTTCCCTTCTTACTCCAACAGTAAAAAACAACTTTGTTAACTCATTGATACACTATGTTGTGAACCTTCCCCTGACCTTTAGCTTCTGCACTTTGACCTGTGCTGCCCTGACGGTGCCCTCCTTGATGCTGACCTGACGGGAGAGTTCGGCCAGAAGTCGCTGATCTTTCCTTACTGAGTCACTGGGGAGGAAAACAGAAGAGGTAAGGATAAAGGCTTTGAGCTGAATTTAAAAAAAAAAGCTTGATTTCAAGACATGCATTCCAGTTTGTAGACTGCATGATAAAAAATTAAAACGTCCAAACTTTTTCTAAACATGAAAATCATTTCAAGGCCTCATCAAGTTCTGACAAATGCAATGAAGCATAGAGAGAAGTGCACTGTAGCCATTTTCAATTGATACATTATGGTACATTTATATAAAACTCTATGCATTTAAATTCAGCAACAAGTTAAAATGCAAGTTAATCAAATTTTCCAATTTCTCAGTGTTGAAATCAAGGTGCCGAGAGTATTTTAATTCTAGAACAAAATCATTATAACAGATTTTAAAATGTGTGTGGACTGTGGAGGAACATTGAGAAAATGGTGGCAAACATTATATTACTGCAACAGAATATCAAACCACCCACAATATGGTCTAACTTTCCTCCCCTTGCAGTGTTCTCACCAGGATTTTTTCACAGCGTAGGGGTCAGGTACAGAAGGCCAACTTTGCACGGCACAGTTAGTCACTTACAGAGTGCCAAAGACATGATAACGGTTGGGAGTCTGGCATCTTACCACACAAAATTTTAAAATTCATAACCAAATAAGACAATATTTCCTGCATTTTGAGAGATAAATTTTGTAAAGTTAAGTTTTTCCTCTGTCACATCCTCATTCTAAAGCCAAATATGAACTTTTTATAAGACTTATGAAGGTTCTTCCCAGAAAGAAACACCCCTATGCTCATTGAAACACAGCATCGGGGTCCAGATCACAGCATCGGGGGCCACTATGCTGAAAAGGCCTGGCGAGAACACTGCCTTGCAGATATCTTATACCTGTGTTTCTCCACCCTCCCCTCCCACTCTGCAGCATTCTTCTCCAGGAGACGTTGTCGTAACTCCTCTTCCTTAGAAAAGTCCTCCCCCTTCTCCTCTTCCGTCTTAACGTCCCCGGACTCCGACTCGTCGATCTTGGGAAGACTTCCGTCTTTAAGATGTGATTTGTCTTGAGGAGTTTGTCCCTCCTGAGACGTTGTGTCTGTTAGAGGCGCGTCGTCTTCTCCAGTCTCGACTTCCGACACAGAAGGAGAAGCAGCAGCACTCGAGGGCTGGGAGCCTGCATCATACATGTGAAGGGTGGAACATTCTGTCAGCTTTTATTAATCTACAAACTAGACAAAACGTCCTTTTCACCTCAAAAAAAAGTAAATTCATTTGACGGGTCTGTCTACATTTTATTTGTATCTTAATTCATAATTGATGGAAAAAAAATTGTTAAAATAGAAACTTCAAGTCTGGACCAAGCTTGGAAAAAGACAGCCTTTAGTATGAATAGAAGGATGTATCTATTGCATCAAAAGGCAATACAATCATATATGTTTTATCCCTACCAAAGGGTGTTGTTCAGTATTCCAAACAAGAACACGAACAAGAATGTGTGCACCCATTTTAGGCTGAAGTGGAGTATGATTTACATACAATCTATTAAAAATTGATAAAGGAAGACAATGCATAATAAGTTACTTTATAGGCTAAACCTGGTATCAAAACATAGGAAATAAAGAAAGTATCGACTTAGTCTACTTCACCTTCCAGACGACTCCTCTCCCTTCTTGCGATCTCCTCCTTAAGTCTGCGATATTCCTGCTGTTTCTCAAGGTCAAGTTTAATCAGCGCTTCAGGAGTCTTAGGGACGGGTGCGGCTTTCTTGGGAGCGGGGCTGGGCTTAGCCTTCGCAGCCTGGAACAACAGGACAAAATGTTATGTTAACTAATCACTTCAACCGGCTAACTTACGCCGACATATTTCACCAGAGCTTTAGGAGTTTTAGGGGCAAGAGGTGCTTTCTCTGGCTGGGCTTGGCCTTCGCAGTCTGGATCAACATTGTTACAGACATGGAGAAAATTACATAATAAAACAGGTCAAGTTTGTCAAAGTACATACATCACAATTAGAGTGAATTTCCTAAAAAAAACATGCAGACAAACGTGTGAACATGGACTATTTTGTTTGTATATGGAGAGAAATGGGGCATGCTCAGACTCAAATATATTCTAGTTTTGGCACTGGAAACAATTTAAGTTGATCCTGTAGTAAAATGATCCACCAAGCTGTAACAAAAATACATCTTTTTGAATACATGGTGAACATCTTTTTTTCAATGTTTGCTGCTACATAAAAATTTCAAGTGTACCAATGTTTTCAGAATTTGTTAAGCCTTCTGTCTTAAGCCCTCTGTATCACAAAAATTAATTAAAGTGAGAAATACATTTCACAATAGAAACATAAGATAAAAATGCTACGTTTTTTTCATATTTCAATCTCTATACCACTTACATCAGCGTCCCTCCTGGCAGCCTTCAGCATGTCGTCCAGCCACGAGGAGCCAGCAGGCTTCGCCCCCTCATCCTCATCACTCTCGTCTGAGTCATCGCCCAGGTTGATCACCACAGGACCGTGCACTGGGATCTAAAAATGATAACCTAGGTTAACATATAGCATACTGGGGGATAGAAGTTTGACTAAAGACACACCTTGGCTTGAGCACTTAAATTAAATATATTCTTACCACACTTATCGATAAGAGTTAGGGGTGATTCACAGATTGAGTGGATCAAACTCTATACATGTAGTTGGTTAACACAACTTGCTTTGCATGCTAGTGGAAAAAATAAGTAAACAGTCCTTGGGATGTCAGGCCAAAACCCACTGTCCATTGTGTTGTCAAAAAGAGCAGGCAAATACCTCTGGTACAGTAAGTACTGCAAACAATGGAGATTCTTTTATTGTTATCACCAGTGGAAAGTTCACTCCTGCAGTACCAAAGAAAGGCAAGGGGGCCAAAAATTTAATCCTTCCTTTGACAGTTGAAGACCAGTCCTAACTACAATAGTCGTGAGGTCATGTGTCATAACGACAGCGTTTTCGGACCAGAACCCAGCGGTCCCGGGTTCGAATCCCCTGGCACCACCGATCTTGCGTCCTTGGGAAAAAGCACTTTCCTCACCCCACCCAGGTGTAAAAAACGGGTATACGTGCACTATGTCTGGATCACGACATCAGCAATAGCTTTTCACGTGTATTGCGCTGTTGCAATTCTAATAAAACAAATTAAAATAAAATAAAAGTACCCACCAAATTTCAGAACAATCTACATGTATCCATAGCTTATTAAGTCATGCTGCTAAACCATTAGAGAAACACTTGGTCTATACTTACCATAGGAATAGTCTGTTGAAGCCTGGGTGGCTGCTGCCTCCTGACTGTGTAGCTGGACGCCTGGGTCTGCTGGGGGTCTCGGCTGGGGGAGTTTCCTTCAAACGGCGACCCTTCTCTGGGGCTGGATGTCTTAAGAAACATCACAACATCCTTAAGAGATTTGGAAATACACTGAGATGTCAGAAAAGGCTTCTTCAATTTAACGCAAAATACGGTTAAGCCTGTACCTCTACCTAAGGATCATATTGTCCATAGTGACCACCTGTTCACGTAGACCAGATTTTATCTGTCCCCTGAGGGGTCTTCTTAGGCAGGTTTGACTGGACACGTGTACCTCAAAACTGTTCAAGTTATAAATAATAATCTGAAAATAATATCAACAAAAAATAATAATCCTTCTATTGACATGTGAAGCTTTAAGACTTCTTTGAAAGGTTGAGTTCGAAAGCTAAGTTTTTTTGTACACAACCACAACATGCATGGGAAGGCTTCAGCAACTGCTCCAGACCTCAAGGGTTTTGTATGTTGACAACAAAACTTCACAGAGTTCTTTAAATCAAAAGACAGAGCTGAAAATGTTATGTCAATCTTGGTAATAAGACTATTAAGAGATGCAAAGTAACAGTTATTCAAGCAACTGGACAGATCAGGAAATTTTAAGTCTTCTCACCTCCTTGAGAGCCCTTCTGCTGACCAAAGACTTGAAAACCTCCCCTCTCAGAGCCTCCAAATCTTCATCATCGTCTTCTTCTTCTTCATCCTGGTCACCTGGCTCTTCACCTGTAAAGTCTGATGGCTACAACAAAACGAAAGAAAGAAATATGTTGTGATGTCTACTAACATATTTATCCTGAAATGATGTATCTAAAGAGGTCTCCAATTTTACAATGCAATGTCCCCAGTATAATGCACTCCTGTATATCTAAACTGTGCATACTTGGGGGGGCTGCTGTTGCCACACTAGAGAACTAGAGATCTCTCAAACACAAATTGTGGATAAAATATTAATAGTCGTAAACTGTGAGAGAAGGCAGCAATAGGAGCAAATTTGATATCTTTAAACATATAATTGTAACAACATCAGTTCCAGCGTACAAATCTGGCATTCAAATTTTCGACAGTGGCGCACACGGTGCATGCAAAGCACGTTTGATGGAAGAACGTGCAATTTACGACTTTGAAGCCTGTGCAATACAGTAAAATATAACCAGTCCAGAACACCCATATCAAACGTTACCTCAGCCCAGGTATGAAACTGTGTACAGCTCACCTCAGGCGGAGGGGGTACTTCAGGGGGTGCCTCCAGCGGGAGGGGGGTACTGTAAGTGTTTCCTTATCTATTGTTTGTATATCTCACCTCAGGCGGAGGGGGTACTTCAGGGGGTGCCTCCAGCGGGAGGGGGGGCACGAAGGGCAGGTCAGGGGGCAGGCCTGGGAACAGGAACGTCTCCTTCTTCAGAACACCTTCTGACAGGAACAAACAAAACAACACAATGTTAACAGATGACTGAATGCTGTTGATGGTTTCCAATCCACTTCCACATTCCACTAATCTCAAACTCAAAGCCTTCAAAATTTGTTTGAGTTCTCTGCTTTTTGTCAGAGCAGACATTAGGATATCAATGCTGTACAAAGGCTTCAACCAATTGCTTCAGTTGGAACATAGCTTTTAGATCTCGTATTTACAAAGTTGTTTTGCTCAGTTGGCATCCAAAACATGTCGTAGTAGTATAGATTTAAGTTGTATGTTTCTCTATATTTTTGTGGGTCAACCGTTACCAGCAAGAGCTGCCTTGGCTGACCCAGTGTAATGACTTGTTTCATTGCTAATAAATAGATACAAAAAACAAACTCCTATCCTAATCTATGGGCCCATTTACTTCAATTATTAAGTTGTTGCCTCCAAATCTTGTTATACAAGGAGGTCAGGCAAGATTTTCTCAAAGCGTGACACTTCGCAACTAGAAAGTCTGTAAGCCCTGACTACCTGGAGACTCGTCGTTACTGTCCACATCCATGGAGACCTCCTCATAGTTATCCTGCAGCTCCGTGGGGAGGGGGGTGGCGGGGGAAGGTCGCGCAGAGGTCGCACTCTCTGCAGAACGGGAGCGCCGACGTCGCTCTTCCTCCTGTTTTGGCTGGGAGAGTAACAGTTGTTTTCGTTATTGGGTGAGCCAACTACTCTCTCTTTGCAGCCAGGGGATGACTTGCAAGGAGCTTAAAATTGGTGGGGCTAAATCGTAAGGATCTGCATTAAGACAGTAGTTGCCCCAGTAGTGGCCATAAGCCACAAGTTATCATTGTCATGTTACCTTAACATTTTTGACATGTTAGCTACTTTTTAAAACATGCCATTTACTTAATGGAAAAACCATAATTCAGCCATTTGGGTTGCAGAAGCTCTTTTCAAATTAAGAAACCATTTCTCTTTCTCTAAAACTATCCAATCTCTATTTAAGTGTCATTCTTTCCCTTAAAGAGTGGAAAAAAAGTATAGTTGCATCACTTACATGCGGACTGCCATCCCGAGCCTCCGTCACAAACTCCATGAAGCGTTTGTACTGCTCGGCGTGGTTACCAAGGTTACGGATCCTGGCAGCCTCCGTCCTGCGGGTCCTCTCCCGTTCCTCCTCCCCCTCCTTCCACTTCTGCATCAGTCGGATCTCGTCTCGCTTCCGCTTGCTCGGCCGCCCGCGCTTACGCTTCGACTGACGCCTGTTAAGGGAAAAGCGATATTAGCTCAGTAAAGAGCTACTGGTTGTGACAGAGAAGATAGATGCTACACCATGTATGTACAGTATTTACAGGTTCATTGTACCGGGAAATTTCCCTAGCTCTTTGACAAGAACAACGAACAATGGCCTGGATGGATTGTCTTGATATTTGAAATGTGGGAAGGTCTTGATGAGACCTGGACAAGATTAGATTTTTGGCCCCCTTGCAACTTGCTGTACGGCACTGCCACAGAACTTCCTGTTTTGATATCTGGTGTTTTGGACATGCCATGGTCCTGACATTTTTTTTTTTACCAGGTATGTAGATAGCTCTTGTTTTAATTTAGCCTTAAGGCCCGTTAGTCTAATATGTTCTGAAGCAGAGTTGAACTGCCATCTACACACACACATACAGTTTCAAAGATTGAGTTTTTATAAACATACATCAATCATGATTAACCAGAGACATAATTATATGTCTTGATATTTTGTACTACCCACGAATTTGCCATACATTGTACCTGTTATATTTGTTGTGCAATAAAGTTTGATTGATTGATTGATTGATTATGGTTGACAGATCAAATGGATAAAACCGACATTGATACCTGTTCATGTTGAAGGGTGAGGTTGTGAGCTGGCGCGGCGGCACGGCGGCGGGTTTGGACTGGTCAGACTTCCTGGCACCGCTCTTTGTTACATCTGTGGGGAGCAGAGGAATCATAAAAACTCTACGACCCATTTTGAACTTTAAAACTCTAGAAATATCAACAGAGACGACAGTCAAACACAGCAATTGTCTCATTGTAAACTCGCTCTTTCTATAAATGCCAACAGAGTCTGAGAAGACAGTCAAAGACAGCAGTTGTATCTCCACTTGATGGACTTTTGAAAACAAAACTTGGTGTTAGATAAGTTAAAAGGCTGGTTCTACCGGTTGAACAACATAGTCAAAGCTGCCTATATAAGAAGACCACTCAGGGGAACAATAAAATCTGGTCTATGTGGACAAGTGGTCACTATAGATAGGATTCTTAATGCTTGTGGCAATGGAAAAACTACCAAAAAGTGGTCACATTGCAAAGATATTTTTAATCAGAGGTGGCCACTTGTATTTGTGAAGAGTTGTGTTAACTCACTTTTCTTGGGTAGACTACCGGCGGTGACCTTGTCCTGCTCCAGTTTCAAGGTCGTCTCCTTCCCCTCGGGCGACGGTTCCTTCCCGCCATCGGCCTCCGCCTGTCCGTCTTCTGAGTCGGTTTTGTCCCTCCGAGCCTTCGCCGCCGACTCCAGCGCGATCAGCCTCAGCTGCAGCTCCATCAGCTCCTCATCATCCTCATCCTCACCCTCCTGTAAACCATGGCAACAGGGGTCAGATTACATCACCCTAACACAAAACTCCATCAACTCCTCATCATCCTCATCTTTACCTTCTCCTGCCTGTAACCATGGCAATGGGAGACGAGTCAAATAACCATGGCAACAGGAGATGGGTCATGTGACCATGACAACAGGAGAGGGGTCATGTAACCATGGCAACAGATGGGTTAGGTAACCATGGCAAAAGGTATCATATTACCATAGCAACAAGGATTAAGATTATCTAAAAGTGAATCACATTGGATTGAACTTCTTGGCTACCTTTTTCTCCTTTGGCGTGCCTTCTTCTTGCTTGGGTTCAGATTTGGAGCTTGCCTTGCTTGATCCCGACTTTGACCTTGATCTTGACCTGCCCTTGGCCTTTGACTCCTGACCTTCACCCCTAGGGCTGGTGTCCCTGGAGGTTTTCTCCTCGCGAGTGTATTTGTCCAAGTCCCACTCCCGGATCCCCATCTTCTCTAGCTTCTCCTTCCTGTCAATCAATCAATTAATCAATTGAAAACTCTTGCTACAAAAAAGACTTGCACTTGATGAGGAGTTCTGGGGCTCTCCCATCCATGTGTAAGCACGTCCAAACCCCATATGATGGGGAATAAAAGACATAAAATTGGAAAGAGAATTAATCTAGTGCGTCAATCAATCAAATGGTTTATCAATCAAAAGACCTGGTGCATGAGGGTTGAATGGTGCAACACTATGTGTGGCACTTTTTGCATTATCCAAATTAATCGCTGTACTGTTGTGTGTCCTGCTGTTGGTTAGGGTTAGGTTATACTGGATATACAGATACAGAGATACATCTCCTCGAGCTGTGAGCTAATGCATCTGGTAGGGGTGGATACCGGTTGGCTGGACCTTTATAACATCCAAGAACCGAGTCCAAAAAACCTGAAAGCCAAAAACCTGAGTCTAAAAAAAAAAGAACAAAGTACAAATAACTTTTTCTATTTTGTTTGATAAAAAGTGTTCTGAGTCTCCCCTCTGACAAAAAAGGCATTTGAAATAAGTGCAACATTCAAATATCAAACACTGCAGTATCTTGAGTCTTCTCACCAAGAAACTTTTTTAGTCATGCGTGTCAGTAATTCTCTTAAGCTTAATATTGGTCTAATAAAACAAAACATCAACTGGACATGATCAGGTCCAGGTTCAGGTCCGGACCTGAACCTAAATCACTGGACCTAAACTTGGACTTGGACGTTATTAAGCCGAACCGGTATCCACCCCTAGCATCTGGGGTTGGGGTTAGATAACAGAAGACAATGATGTTACCTTTCTATCTCCTCGAGCTGAGAGCGGATGCGTCTGTAGTTCTGCAGCAGATCACTGTACTGTTCTCCTGTGTCCTGCTGCTGGTCTTGTCTGCGCAGGGGACCTTCGCTGGAAAGTGATGACATGGAGGTCATCGTCATGCCGACATCGCGAGGCATCCCCGCCAGACCCATGTCGGGTTTGTTGGGTCCGAAGTATTTTTTCATCCAGGGCAGCCAGGGTTCTGCCTCCTGTAGGGGATGGTCTGGTCTGTTCCGCAGGCCTTCAAAATAGTCAAGGATAAAAAAATACAAGAAATAGAACCACTAGGAGGAATAGAATTAGATGTATTTGTCTACTGTAAATAGTCAAACTTTTGTGGTGGTTTTTCTTTTTGCGTTCTTCACTATGATCTCTCCCAAGCAAAGTCATAGCATCATGAATTAATTCAATACATATATGTCTCCTTTGTTTGTATGACCAAAGTGCTACAGCAGTACTTTCAATGGCCATCAGGCCCTGTTCTTTTCTTCATGAACTGTGAAGTTACTGAGTAGTAGTCTTTATCAGATAAATTTACAAAGCACTTCAAGATTTATGACACTCGTTAATAGAATATGAATAGGGGTGGGTACCGGTACCGTGTACCGGTACAAAACCGGTATTTTTGTGTGGACCGGTCCGAAAAAAACGGTCCGGAAAAAATCAGTGGACCGGACTTTGGACCGATTAGAAAATTCACAGTACAAGACTACCAGCAGGCGGTCACATTACAAAATATAATAATGTTAGTGGTCTAAGAAAATACAAAACAGCAGATTTAACGAGTCGTGGTTGCTCTTTTTCGAAGATGTTAGCTGTGAATCATATCTAGAAACACCTAAAGGATGAGTCAACACACGGCGAGGCGAGTATAGTTAATTTCAAGACAGTGCGAACCTAAAAAATTATATCGTTCCAGACATGGCGTTATTGTCCGACACATGCATATACTTGCAATCAAGTAAATCACTCTCCAAAATATGGTGTACTGCTACACTACTATAATCAGGTACAGGTCCAGGTCCGGACCTGGACCTGACCCTCTGGACCTGGACCTGGACCGGACCTGAATTTTCTGTACCGGTACCCACCCCTAAATATGAATGATTGAATCTATCTTCTCTGTCCGTGTTTTCCTATATTTAGAGAGTTTACAGGATGTACATTTTGCAAGGTAGAAATTGACTAAATGCATGTACTATGATGTAAACAAATCAAGGTCTTATAAGAACATATGAGAATCATTCCCCTTTAATTTTTCCTCCTAGTAGTTTTTCAAGGATACGTGAGCTCCTTCTTGTCCCTTCTCTGGGTTCCCTGGGTTCTCTCGAAGGTTCAAAGTTCTTCTGCCCGCCTCGACCGCCGCGCTGCATCCCCCGACCTCTGCCACGACCTCTGAACCCCTTCCCTCGACCCATGTGGTGGGGAGGGGGAGGGCTGGAAAATAGAGAAGCTCGGTAATTAGAAAACGTCTTCCACCCCCATTCCATCTGCTTGGACTTGGAGATCTGTGTTCAAGAATTCAAAACCATTGTTGTGGAACTCTTTATCATCAAACACAGCAGGGTGCCTTCCTATCACTATCATCATTTACACAACAATCAACAGGAACTGTTCACATTCTTTGCAATTATCTACATTCTTTCTATGTATATCCACTGCTTGAACTCGCCATATACTAGTGGCAACAACACTGTTTCCATATGTAACAATGATCTGTTGCAAGTGACACAAGTCCTTCATTCCTTCACTATTCATCCATCTGTTCCCTCCATCCCAAGTCAGAACTTACATAGAGTGATTTTTCTGAATTTACTTTTGTGTGTGTTTTTACTTGTTGTAAAAGACCTGGCGAAAGTTCCCGTATTTTTATCCTGTCTCAAAATTATTCAAAACAAATGTATTACAGAGAAATTCCTCCATTAATCAGTTCCAGATGGAGCATGTTGTAACACCTACCCGAGGTTCCCTCCGAGGTTCATGGCTCCGTGGAAGCTCACACCCTCGGGCCCGAACCCTCGGCCTCTCCGGCTGAGCAGCTCGCGGAAGCGCCACTCCCCGGGCGGGTTGGGCGCGTTCCTCGGCGGGTGGAAGCCCGTGTCCCCGCGGGGCCCGTGCGGGTCGTACCGCTGCCTGAAATCCACACGGAGCGGGCCCGGGGCGGGGGGGAAGTCGTCAGGAGGGGGACCGAAACCGTCACGGCGCACATTCCCGAGGAAAGACACCGTTCTCTCGACGTTCTCATCATCGTCATCGATCTCACCTTCTTCTAGAACTTCTCCTTCTTCTATAGACGATCCCTTATCGTCTTCTAAGTCCATTTTGGGGACGAAATTGCGGAAAAGATATCACAAAGTTCTGAGTGTCCGTCCTTCCATTTTCGCGATGATCGCCTTATTCTCGTGAATCCTCGCGAGAGCTGAATAATCCGCGAGATTTACAAGGTCATCAACTTTTAGGGGACAAGCCGTTTGTAGTTTTTACAGAAGCGACTTCTTACTCTTGCAATATCAGTTAACTTCAAAATATCTATACGAATCACTAGAATAGGGGTTATACAAGATTCCACCTAAATAGTGAGTATGGGAGTATATTTGTCTATTTGTCTAAGTAAACATCCATACCTTAAAAAGGTAGTGGTACATCCCTCTCACCTTTGACCCACAGCTGAAAAACATGGCAGACGCCGACGAAAAATCGAGCAGAACACTTTTCGTGCGAAACCTGCCTTACACAACTACTAACGAGAAGCTAGAGGAGATATTCAGCGAGGCGGGACCGATCAAGGAATGTTTCGTCGTCAGAGAGCCAGGTTTGTGCCTAGTGTGAGAAGGGGTAGCAGAAATCATGGCGAAGTTTTTAGAGCGAAGTTCGTGCAAGCATGTTGCACATGTGGTGGTCAACACGTGGGGTTTCTATAACTACCAAATTTTATAAATTGCTAACTTACATGTCCTTTCTCTCAGGTGTGACAGACACATGCAGAGGGTTTGGATTCGTCACATTTGCTCTCAGGTAAGTACTTTGATTTCATTTATTTTTGCAGGGAATTAAATTTTGTAGTTCTAACTTTGTGGTAGAACTACTTAAGAAAGAGACAGGGGACGGAGGTTTCCACAGAGTTTGAAGTTAGTGAATTGACAGTGGTGAGGTCATTGGCTACGAAGGATGAAAAGAAAACCACTGCAGACATTCAAAGATTAACAGTACCAGCTCAACAAGTAGATTAAAGAACAAGAAAGATATTAGACATTCATAGAGTACATTTTCAAAATAAATGGCAGTCACTTTTAGATATCATAGACATTGGCCACCCTCATGCCCAGAAAGCTTGAGGATTCTTAAATATAAATGATATTGATGGTTTCTGAAGGTATGATAAGTCATTTTTGCTGTTGTATTCCTGCAAAGTTGGAGTGTTGCACCAATATAGTGCGGTTGTTACTGGTGGACTTATTCAGATTAAAATACAAATGTACCCACTAACAGGTAAACCTAAAGAGGAATGAATGAATAAGGAAATGGAGTAGCCTGGGACTAATTTTTTGTGACAATATTTTCCCAGAGAGGATGCAGTGAAGGCGAAAGACCAGCCCGTGACAGTTCAGGGGAGGAAAGTGTTGGTGTCTTTTGCAGACAAGAAACCAAAGAAGAGAAAAAGTGAAGGATTGACGGATCATCAGGAGGGAGAAAATGAGCAGAAAGACAGTCCAGGGGGTGAGTAGTAGAGTACAGTTTGCATCTTTCTTATCCATCCACAAAATAACTGAATTTTTCATCGGCACCGTATCTGGAAGGTATGTACTATGCAACCAAAACTCTGAGTTGTTATGTTAGAATCTTATCCAGTTGCTTGAGTAACTGTCATTTAGCGTATCTTATTACCTGGATGTCTAGCCTTCATCAATGTAAAGTCTTAAAGATACTTTTCTCCTTGCAGCCCCACCAAAGAAGAAGAAGCGAACAGAACACAGCACAGCGGGGCGGGTCGTCGTTCTGAAGAACCTGCCGGCTAAGGTCAAGGGGGAGAAGATACAGAAACTAGTCAGGTAGGAGATGGAATCTGGGGTGCCACAAGATTAATTGGTGTTTTGTTTCGTTGAAAACTAATAATAATTGGTGTTTTAGTAGTCAATACATTGACCCAAGAAGAAGAAGTCAATTTTGAGGCATTGTAAGGCAAAAGTTTAATGCATAATTGTGTCCTGCAATGTTTGTTGACTACAGTCAATATCAGGGAGTACATGTAGAAGAAGCGACATTCCCAGTAAAAAATTCTCTTCCAACAACAAACTTCATACATCCATGTAGTGTGTACTAACAGATAGTTTCCTGTACAGCAAATATGAGGGGGTAGAAGAAGTGACGTTCCCAGCCCCAGACACAGAGGAACCTACAGCACTGATGAAATTCTCCTCCAATACTAACAGAATTGTATATATACATGTACATACATGTGTACTAACAATAACGCAATATGTTTTTACTACTGTAACAGTAAATATGAAGGAGTAGAAGAAGTGACTTACCCAGCTCCAAACACAGAAGAACCCAGCTGAGCTCTTACTCCAACACTTTGTCCAGCAACGGGATTTCCAAACAGAAGACCATGATGTACTTAGTTTTTACACATACTAACAGTAACACAATGTTTATTTGTTGCAGTAAATATGAGGGCGTAGAAGAAGTGACGTTCCCAGCCCCAGACACAGAAGAACCCACAGCGCTGGTGAAGTTCTCCTCTAACACCCTGGCGAGGAAGGCTCTGCCCGGTCTCGGCTCCCTGAAGGTGAAGAGCTCCTCAGTCCAGGCCGTTCTCCAGTCTAAGGACAACAAGGAGCCCTCCAAGAAGTCTCTCAAGAAATCCAGGATCATTGTCAGGAATTTGTCCTTCAAGGTTCGTCAAGGATTATCTAATTCGGTATACTGTGAATGCCTTTAAGTTTGCATGGTTTTTAGTTCGTGCTAGGGAGAAAATGAAGTGTTTGCGGTGGTTTCAAGTGTCGTTTTTAAAAGTTTAAGTTGTCAAAAAAACTACAGTTTGGGACCTTATATGTGGCAAATCTTAATGTCAGAAACGTCTTACTTCAAACGGTAACGGAAGTTACAAAATGTGTACATTTAAATGAGAACGAGCGTACAGTCTGTGGGCAAAAGGTTTTTCGGTAGTTTTAAGTTTGCACGGAAGAGTTTCCTGCAAAAACCGTGAACATAAAACCACCACGAATGGTTTTAATGGCATTAATTTTACAATACCTCGTCAATTCTGATGTGTCAAAATTTGTATTTATGTTGTCAAGTGTAAGTATAGAAAATATTTCACACTGTGCAATTCTACATGATTAAAAGAACAAATGAACAAGACTGAATGTTTGACTTGTGTATGAATATAAAGAAAAAGAAAACAGATAAATATTCATGCTTCCGATACTTAAATCTCACCGATATGCATGTTAATAATAATCTGTAAAAGCAACAATTCAAAAAAGTTTACAAACCAAAGTATAAACAGGAGAGTTTTGATTTGTCTTTAACAGAAAATGTATATTTCCCCCCTACAGTGTAATAAGGAGGATCTGAGAAAAACTTTTGAGAAATATGGAAAGATCACTGATGTGCAGGTTCCTACGATACAAGGTGGGCTGATTTCTTTCACTGTAATTCTTGTTTCTTTCACTGTAACTTTATGTCCACTGTTTTAACGGTCACCTCTGTACCGTGAACTCATCATCACCGTGAAAAAACATGTTGCTATTATTTATGATTCCTTCACACATCTGTTCTGTAAATCACTTGCCACCACAGTGAAGTTAAAGTTCAGTGAAAATGTCCGTTTTCCTTACACTGAAACTTTGCTATCGTGAAGATAAAGTGAATTTCAGTAGTTTGTCTTTCTATATTAATTTGTAAATTTTAACATTAAGTTGTTTGTCTGTTTCAGGTGGGAAGAAGCGAGGGTTTGGGTTTGTCCAGTTCACGAGCGTGTTCGAGGCAGCCAGGGCTGTGGCAGAGATGAACTCGAAGCCTCTTCATGGTGGGTTTGTGTTGTGTTGTTTATTTATTTTCTTCATCAGGAGGAACATATTGTTTTGTGTCATTTATTTATTTCATGAGAAACAAATTGCCTACTGGCGGTCTTAACAGTACAGTATGTAACTGTTAACAATTGGATGGACAGAAATGAACACAAAGCCTCTGCATGGTGAGTGTTTTGTGTTGTGTTGTTTATTTATTTTCTTCACCCAGAAAGCATATCATCTACTGATTTGATGTCCTCAGTAACATCTTTGTAAGCTCTTGAATGTGTTGGTGACTATCTTTCCAACACCCTATGTCATAAAATATCATACCATCACAGGCTAACCTTACCCTGACAGCATTTGGTTCTTCAGACGATGTTTGTTATAAGCTACAGTCAGACTTGGTCTCAACAACTGCTCAAGGGACAGTGGTTAGTGACTGGAGATGGTTGGCTGGCCAGGGTTGACTGTATATGATTGCTTGTATTGCCTTAAATTTTTAAAACTCAAGTCTTTCCTTTTTATGGATTTGTATGCATTTTGGTATGTGGATAGTTGTTGAGGTCCTGAAGAAACTTAAGAGTCTTTTTTCTTTATGTACTTAAATACAGGAAGGCCCATTGCTGTGGACTACACTGTGCCCAAAAATAGATATGAGTCCGCAAAAACACCAGAAGATAAACGGGACCAAGAGGATGGAGAGTCAGATGATGATGATGATGGTGGTGAGGAGGACAGTGGTACGGAGGACAGGGATGAGGAGGAAACAGGAGATGAACAGAAGGATGGCAATGATGAAGAAGATGATGATGATGATGATGATGATGATGATGATAGTGAGGATGAGGAAGAGGAGGACAGTGATGATTTTTCTGATGATGAAGATCGTGAAAAAGGTTGGTTATTTTTTTATTTTGTCAACATAGGATACGTATTACTCTAATCCAAATGCTTGTTTCTTCATGAAAAGGACAGTGATGACTTTTCAGATGAAGGTGATGAAGATGAACAAGAAGGTTTCATCAAGTTTGCTTGTGTCTTTCATAATATGCTAATCAATCTATTAAACAATGAGATTCAATCTATAATTGTGCAGACAATCACCTTCAATTATACAATTATACAGGCAATCACGATGTCGTCACAGTAACGGTGGTAGGCAAAAGATGATCAATCTATATTATTGTTAATTAGTAATTTGATCTGGAGGTCAGGGTTCAACAATGAAATATGCTTTATCCCTATATATATATATATATATATATATATATATATATATATATATGTACACAATGAAGACTAATTTAACTTAATTTACATATTTTCCCAGTGCTGTCCCTGTGAATGTTTTTTCAGATGTGCAGATAGCGTTGACCTGTGAGCTGCCCTATACCCACACTCCCCACACATGTAGGGTTTCTCTCCAGTGTGTTTCACCATGTGTCGCTCTAAAGTGTTTCTCTGTGCAGCAGAATAGTCACACTGGTCACACTTGTAGGGCTTCTTGCCTGTATGTTTTGTCATGTGTGCCGCAAGGTGGGCTTTCTTTGCTGTTCTGTACCCACACTCCGCACACATGTAGGGTTTCTCTCCAGAGTGCATACGCATGTGTTGGTTGAAAGTGTTTTTCTGTGCAGCAGAGTAGTCGCACTGGTCACACTTGTAGGGTTTTTCTCCTGTATGAATTCTCACATGTTGAGTTAGGTTAGCCCTGTGAGCTGTCCTGAACCCGCACTCCTCACACATGTAGGGCTTCTCACCAGTGTGTTTTAGTTTGTGTTGTCCCAAACTTTTTTTCTGTGTAGAGGAAAAGTCACACAGGTCACATTTGTAGGGTTTCTCCCCGGCATGTTTTCTCATGTGCTTGGATAGGTCAGACCTGTAAGCTGTCCTGAACTCGCATTCTCCACACATGAAGGGTTTCTCACCTGTGTGTTTGACCATGTGTACATCTAAACTCTTTTTCCATGCAGAACAAAAATCGCACTGGTCACATTTGTAGGCTTTCTCCCCTGTATGTTTTCTGATGTGTTTTGACAAGCTTGACCTGTCAGCTGTCCTGTACCCACACTCCCCACACATGTAGGGTTTCTCTCCAGTGTGTTTAAGCAGGTGCTTGTCAAAATTGCCCTTTAAGGAAGAAGAGTAGTCACACTGGCCACATTTATAGGGTTTCTCCCCCTCCCCCTGTATGCTTTTTGAATGGTTTGACATGGACCGAAACTCCCCACTCATGTAGGGTTTCTCACCAGTACCAGTGTGTTAAATCGTAATTCGAGATGCATGTAGCGCCCTGTTTACTTTCCCATGTTTACAGTCATCACATGCAAAGGGTGCTCTCATGGAATGTTTTGCCACGTGGCTGTCCGTCTAGTCTGTGTGAGCACGTACACTTGGAGGTGATGAGACCTTTGTTGTTTGTATAAAGTAGAGTGGATTCATTCCTCAAGCTAACCAACATCTTTCACACGCAGTCGTCCCTCACTAAAGACTCTGGAGCCACGAAGTTCCTGTTTAGAACTTTTATTCAGTCTAGTACCATGACCGGTTTCTCTGCGCCGGCTTCTTCAAGTGTAGAGACTAAAATGAGACGTTGTTGTGAGGTTGGATAGCGTTGGCATGGCACGATTCCTCACATGAGCTTCCCCCTTGCCTGTGGGGGTGACTCAACAGTTACAATGTACGCCAGTAATGCATGTAGCCCTATGGGGAAGTGAAAAAAAAGAAGGTGTCATTATCTCAGGAATCAAAACATCAGACTACAAAAACTTACAGGAGGTAGAGCTGTTCACTTCCATGAGTGATTCGAGTGTATCAAAATTGATTGTAGACAGCCCAAAACTTACACGGCCAAGTTTGAGGTTAAACAGACGTTTTGGCGTTCCTTACCCCATTCTACATGGACCTGAGGAGTAAAAAGTGGTTAAAAAAAGAGTGACTTTTCCCTTCTTTTCACCCCCAATTTGGGCGAGGACCCCCAAAACGTCCATTTAACCCCATATCCAGTTGGTAGTTTTTTTTTAATCACACTACTTGGCTCTAAAATATCATAAAACACAACTGGTTCTTACCTTCTGCCGATCTAATTCAAACAAAAGCCACCTTTGATGGGAAGAAGAATCCTGCTTAAGGTACAGTAGTGTTTCCTCATTCGTAAGTGAAAAATATGGTCAAATCATGTCAGATTGTTGTGAGACAAACTGACGGCAGCCAAGCTGACAAAAATGGCCGACTGCCAAGCTGAGGCTGACAACTGTTGGTGATTGATAGATGAACCGGTTTATCATACATATGCCTGTACATGCACTCGGGCGGTATGCCTAAACACCTCACCCAAACTCACCCAAACTCACCGAATTGTGTCCTTGTAACCATTCCACAATGTTCACTTTTCACCATGTACACAAGTTACAAAATTAATCAATGAAAAAAACAATCTTGAACCTAATTCTGGATTGTAGATCACTGTGGGAAGGTCAGACAGGTCACATGCAAGCATAACCGGCAAACTGCCTTGAGGTGTGACAATTTTCAAGGTTGTACAGATTTAATCAGCCAGGAGATATTTATGGTATACAATCTTTATTGATACAACAAAAGAACAGCGACTTTCATATGGTCTACTACATTCTATACATATGCATACATACAAACAAATAAGTGCGTACAAATGAGTGCATACAAATGAGTAAAATATATACACTGTAAGACAGTCATTACAGACTAGGACATGGAGATACATGTCGGCCCCAGTATGATCCTAACAAATGAGAAATCCCTCCTGCATTGAACCATAGTACCTACAAGTACGAAGGGGGGGGGGGGGTTAGGAACATTATGCCATGCTTTGAAAGATATCAATTTAATCAAATACTTTGTGTTTTGATATATTTGTTTTTCCTACTACATTAGATCCTTGTTGACGTGTTTCTAAAAGGCACTCAACATTTTATTGTGTATTTTCTATTTTGTACTCAATAACTTTAAAAAGGAACTTTCTTGTTTCAGCAGAAAAGAAATCCAAGGCCCCAAAGCCCTTCAGAGAAAGCACAGATGTCCAGCAGGGCAAGACTGTTTTCATCAGGTGAAATTTTCAAATTTTCTTTCTTGCAAGCAAAATATTGCGATCCAACGGGAAGAAAGTTGAAAAAGACTTTTTGAATTTGAAAAAAAAGTGTTCCAGTGTGGTTAAGATTGACGATACGTATACAAATGTATTGTGGTAACTTGAAAATTATTGAAATGTACCAGAAATGCATGTCATAATAATTTATTCTACCAATTAAGACTTTTGTTGCACGAGGGAAGTAACAAAGAAATGCCATTAGTACATTGTATCATAGCAGGTTCATTTTTTGATAGAATTTGTTGTAATTTTTATTTGGCACAAATGTAAAGGCACAATGTATCTCTTCTTGAGATTGATATCTGAACTTGTTGTACATATTTTTATGAGCGACAGACTCGATGTCAAGATGCACTTTTACCGCCTTGGAAGTTACTGTAATTAATCTTCACGGTAGCAAAATTTCACGGTGTAATAAAAATGGAAATTTTCACTGAACTTTAACTTCACTGTGGCGGCAAGTGACTTACAGAACTGATGTTTGAAGGAATTATAAATGATTGCAACAGGTTTTTCATGGTACAGTGAAAGAAACAAGAATTACAGTAACTCTAAAATGAAATGTCCCGTCCTTTTGCAGGAACCTGTCGTACGACTCCCTAGAGGAGGATGTAGAGGAGCTGTTCCTGCAGTTTGGAGGCATCAAGTACGTCAGACTGGTGGTCGACCCTCAGACTGAACACTCCAGAGGTATGGACCTTTTTGTAGTCTTCCTTTATTCAGTGTCATTTTTCAGGGGTAAATTCAAAATGGCAGACCCGGTAGATTGGTGCATCTAGCGTCTCTGGTGGGAGGACCACCGCGGCTGGATGCACACACCTTCGAGAGTTATCATTTCCCGAGTCCACCATCTTGAATCTAAGGCTGATGTCACATCCATGAACAGTGGTCACCAAATTAGTAAAGATCTTATGTTTCTGTGTAATGTATCATATGCATTCCATAAGATTTGTATGAATTTTGTAAAATTCGTACGAATATACTTTGGCACCCGTTTTTGTTCTCCATTGTTGTTCTCTAAGCTACTGCCCCTACGGCCTCAAAAAAGCTATGGGACTACCTTGACTTTTGTACCTTCTGCTTCTTGTCCCTTGATCATGATGATCTTAGCCTGGAGTCCAGCCTTGTTAGTGGCCAGTAGTTGGTGGAGTAGTCACCTTTGCAAGCGGAACAAAGCAAGGCTGGACTCCAGGCTATATGATAGGCTTGCAAAGAACACCTTCTTCTCCCTCCCTCAGTGAAAGTTCCCCCAAAACGTTCAATCTTGTAATAGTTAGTGAGGGCCGGATGTTAAGCCATGTCTCACTTGTAAGGCAACATCCTTTTTTTTTCTTTGCATATCTTGTACCTTTTTTTATTTGCATATCTTGACGAATGTAGTAAGTTGTACCTTTTTTTCTGTATGGACTGTTTTATAGCTTTGAAGCAAATTTTGTGTCTGTTTCTGTCTTTCCAGGTACAGCATTTGTTCAGTTTAACACCAAGGAGGCAGCAGACAAATGTGTGCAGCAGGCAACTGTAAGTATGCAAACACTTTGACAATTGTTTTGTCAAAGCATTTTTGCCAGCCATTATAGTCAAGTCAAGTCAAAGTTTATTCCACAACAATTGTAACAGGTTCAATGTAACTTTGTAAGGTTGTATAAGACTACTGGCAGGTTACATTTATCTAAAACAGTCTACATATAGGAAACTGGTTGGCCAATTTCTTGCAGTACTGCATATAGTCACTAGATGGCAGTTTAACAATTTGATCTTGCAAGTGGAACAACTTGATGCTTATATACTTACTTACTCTTCACCGCAAAGATTTGAAGTTTTACAGTATCTCATCCCTATCTCTGCCCCCAACAGACCGATGGTTTGAGCCTGTCGGGCCGCAGTCTGACCGTCAGCATCGCTGTGTCCAGACAACAGGCCCAGAAACTGACCGTTACGCCACATTGTGTTAACTGTCCACTAATCTCTCTCCCCCCTGCAGACTGATGGTCTGAGCCTTGCCGGCCGAAGCCTGACCGTCAGCATCTCTGTGTCCAGACAACAGGCCTAGAAACTGACCGTTACGTCACAATGTGTTAACTGTCCTCTAATCTCTCTCCATACAGACTGATGGTCTGAGCCTTGACGGCCGAAGCCTGACCGTCAGCATTGCTGTGTCCAGACAGCAGGCCCAGAAACTGACCGTTACGCCACATTGTGTTAACTGTCCACTAATCTCTCTCCCCCCCTGCAGACTGATGGTTTGAGCCTTGACGGCCGAAGCCTGACCGTCAGCATTGCTGTGTCCAGACAGCAGGCCCAGAAACTGACCGTTACGCCACATTGTGTTAACTGTCCACTAATCTCTCTCCCCCCCTGCAGACTGATGGTTTGAGCCTTGCCGGCCGAAGTCTGACCGTCAGCATCGCGGTGTCCAGACAGCAGGCCCAGAAACTGACCGAGGACAAGAAGGAGAAGAAACCCACAGACAAGAGGAACCTGTACCTTGCCAGGGAGGGGTGTAAGGATGTTTTATTTTAATTCATCACAATGATTGCTTTTTATAAAAAGGGCTACAGGGGTGCTGCGCCCCCATGCCCTGACCATATGCCCTCTTTTCCTCGGAGATCCAAATAAAACAAACAATATACCTGACCCATCAGGAGAAGCAGGAGTTACAAAGACTGCTTGGGGACATTGCCCACCCCATTTGGACCAGGTCATCTTAATTAGATCCTGCATTTTTACAATGAAATGTCCAAGAACATTAATCAAATTATGATGAATTTGTGCGGTCTTTGCATGCCTTGGCAGAAGTTTTAGAAGGGAAGGTGTTTGAGATGCAACATGACAGTTTCTCAACTCCTGCCATGAATGTATCAGTAGCATAGTTTTTACATACGTATCAGGGTTTGAAACAGACAGACCCAAGCCTGAGCTTACATGGGTTGCTAACCTCTTTCGTCCATTTACCAGTGATCAGACCTGGCACCCAGGCAGCCACAGGCCTGACAGACAAGGACATCGCTATGAGGCAGAAGGTAAGCACAAGTCTTTATAATCAAATTTCATAAACATTTATTTTACATCTGAAAGTTTGTCTCTGCTCTCCTTGTTATCTCACAATCAATGATTTGATCTTACTAGAAACCATCTTAAGTTTTTTCTTGGTCTGCCGGCTATGAGACATTATTTCATGCTTTTGTAGAATAAAGTTTTCCCTCTGTAACAGCCTAATTCTAAAGGTAATTGTTCATTGTTTTTCAAAGATTTTTATGAAGAGTCATGTTATCTCCAGATAGAAAAGATAGTGTAGGGCTCAGCCTAAGTCTCAGTGTAAGGGGTCCAAATCACAGTGTAGGGGGCCCTATACCCAAACTATGCTAACTACAATACTGTTAATGTTATCACTTACTAACTGTTAATAATTTTGAAATTCCTAACCAGGTGGAGAAGATTAAGCGCGAGAAGCTGAAGAATCCGGCCATCTTTGTGTCGGATGTGCGCCTGTGTGTGCGGAACATTCCACTCAACATGGGGGACAAGGATCTGCGCAGACTGTTCCTAAAAACTCTGGGGGACAAAAGCATCAGCATCACAGAGGTAGGAGGTCTTGAATTTAACCTTCTCCCTGCTGCCTAACTCTGTAACCAGTAGGGAATTAGGTGCCAAATGGCTACTTCAGTGTGCTAAAGGTTAAGCGACATTTACTTCTTTTTATAAAGACGTGTTCAGAATAATGACCCAAAAAAATTAGGCCTCACAAACTCTGGAGACCCTTAATATAATGCACTGTAAAATTGGTGGAGAAACATTGGTTGGTATCTAGTAAAAGTTGCTCAAGAATATATTAAGTTTGATGTTTTTGTGACAGTTTGCATGGCAGGCAGGTGTAACATATTTTCTAATCTAAAGACAGTAAAACTAACTTTTATGAAAGTCTCACAGTGAACACAACAATTTGTGATTCCCAGCAATTTAGGCCTTATTCTGAGTAATGATTTGTATCATGATTGTCAATTTTTCAAAATAAGCAAGGATCATTTTCTAGTGGGGGGTACACTTTTCTCAGATACATGGTGGGAAAATGGTACGTGGGGTGTTTGCTCCACACGACTTGATCTTAACTGTCTATGTAAAATTGAACTGGACTATTTGATCATGAATAACTGGAGATGGTTGTCCAGCCAGGCGCCAAACCTGTGTATCTGTGCTTCTTACACTTGTGTAGTTGTGCTCCTTAAACTGTCTCACAATCCTATATCAACAGTCCAGAGTCATGCGGGACCTGAAGAACGTGAACAGCCAGGGGGTCGGCAAGTCTCGGGGCTACGGTTTCGTCTCCTTCTCTCGACACGATCACGCGCTGCGGGCGCTACGGGAGACAAACAACAACCCCAACCTCTTTCCCGATGGCAGGGTGAGTTCTAGAGCAAGAAAATGTTTTTATGTGTGAAAGAACTTTGGGATGAATTTCATGTTTTGTCAAGACTTGCACCAGAAAATGCAATCCTACATAATTTCAGATATTTTTCAAAGACAAGTACAGGTACAATTTCACTGTGCATTCTGCAGAATGTACAAAATGTAGAGTTGACAAGTTATTTTTGTAACTTCAAAAATGAGACCAAGTTTTTTCAAATCTGGGTTTGACAAACTTGAAAGAGAATATTATAATATAATAAACCACAATCTTTGATATACTTTACAACCATTTCATTGTAGAACAAGATTGAAATTGTCTATTGAATTTTATCTGAATGCTTCATATTCAAAAGAATCATACTTTGTTCTTGTTTCATGTACATCTGTAGCTTGTAACTGATCATGTACTTTTTAATGACATTTACTGTTTATTCTAATGTTGTTTGTTCTCTCCAATTCCAGAGACTGATTGTTGAGTTTTCCCTGGAGAACAAGCTGGCTCTGAAGAAACAGGAGATGAGACTCACCAAGGCTAAAGCTGTGAGATGCCTCTTATGTTTTGTATTCTTGTGCCTTAGCAACAGTTTACTATACTTACATGTGTACACAGAGGATATACAAATATATATGTCATGTAGACTGCACGCAGCAGCAAAGTATCATCTTTATATAATCAGCATGTTTAAAGGAAGTTGTGTGGAGAAATTCAGCTGTGTGCGAAGGATATGTGTGACATGTTGTTTTATTAACCAGCTGCCGCCACACTGCATGCTTGTGAAACTGGGGTTTAGGCCAAAAGATGGTACAGGCTATATAGTAGTTTTTTTACTCATTCACCATAATATTAATGTTGTTGTCAAAGGGCTCTTTATGACTATATAGTCACTCTGTATTTCCAAAACATCTCAGATGAGGACATACAGACACCTTGGGCCTTGATGGTTATGTTATTTCACACCTTTACCTCATTTTCAGGCCCGGCAATCTGCCACACAGAACAACAGAAAGCAACACCCAGAAACAAACGGCCAAAAACAGCCCACCAACAAACCTCCACAACCCACCACTGAAAATAACAGCCCACAGACTCTCAGCAGAAAACAAAAGAGGAAGCTGAGACAACAGCAACGCAGGGAAAAAATCCAGCAGGAGAAACTAGACGGACTCGATGGCAAGTTTGACACGTCGAACCAACAGAGCGGTGTGAAGGCAGTGAGAGGGACGAAGGGCCTCCCGTCGCACTTAGGACCAAAGATCAGACAGAGAGACAGAGGGAAGGTTGTACAGAAGACTCTCAAGAAACCCAAGCCAAAGAGCGCTCTCACCAAGACAAAACAGGAACCACTACAGCAGATGAAGGGAGGGAAAGGACAGGTAAGGCTGTGCCAATGTGATTAGCAGGTTCTTGGAATTAAAGACATGAAGCTGAACTGGAATATCAACATGAAAACAAAGCCTGAGGGGGGGGGGGGGTCTGTTATGTTACAGTAGTTTATTAAGTCACACATGCAGTTTCAGGGGGTGAATGTATTCAGATTCAAATTTTCTTCTTCACAGTCCACTTTTTCCATTTTATCCACGTTTGTTAGCTTAATAGTGTCTTGAGAAACAAGGAATTGAAATGGTATGGCCTCAAAGTGTTCAAAGACAAAACAAGAACCACTGAGGGCAGGTGGAATCTGGGAGAGGACAGCGAAGAGGGGGTAGGAGTGGTGTTTGGGAGTTTTAAGGCAGCTGTAGGTTTACAAAGGTGTTCTTGATGCATTAAGTTTGTGCTGTAGTGCTGGATCGCTTGAATTTGAATATACTGTCAGCACAACAATTTAAAAAAGATAGAGGCCTAGGGTAGGAAACGGAAAAGATGGGAGGATGATATCAGAGAATGGACCGGCATGGCACTGAGTGAAATATAAAAGGAAAACTGAAAACAGAGAAGGGAGGAGAAAACTGTTTGTCAGATCATCTGTTGTGCCCCAACAGTCAAATAGTTGAACTAGTAAGAGATAGATGAAATGAGATGACAACAATGATTACTACATTCAAAATTTTCTCATTGCTATGTGCATTTGCCACTTGGAAATTGAACATTTTTTTAGAGTTTAACATTGAATAGCAATATGGAACATGAGTATTTATATGTGCAGCTAAGAGCAATGTTGATATCTAATCAAACCATGATTGTGTCTCCTTTTGGTAATCAAATACTTGCGATGATGAAATTTTAGCGATTGACTAGTGACCACCAAAGCAGCTAAAACAACTTGACTTACTTGACTTAAGTCGAGTGCTAATCCACTTCCTAAAACTAAGTTACAAATCAAGAATTATAATATTGTTACACAGTGTTGATATTTAACCACCTTTGATTCTTCTTTCCCAGACCCCAGCTCAGCCGAGTCGTCGTTCCAACAAACCAGAGCGGAAGGAAGAGGCCAAGTTTGACCTGCTGGTGCACAGGTACAAGCAGAAACTCTTCGGGAAGGACTCCGGCAAACAGATGAAGAAGTCTAAGTGGTTCAACGACTAATCTTTATCTTAAAGACTCAGTCTTTAAGAAGAAATTGTTTGGGAAGGACTTAGGGGACGGCCAGATGAAGACATGGAAGTGGTTTAACAGCTAATCTTAAATCTTAATTCTAATCTTAAAGACACCAGGAAAAACTGTTCGGGAAGGACTTCGGCACAAAGAGATGAAGAAGTCTAAGTGGTTCAACGACTAATCTTAATCTTAAAGACACATTCTTTAAGGAGAAATTGTTTGGGAAGGACTTAGGGGACGGCCAGATGAAGACATGGAAGTGGTTTAACAGCTAATCTTAAATCTTCATCTTAATCTTAAAGACACAAGGAGAAACTGTTCGGGAAGGACTTTGGCAAAGAGATGAAGAAGTCAAAGTGGTTCAACAGCTAATCCTTATCTTAATTTTTTTCTTAAAGACACAAAGAAAAATTGTTTGGGAAGGACTTGAGGGATGGATGAAGAAATGGAAGTGGTACAACAGCATATCCTTATCTTAATTTTAATCTTAAAGACACAAAGAAAAACTGTTTGGGAAGAACTTTAGGGACGGATGAAGAAATGGAAGTGGTTCAACAGCTAATCTTGAGTCTTAATCTTTAAGTTAAAGGAGGAACTGTTTGGGAGAGACTTTGGAATCCAGATCAAGAATTCCACACGGTTCAATTACTAATCTTAGTTTTAATCTTATTCTTAAATATACAACAAGGCACTGTTTGGGAAAGACTGATACAGCCAGATTAAAAAAAGTCTACATGGTTAAATCTTCAAGATTCCTGTCGGGGAGAAATCATATAAGAAGGACTTTTGGAGGATGTCACCAGTAAATACATCTAAATAGCTCAACAGCTAATCTCATGGAGAGTGTATTTAAGAAGCAGTTTGGCCACTATCTGAAGTAATCCAATAATTGGTTTTATTATTACCAGCTTGTCTTAAAGGAACTAGGAAAATTATCTTGCAATCATTCGGCTAAAGATGTCCTTAAGAGCAAATCATGCAAATTGTGTAAAATAGTCCTTACACAAACTACGAGTATTGTGAGAATGAGAGAGCTTTCAAACTTTGTTTGTGCAACTTACCTTGTGGTGGTATCACACATCCATGCCATGAAAATGCTGTCTGCTGTAAAAATGTACTTCTCTGTTTACATCAGTGTGATTTGAGATGCAACCTTTTTTGAACTGCTCTATAATAAAACACTAATATGTTGTACATGTATTTCAGTTGAGCACAATTGTGAAGAAACTCTCAAAAAGTACATGTTATAATTGTATTTGTTGCTGTTGCGTTATGTTATGCAACTGTTATTTTACAAGCCCAGAACTATTTGTTGACTGAAGAGGCTCAGAAAGAAATATCTGTCCTAAAAGCATACCAGACCTTGGTGATATCCTCATTCTTTGGGTTTTACTGTACTACACACAGAAAAAAATGTGTGCCTAGTGGCATTTTGTGGCCTTGTGTAGATGACTAAAAATCTGGGTTTGTATCCCTAGCAGGTCCCAATTTTGTGCCACGTTACACTCACTATAGGAATGACTTATTTTTGTTGGGGACTGTAGAGCCACACCTCAAGCACATTAAAGAACCCACCACACTTACCAACAAGTGTGGTGGGTCCATCCAGGTGTGAGTGGAAGAAACCTTATGCAGCTTGTACCTACTGTCCAAAACTGGTTTTCCAGTTACACAATAAAAACAAATATCCATTTACAGTTTTCGTCTCCTCTTCCGCCATCTTGAGATCTACATGTAATTCTTTTTTTGGAACGACTTTTACTCCCTTAAGTTTTAAAGAGTTTTCTATCAGCCTAACAACTAAATTGTCTAAAAGGTTAACAGGCTTGGTTGCCCCTAGACGCAAAATAACATCTCGGCATATAATACTGGCTTTATAAGTTTATCTGCTGGTAGTGATTTCCTGAAGCCTTAGACTACAACATTCCTTATTTGGTTTGAAACTTCCAGTTTCGTTTTATTACAAAACAGATAGTCTCAGCCACCGCCTTAGAGTTGATCTCGTTATGTACCACGAGATTTAGAAGGATTTTCTTCTAGGGTTCGGTGTAAGTGCTGTAAACCTTCATACTGGGCGACCAGTGACCTTGAACTTTAGAGGGTTATAGAAACAGAACACGAAATAAAGTAACATGCATAGATATTGGGTAGCACAAGAGACAGCACAAACTCACAGTTGACATTAAATTGTGGTTTCACTGGCAAAAGACAATGCCACATATTTGTGCCGGATTTTGTTGCTTTAGTTTCAGTTTTATTTACTTATTCGGAAGTGTAGTCTCAACTATAAATGGGCCCGGAAACTGTAAAGAACTTCGACACACTTTCCTCGTTTACCCAAGGGAAAACTAGTTTTATACAAAAATAAACGAATAAAAGAAAATAATCGGACTTGACGCGGAACTGTATTGAAATGCGTCACCGTTCCTAGATTAATGGTCTTTCCGTGCCAGACCCTCCTTCAGCTGCCTCAGGCTTACTCAAGCACCGACACTTACCCTACACAAACAACATTAGCCGCTCGTTTTCTTAAGAACTCCTCACGCACTTAGCCTACGTCTTTAATTCCTCCGACTCGATTGGAGAAGCCCCTCCTTGTATGGTCATGGCAGGAGAGCTTCAAGACTGGGCGTTACAACTTAAAGACTGGGATTTGTCTTAAAGACTTCTGAACGACCGAGAATCCTTCTGGAAGCGATGCCGTAAAATGTTGAACTTCCGTGTCTGGTGATGATCCCTATCGTCTTAAGACAAGATAAGAGACAGAAACATCTTTAAGACGCTTGTCTTACGTCGAAAACTAAAAATTGTTAGACCGTTTTCATTTGAACACAATATTTGGTGCTGTGCTGCTGATATAGTTTTGTACCATTGCTGCTGATACGATTTTGTGACATCTTACATCTAACTCGTCATATAATGACCATTGATAGGATTATTTTGTTTCTGCTGCCTTTTGTTTCAAACGAGATGATCTGAGAAGAGGACGAAAGTCTAAGCTCGACCGCTATAATATATTTGGAGACTTAGACTTAGGGGCTCCTTTGGATACGAGGCTGATATTTCGTAGCCTTGGACAGGGCTTGCGCACTGTCGAAATCTAGATGTAAACATTGATCAAACGCGGTCTCCGAACCAAGATAGCCCCGGTCCTTTGCGTTATGCTTACGTAGGTCTCCAAAGTGGGGCTCGGTCGGACAGATTGCGGGAACGGAAATATGATATAAAATCCACCGTGAAGTTAAAGTTCAGTGAAAATGTCCATTTCCCTTACACCGTGAACTTTTGCTACCGTGAACATAAAGTGAATTACAGTATATTAGCCTTGATGCGTTTTATGCAGCCAAACTTGACTGGTTCTTCGCGGTTTGACGCCGTGTTCTTAGTGTCAGACATTATAGACATTGATAGAGGGTCATAGAGTGTCAGACGTTGCGAACGTGCCCTGATGCGGGGTAAGTACCCAGCTGACGCGACACATAGCAGGGAAGGGTCCCCAGCCCGGGTCTCACGAACATCGGAGTCGCGTAACGGTATGACGTGGTCGAAAGTCTCGACGTCCTGACTTGTGCTAAGCTCACATTTCCAAACCGGGGCCCGGTACGGCAGTTTGCGTGGACGAAAATTAAACAATTCATCAAGAATATACACAAACTGATGCTCATAATTAATTTTTGTAATCTTTCTTGTGTTTTGGTGTCTTTTATATCCTACTTTTCGTTAATAAAAAAACCCAGGTCAAACCCGTAATCTTCAAGCAGATGAAGAAAGACAAAATCGTTACGTTTCTCATAGCAAAGCTCCCGTTCCGCGGAGGCCAATGCGCTATGCCGCGGATTCCGCCTTTCTATATCTGCTTGGAGATTAGCAAACCGGCTTCTACTAGTACAACGCCGTTCTCAGGAACTCCAAGTGTAACGTCTGTACTATGTTCCCCGCCCACGCACCCAACAGTTAGCGTCAGAACCAGTTAGCCTTGACAGAGACCACCTTGTACCCAGAGGTTTACATTGTGAGTGATTTTTATGTGATAATCCAGCCAACGGTAGCCTCCTTCACAGACTTCTAGGGGTGCTGGAGTTGCAAACGTTGGTTCTGATTCGCGATTTTCAACATAAGCCAGGGTCTCTAATGCCGGGGAGATCGTTTTCAGGTGTTTGGTTCATGCTCTAGACGTATAGATTTGCACGCGCATGATTTTGCGTGACTGTAAAAGGAAAGGGATCTCGAACCAGTTTAGCTCAAATGAACTCAATGAACAGATGAGCTACTCTTCCACTGGTCGTGACAGAGAAGACAGACGCTATGTACAGTATTTACAGGTTCATTGTACCGGGGAAATTCCCCTAGCTCTTTTCGACAAGCACAATGAACTGTAGTTACACCATGATAAAAAAGTCAATTCCAGGTTTAGCTGCACGTTGGCAGAACATATGAGTTTATGTTTAATATCTAGTATATAGGTTTATGTAGTTGTGTCCAAAGACATATCTTATGCAACGAATTGTTACTCCGATGCAACGTTGACCAAAAGAGAACAAATGACCTTTGGCAGTTATAATAGGTTTCAATTACCGTATACGCATTACGTTCTGCCGACGTGCTAGGTTTCGCCAACCAGTATGGCAGACAACATGACGTCATGATCACGTGTGTGCAAACACCCGATACGTCACAGGGATTCGTTCTCACGGCGTCCGACATCTGGAAGGTGTTCAGGGCCCGTCAAAAACGTCGAGATCGATTAGCGTTGATAGGAACCATGTTACCCATGTTTTCGACGTATAACTGAACGGTTATGCAGGTTAGATGAACTTAGAAATGTCAGACCTATACATCTGCATGTAGTTAGATTGCCAAAGTGTGTCATACTAAATACACATATTCAAAACCTCTGCTTCTCTTCTTGGGTAAGTTAGTCCAGCTTGTCTAGTAATGTCGTGATTTTTTTTATTAGGCTAAGCCCGTAAACACACCCCCGAGCGGTCCAATCTGTCTGGGCGGGCGGGCACCACTCCCAGCGCCGTAGAGATACCGGGGATCTCCCGATGGCATGGTTTACAGGCTAGCGACGCCGGCTGGCGCACGCACCGTCCAGTTCAGCTGACACGAGCAGACGGGGCGCACACACCGTGTATTCACAGTAAAGTGTAAAACCAACAAACTCCCCGGAACTGGGACGGCGGCCAGACGCTAATCGGTTTTATACGTGAGCTACCAACTAAGTAACTGGTCATCCACCCTTAATAAGTTAATATACCCTGGGAACCAGACTATTTATCGGGTCTTTTAGCCGGTTCCTTCTAGCCGGTTCCTACTAGCCGGTTCCTTCTAGCCGGTTCCTTCTAGCCGGTTCCTTCTAGCCGGTTCCTTCTAGCCGGTTCCTTCTAGCCGGTTCCTTCTAGCCGGTTCCTTCTTGCCGGTTCCTTCTAGCCGGTTCCTTCTAGCGGGTTCCTTCTAGCCGGTTCCTTCTAGCCGGTTCCTTCTAGCCGTTCCTTCTAGCCGGTTCCTTCTAGCCGGTTCCTTTTAGATAGACGGTTCCTTCGGCGACCGAAAGCCCGCTGATACAAATAAGCGCACCGTGGGAGTTCTAGCCAGAGAGTTGACCGGCCCTTACCTTAGTTAAACTCCCCGGAGCGTTGATTTAAATCGGGCGGGCTGACTGTCTTGGGCCGCCGAAGGGAATCGCTAGCGGCCCGGTCCTAGTCTGGGCTCCCAGGGTAAGGTTAATACTACCTCAAAGTCCCAGTGCCTTTTCAGATCTGAACATGATCTATTGTTGGTTATGTACACCTTAAACTAAGTTACACATGTCACAATATTTACAGTCCAATCATACATACGTATACAGCGAACGTGACCGCACTCTAAGTTACGTAACGACATAACAACAACGAAGCCAATTAGAAGCACCAGTTTTTAAGTAAACAGCGGGAATATTTTTGTCGCCCCTGACTTTTCCCCTACAGTAGCGCTTTACACATACGCTATGTTTCCTTATCACATTCGTCTTACGACAAGTTTACCACAGGAAGTTCTTGGGGGCATTTGTGTAAATGTCGTACAATACATTTAGCTGTCTTATGACGATCGTTTCTCTCAGAAATGCTGAAAATCATACGAAAAAGAAATCATTCGACCGCACCTACGTTACGTAAGGACTTAACAATAACGAAGCCAGTAAGTAGCACAAGTCTTTAAGTAAACAGTGGCGATATTTGCATCGCCCTTAACTGTTGCATTGTTCTTATTCATCATCACAAATACATTTGTCCTACGACAGACGTACGGTTGTAAAATTCTTCCTCCGACAGTCGTGGCTCTCTCTTTTAGCTGTTATGTGGCAAAACGTAGTCCTTGCAGCAGATTAAAGCCAGTAAGTAGCACTAGTTTCTAAGCAAACAGTAGCAATATTTGTGTCGCCCCTGACTTTTCCCCTACAAGAGCGCTTTGCTCAAACGCAGCTTGTTCCTTATCACATTAGTTGTACGAAGGTTTTACAACTGTACAGTAAACACTTAAGATATTTGTGGATGTTTTAAATATCCGTCTATATTGTGACGGTCGATTCTTTTATACTTATTCTCGCTGGAAATTATACGGAAGACAAATCCCACGACGAACGTGACCGCACTCTAAGTTACGTAACGACTTCACAATAACGAAGCCAGTAAGTAGCACTCATTTTTAAGTAAACAGCGGCAATATTTGTGTCGCCCCTGACTATGGCTGCAATACAACAGCGCTTTACACAAACGCATTTTTTCCTTATCACATTCATCGCACGACCAGTGTACCACAGTAAGTTGTTGGGGTATTTGTATAAATGTCGTACAATACATATAGCTGTCTTATGACGATCGTTTCTTTCTTAAATGCTGAAAATCATACGAAATCATACGAAAGAGAAGTCATTCGACCGTACCTACATTACGTAAGGACTTAACAATAACGAAGCCAGTAAGTAGCACAAGTCTTTAAGTAAACAGTGGCGATATTTGCATTGCCCTTAACTGTTGCTTTGTTCGTATTCATCATCACAAATACATTTGTCCCACGACAGGCGTACGATTGTCAAATTCTTCCTCCGACAGTCGTGGCTCTGTCTTTTAGCTTTTATGTGGCAAAAACGTAGTCCTTGCAGCAGATTAAAGCCAGTAAGTAGCAGTAGTTTCTAAGCAAACAGTAGCAATATTTGTGTCGCCCCTGACTTTTCCCCTACACGAGCGCTTTGCTCAAACGCAGTTTGTTCCTTATCACATTAGTTGTACGAAGGTTTTACAACAGTACAGTAAATACTTTATTTATTCCAAGGTGATGTTTTGAATATCCGTCTATATTTTGACGGTCGATTCTTTTATATTCTCGCTGGAAATCATACGGAAGACACATCCCACGACGAACGTGACCGCACTCTAAGTTACGTAACGATGTAACAATAATGAAGCAAGTGAGTAGCGCTAGTTTCTAAGTAAACAGTGGCAATATTTGTGTCGCCCCTGACTTTGCGAACCTTAAACAGCGCTTTACACAAACGCAGTTTGTTCTAGTCAATCGTCGTAAGACAGTTTTACGACAGCAAATTCTTGAGGCATTTGTGTAAATGTCGCACAATATATTTAGCTGTCGGTTCAACTCTGTCGTTGCCTTGCTGAACATCCTGCTAAAAAAGCTACGATGAACGTGACCGCACTCTAAGTTACGTAACGACTTCACAATAACGAAGTCAGTAAGTAACACTAGTCTTAAGTAAACAGTAGCAATATTTGTGTCGCCCCTGACTTTGCGCCTACAAGAGCGCCGTGCACACACGCGCGGCCGTCTGGACCGGATGATTGACGTGCACGTTTGCCCCTGGAGCGGCGAGTTCCGGCCGGGGCCGGGGTCGGGCACAACGGGACATCAAAGGTTTTAAACTTTTACACCGAACCTCCGTCTTACGCCATATGTCACACCTTAAGATGAGCGGGTTCTCAAGGAAGTAAATGCTTAATTCCATCCTCGGCCACCCTGGAACATCAGAGGCGCAATTTTTTACAACTAACCTCCGTCTTACACCATATGTCACACGTTTTAAAAAGACCTGAGCCTAAGAGTAAGACAATATCATACATACAACAGGAGTTTAAGGATCCTAAGATAGTTCTTTAGAAAGCAAAACCTAAGTTACATCATCCATTTGCGGTAGGTATATTCTTCTGGTAGAATATACGCAGGTTTCAGGGCTCGAAATGATACCTATATATTCATTACAGGTTACTGCAGGTAAAACTGAACGTATGTATTTCTGATGTCTACCTGCACATTACATATAGACAGGGTATATAGACGTGTGTGTGTTTCTTGTACTGATTGCTACTTTAAATTTTACAAAGGAGTTATCGGTTGCTATATTCTCATACATACTTTCTAAAATCTACTTTTCCCGAATTTAGCAGCTACATTTTTCTCGTGCGGGTAATATTACATTGTACTAGAGCAGGTCTACAGAAAAGAAGTACTGTAAATGCAGAAATATAATGGTCGCGGGGATTTAATTTTGCGGTTCGGAGAAAATGGAATACTTGCAGTGGTTTGAGTTGGTAACTTCACCACGAAAACCGCCAACATAAAACCACCGCGAACATTTCTGCATTTACAGTATTTCGAGCCCTGCATGTATTTCGAGCCCTGCATGTTTACATCTGTAACACATCGCCCCAAGCAAATAAAGTTCAAGGTCCAGACCGAACTGAGCCAAGCTTCACAGGCACGCGTTACACTTCTCACGAACGTCTTAAGGAACAACTTAGCCTTAAGACAGTCAACACGTCATCTTAACGCCAAAGGACAAGATCAACCGTGTTCCAGAAAATAGGCTTAAGACTTCTTAAGATTGAAGACATCAACGTTGTTCGCTTGATAGAATTTTATATACTTGATACTTTTCAACAATAGGAATTGAAATGTACAAAGATTTCTTCGGTTTCCGATTTCTTAATTAGCCTTAATTACTAGTAACATTTTCAGATTCTTACGTACCTGTATCTTATTTCATCTGTGTCGATGTCATTCTGATGTTCTGTATGACATCCCTAATATGGTTTCTCCTTTCCTGGCGTTACTAAAACGATATAATTCCCTTACCAGAAAACAACAACAACACATGGCGCTTCCTAACTTTACAAAAACGGTAAAGCACGCTGTTTACATCATGACACGGTACACATGTACAGATTCAACACAAAAGGTAACTGCTACTTTAAAACCTTACTACGTTTAAAAGTATCTGGTCACGTCACTTGTATAGATTTTTTATGACAAAACCAGCAATCTATTTGTCAATCATTGTGATTGGTCAGAAAAGGGTCTTTAACACCTGTATCTTTGTATCATCAATCGTGATTGGTCAAAACAGGATTCGCGTTTTAAAATACACTTCATCTTTGTGTATCATCTACCGTGATTGGTCGATAAAGAGTTCTCATTTTGAAATACACGTTAACTTTGTATTCTCAAGTTTGATTGGTCAGATACAGACCCTAAAATCTTGTTTTTACTCCAAAATGTGTTAAATATTTCGTTTTAAATTTGGCAGAAGTAGCCATTACTATTCACCCAAAATTGCCAGTTGTTGCCTCGAAAATATCCTTATCTCTTGTGACCGCCTGTATTTTCTACGATGGCTGGTCTGTATCTATCCAACAGGCATCTGAGTTATACAGAACATTCTGGTACGTCCCATGGGTGGATATGATACTGTGATGCGCAGTAAAATTATCAAGACACTCATAACCTGGGCGATGACAGAAGCTCGTATATTTGGCGGTCTGGGCAGTAAATTCTCAATAAATTAATCCGCGAACATCTAAGGAAGCAAGAATTTGGCAGCCGAACAACAATCCTACAAAATGACGTGACCAGATATAAACAGAGTTTGAGTCATAACTTTATGAGTACTTGCAGACGTCATAGCAAGCTCCTGTCGGCATTTGGATATTGCCATTTCTTGCTATTACGATTAACGCTTAGGTTTCTTTTTGGTACCGCTTTTCAGTGGTTAGGCAACACTACCAGCAAACAAAACAAAATAGAAGAAAACAAATAAGACAATATGAAAAGACCGATGTTTCAGTCCATATCAACAAAGCCATTTAAATATTCTAGAGGCTTATAAACTTACAACGATGTTGAACATAGAATTATGATATGTTATTCTCTAGTTTTGCTGTGTGATGAATTCAAATTTGGTGTGGCGGCACTCATGATCAATCCATCAATGTCAAAGAGAGTGAAAGATAAACTGAAAAGGCCTGATGGTTGTTAATGATGCTGAAACTGATGGATTGATTTAGCACACTTTAAGAGGAGGAAAATTTCCTCGGATCATTTGAATGTATAAACTTAACGATCGTTTAACGATCAACAAGCGATAGCTTACTGAGTAGAATTAATTGTTTCTTAATTGAAGATATCTCCTCGTCACACTAAGGTCCCCTTTCCTCTAGACAGCGATCGCATCCTCTACTGGAAGGCGATGGAGTAAGGGAGGGGAATTTCCTCGGATCATTTGAATGCACAAACCAAACGTTCGTTTAACTATAAACAAACGGTGGCTCTCTGAGTAGAATTAATTGTTTCTTAATTGAAGATATCTCCTCGTCACACTAAGGTCCCCTTTCCTCTAGACAGCGATCGCATCCTCTACTGGAAGGCGATGGAGTAAGGGAGGGGAATTTCCTCGGATCATTTGAATGCACAAACCAAACGTTCGTTTAACTATAAACAAACGGTGGCTTTCTGAGTAGAATTAATTGTTTCTTAATTGATAATATCCCCTCGTCACACTACGGTCCCCTTTCCTTTAGACAGCGATCGCATCCTCTAGTGGAAAGCGATGGAGTAAGGAAGGGGAATTTTCTCCGATCATTTAAACGCACAAACGTAACGTTCGTTTGATTATAAACAAACGGTGGCTTTCTGAGTAGAATTAATTGTTTCTTAATTAACAATATCTCCCAGCAACTCTATGACCCACTTTCCACTAGACAGCGATCGCATCCAGTGGAAATGGAGTAAGGGAGGGGAATTTTCTCGGATCATTTGAAAGCACAAACTTAACGATCGTTTAACGATAAACAAACGGTGGCGTGACCTGCTGCTCTGTCGGCCCGTCCGTCTCATTTGGTCCTCTTCTCGTCGTCCAGCCACGCTGTCAATCAAAAATTCGTAGCGTTCTCCGCACGATGGTCACACCCTGTGAGCGGCTCAGATTACCGTCAGTCAAACTAGCCTCACAGCAGGCTCCACGGCGGGCAATCTATTACTGTAGTTCTTCTTTCATTCACCGTGTAACTTTGTTTTCACTGTTTCCACGGTCACCTCTGTGCCGTGAACTCATCATCCCCGCGAAAAACATGTTATTATTTATGATTCCTTCACACATCCGTTCTGTAAATCACTTGCCGCCAGCTGCAGTTAAAGTTCAGTGAAAATGTCCATTTTCTTTACACCGTGAAATTTTGCTACCCGGTGAAGATAAACTGAATTACAGTAACGTCGTTTTTCCTAATAACAGTCAAACCTGTCTAAAGTGACAACTCAAGGGACTTATTAAAGAAAATGTTCATCCTGGATAAGTGGCCACTGTAGACATGATTCTTAATCCTTGGTTAAATGGAAAAACTAATCTAAGAGATGTTTTTCGGTTCCTAATTTCAGTCAAACCTGTCTATAGCGACAACTCAATTGCCTCAAGGAAAATGGTCGTGGTAGACAGGTGGCCGTTGTGCAAGATTCCCAATGGATGGGGTCGATGAAAAAAATTAAGTAATGGGGCCACCACTGAAAAGCGGCCGCAATGGACAGGCTGGTTTTATGCAGACGTTGTCACTGTTACAGGTTTGACTGTACTTACTGTTTGATAGCCGAACGATGTTGTGGAAAAATCGGGTGTATCAGAACACGGCAAGCAACACGTATCCAATACAAACGCCCGTCGTGAAGCCTGCTAGAGAGGTTAATAGAGGCATCGGGGACCACTTTCCTCCGCTTCGGAACACAATCTCTGAATCTGTCGCTGTCTGTTTTCCTGCTCTCTCTCCCAAACATGGACCAACTGCCCCGCAGCACGATCCAAAAACGTCAAACTCTTCCACGGGTCTCTGAAAAATGCAGTCTCCTTTTCTTAAATGGCATGACGAATGTGGGAAAGTATGTTACACCAACGTCAGGCCGTTCCTAGCGGAGTCAAGAAGCTCTCTCGGGCAGACGATCACCTCCGTTTTCGCCCGTTCCTCTCTCTTTTTGAGGTGCCGCTTCTTCATGTTTCTGTCCAGCTTTTTGGCGCTCTCTCTCAAGTTTTGCACAGACTGCTGCAAGACTCTTCTAGCCCGCTCTTCTTCTTCCTTAGCTTCCGGCCCTTCGTCTTCCGTTTCCTTGATTTCGTCGAACGTGATGGGCTGGGTCTTGAAGCGGGCGGACCGAGCCCGTCGGTTTCTCAGCCGCTCCGACTTGGACAGCTTGGCGGGGGCAGGTGCGACCGGCTCCGCCGGCTTCACTAGCGGGAACCCCTCGGTCGGACTGAACCTCGGCAACCTCTCCTGGAACCGAGCGCACGACAAGTCCTGGAAGTTGGGGGACGGCGACGACGACAAGTCGTGAGCTGCGGCCGCCATCTTGAATCAGACGATAGTTTTTGTGTTGAACTTGTTTACAGCTGCTGACTCGAGTGCTCTCTCAGCGGAGTGAGCGCGGCTGTCGAACAGTGAGCCGCCCGAGTGCCATTCCCTTAAACGCGCTGTATTTGAAGAATCCCCTGCGACTCACAGCACGGATTGAGTTTCATACCACGGAGCATACCGGGACACGCTGCGAGTGGGAGGGTATAATTAGAAGTCGGAAGCACGGGACTGGGCACAGACGTCATAAAAGGCTCCGAGTTTGAGTTGACCCGACCCGAACTCGAGGGTTTCATATCGATTTTTTACCCTCGCCAAGGAGGTTATGTTTTCATCGGATGTCGTTTGATGTGACCATGTTTGTGTGTGGACAGCGTACCTAGAAAAGCTACGGATGGATCCTTATGACATTTGGTATGTAGGTTTCGGCAAAACAATGGGCACAGTCGATTATAGTCCCCCAATGGATTTCGTCCGTACTGCAGCAGAATTTCCGGTTTTGATATCTTTGAGGTCTTCGATTGAAAACGCGCACTTTAACAGGAAGCACGATGGTTAGTAGGCTGATTGATAGAAGTGATAAAAACAGGCGTTAGGATAGATTGACGTCTGTTTGATGAATTATATGATAACGTTGTGATACGAAAGTATATGATTTCACGTATTTGTGAGAAAAGCAAGCTTTACATAAGGTATTAAAACAACCTTGAAAAACGAAGGTCAGTTCACAGTGTTAAGAAAAGTGACTTTTACATGCACCGCCCACGCATTATTCCTTTATCCAAGTTCTTTACTCGACTTTGAACTCTTGTCGGCATAATTCTTTTGATGTATCGACGGTTACGTAAAGGTGAACAAAACAGCCTTTATATGGTATCGGAAACGTGCAATGAACATTTTGTTTCATCGCGCCATACAAAGAAAGGTGACGTTATTCATGTACCACTCAAAATGAATCATAGCATTATAACGTCTTGTGGAAATCAATTAAATGTGTCAACAGTGACGTAACGGTTTTAATTATTTTAGTTACGTCAGCATATGTTTTCACGTAAAATGATAAAAGCAAGATTTATATTAAAAAAAGGTAAAAAAATAGAAATTAATGCACAGCGCCAAGAAAATTGACTTTTTCATGCACCGTCCACACATTATCCCATCGTCCAAGTTCTTTATTCGACTTTGACTCTTGTCGGCATGATTCCTTTGTTGTACCGACGGTTACGTAAAGGTGGACAAAAAGCCTTTGTATAGGAAACAAGCAATGTAGATTTTTGTGTCGGAGAGAGGAACAATAGGCAAACTATTGGACCCTCTCTCCGTAGCCGACTCCCTTAGCACACTATTCACTCGATTTGGCCAATTTGTACTACTTTTCCAGCGATCCGCGGAGCCTGGTAGCACCGAGAGAGTCGGTCCACCTTTTCGAGGCACGTTTTAGAATGGCCTCTTGCGGATGTAACATGTACTGCAGCACTCTGACTTGGTCTCTCCCCAGACTCATTTGGTTGCTAAACAAATAGTTAAGTTAAAGTGACCAAGGCGTCTTGATAAGACGACTAGGGGTGGCGCCCATCTCAATTTTCATAACCCTTGGGCCACACATTTGTGCAAGTTTCTACAGCAGGGGGCCATTCCACTGGTAGTGATGTGTGTTTTTAACTTCAATACTCTTTTCCAGATGGTGAGTGCTAAGCAGAGAAAGCAGTGTGTACCATTTTTAAAGTCTTTGGTATGACTCGGCTTATGATATGGTCATGAGTTTTGAGTGGTAGATCCCGGAGGTTGTAATGTTTCAAACGCGAACTTAAAACTAACGCGAACACGCATTTTTCTCCCTACCGCAAAATCAAATCCCCGCGAAACTGGTAAAGGCATTTACAGTATTTGGCCGATTTCTACTGTTTCCAGCCACATTTGCTGCCTGGTATAGAGGCTAGTTCCAAAAAAGTATATAGTATATCTCATGCGTGTTGTAAAGACCCTATTACAGCCTCAAAATGGCTCTCATGAGGAAACGCTGCATTTTCTATGCGTTCGTGACACTTTGCTTCCTGGCAACAGCGACAGTTTTAGTCTTGTTCCACTTGAATCACTGGGACTACCTTAGGTTAATACGGTGGTAAGTAGAAATCCTTGTTTTGGTTTTGGCTAACTTTCAGGGACAAGGGTGACGGTCAAAATCGGAAAGGAAGGACTTCCGTTACAGTTCGTTTGATGTTGTGAATCGGGTAGCTGACTGGCAAATAGTGGCCTCACAAGATATATATGTCGTTCTATTCCAGTAACCCTTACGCGTGAAGACGTGCTTAAAGTATGTTTGAAGTTCAACTTAGGCTGTCTGTGTTTACTAAGCCATATATATAGGCGATGCTGAGGGCTAATGTGGGTTAGGATTTTACCATAGTCAATATCGACCTACGGAGGCCGTGTATACACCTCAACTTTTATCAATCTACAACTGGATAGATTTCAACACGAGATTTCAAAAGTGCCCATCTACCAAATATGAAGACAATCCATTCAGGCATTCTTGAGTTATAATCCTGTGTACATAAATGTATACTACATGTTGTATTTTGATAAATCGTTCTTGAAAAGGTCAAGTTTTATTAATGTTTACCGTTCGCTAGTGCTCCAACGTTACTAAAACATCACCCCATCAACCATTTCCGCACATTTTGATGTGTATCATTATGGGAGTTTCTAATCTCCAAGCAGGCAACATAGAACATTTTTACAAAACAAGAGATACAAAAATGGAATTTCTGCTGCAGTACCAAGGTCACATACCAGGGGGCCCAAAATCGACCTTGAATTTCGGCTTCACAAGACCTGCCCACATACCAAATATCATCGTAATCCATCAAGAGGTTCTTGAGTTATGCTGACTACAGTAGTCCGGAAACACAAACAGACAAACAGACAAGCAGACAAACAGACAAACAAACAGACAGCCACACCCAAAACAATATCTCCATTTTTCATGGAGATAACTAGCACAACGTACTGAAGCGCATGTAAAGAATGTGGATTTATTGGAATTGCAACAGTGCAATACACGTAGGACACAGGCAGCTATTGCTGATGTTGTGACCCCCACACATAAAGTACCCGATTTTTACGCTTTGATGGAGTGTGGAAAATCGTGTTAAGTACCTTTTTTCCCAAAGGCACAAGATACGTGGCAGCAGGGGACCCGGACCCCGAACCCGGAACCCCTTGGTTCTGTGTCGGAAATCCTGCCGTTACGCCACACGACCACACTGTGAAAGAATGTGCACAAGACTAAGCTATGTATAAAATCGTTAAGAAAGATTTCTTGTTTGTCGGCTCTCAAAAACAGTCCTGGCGTTGCAAACTGGCTCTATAGGCCTGCCCAGTTCCTCTGGTGTGTCATTTGTCTATCTGTTTGGGCAATTTCCACTGTTTCCGGCCACGTTTGGTGCCTGGTATAGAGGCTAGTTCCGAAAAAAGTATATCTCATGTGTGTTGTAAAGACCCTATTACAGCCTCAAAATGGCTCTCATGAGGAAACGCTGCATTCTCTATGCGTTCGTGACACTTTGCTTCCTGGTGACAGCGACAGTTTTAGTCTTGCTCCACTTGAATCACTGGGACTACCTTAGGTTAATACGGTGGTGAGTAAGAAATCTTTGTTTTGGTTTTGGCTAACTTTCAGGGACAAGGGTGACGGTCAAAATTGGAAAGGTACTGAGACTTCCGTTACAGTTCGTTTGAGCTTTGGTCGCTGCCAGGTAAATACTAAATACTAGTTGTGGCCTCCGATCCAAAGATATACATGTAACGGTACTAGTATGTCGTTCCAGTAACCCTTGCGAATGAAGACGTGCTTAAAGTATGTTTGAAGTTCAATTTAGGCTGTCTGTGTTACTAAGCTATATATATATAGCCGATGCTGTATGGCTGGTTAAGGATTATACCAAGGGCAATTTTACCAAGGTCAATGTTCACCTACGGAGGCCATGATCTAACTTTTAGTTACCATTTAACTCAACAATAACAATTTTCACACAATATCAAAATTAAAGTTTAACTTTTACAACCATTCACCGCTGTTTAAAATGGGAATAATCGAACATTTCGTTTTTTGGGAACGAGAGTAGTAATTAGAGGTAGGAGAGCGGTGTGCTTGTGGCAACGTCAAGATGGCCGCCGGGCGGAACCAAAAAAAAGAAAGAAAAAAAGATACGCGCCGTTTTGAGTACCAAGACATGGTCACGGAAAAAGTCAAAAGTGCAGTCAACATATGTAAGATCAAGCATATAAACGTGTCTCCGTTATCGTGACAAGTTCACCAATATCCTACAGTTCATCAGAGGGATCAGACCTTTGTGAGAAACGAGATTTTTCGAGTCAAAGTTGACCTATTTTCCGCTGGGTTTTTCATAGTTTCGCCATTGTTTCGAACCCCAAATACGCACCATATGGGGGTTTCGCGGCAGCTTTGGGTTACAGGAGAACTGTCTTTTCCGATATTTGCAAATATAACTACTTGCTAAATAGATGCAAATGTTATTACATTTATTGAACAACATTCTCACAAATTTATTTGCTCGCTTCTTTGTGTCTGGGGTAACTGGTGAACTATAAACTGCATTCCAAAAGCTCCTGAAACCTTCCCTCTGCATTTCACATACCAGTAACGTCTTCCACTGTCTCGGAAAAAGAAGTCAAACCCAAACAAGGTCACATACCAGGTGGCCCAAAATCAACCTTGACTTTCGGCTTCACAACACCTGCCCACATACCAAATATCATTGTAATCCATCAAGAGGTTCTTGAGTTATGCTGACTACAGTAGTGCGGAAACACAAACACGCATACACACACACAGACACACACACAGACAGACACACCCAAAACTATATCTCCATTTTTCATGAAGATAATAAGAGCACTTATCCCCTGGAAGTATTCAAGTTGATCATAAACAATTTATATACACCTTTTTTTTCAGCAGGCTGGCTGACAAAAAGGAAAACAAAATAAAAAGGCAGATAAATAGCCACGCCTATAGAGACGTCAAAACAAGCCTGAGCCGGCACAGGGAAATACCTCCCCCGACAAGTCTGCGAACTAATATCTTAAAGTGCATTTTTGACCGAAATGGATACGTCTTATTGGAGTAGAATGGCCTTATTAATTTGCCGGGCTAGTGACGTGAGGTCGTGAGGTCACGGGCTCTGTTCTTGGCATTCCTGGCCCTTGGTAGCTACACTTTTACACGACTTTTTTCAATCCAGCGATTTTTAGGGATCGATTGATGTTCTTTTTTTCTGTCCAACTCCGCGGAAAACACATGAGAAGCACACCGTCTTGGTGAACAAGTCTTGATGAGCATGGTTCAGGTTTGGTTAAGTTCAAACTGCGCAACAAACCTGCAGCATGCCAACTGGGCGCAGGTCTATGAGGAAATGAACAAGTTTCCGTGTTTAGTTACCGACGTGACAGCTCACTATGATAACGGCTGCTCTGATCAATGAGCCACTGATCCCCATGTCGTAGTTAAATAGCGGGCCTTAGGGGCGATGTGAACGTCACAACTTAGATTCAACGGCTCGAAAAGCCTCAATCTATCCAGAAAAGTGGTGCATGTCCTACCTTCCTTTCCACGAGAAATGTTATGCTATGCACCGTGAATCCTATACTAGTGGCTGCACCTGAACTCGCGGAATGTTCAGGTTGGCCGCGCCTCAGAGCGAGGGACGAGGAAATATGAGATAGTGTTACATGTACATGTACCTTTCAGGCAGGGCATGGTGCGTTTTTTTTTAAAACTGCGACTTGAGAGGGTAATGTGATTTTGGTTTTGCTTGGTTTGGTAGGTTCAATTAATCCCCATGTCATCGTTGTGATTCAAGTCAGATTCAACAGCTCGCAAAGCTCCTGAAAACTCCACAAAAACGCCCCTGCAGTTCCAGAGGAAGCTGCTAGGGGGCCCAAACCCACACCACTTCTTTATTACATCACAAGCTATCTGCCACACAAAAATCAAGACCATAGCAAGTCCAAGTCAAAAGATACAAAAATGCAAGCCCTGCTGCAGTACCAAGGTCACATACCAGGGGGCCCAAAATCGACCTGGAATTTTGGCTTCACAACACCCGCCCACATACCAAATATCATTGTAATCCATCAAGAGGCTCTTGAGTTATGCTGACTGGAGTGGTGCGGAAACACAAACAGACAAACAAACAGACACACCCAAAACAATATCTCCATTTTTCATGGAGATAATAAGATTAATTCAGAGTTAGTATTTAGACTAGAATAGTCGCATGCTATATTGTTACCCATTGTCTGTCAGTCATTTCCGAGTGTTACATGTGCTTGCAATTAGCCTCCGGGCAAGAATTTGCAACAAACTTATGGGTCACTTATCAGTAACGTTGCGCTAGCAAGTATCGCCCGCTTTATTCAAAGCGTCATGAATTGTGCTAAGGTTACCAGTTCTCGTCCACTCGAGTCTATCTCGTTCTAGTGCTCTACCTAAACATAAATTCACGTGACAAAGGGCATGACAACAATGTTTTCGTGTGTAATGTTTAAAGGTATTAAGTATGTTTGCTAGCATACCTCCATACTAGTTTAGTGCATAGTTATGGTACAAACTTCGGGGGGTATGTACAGGCTAGGGGGTTGAAATTGAAAAAGTTACCAAATGTGTACTCTCATATTCAGACCGTCTCCATATTTCTAGGTGCGTATTTCAGCAAAAACTGCACTTTTGCGAAATAGTACCTCCCCCTACTATGGGTTCGCGGAAAAGACAGGCTACCCTGCCAGGTCAGGCTACCATTTCTGGGCCTCAAGGCTATTCATGGGTATTTGGCGCATAGTTGAATTTTTAAAAGGAAAAACTGGGTCAATAGCAATCCCAGCTGAGGGTGAGTTGGACGGAAGGCAACAGCTTATCAATTGCTGTTGGGGGAGGGGGGTGAAAGAAAAGTCAATACTGAGTCATTTTAAACAAATTTCAAACGGTAGGTCGTGAGTTCGATCCCGGCCGAGTTATGTATATATGTATATGGCCTCCGTCGGTCAGCATTGACCATGGTAAAATCCTAATTAACTGCAACCCTACAGCATCGACTAAAACATATATATATATACGAGAATGACAGTCTCTGCCACAAAAATCACATCATTCTGTATTAAAGCTGATTCAGTTCTGCTGCAAAGCTCTTTTCTGCAGATCCGCTTTTCTTCTGCGCTGTGCATCAGTCTGGTTTCTCCTGATTTCAGCTGTCTGGACAGTGTGCAACTCCCTCCAAGATGGTCGCCTTTCAGTAATCTGGGGAGTAAGCCATCTCAATTGCTGCAATATCTTGTGTAAACACTGCAACTAAGGTACTGGTAAATTACCTACGCATTAGGCATCATATCTACTTACCATAGAATCATTAATACTATCCTTAATCTCTCTCTTGATCTTGCAAAATCACAAATCCTTTCTAGTTTTGTAGAAGATTATTTTGTGGTAAATGGTAGGGACTTCATATTGCACATAAACAACAAATACCAGTTCTTGTCGGATCACAGTGTTAGTGATCCTCCCCTCCCCTTATCAATCCCAGATGTTCCCCTTTCCCCTTCATTCGTCGTTCACCACCCCTGGCGGTTGGTGAAGAAGAGAACTCCATTTCTTGCTTCTTTTATTAATGGGGGGAATACCCTGCATTTTGTTGTTCATGATTTTATTCCGTGTGGCTTTGAACAGGAGGAGGCTGATCTCGTGCGAGCACAGGGTCATTCACAAGACCAAGTTCAACGTCGACGCTAAAGATATGATCAGGTGAGGCTTGATTTTTTTAAAGCAGATTTCTTCACAATACATATCAATGTTACAGAAAGGTATGTTGGTATCTTACAAGCCTAATATATTACACTTGTTACAATGTTGGCACCAAAGTAAGAGTTACTGTACATACACTGGCAGGATGGTTCAAGATTAAACCACATATCAAATAAAGATGCAGGTTTTGTCCAAAGAAATAATTTACATCAAAGTAACCTATTTACAGTATATTATACATTGTGGGCTAAATAAGGTCAAAGGTACTTGTGAAAATATCACTTCAGTACGTCAGTATAAACATAATGTTCTACCTTATCAGTTGTTTGTTTGCCGTTTACTCCACAATTTAAAGTTGTTAACATGGAGAGTGAAAACTGAAAAAGTCACACCAAGAGTCCAAAAAGTAAATTACACATTCACAACATAAAACAGTGTAACTAAAAAGCCGTCAAAAACTCGGAAACTAAAACGTACCTCATACATGCATAAAATATTATAACAAACTCAGAGCTAGGCTTGATTCTAATGTCATCATAGCCTCTACAAAAGTGTATATTGTATTCAGGGCTCGAAATACTGGGTTCATGTGCACCTTTGTGCACCCAAAATTGGAGCTGTGCACCTAATTTTTTTTACGGTGGGTGCACCAGTGCACCTAGATATTTTTGCATGCTATAGTATACTGGTATACAGGAAATGTTAGTACCGGAAAAGGCAATACAACCTTTTGTTGTACTTCATTTGATGCATTACTTGTTTGAAATTTTGAAGATAGCTATAGAGTTACAAATTAAAGTTACTAATTTTTGTAAACTTTGTAATTATGTTTTCCTGACATTCAACTTTATATCATTTGGTGCGCCCAGAATTCTTTCTGTGCACCTAATCTTTTTTTTCGGTTGGGTGCACCAGTGCACCTATTTTCACAAATGAATTTCAAGCCCAGGTATTTGATATTTCTTCACAGAAAGCTGACCATACAGCATTTCAACCCGTCAAGAAATTTCGTTTACTTCTCCGACTTAATGGAGCACGAATCAAGATGCAGAAATGATCGAAAGTGTTCGACGAGAACGCCGTTACGTCATCACCGCACATGCGCAATCGTTGGGAGCGGCGGGATTCTGGTCAACAGCAGCTGTGGGAACGAGATCGACCTCACCGATTACGTCATCAGGCTGAACATGGCGCCCACCCGAAACTTTGAACAGGTGAAACCAACTCACGCCGTATTTCCTTTAAAAAAATGGACAGAAATGAGGAATGTTTTAAGATCTTGAGGATACCCTCGGTAACGTCGGTTTATGCTCTTATTTGCACCGGTTCCCGTAGGGGTACCGGTGTAGTCCCGGCCGGGCCCCGAAGCAAAAAAAATTGTCCCGGTGGACTCCCGGACATCGAAAGGGTACGAACCTGTCGGTGTTCTCATGGTTAAGCTCACGACGTCTATTTGTTAATGGGTCCCGCGTTGATTTCAAGTCCGTGTTAAAAACCTCCCGGGGCCCGGCCGTGTAAAAAGAATAGCACAAAAATATGCACAAAGTTTACGTATCATTTTTCTGAATAAAGCCCTTATTTTATGTAGCGTGCATAGTCCAGTGGTTAGCTATCTTGCCTCTGGAACTAGAAGCCCCGGGTTCGATCCCGACTGTGTCGCTCACCCGACATACACGCTACCGGAAAAGATCGCAGTCCTTAGGACGGGACGTTAAGCCATGGTCCACTGTTCATTGTGCTTGTCGAAAAGAGCTAGGGGAATTTCCCCGGTACAATGAACCTGTATATACTGTCTTCCTGTCACGACCAGTGGAAGATTAGCTCATCTGTTCATTGAGTTCATTTGAGCTAAACTGGTTCGAGATCACTTTCCTTTATTTTGCAGGACGTCGGGCGTAAGACGAACCTGACGTTCGTCAATGTCTCCCTGGCCAAGGAACTCCTGGAGAAGCTGTCGGACGAAGACGGGAGAGAAAGTGTTTTGCAGTGGATGTCGTCTCTTAAACATGGCGTCATCAGCTACGTCAAGGTAATGACGAAACGATTACTCATTACCTATTACACTGCCCTACATATACTTGTCAGCGTTCAGTCCTCCTCGGCAAGCTTTCTGGGATCCTTGAACACATAGTTAATTTCAACACCCTCTCTGACAACGGCAAACAACTTTTAATTTTACGTGGTAGTTCCATTAGTTCTTCTAGTATTAACTGTGAAATTATGTTAGCCGCTCAGGACTATGTCATAGCAACCAAACGTTTTTAGTTATATGTGTTCTTTTGCTTTCTTTCCGTGGGGGGGGGGGGGGGGTACGGACTCACGTCAAACTAGGTTTTCCTGTAATTCATGTTTTAGTGTGTTGTCAAACATTTTGTTTTACATAATGTACAAGTGGTGCCTAGAATACAAGTTGAATCTTTGACTTAAAAAAAAAAAAGGTAATGACAACCGAGATCAAAGACGCGCTGCAGGCGTTGGGCACGGTGGCTGAAGACAACGACTTCGACATTGCAGTAACGTACTCTCTGGACGACACACAGAAGGCGGTTACCAGGTAATTATATACTAGTTACGGCGACAAACAATAGAGCAAGGTATTACAATGTGTGTTTGAAAAATACGTGTACATTGTACTTTCATTTGCAAGGGAGTAAGGTATTGTTTATTTTTTGCTAGGCAGTCTCTCTCTCTCTCTCTCTCTCTCTCTCTCTCTCTCTTTCTCTCTCTCTGAGTGTATGTCTGTGTATGTCTGTGTGCGGCTGTGTGTGTGTGTATGTTTGTGTATGTGTATGTGTATGTGTGTGTGTGTGTGTGTGTGTGTGTGTGTGTGTGTACACAGTTGATTTATGTAAACTTCCTTTTTGGACGAAATGGAAGACGAAGTGTCTCAGGTTTATGTCTATTCTTCTCACAGAGTGCTGGGTGAAAAATTAATGCCCAAACTCTACAACCCGACAGCCGGACTCACTGCATACACCCTGGGAACGACGTTCTGTGACGTCATCACCCTGTACGGCTTCTACCCCTTCGGCACGAACGCGCGCAACAGAACGCTGTTCTACCGTTACTATGACAACTTCTCGGCTTCCCGCGAGGTCGACCACGATTACTGTGCAGAGTTTGACTTCCTCGTATGGCTGAACAAGCTTGGTGCGGCCAGGCTGGTTACAGACGCTTGTAGATAAATGAACGTTGCTTCTTTTGCAACTGCGTTTTTTTGTCTATGCCTTGATACCATTCCTTGCTTAGCAGCAGACTCTATATGATAAGGCGCTGGCTTTTTAGGCACTAAGGTGGCAGTTGATACAAGTCTTGAATTTGCTTTTGTCATTGAGAGTCACAATGTCCTGTGGCAGAGAGTTCCAGCGTTTGACGGTGGCTGGGAGGAATGTTCTTCCGTGTGACGTTTGCGTGATGCGAGCAAAGTGTCATTATATGTATGCATACATAGTCAAACATGCAAACACACACACGCGCGCACACACACACATACACGCGCGCAGTCACGCCCCCCACACACCGTACATACATACATACATACATACATAATTACACGCACACACACACGCAGACATACACACACACTCGAGCGCACTTGCAAGTACCTGTATATAAATATGAAGGAATTAAAAAGCAATTTTACCGATTTAACAATCAATTCTATCATAAATTGACGAAGGAGTAAAATACGTCAGCCTTATTTCCAGTCGAGTTTCTTCTTTATTCTACTACTCCACATTTCGCTGTTTTACATCATATTGAAAATCAACCACTGATGTGTAGTAGTTAGGTTCTAATGTCGTACAGGTATTCAGAGCATGTTTGGAACTGTTAGAAATGTGTTGACACGGTCAGAGGGACACAGAACGCTTGCAGCAAATGCTCTAACATGTTACATCTTGCTAATAGTCTATTACTTATTAAATGTTTTAAATCAATACCCGTTTCAAAGATTAACTTGGTACTTATTCTAAGTAAAGAAATAGATAAAATGCTTTTTTCAAGGTAATAGTGAAAAAAGTGATAAAATCAGATGTCTACAACAGTTGTACATAATTACGAGTAGTAATAAATTCCCACGTAACACAAGATAATGTAACAAATTAATGTTTCACACTACATTGAAGAGTTATAGTTTTGAAGAAAATCTCAAGCTAATTTGACACAAAAAAGTTATATTTGTTCTCTGTAAGGGCTGGCTCCGTTCACTAGTAAGCTTGAATTAACTGAAGTGTGTGTTTTTTTGTTGTACAAGGTGCTAAAACATTTACGGTTTGGCGTTTCCTAGGGACCAATTCAAGTCAAACAAATAGAGTATACATGTATGACCTCTTTCTACATGAAGATTAGTGATGTGTGATATGCACATCAACGATTAAAATAAACGTCTAAAAGGTTGATGTCTCCATTTGTAAGAAAACCCAATATTCTATGCTAAAACGTAAAATGCAATCTCTGGCAATCTCTTTAACAGAATGCACGTTTTCAATGAGCTTGCAAGGTTTATTCTTCCTGAAGTGCAAAGTTATTTAATAGCCAGTACTGTAAGGTTCAGTGGCACATGGCAAATGTCTACATAAAATCCAAAAGCTGTGACTGCGTTTGACCGTGGACGGTTTTAGAAAATGAACATAGACGATGACTGAATGTTTAAGAAATTTGTCTTTGTCTTGTGTAGCTTTTCTGTGGCGTTGTATTATAAGTTATTGTCCTTGAGTGCGGCGCCACTATGTCCATGTGTTTGTGTTCCGTGCTTCTAATAAAGAAAATGTCTACATCATTTTAGGCATTCTCTCCGTCTCGTGGCATTTAGTGGAAACCATGACATCATAGAGCGTACAAATTGAAACTAGCATTTTGTATGGTTTGGTCCGGAATCATTTATTTTTTTATCTTCTATCTTTAATCTGTAACTGTTGGTCTTCATCGGTATCGCCGTACTTACAAGTGATATGCTAGGTAATAGTATTGATTTTTCTTTCCTATAATCCACACTTGACGGATTCAAGTTTTTAGTCTGATTGTTTAGGTAGACACTTAACTTTCAATTGAGGCTTCCATGCCTGTACTGTTATTGGGAAAACGCAGCCATGTTCAGCACTAGACTTTAAGGCCGAATTATTAATACCAAACACACCAATCCCACCACAGAAGACCATGCAACTCTTAAACGCATCGTTCAAAAGACATTATAAGTCAAAAATCGTGACCAATGAGAAGGCCGCCATGGCTAGCTGCAGTCATGTATATTTATCCGAGAATAGAGTGTTCATTTTAATGGAAACTCACAATACGTCTATTAGAATTTTAGTCACTCGACTTGCACGGGGATTCTTGACTGTAAGCCAAAACAAATCACGTCTGCTCCTGCACAGAACACCTCAGGGATTTGCATCGGGCCTTGAAGTATTTTTTGATAATTCCACACCCTGGCCTTTACCGCCTGGTTCATCGTGATTTTGACGTTTTTTAATCAACTTTCTGATGAAGACGGCAACAGCCAGTGTCAGAATCAAGGCAGCAACGACTGCAATGGCTATGATGGCTGGTTTTGGGACGGAGGCCGAAGCTTTAGGGACGGAAGTCGGTGCTTTAGGGGTGGGATTCGGTGCTTTAGGGACGACAGTTGTTGTTTTAGGGACGGCCATTGATGCTTTAGAAGCATGGACGTTGTACGTAGCTGTGGTGGGTCGGGTAGTATGCTGGTTCCGGTCTTCATTTACAAACGTGACGGAAGCTGATTTAGAAGCTTTAGAGACGACAGATGTTGTTGTAGGGACGGCCATTGATTTTTCAGGCGTGTGAAATTCACTTGTAGCGGCGGTGCGTCTGGTAGTATGCTGGGTACAGTCTTGGCCATTTACTGATGACGAAATGGTGATTTCCGGCGTAGTGATTTTCACCACGGGTTTAACCTTTCGGATAGCAGTGGACTGCTTTGCAGCACTTTTGAAACTGGTGAAAGTGTTTTCTGTGGTTTTGGGAACAATGAGGGTTGTGGTTTTGGCAGTGGAGGTCGCCACTGTTGTTTCGGAAAAGGTGTTGGTCGTTGTCAGTTGGCAGTCATGCAGGTTTGCATTGTGTAACTGTACGTCTTTAACGCTGTGGGGACTGCTGCACTTAAAGTCTCTATTGCCAACAAAACTGACGTAAAATGGACCGCGTCTAAATTCATATGGGCAGCGAAGGAGGCCAAGAATATAAGTCCAGCATAGCTTATTAAAGGTGACTGCAATTTTTGCCAACCAGGACATGCGACAGTCACAGCGGATAGGATTGCCCTGTACACGTCTGTTTAACCTTTGACCGTGACCTATGACTTTTAGGTTGGGAGGAATTCCCAGGGTGGCCTCGGAGAATGTGGTCAGCCTGTTGTAGGCAACACTCAGAAAGCTGACGTATTTTCCGTGCCTGGCAGCCAAGTCAAGCCTAACAGATGATAGCTGGTTATACGACAAATCAAGTGATACGAGGTCTTGCATGTGCTTCAAAGATTCCCAAGGAAAGTCTGTGATGAGATTGTGGCTGAGGTTAAGTTCTTTGACCCTCGGGAAGTTGGAAAGGTTTTGGATTGTTTGGATATGGTTGTGTGAAAGGTACACGTTGGATACAGGCCTTTGTGGGTTAGTAGGAAAGCTTGTTATGTTGGAGTTTGGGCAGTTGATATCTGCATAGAATTTTTTGACGTAGCATTTTTCTGGAAATTTATCATTTGTGCTTGCATTTGTTAGCAGTATCAAATGAACGAAGCACGTAAAAAATTTCATGATCGTGAAAAATGTAAGATAATGATGTTGTAAGAAAGGTTGCTGTAAAATTCTAGGTCTTTCGTCGCCCTTTGATTTGAAAAATGTCCCTTTTGTTACTTTAAAATGAGTTGAAAGTTTCTTAATCTGGCTTTAAGAGTTAAGTAATTATTTTGATAATAAGGGAATTACGGGAGGCGTAGTTGGGTTGAGATGCTCTAAAACCGACGATGATTTTACTTCTATCACACCAGACCGGAAGTGACCTGCAACACAAGGAGAACAAGCCTCAGTTTACTGAATATTTTGGCCACCTCGTTAGACTCATTTAACAACTTATCAACGTATCATTAAACAACTACTTAACGTTAATCTTTTCCACCGTTATGGTTGCTTTTGCTTGTCAGCCTTATAAATACAATATTCCTGATACTCATATTAGAACAATTTGGGGGTCGTGTGGCGCAACGGCAGAGCGTTCGACTCAGAACCAAGAGGTCCCGAGTTCGAATCCTGTCATATCACCGATCTTGTGCCCTTGGGAAAGGCACTTAACACGACTTTCCTCACTCCACCCAGGTGTAAATGGGTACCTGACTTCGGTTAGGGAAAGTCGTATTGAGGTCACATGGTGGCGCCGAATGGCAGCCGCCCAGACCCCTGCGACAGTTCCACAAAATGCATGTGTGGATAAGATATTATATATGTTGTGTAGTGTGTGAAACCTGTAATACCCTGCATCAATTCAGCGCTAGAAAGGCTGCCATTGCGGGTAATTTTTGACCAATAAATACCATATTATTGTTATTATTTGGAATTTGTCAGTCCCTTTATCGGCCCATAATGTGTGTGTCCCGGTGGACTGCCGGATACTCGCGGGGTACCTCTCGGTGTTCTCACGATTAGTTTTATCATTGAGAGGGCGGTACAAAAAGTTCCCTGTGGGGGAAAGATTATGTAACTACTGTACGTCAAAAGCGGTGGAAGACGAAATACATTTTATCTCAAACTGCCCCTTCAATGATCGGGAAAGAAACGAGCTTTTTAAAGAAGCCTCCAAAACTTACCACAATTTCCAAACATTTACTGATGAAAATAAAACTAGAACCTTGTTAACCTCCCAAAACCCACTCATTACAAAAAAAGTGGGACACTTCGTCTTCCACTGCTTCCAAAAAAGAAGTCAAACCCAAAAAGCGTAGATTGTATTCCGTAGTAGTTTTTTAGAATAGCCATGTGTTCTACTAGTCAACATTGTTAACTCTCACTATCTGTACAGTATACCCTTGCTATGTATTGTTTCATGTTGCAATTAGCCTTCGGGCAAGAACTTGCAAATAAATTATTATTATTCTACGGCGTCTATTTCTTACTGGGTCCAGGGTTCTAACTCCGGACGGGACCAGAAAATAGCTCGGTGGATACAGGGTGTCCGACGAGGCCACGCACTCACTCTGGGGTGACGCCTCTACCAGGCTCCGCAGATCGCTGGGAAAATAGTAGAAATCGGCAAATAGAGTGAAAAGTATGCTAAGGGTAGTCCGCTATACAGGGAAGCTCAATAGGCGGACTGCCCTTGACATACTTGTCACTCTATTTGCCGATTTCTACTATTTTCCCAGCGATCTGCGGAGCCTGGTAGAGACTAGGGTGACGCCCGAATGTGAAAAAAACCCAGCCCGTAAACTACAATTGAAGCAACACTTTCAGTACCTTGGAAAGCCGTTCGCAGGCCCATTATCATACTAGGCCTTTATTTTGCCCAAACCTATCTGCATGTCAAATACCCTTAAAATCAATTCATGCAATCTTGAATTATGTTGTCCACAAACAGACAAGACAACAAACAAAGGAACAAACACACATACAGGTACAAACACACCACGCGAGACATAAAAAGTAGGGAGGATAAATGTTGATAACTTACCGTGAAGCTGTGTAGAAGACAGCGGCGTTGATTCGGAAGCGAAACGGCGGGCAATTCAAATTCCAGACTACCTACAGAATTCTATGCCGTAAAATGAAACACCTTATAAAACCAGTGTCAGTGACGACTTATCACCAGATACGGTGAAACAACGCCTGGAATTCGATGCGCTGGTAGACGAGGCAGAAAAATCAAATCCTCTTAACTCGACCTCTATGAAAAGCGGCCCTGGTGGTAGAATAGAGCAATTTCGAGCGAAAAAAAAGGTACAAACAAACAAACAAACAAACAAACAAACTGACAAAAGCAACAAGAAAACAAGCAAAAACAACAACAAAAAACTACAGGCTCTTAACTGTGAGGCTACCACCAGTTGAGCTATAGGGACCTCCCTAAGTTAACAACAAAACATACCGATGGGTTCTTGTTCTTCAGCTAGAGAACTGATTGGAACCAGGAGCTCAACTGTGAGGCTGCTACCTGTTGAGCTATATCCTATAGGGACCTCCCTAATGTATCTACTTGCAGTGAAAAGAACACATACCGATGGGTCCTTGTTCTTCAGAAAACGACTTGGGCTGTTGACTGTGCGGTGGTCGATGTGTACTCGGGGATCTGCAGTAGAGAAATGACAAGAACATGTCTTGTGGTTCTCCGTTTTATGATCGACAGCCGTGGGCGTTATCTTATTTCATGTCTACCATGTCTACGTAATCATTGCGCAATCTTCGAGCTCACATCAAGTAGTCTAGGCTCTCTCGATTGACGTAAAACGACTGTAGACTTATCAAGAATGGCACTGATCGCAACATTAGAGTGCAGAAACGTTGTTTTTTTATCAACGCGTTTTGCCAAGAAGTTTGTATCCCACACACAAACACCTGTTTCTGGTGTCTTCTGCAATTCAAGTCAAACTGTGAGAAGTAAAGAATGCATGCAGTCTTTTTTCTTGCTGACTGAGAGCATAATCACACGTGTAATAATAAAACTTTTGAAATCTTTTAAAAGAACATTGTGTACATCTACTTCTACGTTTATGGCTATGACGATTGGTCCAAACACGCATCCAATGAATGTTGGTGGTGCAAACCACAAAATTTTAAAAGTAAAACTACAGCGCAGACTTGGTGATGATCCATCGTCACAGTATGTCATTGTCAATAGATGGGCTTGTATAGCTAACCTCTACCAGGCTCCAGACGTAGCTCAAAAGAATAGAAATCGGCCAAATAACAAACTATACAGAGGAGTTGGCCAGCCGATAAATACAGTTTAGCAAGTCCTCTGGCATGTTATCTGTCTATTTGGCCGATTTCTACTCTTTACGGCCACGTCTGGAGCCTGCTGGTAGAGGCTATTGCATAGCCACATGTGGATACATGTGACTCCACCCACACATAATGACGTACGTCTCCTCAGATTGACGGGCGACCAGCACGTCATTTTGAGCGTGTGCAATCAATCATCTTTATCAGTCTACACTCTCGTCACGTGTTCTTCATGTACCCGGCACGTTCTGATCAAGCCACGTACTAATAGTAGTTTGCGAAGAAAGTTCAGAGTACGTTGATGAAGGTTAGACATCTAGGTAATACGATACGCCAAAAAACAGATAATCAAGCAACTGGATAAAACTCTGAAACAGTCAGACGTTTCAGACAGCATCCGCTATATTTCCTTTCCCTCATTATCAAAATTTCAATTCAGAGTTTTGGTGTAAAACCTGGTTCTCCAGGTCTTTCCTATAGTCACTGACGAAAGACAGCGGATGCTGTCTGAAACGTCTGACTGTTTCAAAAGTTTATCCAGTCGCTTGAGTTATTGTTTTTTTTTTGCGTAAAGATCAGACTAGTTATCAACTTTTAAGATAGCGTGGAGATTGCAGAGGTGGGCGTGAGCTAAGCTGACTCCCACGTCTTTGACGTCAGAGATGCCAGACTATTAAATTAAATGAAGATTGCTTCAAGATTATAAACTTTAAGGTAGACACATAATGACGCCCCCGTTTTCGCCCACGCCTTAATTAGTCGATCAAGTTTTGCCTTTTTGTCGGCTTAGTTTCTTTTACCGCTCTTCACGAAAAAAAAACAATTCATAAATGTATTGATCAAAAAAAGCTGAAAGAAAGTACTTGACCTACTCATGCGTTTCGTTCTCTTGCGAGATTGAGAGGGATTGATATTGAGAGATCTAGAGAATATCCAAGTCTGTGCCAGGCAAAGCTTTTAAACGGTAAGTTTGCGTGGTTTTTATTTCGCGCCAAGGCGAAAATGGAGTGTTTGCGGTGGTTTTAAGTTTGCGGCAGCACTATATATAGTCACATACTGCTACAGTGTAGGACAAACTTTTCGCGGTGGTTTTAAGTTCGCGGTGAAACGGTCGCCGCGAAAACCAACATAAAACCACCGCGAACATTTCTGCATTTACAGTATCTGCATGCAAGAAACGGTCCATTGAAGGGTTTGTTGCAGCGGAGTGTGTGTTGTAATGCCAACAGAAAGCAAATACATGCAGAAATGAAAATGGACAAAGAAAGCAAAATACCCAAAGAAAATGAAAATGCCTACAGAAAATGAAAATTGAATTAAAGAAAAGTAAAACTTTTTGCCTTTCGAAAAACTCTCCCTACCTCCTTGAGATACCAGGTAACAGGTGTTTTTCACCTTTAACCTTTGACCCGTCGCCATTGCACTACGGATCTCTCGAGCTCTAAGGAAACAAGATTTCTTCCGGCAAGACACATCCCGGTAAGTGTTGGAAGTGTCGCTGAGTCTAACGATTTTAAGAAACGTTAGACAAAGCTGTTGTACACAGTGAGGGTTGCAATCACGTTGTTGCCGTGTTCTGTTGTAGTGCTAAAGAAATTTAGATGGTGGGATGGGAGGGGGGCGTAACCGCAAGGAATTTCGAAAATTAACGTTCTTTAGAAGTACATGGTTATATATTCACATTAATAGTGAATGCAGGTAGACCTTCTTACATTATTTCTCCCAATGACACTCGGGGAAATTTCCCCTCTCGAAGCAGTAGTCCAGGTTTTTTGCTAATCTCCAAGCAGATGTTGGGTTCAAGCTGTTCTAGTCGTAATTTTGTGGGTGCTGGAAGAAAATTCTCGCTATTAAAGGAGTAAGACAGTCAGAAAATCTTCCAATCCAACATCTGCTTGGAGATTTAACGATTAAGATTCAGTCATTAGTCAATGTTTTTCAGTGTATTTTTAGTATGGACATCCAAAAGAGAGAGAATGATCATACTCCAAATAAATCATACTGTTTATAATGAACATATAGTTCATGTTTGCTATATAAAAACTGTAGCTTTAAGTGTTATTGATATCATTGTTCAGAATAGTTAATGAATGAATGAATGAAGACCTTTATTGTAATTAAATGCCATAGATTGAATCTGTTACAATTCTGTTGCATGTGGTTGATTGATTGATTGATTCCAGATAAGATGTCTCAGAAGGAGCGGCCTTATGGCTTGTCCAAGGTTGTGACCTTGGCCGTGCTGCCAAGACTGTACATGGAGGAACTTATCCTTGAGCTTGGAAGACGGAATGTCACCGCTCAAAACTCCTCCAATCGAGAAGACCTCATCAACACCCTCGCTGACGTGATCATGCATGAGTTCTGTGGGCTGACGACCGTTTCGTTTCAAAACACCTCAAACAACGAGGAACACCCTAGTGAGAGTAGAGAGGCAGACAGTCGCTCTTGTGAGAACTCGACACCTACCAGAGAAGTATCGAATTCCAGGCTGCAAATGCCTGGTGCAATCCCAAACGTTTCTGCAACCCAGAAAAGGAAATGGAGAGAAAACCAGACAGCTACAAGCTCAAGCGTAGAAATAACTCCCCCAAGACAATCGCAAGAAAACACAGTGACAAACGTTTCTGCAATCCACAAGAGAAAACAGAGAGAAAATGAGACTGCTACAAGTTCCAGCGTAGAAATAACTCCCCCAAGACAATCGCATTTAGAAAACCCAGAAGAACCCAGAAGTAAGAAACAGCAGACAGACAAACAACGCTCTGCAACAGTCACAAGTACTGAGGAACCAACTCAAGCCAACTTGTCCAGACAACTCAGCAAAGGAAGTGTTGAAAATGAGAGCCTGCAACTAGCTATAGAAAGCAGTCCATCGTCAGATGTAGTTTTTGTGAAGGTTGAGCCAACCTTGGATAGAGAGAATGTGGGACAAAACTCATGGAGAGATTTTAGGCAGACGACAGAAGATGTACAGGACCAAGCAGATGTTGGGAGCGGTGCGAATGAATATCTTGTGAGAATGGAAGACTACGATATGCAGGGGGAGGGGAGGAGGCGTGAGGATGTGCATGGGGGTTTGGGGAACACTGGAGAGGTGGTTAGCGAGTGGTGTGTGGAGCAGAATGTGATACTGGATGGAGGGGTTTCTCTGGAAATGGGTCAGACTTTTCTGAATCAGCAGCAACAAGAGATGGAGGTGGGTTTAAATCGCTCATTTTGCTTGATACTCTTGTATCAAAATAATGATATTCTTAGTAGGTATTGTTCTGCTGGTGTAAATACCCTTTGGTGTAACACGCAAACTTACACAGGCACAGTTATGTAGTATGGACGATAAACTGGATAGTGAATGAGTGTGTTCGTGAACTACTATTCAACCTTCTCCCTGCTGCCTAACTCTGTTGCCAATATAGGATGGGATGGCAACTGGCTACTTCAGTGTCCAAAAGGTGTGGCTATGTCATAAATGATTTACTTGTTCAGAAATTGCATTCAGCACATGATTTTACTTGACTTAAGTGTTGAATTTCTGATAATGTCTTTCTTTTACATCCCTCTACAGATGCCTGAGGCAAGCTGCAGTACCGGCAAGCTCCACAGGTGTCCCCACTGCAGCTACACCACCACCTGGTCCTCGGTGCTGACACGTCACCTGCGTACCCACACGGGAGAGAAACCGTTCAAGTGTCCCGACTGCGACTATTCTGCCTCGCAGAAGGGAACCCTGGACAGACACATGGCGGTGCACAGGGGGGAGAGACCCTTCGTGTGCGTGGAGTGCGGCTATAGGGCCGCCGACAAGTCACGACTTACGAGGCACTTCAAGACTCACAGTTTGAACAGGCTGCACGTGTGTGAGCTGTGTGGGTTCAGCACCCAGGATGGGAACCTGTTGATAGCCCATGAAGCAACCCACGCAGCACACCCAGCTGACCCAGGCAGTAACCCATGTTGAGGAAAACATTAGTCATGACACTTCAAGACTCACAGTTTGAACAAGCTGTATGTGTGTGAGCTGTGTGGGTTCAGCACCCAGGTTGGGAGCCTGTTGATAGCCCATGAGGCGACCCATGCAGCACACCCAGTTGACCCAGGGGGCAACCCATGTTGAGGAAAACATTCGTCATGACACTTCAAGACTCACAGTTTGAACAAGCTGTACGTGTGTGAGCTGTGCGGGTTCAGCACCCAGGATGGGAACCTGTTGATAGCCCATGAAGTGACCCCTGCAGCACACCTAGAGGGTAACCCATGTTGAGGACAAGTCATGACTGACAAGGCACTTTTTAAAAGACTGACAGTTTGAACAAGCTGTATGTTTGTGAGCTGTGTGGGTTCAGCACCCAGAGCCTGTTGATAGCCTATGATTTTAATACCACACACAAAACTTAAACACCTGTGACCATTGTTTACCTGGTGTCAACGCATATTTTCTTCGCACTGGGAAGAGAGTCGTACACCTTTGAGACCCTTCCGATTGCGGCAGAGACGACGTTCTTGTACACGAACATGAAAATCCTAAAAAAACGTGACTGTTTCTCCAATGCAAGGAAACTTCATCTATCAAATTCTTGACCATCCCTTACATGTTCATCGCATAATAGAGGGTGTATGAATGCGCACGCTAAATTACTACAACAACCGGATATATGAACGAATGATATATTTGCCAAAATCTATCCAGTTTCTTGATACCTGTTACCTTGCATATCTTATTATATCATATTCTAGTAAAAGAAACAATTGTATATATCTAACTTAATCCTTCCTACTTCTAGATTAGACAAATACAACCAGTCTTCACCACAGGGGCGTTTTATTGTGTACAAAATCTCTAGTTTCCCTTCGAATATCACCATGGAGGGGACTTTCAGTTGGGGAATGAAGGTAGAACTTAAACTACCAGTTGGTTTTCCAAAATAAACCGCTAAATAAGAAGAAGTAAGGAGATCGACTACATTGTACATGTGCAGGCCTTAAATGGTGCCGAAAACAAGTAAAGACATAATAATGGCACCTGGTCTAAGTGCGGACTCTCGTACTTGTAGACCCAAAAGGCTTTAGTTCTGTGCGAATACTTTGAGAATTCGCACTGATGTTGCATTGAAACTATGTAGGGTCAGGGTACCTTTTACTACATGAATCATATCTCATGTAATACCAACAGAAAACATTACACCTTACTTGATACATCAATTGTATTGTGGTCTTTTTTACTCTAATGTGACTGACCTAAGCTAGTTGGACTTTTCATATACGGTACTTCCTGCTTAGCCCTAGTCTGAGTGTCATCCTATTTAGTTCTGGGGATCCTATACTTCTCCCTTGGTGAGGGGTGAGTTACTCTCAAAGCAGAGGTCCAGCTTTGGCCTGTTTCAGGCATTTTTGTCAGGCTTTCTATTCAGGCCTGTTTTCTTTATGCCGACAAGCCAAACTAAACGGATGCTTCGATGTGCTTGGCTTGGTGACATAAAGAAAGCAGGACAAAATAGAAAGCCTGACAAAAACACCTAAAATCACATCAAAACCAGCCAGAGCCGAACCTCTGCTTGGAGAGTAGTGGAGAGTATGGGAGCCCTGGAACTAACTAAGATGACACTCAGGCTAGCTTAGCCCACCATATGAAACAATCAATGAGTCTATCAATGTGGTCTTTCAGCCACATTTCTGAGGCTATAGGCAAACCTCAGTTCCATATTGCTTCTTGCAATAGAAGTAACTCATTTTATTATTCCTTGTAGAATGTAGGGTTTTCTATGTCATTATTTACCCAGGAACAAAACATGATATCATAAAAGTAACTACCCTGAACATTTCATATAAAATGTTAGGTTTACCTACAAAGGAAACATAATTGAAATACGGACACAGTACATACATGTACTAGTACATAACTGAATCTCATCTTCAGAAAATAGGAAATTTCACCAAAGTGCTTCTTTTGATATCTTCAATACATCCAAGCTACCACAAAAGTTGTCCATACACTAGAAATGAGATATTGTTCAAAGTACATAACACAAGATTGAAATATATACTGAGTATAGAGGATGTACAGTACTTCAGACTTGTCTATGACAATGTTCAGAGGGAGTCTTCAGACTAAGTGTTAACACTCTGTATCAAGGTGTGTTTACACTCTGTATCAAGGTGATGTTGTCTCCTTTCAGAAGAATCCGACCTGAAAAAGAAATGTTTATATCTTTAAAGAGAACAAAAATACACCAGAAATAATCAGCTACAGTCTACATGAAACTGTTAGTGAACAAATAAAAGCACATCATTGTGGAAAAGGAAAGTTACACAATTCATGCAAGTGAAAACAAAATTACATGCATGCTAATCTCTGCCATGCATCTTACTGAATTAGTATGAAACTAGGAAACTTAGGACACAAGGGGAGAAAGGGACGATAGAAGAGATACAAGAGTGACCACCAAGGTGGGATGACGAAGAGAAATGATGAAGGACTTAAGAAAAAGCAGACAGGTGGGGAGGAAATGAAGACACGGAAGAGGAAGAGTTTGTTCCTTACCCAGCGGCTTCCTGTTCTTAGTCTTGAGGTGAATCTCCTCAGCATCGTCCAGAACCAGGTTCATGTACTCATCAAAACCCTGCGAGGAGAGGCAAAAGTTATCTATTTATTGCTTTGGCTAGCCTGTATTTACACAAGCTCGTGGCTGGAGGTTACTAACCCCCACCCAAGAATCCCTAGGGGGATGGCGGTAACAGGACCGGCTGGCCACTAGGAGCGCGATTAGTCAGGCTATTGGTTTGGCTGTTCAGCACACACAGCCAGGGCTGCACAGCTAGCCTACTGCCAGCAAGGAAAAGACATTACCTTGGAATTGAGGGAGAGAGGCAAAAACAATAAAAGGGAAAGACGATCTGAAAATGTAGAGGAATAAAATTGCACTGGAAATGATTGCTGTGGTTCACATAAATGGGTAAGCTTCATCAACTCATACTAATGTTAATTGATAATGGTATGATACTGCAGTAATTGTGTGTGGGGGGGTAGTTAATAAATGGTTAAGCATTGTGATTGTCAATGTCATTAATGAAAGGAGTTTGTCTGAAGGATCCTTAACTTACGATGATGTGTCCCTCGATTCTCATGTTGGTCTGCTCGTACAGCCAGATCTGGATACGTGAGCGCTGCAGGGAGATAGAAAAGTAGAGTCTCCTCAATGACTTCTGGGAGAAAAATGCTCTTCAAATATGCATTGAAGTTGCAATTGAAACACTACAGTTGTGAACTGAAAAGCATGCACAGGTGAGACTGTTCTTGTATTCAGCTTCTATCTAGATGATGTGGAAACAAATCATCTTTGTGATCATACGAATAATAATATAATAATAATGGTTTATAAAAGAAGATATGCAGCCAGTACTGAAAGACAAAATTTATATATAAATTGCCGCACCTGACAAAGGTTATCATTAATATTTGTAGAAGAATGTGAACTTACGTTTTGCAAATATCTGAAGATCAAGTTCTGAAAATATCTGGTTAAGGAAAACTGCATAAAGGGTACAAACCTTTCATGTTAATTATTTTCTCTTGCTGGACATTTAAAATTATAATTTCAGTATTTTTCATAGGCCAGGCCAGAAAAACAAATATGTGAAATTGCAGTACTGTATCACGCTAAATGATGAAAGAAGTAACTCTGTAACTACATATTGATTTGATACAGTGGAAAACTTAACGCAAAATGTGATTTAGACAGAAAACATAACACTGTACAGTAGTGGTCAAGGTGTGGATATGGGGAGGGGGGCACACGTGCAAAATTCACCGAGCAACAAAAACAACGTAAATATCCCTGCGAATCACACAAAAAGGATACGATGGGCTGCACCATAACCTTCTGCACTTTCTGTCCCTTGTACGCCATGGCTGCTGCGGTAGTTCAGACGGAATGCTGCGGAAAGAGAGACAGGGAAACAAAGAAGTCGCGTTTCGGCTCAGGAGGAAAATGGCGGAAAACGCGCCGGTGACGTTCACGCATGCGTACATGGGAAAAGTAATTAGTTTGACGAATACACTATAACCACAGGGGATTTCTGACAAAATCTAAATAAAAGATATATTGAGTGATAATTACTCTTTTCTGCAGAATTATAATTTATATAACTCTAATTGTCTGTTTATCTGTTCACCCCTAACTTTTTTTTTACAACTTTGTAATTTATATTGTGTGGATAAAAGAAAACTACACCCCTTTCTCGGAATGTAATAATCTCTTTTCAACATTCCAATATGGCGGCTGTTTTGATCGATTTTCGAGCGGCTCTCTGAACGGTTTTCGTAGAAAAGAGGCGATAGATCAATCGGTATGTACGTAATATGCATACATAACAGTAGTTTTTATCGATGGAAATAACTAGTTATCCAATACCCACTGGGTTGGTAGGTTCTTGTATAAAAAATGATTTGTATCGAGGGGAGGGGGGGGGGCGCGGTCCATGAATTTTTCATTCGTCGATGTCGAGTAAAAATGATCGCCGTCTGTCAGAAACGGCTGTTTTCCCTGAATGCTGTGAGCCTTTCGTTGTCTCTTTTCCTGTTAACTGCAGATGTTTCTCATTGTTCTACAACTTTTGATTCGCCTTCATGTCAACGTGTGTTAACGACATGTCAACGTTACCATGGTAGCATGGAAACGTTACCATGGATATAAGTCTCAGTCTTAGCTGCTTAGAAACTCGTTCATCCCTTGATCTTTCGTCAACTGATACCAGACAGAATGGCACTTTTTTCGTGTGAATAGGTACGGAAAGGGCCACTTCATTCAATGCGGTGTACCTAACGTTAAACTCAGGTTCAGGTCCGGATTCACATCCAGAGGTTCAGGTTCAATGCACTTTCCACTAGGCTAAAAGGTCTGGACTGAAGTCTTTAGCCTTGTGGTTAGTGTGTTAGGTTTGTGCACTGGTGGCCCAGGTTTGATTGCCAGGAGCCAGGAGACTGTTCTACTCGCCTGTGCATTTCAACAATAGGACAGATTTTTTTGTCACTTGGGACTGATTATCCACTGTGAGAATGCTTCCTCTGTGTGTTTTGTTCTACGATTTGAATGAGATAAATCCTTAGAATCGAATGGCTTTTTGTGTGTGGTGCAAGTTTTAATCAGATTGATCATTACTTTTAATTGCTCCCTCCCAGCTGCCCCTGACAAACTTTTCATTCAGAATTTATCAGATTGGGCTGCTTTTCTCTCCCAAGTACTAATGCAGTAATGGCTCCCTTGGGCGGAACTGCATCCATTGCAAGATTTTGTTTCCTCTCTTTTGAGATGCTATCTTTGTCTCATTATACTCTCATCACATGAAACCATATTGTACCTATCAAATACTAGTACCCAGGTGACTGGAAATGTAAGATTCTTCAAATTAGTGTCAGTTTCCTGTCCCTTGTGTCTCATTATTTTGAACGTATATATTGCTGTGTAGAAAAGGTACTAGTAACTACTCCCTCTCTTGTGCCATCACCGACAGACGCTTGCCTCTCTCTCTCTGCACCCTTGCTGTCAGCCTTGACTCCAGCCTTCTTGCTTCTTGCAGTGTCTAAGATTAAGAAACAGTCCCTGAATAGTTCCTGGAAGGTAAGGTACTAGTACATGTAAGTCTTTTCGTTTACCTTCCTTCCAATTCTCTTCTTCATTTGTGCTACAAGAGATCTGATCCCTACCAGTAAACTTTTCCATTTTCTTGTAAGTTGTACATTGTACATGTTATTGACCTGGTCAGTGGTCAGTAGGTTCAGGTCTGCACCAGTGCCTGAACTGCTGTACCTGTACATGTACCTGGAAACTCTTGTCAGTGTTCTTGATGCTACATATGCTAACTCCCCTGTTGGTGTGATGATCTTTATTCTGTATGGACAGGACACCATCAGGCACAACAAGAATAACAGTAAATGTTGCTTATGTATATACATAACTTATAAGCCTTGCTAATGTATAGATTTAACTCCATTTTACAGAGTACAAGTCAACAGGTGATTCTCCCCTGTAGTTGAGATGGACTTTATCCTACATGGACGTGGCACCCCCAGACACAACCGGGGCGGGGGTGCTGGGAGAGGGGCACAGGACAGACAGCAGGTGGGTAGTGTGGTGAGGAGACTTTTAAACAAAAACGGATGGAAACCTGTAACTTACATACATTTAGATGTTTTTGTAGCTGCAATGAAGTTGCCTTACTAGTAATATAATCCTCAGGGTTTCCTAAATAGATGTACAAGGTCAGTCCAAAGAGCATCCTAGTTAGGTCTAATTTGATGATCCACCTATTTTTCAGCCAGATCCCATGAGAGTCCCCTCCAGACAAGACACAGCTAGCAGACCAGCAGAGTGAGTTTTACTTTCAAACCAGTTTGTTTGTTTTTCGAGTCACTCACCCACACACTCCAAGTTCACTCAGAACCTGTCCACAACTCTACCTCTCCATTTTTCCTATTTTCCAGTGCAACAACCAGTCATGAGTATATCTGTCTAGGTTTTTATCTTCTAAAAGTTTATTGATGTCTACTAGTTTTTTTCTTGGCCTTTCATAGCCTAAATCTCACTCTCACTATGACTCAGTTATTCAGTGTGAGTGTGTTACCACAACATTAAATGATGTAGCACTGATCAGAAATGTACCAATTAATGTCAGCCAATCAAGTCTCACAACATTCATCACCAAACAACCATTTATTAAATCATATCAACTTGAACACAGCACAGGATCAAATCACAAAAAACAGATACAATCTAGAATCAACAATATCAATGTACACTTAATCATATATCAGTCAGTCTAAATGAGACTAGGACCTGTTACTATGCTTGGTACAAATAATGGTACATTTTAAGTAATTGTATGAAGAAAAGATACACTATAAATCGTATTTGAAAGCCCAATTCTCTGTACAGCATTACATTGTATAATGATTGATTCAATTAGATTTTCATGTTTTCAACAAGCTCAAGTCAGAATTTTCAAGCCTGTATTGGTACAGTCACACAGAAACAGTATCATACAATTTTGAATATATATATATGCAATATATTAAGCTGTCTTGTATATAATCCAGCTGTACAATTTTACTGTTCTCATAACACTAGGACAAACTGTTCAAAAGCATTAGAATTTCCAATACTATTTTTTTTAGGTACTTTTACTAGTTTTACATTACAACAAGAATAGTGCAATTCAAAACACTTGAATCAGCTGTATACAATACACTAACATCTCTCAGTATTCAAATCTCATTCAGTAAAGAGATACCGATTGAAAAAAAAATTACTGGTATTTATGATATCAAATTCTTCAATCAAAGTCTACAATCCAATTGAGTATTTGGGCTCAGTGCCTCAAGGCAAGTGCTATCTTCGACAGGACAACTACAACTGAAAATGGTCAAATATTAAACTTAAGTGGTAACAGTTAACATCATCATCATAGCTTGTTAACATAACGGTCCATTACTATAACAATACAATCATAGAGGTGACATAGCATCCTTATTATCAGGCTTATGAGTCGATGGTATCCCACCGGATGATTCCGGATGAATAATGATGATGATGATGATGATGAGTTGAACTTTTTGGCGCCTGCCATATGTGCAAATCCTTATTCACATCAGCCCTACAGCATCGCCTATGGCTAAAAACCAAATTTAAATGTACAAAATGTAGTATCTACATTGTAAGTGCTCTGCTGCCTAACCCTGTAGCTAGGCCTGTACAAGTAACTACTTAATCACATTTGGTGCCGAAAGGTTGTTTTTCGGCATGGAGAAGGACTAAGACTTGAATGTTTTTGAAAGAGCAAGCTTTAGACCCTTACATATATCTGTACTTCCTGATACAGTGGTCCTTAGTATCAGCTACAAAAACATGTCCATCCTCTGTCACAGCCATTCCGTGGGGTCGATTTAGTTTGTCCCCATCACTGCTAATGGTGGACACCCAGATGCCATCTAGGCGGAACACCTGAAGGTTTACACCTTGTACAGTTTCATCTATTGTCTCCCCAATGTTTGCCAGAACTATGTTCCCGCTGCTGTCAGCTGACACCCCCATAGGGTAGCACATATCCTGTGGTTGTCTACCTTTAACCCCAAAATTGTGTTGGAAATATAGGTCCTTGTCAAACACCTGAACACGACTGTTGCCTGTATCTGCCACAATGATGTTATCTTCTCTGTCCACACAGACAAAACCTGGATCATCAAACTGCCCCTCCCCCTGTCCCTGCCCTCCCACCTGTTTCACCAGTGTCCCATCTGCCTCAAACAGGAAGATGCTGTGTTTGTCCTTATCAGCTACAACTACCCTCCCATCCCTCTGTACTGCCAGGCCATAGGGGCTGATGCAATGTTTGCCCAGACAAAATTTGCTCATCAGTTCTCCTGATGGGGAAAATTTCTGAATCACTTTATCATCACAATTTACCACTAGGGTCCCATCAGTTTGAACTGCAAGGGATATAGGGTTATCAGTTGTTGAAAACGAGAAGCAAAAGTTCCCACTCAGATCAAACACCTGAACACGCTGGTTGAAAGTATCAGCCACATACAGCCTGTCCCCCCTGACTGCTACATCTCTAGGCCAGTCGAGCTGCCCCTGCTGGCTGCCCTCCTGCCCAAACCTCAGTACAGGGTTGTTACTGCCCACATCTACAATGATAGGTTCAGGATTATTTCTCCACCAAACAATATCTCCTTGCCCTCCATCTGTTGTTTCCCCCACCACATGCTTCCCTGATATTTGTGGCCTCCAGACTGCTTCAAACACTGCATCACTGATTCTGGTATAGTTTAATCCAACACACTGCTTCTCTGGAACCTTAATGTGGAAAATATTTCTTAGGAGTAAAGAATATTCATCATGATATTCATAAGGACTATCTGGGTCCCCAAGACAAGCAAGAGGAATGACTGTGACTGGTTGAGGTGGCCCCTGAAGACGGTGAAAAGTTTGTCGTTTGTAGATAATGGAAGTTGGCAGACTTTCTACAGGGAGCTCTGTGACCAGATGTCTTTCATATGCATAGTACTGTGATAGATACCCAGGGCTGAACTGCAATGACTTCACATCTCTATTGGTTCTAAACACTATTTGATGTTTTAATCCCTGATGTGAGATCCTTTCAGTTTTTAAGTTGTTTAGGTTTTCCTCTAGCTGCTGACTGAGTTTGAGAATTTCTACATCATTGCCTCTTGCTATGATATCTCTACAGAACTTCAGTCCATCTTCAGTAGATTTTGAAGTCCCTTTAAAAGTTTTCCTTTCTTCCAGAAGAGGATTTTGTTGTTTCTCTTCCATCTCCTTAAGTTGGTTTGTCATTTCCTGCTCTTCCTTGTCCAGGTTTGCTCTCAGCTGCGCAAAATGTTCCTGAATCTTCTTCTTCTGTAGTTCACAGTTTGTTCTGTTGCAGACTAGTTCTTTTCTAAGAATGTTGTCTGTTTCATCCAGTTTCGTCTGTGTTTCTCCTACCAATGTCTGAAGTTCATCCTTGTATCTCTGTGCGACCTTACTGACCTCTTGTGGGTCGTGGTTTGGACCTGATTGGTGCTCTGTTGTGGTGCAAGTTTGGCACACGAGCTTGGCACAGGGTTGGCAATAAAACATCATGGGCTGGTCCATGTGTTTTGGACAGTACTTTGTAGGGTTCTCAAGTACACTGATATTGTGGTCCTTTACCGCTGGAGTCTTACCATGGATTGCAATACAGTTCTTACAGAGGAATAGGTAACAGTCTCTGCATAAACCAGCTACCCTAGCCCCTGACTCACACAGCTGACAGCAAGCATGAGGTGCTTTTACATTTTGTGAGGCTCTGTAATCTAGCATGTGGTTTATCTGGAAATTTACAGGAAGACCCATGACACCTGTTTCCTGTAGCCTCACCTGGTACCGACAGGTAGGACAGGTAAACTCACTCTGTCCCTTTCGCCATTTTTCCAAGCACCTTGCACAGAATGTGTGACCACAGAGTAGAAATCGAGGGTCTTCGTAGATGTTTTGGCAGATGTCACAAGTCAGGAACTTGTCGTCAAACCCTTCCGGTGGGAAGTCTGCAGCAGCACCCCCCGTTCCTAGTGGCATTGCCGCTGCATAGCCTTGAAAGGAAAAAAAAACAATGGAAGGAGTGAGGGTATTAGAATTTTCATCAATCTAATTTTTCTTTACAACCTTTTCACATGCAATGTGATTGTTGGCATAACCAGGTTTCAACATTATTGTTATAGTATGAGCTCATTGACAAGTTACCATGCCTGCTACATATAACGGTCATATTGTTATTCTTTAATGTTTTGAAAAATCTATAATGTTGGAGATCAGTATTCTCCAATCACAGGTTCGGCTCCGGCTGGTTTTTGACATGATTTAAGCCAATTTTGTAGGGCTCTCTATTTTGTCCTATTTTCTCTATGTCTAAGCTTGGATTAGCGACATAAAGAAAATAGGACAAAATAGAAAGCCTGACAAAAACGCCTAAAATTAAAAACTTGTCAAAAACCTGTTGGAGCCGAACCTCTAGATCTGCCTGGAGATCTAGAGTAGGATATCAGTAGAATGATATTCATTTTCAAAAATGAAATGCACCTTCAACAGTGACTGCTATCTCCCCCTCCCCATCATCAGCCTCTGGCAGGAGTTTTTTGGACAGTGTGGGCACGTCAGCTGTGTAGAGGGCAGTTTTGCTTGTAGTGACATCTGTATCCTCGGGAGGTTCTTTGTCTGAAACAGTCATTTGGCTTGTATCTAATGCAAAATATGTGTCAGATTGTCAGTTCATTATCATGATTCTATTCCATAAAGCTAGTGCTATGCATACTGTAAACATCTCATTTGATAAGTTTATGACAAGCAAATTGATTGATATATGATATACTTGGGATAGTTGTGAATGTGTGTTACAAATTTTAAATTAAATTAGCTGTCATGGAAAATTATTCCATGGACCCAAAGAATATCATTAGTCGATATATATGCTGTCAGGGCCTCCCTAAAAATCCTGATTATTTATTTTAAATTTCACAGAAAAATCACATTACGAAATGTGATTGCACCTTAAGCAAACCCCAAACACTTATTAATAAGGTAATATATATATAGACTACAGCTCGCTGTGTTCTATTGTTATTCTAAGAAACTTTGATTCTTGGGAAAATCAAAACAGTTAAAAGAACCTTTGGTTGCATCTTCCACGTCATCAGACTTCTTTAGACTACCTTCAGCTGACTCTGGTTGGTGTTGCTTTGATGCTGATTGGTCGTTGGCAGCTGCAGGAATTTCCACCACAACAACATCCTCATGATCTGCCAAGAGGATCATAACATCGTTATCATAATGGCATTTTAAAAAATATGGTATATCCAGTTCACCTTGTAATATCTAGATCTCCTCTTTACAATTTCCTCATATACATGTATGCTGCTACATGTTACTCTACAGTCATGTAGCGTTATTATAGTATGTATACTATAGAAAATTTCATTAATTACAATTATGTAATATGTAGTTCCCGACCCTCCAAATGAAGATGGGATAAGGTGAAGGTGACAACAATTACAAGAATTTAGCAGAAGAATTGTTAGCATATCATAATTTACAAATATCACTTTATTATGTCTTTGAATGAGCACATCACTCACTGCTTGACGCCGTGGCCCCCTGTAGTTCCTCCACCATGTCCTGTGACGGGTTCCTCACGCCGATGGCCAGGTTCATGCTCACCGCCCTCCCCTCGGCCGCAAACTCCGGCAGGAACGTCTCCAGGAGAACCTGCTGGAACGTCCCGTCTCGGGCCATGCGGAGGAGCTGTAGCCGGTCCTCTTCTGTAGGAACCTCCAGCTCCAACAAGATGCATCCGTCTCCGGCATTTTTCAACTTGCAGCGCACACTACATTTTTCCGCCATCATTGTTGCGAACTGTTCTCGAATGTCTTCATGACCAAGTCTCTTGAAAATGTCCTCCTTTTGTTTTGGATTGATTCCGAGTTTGATGCAGGTTTTTACAAATGCTGTAGAAAAGAGAAATAGTACAATCAATTTTCATACCTCTATGCAGGTTCTTACAAATGCTAGCTATAAAAAGTGTTAGCTTACAGTCACTGTAAAATGTTTAGTGGGATGAGGGTGTTAGATATAGAGTAAAAGACCCAGAAAATAGTGAGATACTTTAGAAATCAATTTGAAATCAAATAATATGTCTGTGTGTAGATTATATAGATTATCAAAAAGTCACAAATTAAACTCTATCTAAAATTTAGAATAAAATTACGCAGAATACTAGCACAAGAAACATAATTTCAACAATAGATATCTAATAGTTTAATATGGAAAAATGGTCCTACCATCTTCTTGTGGTATCAGCTTCCCTATGATGTTGTTGTCCCCAATTTGCACTGCATCACAGCCGTCTATGTCCTTCCTGCTGTACAGAAGAACTGTTCCAGGCCTACGGATCACAAGCTGGGGTGGACTCACAGCGGCAGACGTTGCACCAACCAACGCTGAATCTTGACTGTTGTCAGTAAGGGCGGAACTGATCACATTGTTGTGACCAAACTGTACCTTAGAGGAGTCTTTCACCTTTATGTTCTCCTGTATGATGACTTGATCTGGCTGCTCAATCATAATCACAGAACCCTCGCCTTGCCCTGGCTGCAGTGCAGACGATGTTGCTTCAATTGTTGCTGGGTTGTTGGAAGACACTTGTACATTGTAGGCTGTTTTCTGTTCAGCTACTTCCAAGATGGCCGTCCCCTGGCTTTTCGTTGTTTTTGTTTCCGACATTGAGGCAAAACTGAAGTTGTTGACTGCTGGCCTGTCTACAACTACAGTCTCTGTGGTGCTTGGTAAGGATAAAGTTGCTTGAGTTGTGGTTGTTCTCTCATCTTTCCCCTTGTTTTCCTCAGAAAGGCTTGCTTCTGGAATTTGTATTTCCTGAATGACAAGTTCCTTGTTGGCACAGTCAAAGTTCCCATTTCTTTTGCCATTGCTGCCATCAATGTTGTCCTCTTTGGTATCCATTGTCTTTCAGCTCCTTTTGAAACTATGATGGATAATGAATACACATGAAGTACAGGATATTTGTCATACAACTGTGTCGATCGCCACAGTGACTGTTACTAAACATATTACTCAGCAAGGTCGCTTTGGCTCAAAATGGAGGTTTGGAATGCACCAGCTTTGTTGCCCCTGCACAATGTCGGCCAGATCGGATTACAATTGTGCCACGGTGATTGGTTCAAAGACAAGTTAGGTAAACAGTTTGTTTGACTACTGGTGGTGACTGTGCACTCAACCTCCTACAGGTTGTCTGGCAGTGACATGTACATGTGACCTACTGTAAGTTCAGTGAAGTTTGCAGCACAAATGTATACATTGCATGCCCCTGCAACAATAAAAGTTTAGGGGAATCTTTCAGTTAACCATTGAAGCAATTATTGGATTAATAGCAACACAATCATGGAAGAGAAGACAAATTTTTGCAGTGAACTTGCCATGAGAAGTCCCTGTGAAAAGTGTGAACCTAGAAACACCACATATATTCTTAGGTTTACAGCACTTAGAAGTTAGTTTGTACTTCGCCTCAAAGGTATGATGGGGACCAAGTCCAATCTTGAGAGCTCAGGTGCAGTTGCAAACATGCATAATTTGAGATGGAAGGAATACATTATACACAGGGCAGGAACACAGGGAGGGGTGGCAAGCTCTGTAGGCCTCAGATCAGATGCATGAATGAACAAAATCTATGGAACCAAAATAAACCTTTGATATTATATCATATTTCATTTTGCAATTGAAGATACGAGATAATTTTCCTAACATGCTCACTTTTTAAGAGTAACGTCAACAGTCTGTGGCCGATTGTGTGATATTGCCACTGATTATTGTTATATGTGATATTTTGATATTAAAGAAAATAGGTGCAGGGTTGAAATTATGTCCTGTTTTTATTGTTTGGACATTTTCTTTACATATTCCCAATCTTCTCGAGTTTCTTGGGGATTGCAATTATTGAAACAACTACTGTATTGTCACTTGTTATAGTTAACTGTAACATTTATTTAATGTCATTTCTGTTTTGCATTTGCAGAGTTCCAGCTCTTGACTTGGGTAAGCTGGTGGACAATGACAACAAGGTAAGGAATTCAAATGACATGGAATGATAAGAATTCAATAGTTCTGTTTTCAAGAAAGGGATTTTTCACCAATGTTAATAGTAACTGCCATATCTCAAAGCATGCATATAGTCCAACATCTTTGATATATTCCTTAATCTGTCAATGTTTTATTCCATTCATTTCAATCCATTGATTTTCCATCAACCACTTAGTCAATCGATCAATCATTCAATCAACTGATTAATCACTTCTATTGTTTTACAGCTGTCCCGCCCCCCAGACCCATATGCCCAGTACCCCACCCTACACAGCCCTGGGACTGCCTCTACTGTCAGGTCTGTTGTACAGTAAATCTGTTAAAAAGCAACTTTGTCACCAGAAATTTCTTTGATTGTCTTCTTAAGTTTGTAGTAAGAATTATTCACAGGAAAATTAAAGATCTCCTGTGTATGAAAAAAGCCACAGTCAGTTCCTAGCTTTGTCAATGTCTTTAACATATATAACCATTATGGATTTACAACAAGTGACATATATTATTATATGAAGTTGTCATCATTTCATTGTCTTCTATTCCAGCTGGGGAACCCCCATCAACTCCCCATTTGCTCTTCACTATCCAACTGGAAGAGCAAAGGTGGTAAGAAACAATTAACATTTTAATTTCTCAAGCACCACATTTTATGTTAATGCAATTTTTGTTGTTCAGGAAATGTACTATTTATGTTAAAAGCTTCTTTTCCTTTTGTTGCTAACCCATTCCTGCAAATATAAAAGCTCTTCCTGTTAATGTAAGCAGCAACACCTGTGATGCAGTGTAATGTGAACCAGTCAGAATTGCCCTGAGGAAGGTGACAGATGGGAACTGTTACATCGGTTGAATAAATCACTTTGTTGTGTAAAAAGGGTCTTTTTATTCTTCCTTTGGCAAAACAGCTTTGTTGTTACTTTCATGGCTCTTTTCCATTTCCAGGGAGCCTACGGGAAACCTGCATCAGGGCGTGTGAAGGAAGAACCCAAGCAAAAGGTCTAGATATAAAACTTGTACTATTATGTTACAGGATATATATCTGTAAATGCAGAAATGTTCGCAGGGATTTAATTTTGCGGTAGGGAGAAAATGGAGTTTATGCAGTGGTTTTGAATTCGTGTTTGAAACTGTAGAAGCGCTACAGTCACACAATGGAAAGCAAACAGTTCGAATGTGTATTCAGTCTATAGGACTGGATGTATAATAAGTCCTCTAGTCTAAGTCAACCGTTTCATGTCTTTTCCCCCTCACAGACGGCGTGGGACGACCCCCCAGTCCCAGACAACCTGCCCTCCCCCGGAGAGAAGTACAAGGCCCAGTACCGACAGTACCAGCAGGAGAGGCAGCAACAGGTGCAGGGGAACGTACCACTCCACGGCGGGGGGGACACTCAGCCAGCACCCCAACAGTCTCCCAAGGCACCGGCAAATGGAGACACTAAGTGAGTTACAGTCTAAAAGACACACTCTCAGACTATAAAAGGCTTCATTTCAACTTTGATTTTTATTCTGATGAGCTTTTGTTTAAAATTTGTAGTTGCTTTCAAGGAGGCCAGACATAAAGAAAAAAGATTTCATAGAAAATACAGCATCTTTGGACGAAAACGAAAATGCTGAAATGCAAACAAGAGTCTAGTTTGAAAGAGTACCAACATTCATTTCATCAGCCTTGCTATAGTATCATGAAGGCATTTATGAACTCAGCTTGATAGAATTGCTTTTGTTTGAGACTTTGTTTGTCCATGAAAGATTCAAATCTGCCTACTGGCCGCTTAGTCATGAGGGAAGAGCTAAGGATTAGACAAAAGAAAAAGTGTTCTTTTTGTCTCCCCCACTTTCACCCCCCCCCAGGCTTGACCTTGCGGATCAGGAGTCCAGCGAGGCGACCCTTGACCAGGTGGAGGCCATGCAGCTGACCTTCACACGACATTTAAAGTGTTCTTTTTTCTCCCCCCCCCAGGCTTGACCTTGCGGATCAGGAGTCCAGCGAGGCGACCCTTGACCAGGTGGAGGCCATGCAGCTGACCTTCACTCGACCTTTAAAGTGTTCTTTTCTCCCCCACCCCCCCAGACTTGACCTTGCGGATCAGGAGTCCAGCGAGGCGACCCTTGACCAGGTGGAGGCCATGCAGCTGACCTTCACTCGACCTTTAAAGTGTTCTTTTCTCCCCCACCCCCCCAGACTTGACCTTGCGGATCAGGAGTCCAGCGAGGCGACCCTTGACCAGGTGGAGGCCATGCAGCTGACCTTCACCCGACCTTTAAAGTGTTCTTTTCTCCCCCCCCCCCCCAGACTTGACCTTGCGGATCAGGAGTCCAGCGAGGCCACCCTTGACCAGGTGGAGGCCATGCAGCTGACCTTCACACGACAGCCGTACAGCCACAGACACCAGCAGAGGAAAATGGACGCTGTGAGTCGTTTGTTCCTTGATTGTTCATTTCTTCATTCATTAGTTTGTTCATTGTTTTTTTTTAGCCTTTTTCTATTCATCAGCAGCTCAAATTGGCCTGCTTGCAACTTTTCATTGAGGTCATGATGGAGAAGGTATTGAAGGGTCAGACAACATGAAACAAACATATAGACAACATTCAATATGATTCATTCTTTATTTTTTTCTTGACTTTTCCAATCATTCACTCATTTTCTCACAGACACACACATACATGTAAACACACTCATTGCTATATGATATATCTTGTCAATGAGAAGAAGGCGGATAATCATTAAAGCAACACTTGTATACTTCATTTATTGCTTTATTCTTAGACTTGCAATCGTTTTGTCCTTGTAGAAACACTTGCAAGAAGACAGAAGATTTGACCTGACAATCGTGGAATAGGTTTTGCTAGACATGTTGCCAGAGCATTGAATTTCATTCATTTCATCTCTTCTTGTAGGAAGACTTGCGAGAAGACAGATAAAACAGATGATCGTAGAACAGGTTATGGTGGACATTCTGTCCAGAGCTGTGATCAGCAACTCCATATTACTATCTCTCTCATTCCTTCCTTCCTTCCTTCCTTCCCTGACCTTGCAGGATGACTTGCGAGAAGACAGAAGAAAACAGATGATTGTAGAACAGGTTATGGTGGACATGTTGTCCAGAGCAGTCATCAGCGATCCTGAGCAGGATAGGAGAGAAGCCACCCCCGACCACCCCCCTCCCTCGCCGTTCGGCTTTGGGCCAGGAAACTACACAAGCAACAGGCAGCACAGAAGGGACCTGCACAATACCAAGTGAGTCATGTATATACAATGTATTTTAAATAAAGCACGTTTTTTACAAGCCCTTGATGGTTTAAGAATGAATATCTGGCAATGTACATGGGGAACTTTATGTTTGGATTAAATTCTTATTGCTCTTTACGTTTTGTCAACTGTCACAATTTAAGTTTGTTATTCTTGGTTCAGTATTTTAGTATTTTGGTGTATCCTTAACTCGTTAAAAAGGCACGCATCTTTTGTTTTTCAGACTGGACTAGCTGTCCTTACTTTTTATGTAGTTTATTGTTCATCATGTATATTTGTGTTTATCTGTATCTGTATGTTTTCTTGAATAAATAAAAAAAAAATGAATATCTGGCAATGTACACCAGACCACCCTATTACACCAAAAGTACAGTTTTGATTCCTTTGAGAAGTTTGTGATGGTTTGACTTCTGTTCATTTAAACACTTAAACATAGTCTATTATTATAGTTTTACAATAATGAAGTTCATTTGTTAATGAATAGTGCTGTTTATTTTTGGTTCATTTACAAAATGTACTATCATAACGATCATATTATAAAAAACAATTAAGTTTCATTTTGTTTTAGAATGTGTTTTTCAGGGGAGCCCCTCGAAGAAACCATGTACATGACTTGTACAATGTACAAAATGTAAATGCCTAATATTTATCTTTAATGTAGGGTTAAGACAACAACATCACAAACAGAGGAACTTCTGTCCAGGAGACTGAGATTTGGGGCCAGGTTTCTCACAAGGTTAGTACAGACTTTACAATCTAAATTCCATTTCAGCTCTGTGAATAGCTCCATTGTATGTATGCTGCCTACATATAGGTAGAGATTTTGTGCACATAATCTTCTTCTTACAATGTATACATGTATAGAAAAAGAAGAATGTATAGAATTTATTTTGTATAGCCTAACAGGAGTATTTTCCCCCCAGGAATGGCAGAGATGCCCTACGTGAGTTGCACGGATTCTACTTTGCAGTGGACCATTCCCTCACTGTCTACGAGTTTAAACAGTTTGGCAAGAGGTGTGTAGTAACTGCTGTGTTATTCTTGTTATCTCCATGAAAAATGGAGGTATTGTTTTGGGTTTGTCTGCTGTGTGTGTTTGTGTTTCTGTATCTGGATTTTTATTGTCGTTATAGAAAATCCATTTTCAGCCCCCTGGTATGTGGCCTTAGTACTGCAGCAGAATTTTCGTTTTTTGTATCTTTTGACCTGGATGTGCTATGGTCTTGATTGTTTGGTGGCAGTAGCTTGTAATGTAAAGAAGAAGTGGTGCATGTTTGAGCCCCCTAGCAGCTGGTTTCAAACTTCATTTGGATCATATGGGGGGCCTTAAAACTCTCACTATGCTAATATTTGTTTAGTAAAGAAAATTTGAAATTCACTGCCAACATACAATGTATTTTCATTTGAAATGATTTTCTAAAGCCTGCTATGTCATTGTGTAGCCCACAATATTTAAGGACATATACATGTATAATAATTATATAATTCGCTTATCTTTATGAAGTTTCACATATGAAAAGAATGTGCTTACCTATAGGTTGTATGACTATGATTTGATTGTATGATTCATTTCTTTTTTCGTGTTTATCAACAATTTTTTAAATATGAATATCTTACAGGGCCCAGGCACTGCCGATTATCCAGAGGGGTATTTACTACCATCACATCGGTCGCCGGAAGGGAAGAAAGATCACCATCAAAGATCTGGCAATCGTGAGTCTAAAACTGTCTTCAAATGTTAAGATATATCAAGTTGTTGTTAGATACTAGTCTTTGGTTTGGTTAAACTTTATCTTATGTTGTGCACCAAAAATTATTTCTGTGCACCTCAATTTTTTTAGTTTAGGTGCACCAAAGCAGTAGTAGTTATGTAGTAGTTAGTATCCGTTATTTGATTATACTGTTAATGGGGTCCCTGACACAGGGGTGGGCAGCAGTTGGCTAGTCGTCACACCTTAATTCCAAGCGGCTATGTTCAGGGTGTTCACCTATTCCCAAATATGACTTTCGAGTCCTGGCATGTTTCTCTTCTTACTGTTCTTACTTCAATAGCACCTTAGTTCCTCCCATACCTAGATAGGTAGATTAATAGATAATTTCTGTAGGACAGATGCTTTACCATCCCCTTTCTTGAATCTTGTCCCCAGGGCCAGAACCTGACCTTTGACCCGAAGGTCCAGCCGTCCATACCTGACTCCATCCGGCAGAAACCCTCCGTCATCCTCAGGGTCACTGACCTCGACCACAATGCCAAGGATAACCTCATGTAGGTCAAAGGTTAACTAGAACCTTTCAGGTTTTCTAACTGTGTCTAATTCCATATATGTATGTAGATAAGTAAGCCTCTGTCACTCTCTTGAATTTCTTTTTTATCTTATATTATACATTGATTGTTTTACAGTCTTTATCACTTTCCTTTATTTATTCTTTGTTTCCTTCAACTTGTTCTGTATTTTCTTTAAAGTAATTTTTTCCATCTAGTCTTCTTCTTGCTCTACATTTACTCTCTTCCCACCTATGTGTGGATTGTGTGCCTTATAAGTCTGGATAAATATTAGTTTTATTGATTGAAGTTTGTAATTTCTATGTGCTCAGGGAAGATATGCAGCTGTTGATACAGTTACTGCTTCTTCTTTCCTCTTTGTAGCAGGTGGTTCCTTTGTCATGTAAAGATTGAAGTTTGACATTTCTTAACCTTCCCCAGGGAGGACATGCACCTCTCCGCCCAGGCCGACCACGCCTTCACCAACCAGGAGATCCAGGACCTCAAGGTCTTCAGGGAAGTTCAAGGTCAGCATGACATAACTTGTTCTCTTCTATGTAATGTAATGTAATGAGATTTGATTAACTAATAAATACACAAGAATTTTCACTTAAATGCTAAGTGGTAGATGTCAGCATGTAATATAACTCCTTCTTATCTTCTATCTATTGAGAATTGTTTCTGTGCACTATTCCCAAAAGTGACTTTTTGAGCCCTCAGCTAATAGATGTAAAACGCTACATTCTTCCGTTGCTTGCCAGGAGGCCTCCAGGAGCGGTTAAGAAAGCGGGGAGTGCGGTCGGTGACGAGTCTCGGGCACCACTTCCGTAAGATCGACAAATCGGGAGACGGGACGCTGAGCAAAGCTGAGCTCAAGGACGCCCTCAAGGGCAACAAGATGGATGTTTCTCCTCAGGTTTCTTTGTTTATCATCTTTGTCAAGAAGTTCATGATTTGGGTAGGGTTTGTGTGAGTTTGCGTGTGTGTGTGTGTGTTTGTGTGTGACTGTGTATGTGACTATGTGTTTTATGTGTATGTGTGTGTGTGGAATGTGTGCGTGTGTGTGTGTGTCTATGAACAGTATAACTTGAGAATGCCTGTATATAGATTGTCTTGATATTTACCATGGTGTGTGGGTAGGTCTTGATGAGATCTCAACATGACGGCATTTTGGTGTGCATGACATAAGTGACACACTCACAGACTAACTATCTGTTTTAAATCTATTTTTTTCCCTTTTCTGCCCTCATACGCAGGTTGTACTCTTCAGTACAAACCGGGTGTGTTACGCCATGAGGTATAGATTGAGTTGAATTCTATTCGTAAACTTTCTTTAATTTTGTCTGCAGCAATTTGAGAGTGTTTGGCGAATCCTGGACCAGAACGAGGACGGGGTGTTGGATTACGGAGAGTTCATGAGGACCTTCATCGGAGAGATGAGCGAGTACAGGAAAGCTCTCGTTAGAAAGGTTCGTTTCTTTAATTATTTCATTGATTTTTAATTTCATAGAGGGAGTGTCCCTGTGGTGTAGTGGTCTGTGCTTCTGTCACTTACCACATCTTTCAAATTATGAGGAGCCAGAAGGCCTGAGTTTGTGCCCGGGTAGGACACGTCTGGACATGATGCACATTGAATCATATCAAAGACTCTTTAAAAATGGTACATACTTCTGAAACAATATGGAAGTAAAACACACTCCACTGCCAGTGGACTAGCCCCCTGCTGCAGTGATTGCACCACAGTGTGCACCACAGTGTGGAAGGTCGTATTGAGGTCACCTGCTGGCGCTGAATGGCAGCCGCCCAGACCCTTGCGACAGTTCCACAAAGCGCAAGTGTGGAGCAAATATGTATCTTGTGTATTATGTAATTGTAAACCCTGCAGCAATTCAGCACTGGCTGCCATTGCACAGGTAATTTCTGACCAATAAACCATTATCATTATTATAATTATAAGATGCATTGTGATGAAATAAACACTCTCCCTGCTATCTTTCCCCAGGCCTACGACAAGTTAGACCCGAACAGAACCGGAAGCATCAAGCTGAGCGACATGAGAAAGTTCTACAATGCACGCAAACATCCTAAAGTCTTGTCAGGTGAGAAACTTTAGCCTCTGTCAGTTTCCTGGACAGTATCAGTTAGGGTTATCATTATCGCTGATATTTATAATCATTACTGTTATATCTACAGGTGAGGCCAGCGAAGCAGAACAGTTTCCTGGACAGTGTCTCCCAACTGCTTAGTGTCAGTTAGAGTTATCATTATCGCTGATATATTTATCATCATTACAGTAATGATGATAAATATATCAGCGATAATGATAACTGTTGTATTTACGGGTAAGGCCAGCAAAGAGGAAATGTTGAACAGTTTCATGGACAGTTTTTCCCACTGCCAGAAATGTGCAGTATCAGTGTATGTTGAATATTATCACTGATATTTATTATCACTGATGTATATCACTGTTATATTTATACTACAGGTGAGGCTAGCAAAGAGGAAATGCTGAACAGTTTCCTGGACAGTTTCTCCCACTGCCAGAAATGTGCAGTATCTGTGAATGGTTAACATTATCACTGACATTTATCAGCGATATCATCACTGATGTTTATCACTGTAATATTTATACTACAGGTGAGGCTAAGGAAGAGGAAATACTGAACAGTTTCCTGGACAGTTTCTCCCACTGCCAAGACCCCAGAAACGTGCAGTATCAGTTAGGGTTATCATCATCACTGATATTTATCAATATATATTTGTATATATCATTATCACTATTATGTTTATACTACAGGCGAGGCCAGTGAAGAGGAAATGCTGAACAGTTTCCTGGACAGCTTCTCCCACTGCCAGGACCACAGAAACGTCCAGTATGTCGAGTTTGAAGAGTACTACGAGGGCATGAGCATTGACGTGTCCAGGGACGACGACTTCGCCAACATCCTGAAAAATAGCTGGGGAATTTAACCCTTGGTCTCCTAAGGGTGCACCCAATTCTTCACAGACATTCTGAAAAACAGCTGGGGAATTTAACCCTTGGCCTCCTAAGGGTGCATCCAAATCTTCACAGACATTCTGAAAAACAGCTGGGGAATTTAACCCTTGGTCTCCTAAGGGTGCACCCAAATCTTCACAGACATTCTGAAAAACAGCTGGGGAATTTAACCCTTGGCCTCCTAAGGGTGCACCCAAATCTTCACAGACATTCTGAAAAACAGCTGGGGAATTTAACCCTTGGCCTCCTAAGGGTGCACCCAAATCTTCACAGACATTCTGAAAAACAGCTGGGGAATTTAACCCTTGGCCTCCTAAGGGTGCACCCAAGTCTTCACAGACATTCTGAAAAACAGCTGGGGAATTTAACCCTTGGCCTCCTAAGGGTGCACCCAAATCTTCACAGACATTCTGAAAAACAGCTGGGGAATTTAACCCTTGGTCTCCTAAGGGTGCACCCAAATCTTCACAGACATTCTGAAAAACAGCTGGGGAATTTAACCCTTGGCCTCCTAAGGGTGCACCCAAATCTTCACAGACATTCTGAAAAACAGCTGGGGAATTTAACCCTTGGCCTCCTAAGGGTGCACCCAAGTCTTCACAGACATTCTGAAAAACAGCTGGGGAATTTAACCCTTGGCCTCCTAAGGGTGCACCCAAATCTTCACAGACATTCTGAAAAACAGCTGGGGAATTTAACCCTTGGTCTCCTAAGGGTGCACCCAAATCTTCACAGACATTCTGAAAAACAGCTGGGGAATTTAACCCTTGGTCTCCTAAGGGTGCACCCAAATCTTCACAGACATTCTGAAAAACAGCTGGGGAATTTAACCCTTGGCCTCCTAAGGGTGCACCCAAGTCTTCACAGACATTCTGAAAAACAGCTGGGGAATTTAACCCTTGGCCTCCTAAGGGTGCACCCAAATCTTCACAGACATTCTGAAAAACAGCTGGGGAATTTAACCCTTGGTCTCCTAAGGGTGCACCCAAATCTTCACAGACATTCTGAAAAACAGCTGGGGAATTTAACCCTTGGCCTCCTAAGGGTGCACCCAAATCTTCACAGACATTCTGAAAAACAGCTGGGGAATTTAACCCTTGGTCTCCTAAGGGTGCACCCAAATCTTCACAGACATTCTGAAAAACAACTGGGGGATTTAACCCTTGGCCTCCTAAGGGTGCACCCAAATCTTCACAGACATTCTGAAAAACAGATGGGGGATTTAACCCTTGGCCTCCTAAGGGTGCATCCAAATCTTCACAGACATTCTGAAAAACAGATGGGGGATTTAACCCTTGGCCTCCTAAGGGTGCACCCAAATCTTCACAGACATTCTGAAAAACAGCTGGGGAATTTAACCCTTGGCCTCCTAAGGGTGCACCAAATCTTCACTGACTGTCTGTATACTACATTCCGCAGTATTCCAGTAAACAGTTAGGGAACCTTGTCCGATGATTTGTCTGAAACTTCAGCAATGTCCTAACTTTGGAACGAACCTGTAGCTGTGGTGGGTGCACCCAAATTGTCATAAGCATTTTGGGTTATCCCTCGAGGGATACGAAAAATAGCCGGGGAATTTAAGCGTATGCCATCTTCAAAATAAAGCTTAATCACACTGGCTGGTGACATAAAGAAAATGGAACAAGATAGAAAGTCCGACATTAACGCCTAAAAACATGTCAAAAACCAGCCAGTGTCCAACCTCTGCTTGGAGAGTAACAAGACGGGAAAATGGATAATAAACCGGATAGTAAATGAGTGCTTTTGATTTAACTGTTGAAAAGCAGAATCTGAAACCTCAAGGAAACATTAGGAGACAACAAGTAGGCATTATGAGGATAGGAATATGGTTGCAAATTAAGAAACATAGTTAAGACTTGAACAAAAGACACAAAATTCAAGCAAAATGTATGTATGGCAACTACAAGAAAACGTTTCTGACGTTGTAAAGTGTAATCGCTAAGCCATTTCAATTCGCAATATCCAAGAAGGTCTTGTGTGTATTCAATGTTATATGTTATATGGGTGGTGTTTCATCATTTGATGAATTATTATAAATATCAATTGTTATTTTTAAATTCGGTGGCATTAATAGTTTTTAAGTAAGTAAGACTTGAAAGTTTGTTGTATTTTTTCCTTTGGTGTAAATATGATTGGTAATAATGTAAAATCTGGGATCAGAAGGTTTGTATATTTGAAGGTGTACAATGGTAATACACTTGGAATACAACTAAATACTGTTGGTGTTTCCATTAGAAAAAGACTGAATCATGCATTGAATTTTTCACAATGCAATTTGGTGCAAAGTTGCCTAAAATGCATCTAACTTCTGTGAAGAAGGTATTCCATTCAGTGTGGCTGTCTGTGGCTTTCCAACACTGATAGCAGACTCATCTCGAAATCAGGAGGAGCATGGAATCCAACACTGAATTGGTTAAACGGCTTTCCCGACCATCACAGTAGTGGTAAAAGGGAAGGCCTTCAAAGCTCTAATTATTAAGAGTAGCGTTGGTGGTTCGATTAGGAAAAGTTCCGGACACATTGCCCTCCCTCTCGCCAAATCAGCTAGATTCAAATGTGAGGTTATTTTGCCGATGTCTGTCTGGTACACAGATGGATTGACGACATCTACAAGAAGATCTGAACGGCCTCGAGGGATGGGAAAGCAAATAGCTCAATCCTGAAAGATTCTACTTTACTAACGTAAAAAGCAAGTGAACCACACATACACGTCCCTAGTAATGCTACCGCCATGTACAATTGCCTCTTTTCCCTCAATACTCTGATGAAGTAAGTCAAGTAAAGCAGTCATCCTCAATTGAGGTGAAGCATAATGCTTTTTCAAGTAGCTCGTGGTAGTGCAATGCGGCTTCGCCATGGCTCGCGATTTTGGCCAAGCAGACCGGGTCACCCCTACTCTTCTCGATAAGTGTGTTGGGTTCTTTTACGTGCAGAGGTGTGAGGCTTACGCCTGAAGCTCCCTCATACACGGGGCCGCCGGCTTTACGTCACCATCCGAAATGACGAATGCAACCCCTTACAACATGTCCGTGCTCGAGTCGACCCCTAGGATCGAACGCGGGCCCTAGGATCCACGGAATTCGATCCAGATGGCAAAGCAGTGGGGTTGCGTTACCCCTTGCACCACGGGGACATGAAAGTGAAGCTTAATTCTCTATTTCTGAAATCCAAGACAAAACATACAGTATTACCAGCATGTTTATTAGATACACTTGAATCTTCATGAAGCTGAAAATAAAACGCAACACGATTCCATATAAGGCACTACGTTCTACATGTACTCGCGGTTTTGCTTTAGCCTGAGTGCCAGCCTTTTTAGCTTCCGTCCGCTACCCTAGCTCCGCTGCGCTACCCAAGCTCCGCTGCCGGCGAGGAGCGGAGCTTGGGTAGCGTACGGAAGCTAAAAAGGCTGGCACTCAGGCTAGTTTTGCTTGCCACGAGCAACGCACCCGATTTCCAGATGCAGTTACGCTAAATATCGCTAGAAGGCATGACTGCACAAGACACCAGGCGGGTCTAATTTTTAAAGGCAACCTCACAGAAGAGACAATGGCGACGATGTCTCTATAGTCTAAGTGCGAGGGATGATAACGATAGATTTGACTAGAGTATTCTGTTGAACAAACATTCTTATAGCGGACGCGGAAGAAATTTGTGATTCCGTTTTCTTATGATGTTTTGGTGAAAATTTGGTGATATTTTCACTTTATTCTGATCACATACATCTCGAGGATCGGGCAAGAATTTTAGTGCTGATGAGAAGCACTCTCCTCAAAAACATAGATAATCTACGGGAACGTGAAATAGAAATACAATTTAACATTAATAAAAGTAAATGATGGGTGACGGAGAAGTAAACATCAACAAGAAAAGTTGGTGCACAATTAATCATGGGAATCTACCTGTACAACCAAGAAACGCGTGAACAATACAGAAGCTGTTACAGTTTTGGAAGTATGAAACGAATTGCACGAAGTGGCCTCGGATCCTGACGTATCCGGACAGGAGAAACGGGATCCTAACCTCAGATCCGTAAGAATCCGGACGGATACAGGTGCCGTATTGTACTAAAATAACTCAAATTTACCTGAATTAACTCGCATGTTCAAGTGGTATACCACATCGATGCATCAGGGTACCACTTGCATATGCAGGTTAATGTAAGTAAATGTTAGTTATTTCATGATTCAGCACAATACGGCCCCGTATCGGGGGTGTCCCTGTGGTGTAGTGGTCTGCGCCTTTGCTACTCTGCCACATCTGGTTCAAATTACTTGGACCAGAAGGACTGGGGTTCAAGCCCCAGGTAGGACACCTCTGGACAAGAGGCGCATTGAGTCATACCAAAGACTTTATAAAAATGGTACATACTTATGAAACAGTATGGAAGTTAAACACACTCCACTGCCAGTGGACTAGCCCCCTGCTGCAGTGATTGCACCACAGTGTGGCCCCAGGGCTATGAAACTATGAAACGGAGATGGGCACCGCCCTATACATCAATTATGGTGTGGGAGGATTTTAACGGCCCCGTATCCGTCCGGATTCTTACGGATCTGAGGTCCGGATCCCGTTTCCCCTGTCCATTTCGTGCAGTGGAAGCGGATTATCGTAGTAGTAGGGAACACACCGTACTGGCATGGTGTTCCTAAAACTCTACAATGCTAGAACGATGTAATGATAGTGTACTTCTGTGACTGATACAGTGATACATTTGACATGTGTTATAACAACTTAAGTCGTTGAAGAGATTCATGGGTCACTTGTGATTACAGTCGCTAGAATATTCTTCAATCAGTGACTTAACAAAACACGTACCTCAAAAAACCTCGCGAGACTAGATCACTCTGTGATCAAAACGTGCAGTGGACGTCGAAACTTTAGAGGTACGTGTTTTGTTACCTTTTAAAAGTCACTGATTGAAGATTATTCTAGTAACTGTTATCACGTATTAAGGCTCCTTTTTAAGCGTTTACGGTTTCTTAATTTCCCTCTTACGAAGATAGTACGTGTATCTGATTTCAGGTCGGATCATTCCCTGGCACATGCGGTTGTTGGTCGCCTCTTTCCTCAACACAAAACCCTTAATGTCTACTCCTGGTGGCTTCCACACCTTATATTCCTTCTTCTGTCCATCCTTAGTGTCTTCCTCCAGACACGTATCTTCCAGTTCCTTATTTCTTAGTCTCAAGAAAGCGGCTTCTTCTTTGATGTTTCCTCTGAAGTCGTGGATTTTCTTCCACAGGGTCTTGTTGAAGTGGTCGTACAACATGGCGTCTGCGCGGTTCCACGCGAGAACCTTCGGGACCATGTCACTGGTCACGTCATTCACGGACCACTCGCTGCGGGCGTTGACCTTGAACGCTGTGACGTCATCGGTGTCCCAACAGAGGAGATCTCTTAATAGAACCATCGATTCGTGGAAATACTCGGCGATCACCACGAAGTGGAATATCTTGTCTAAGTGACGTATCGCTCGCCATACGTCATCGTCTGTTTGAAGGTCATCCGAGTTCCAGCCAAGGTCAAAGAACATGGGGTTCCTCACGTGGTGGTTCACGCCCCTCTTCTTGATGTTTTTGCTGGTGAACTTTTCAGGGGAATCTAGGAAGGTTTTGAAGGGGTTGGGTCCCGTGATGTTGTAAGTTCTGTCCAAGCGGAAATATGTAAATGTGGACTCGTACATGGTCACGGGGTCTCGAAGGACTGTGACGTAAATGGTGTCGTTTGGCATGAGTTCCCGGATGTTGGTGTAGTCAAATCTCGTGTGATGACATAGAATGTCATATTCCATGGACTTCGCGGCAGCACTTTGTTCTTGCAAGACAGATTTTCGGTTAAACGGTGAGGGGTACGATAAATAGTGACCCGATTTCGGTAAAACAAAGGTCAGGTTATAGCTGTCTCCATACCGGAAAAGGATGTTCTGAATGGAAGAACTTCCGGTCTTGTGAGTCTTTGCCAGGACGACGTGTTTCCGGCGACGACACTTCCGGCTGGCTCGCCTGGTCCTGTGCAGGTCAGGGTTCACTGGTTGTCGGGAGCTGGACGCTTTGTCGAACCTCTCCTCGTGTGGGACTGACCTGAAGACGATAGGAATATAATTCACAGGTTTAAACATTCAACTCATAACGAGTAAAAACTGTGACGTCACAAATTTTTGGTCGAGTACTACTGTATGTTGATGAAAGTTAGACATCCAGGTAGCAAGATACGCCAAAAATAATTACTCAAGCAACTGGATGAAGTTTTGAAACAGCCAGACGTTTCAGACAGCATCCACTGTCTTTCGTCAGTGACTAACGATAGGACTGAGAACACTAGGTTTTATACCAAAACTCTGAATGGGTATGTTAATGAGGTTAAGACAATTTAGGATGTCTTGAAGTAGTCTTTAAAAGAAGATTAATTCAAGACAAAGTTTTGTGCCACATACTACTGTATGTTAATCACACACCACTACCAGTGGACTAGCACCCTGCTGTAGTGATTGCACAAAGTGTGGCCCAAGGGCCACTGAAACGGAGATTGGCGCCGCCCTCAGCACCATCGGTGCGGGAAGGAAGTTTGACTTTTTGACTACTGTATGTCCTCCGTCAGGCCTGATGACCCTCCAACTTGTGACACGTGACCCTACGGACACGTGACGTCAGTAATGATTGGGTTAGAGGTGTCCGGATGTCTGTTTCACCCCCCGCCCCGGTTAGTGATGGTTGATCAGCTTTCTTCCTAACAATATCTTGGTAAGAAAGAAGCAATATACATTAGCATACACATCAGTTATTCTAATATCCTTAACAGTGTTTTCATTCAAAAGTGGATGCATGAATATCTAAGTATCTCCACATTTAAATCCGTTTCAAGAAAATAGTGATTTGACATTCCAACGAACGGATCAGTGGCCTAGATTGTCTGTGACGTTTTCCAGGTAATAACCAGATATTCAGCACAAAGGACAGGGCAGTGACCGTCAATGACAAAATTCGATAGTTCTTCACAATTCCTACGGATGCTTGTTGTTCTGTGAATAATTAGAAAATACTGTTCTATTTTACTTGGCAATGACAGAATAAGTTAGAAGGAAATGTTTTGTGATTTGACCGACGTACTGAGTTTTGGTAATTACCATTTGTATGAACTATGTTTATAGATCAGAACTTGAATGATGTAATCTGTATATCTTTGCAACATATTGTCTGACCATCATGGCCTCAATGGAAACTGAATGGCCGATTCAAGCTTCTCATATCAGATAAAGGAAGGTTTACAAAAAAAAAATAGTGAGCTTCGAAAAATACCGCTGGAGAACCAGATGCAATAAAAGAGCTGAAACACGGCTGCAAATGTCTGTGCCATATACTTCATCAAAGTAGCGAAACCATCTATTACATGCTAATGAATTAGTTCCTGTAGTTTCCTACTCTCCTGTGGCCTATTTCTCCGCTGGGAGACCCCGATTGGAAATTAAAAACTTGTAAAGGTACGTACTCAGAGGAAATCTCGTTTGTAGGCCAATTGACCTTTTGTAAAAGTCAAACTAATTTGTGTTATATCCTGGTTTTATATTAGGACTATCCCAACGTAAACATGGTACAGGGAGAGGTCTGATACGTTTTCGTTTTTAAAATCCCAAACGCACGCGCACACACACACACAAACACACAAACACACACACACACACACACACACACATATATATATATATATACATACACCCGCCTCCACATACACACACGCGCGCACACACATTCACAGAAGTACACACACACACACACACATACATACGCGCATGTGTGTATTTGTCTGTGTGTATGTGGAGGCGGGTGTGTGTCTGTGTGTGCGTGTGTGTGGCTTCGTGTATCTATGTTTATTGTCGACGCACTTCTAGATCCATTTAACGATGGAGAATTATAAGAAATGTGCACGGAAATGTTTAAAACCACCCCTTCACGAGGCTCAGAAGTGGACCAACCCATAAGACCAATTTGATGGTAATGAAAGACGGGGCGTCTCTTTGTACTCACGGTCTAATCAGTCAGTAATAACAACGGTAATGAAACATGCTCATCACTGCTCCTCGCGCGCTTAACTACCAATTTATGTCTGCTAGTGATTAAAGTATCAATCAGCATTGTTCCTGTTTCAATTAAAACCGTTTCCGAAAAGGCAACGGCAACTTTTAATGAGTTACGGATGAAGTAATTAGGATGATATATAGAATTCCAAAGTCATTCTGTTCGACAAACTGTCCAAAGTTAATCATCATTGACCTTACACCACGCCACCAACACAACTTTTCTACTGTCTTCGATCTACGGAAATATTGCGACGACTATGTTCATTATACCTTCTACAGATACTGTTCTAGTTCTTAGTGCATTATGCCTTTGTCGAGGCAAAGAGAGATACACTGCAAGTTGGATTTTTTTGGATGAATCATTGGTCAAGAGAAGAAAAAATTAACTTCACTTTAGACATGAGAACTCCAACAATGAAAAATAATTTGTTCATGATGTTAGAGTTATACATATTTGTATCGTCTTTGCATACATTTATACTTATCATCCTGTCTTTATATCCACCATATGTCGCTACGTCACTCTCTAAGCACTACCCACACTCATCAACTGTGTGTAGATGCGAACTGCATCTTTAAGTTAGAAGACCTGCCAATCTTCCTCTCCATGATAGTAACATATTCACAATCTTTCTTCTTTTTATTCTCAAACCGAGATGAATCGGGCGAAGTAGCTGATCAGTTTTTGAATGCACCTCCACAAATTAAACTTGAATCACTTCAAAATTAGTATAATGGCATCTAGTTACTCATATCAGCCGTGTTACTATGGAGCACGAGGATAATTTTTAAAACATTCTAAGACCAATGAGAAATGTCACCCCCACTTTTCTCTCACTTGTTCCGAGTGACATTTGTCTTGTAATATGGCCGGTCCTGAGCGGGCATTGATACACATTTCCGCCAGAGTTAATGACCGTAACCACATCCTGACGGATTACTCCTGTCATTCTGAATGTCTTCCGCCGCCACACATCAATGAGTCCACTTATCACCAGACCTTATTGAAGGAGCTTGCAAGCTGACTCGTGGAGATAGTTCTGTCGGAGCCGTCCCGGCGAATCCTGTAGGATCCTTTGAACTTATTTCTTTAGGAGGTTATATCGGGTAATGGTCCAATAAGGCATACGGTAGGCAGAGGCATGACAAGCCTTAGGTTGGGTTGAGCTAATAAAAAGAGTATCGGAATGGTCTTAATTAAAACTAGAGTAGGTAAAATCTTCCGACATAATTCCCTCATGGTAGATATATGTGATTCCGCCACCTTTAAAAGATGCGTTTAAACAGACCTCCAACCCAACGTCCCCCAGTATAGTAGTAGTTTATTGCAAATTCATGCCCGTAGGCTAATTGCATGTTGACAACAGTGTCGAAATACAAATGTACGGTAAAACAAAAGGTATGCATGTAATACAAGATCATTCTATATTGCTATTCTATAGTAAGTTTCTATATCTATGGTACCCCTTTACCTCCAAACTGTGGCTACAGGGGGGGTGGGGGGGGGGGGGGGCAATCACGTCTGTTTTATGCTGTGACGTACACATTGGGACATTGGCCACTGTTGAAAGGATTTCTTTTGTTGGTTGCGTCGAATAATGACGACCGTTAAGATCGGTAGGGAGCGGTATGAGGAGAACTCAGGTCTGTTTGGGTTGAATGAAGCATTAACCTTTTCTTCATTAAAAGTATATTATAGAAGGTGTCGTATTAGTTATACTGTTTTAGAAAAATCCCTTCACGCTTTTTGGCAACAAAGTGTGAACCGCAGCCATTTTAGGCATGTAAGCAAAAAAAGGCGATTTGAACCCTGTAACTTCTTATCCAGAAGCAGACAGCTTGACCAGGTACTGTACACCAAGGTTAAGTTGATGATGAATGGAGATATATTAAAGTTCTTTCCGATATGGCCGTTGATTCAGGTCAGTACTTACAGATCTGTAAACAACCAATAAACCAACCAAACATATTTTCAATTTATAAAACAATCTGTATGACCGACGGGATTTGAACCCTGTAAGTTCTTATTCAGAAGCAGGCTTGCTGACAGCTTACCCATATGTACATTCCGTACATGTACGTCAGAATTAAAGATGAATACAGACAGCGTTCTACCTGGTCTGGCGTTTGATTCAGATCAGTGCCAACAGATCTCTAAATAACCAATTAACCATTAAAATTTCTTGGCATACTTTAATTTTCCACAGGAAACAACAACAGTGAGAACCAAACGGAATTTGTGTTTTGATCTAGCTGCACGAAATGGCCTCGTATCCCGGCGTATACGTACAGGGATTCCTCCGGAAATATTCCATATCCCGGTGCGGATTTAGCGTATCCGTAATAACTTACGGATAACTTACGGATACGCTAAATCCGCACCGGGATATGGAATATTTCCGGAGGAATCCCTGTACGTATACGCCGGGATACGAGGCCATTTCGTGCAGTGTAGAAGCAACTCACTTGTAGCGCTTGTTTTCTGCTCTGAGCACAAAGATCTCTAAAGAACCTATCAACCTTCTTCACTTTACTTTCATCATATAGAATCTGAGACTTGAACGCTATAAGTTCTTATTCAGAAGCAGGTTTGCTGACAGCTTGACCACGTACACTATCGTAAGGTTCATGATTAATGCAGATAACGTGCCGTCTGGTCTGGCAGTTGATTCGGGTCAGAACCTCGAGATCCCTCAAAGAGCCACTGGGGAAATCTACAGGAGAGAAGCCGCGTGAAATGTGAAGGACGAGTGGTATTTTCTCCAGACCCTTTTCGTATGAAGGTTCTTAACCTTTAAAGTAGGTTTTCAATCTAGCCCTGGCATTAACTGGGATATGACGAATACCACGAATATGACGAATATGACGAATATGACGAATACCAATTGCAACTCTCGATTTACACTTTGTACTTTCTCCATACCCTTTTCTTAAGAAGGTTCTTCACCTTTATAGTATTTTTCAATCTAGCCCTGGAATTAACTGGGATATGGTGCGGACGAGTGAAGGTGACCAGCTCTCGATACACACAATGTATTTTCTCTTGACATTCTTCTTATGAGGGTTCGTCACCTTTAAAGTAGGCTTTCAATCTAGCCCTCGGATTTACTAGAATCTGCAATCGGTACGTAGCGTTGGTGGAAAATGCTGTATGGCGCGGATGAGTGAAAATTGTAATGGGTTGAGAAGAATACATACCAACGATCTTCACTATGTATTTTCTCCAGACCCTTTTCTTATGAAGGTTCTTGACCTTTAAAGTAGTTTTTCAATCTAGCTCTCAGGTGTCAACTGGGATATGGCTCGGAAGATTGAAGGTGAAGGTGGGAATCGGTAAGTAGCGTTGGTGGTGATGGAAAATGTGTATGATGCAGAGAGTGAAGATTGTAGCGGATTGAGAAGAATACCAACTCTCGATCTACACTATGTATTTTCTCTAGAAAGTTCTCCACCTTTGAAGTTGGTTTTGATTTAGCCCTGGCATATACTGATAACTAGAATCGGTAAGAAGAGTTAGTAGAAAATGTTATATATCGCAGGAGAGTGAAGATTGTAGTGGATTGAAAGAATACAAACCCTCGATTTACACTATTTTTTTTCACTGGACTTTTTTCGTATGAAGGCTCTTTACATTTAAAGCAGGCTTTCAATCTAGTCCTGCTGAGATTAATGGAATCTGCAATCGTGTGAAATCGTAAGTAGCGATGGTGAAAAATTCCCCCTCTTACTGGACCCACGGCACGCTGGCGGCGTTCGTGCGGCCGATCGAATGGACAAAGCACTCAACTGATTTCGTCGACAAAAAACCGAATCTTTTTAATTAAGGTTTGTGTGTTTTGTTGTCTTTTTGGTCATACTTGTTCGTTTTGAATGATATTCCTGTTATAAAGTCAAGGGTAACACAAATCCAGTTGAGGACGTAGCGACGCCGCCAGTGTGCCGCGGATCCAGTGAGAGGGGGGCTTAAACGACCAGGTCCCTAGGTTATATCATTCTATTTCCCTTGACACCTTTCCAGCCTTTTATCGGATAACTAGCCCTCGCTAATGACGTCATCAGCATGTTCGTGAGTTGATTAATACCGATCACAAAACGAACCCTCGGAGGAAGAGCTTTGAACAGGAAATTAAACCCCTCAAGCTACATAAAATAAAGACCAAATCTGTGCATCTCGACGTTTTTGTCGGCACTATCATAAACGTGATAACGTTTTTGCCCTGAAGTGCATAAACAGTAATACTGTACATGTAATATAAAGCCGGGTCGTTTATTTTCTTGCTGCTGTACCCTGAGGAAAGAGAACATATGGCCAGTGATTATATTTACAAGTAGTCCATTTCTGTTTCCACCTTTACTTATTGTTTTGGATCCATGTTCATTTTCCTGTACTTTGATTTTCTCTTGTTCAGTGTATTATTGTTCTTCTTGTAAAATGCAATGAAAAAAATAAAAAAAAAATAAAAAAGGCTATAATTGGGTGATAATTGCTCTGGTTGCACCTCCCCCTGCTCCTCCTCTATTTTACATTCCTTGCTAGGTCAATTATTGTAAAAATGATATCGATCCTATATCTATGAATTATGAAAATACCATGAGTCTATATCCTGTATCGTATTCATATTTAGAAGGAGTGGTACCAAGGCAAAGTTTTCTCCAAACTTTCTAACTTATAGGCCTTACGGCACTGGGGATATGGCGAATTGTATCCACCCTGCCGTTCACTCTATTTCAGGTCTTAATTAGGCTCGGTCGAGTCTTAACAAACAAGAGAACTATCACGATGGCGTGACTGGGTCTCACTAGAGATCGCCTACTGACAGCAACACGGCCTTGACATAAGGGCTGACCTTACTGCTGCGTGCGATGGGCCACTTTGTTACGCCGGAACCTTTTAGGCGAGCTACGGATGGGTCTAAGCTTTCAGATAGCAGCTTCATTACGTTGAACCTCTATCGTTAGACGTCCTTCAATGTCGTGATTAGAGCTAAAACATTTATCAAGCACAATGCGAAAGGGAGTCAGAAACATGCAATTTGCCTTAGTTCAAAGCGTAGCACTTTTGCTAACACTTGATAGCCATAAGATACAAATTACAAAGATGCATGCATGAAAATCCTTAAGGCTGGCAGGTATAGCACTTTGCAGCTTGCACATAATAAAAATTGAAATGATTCAAATTGAAATATACTTGATAACAAACAAAAAGCAAGAAAGAAATCCAAATGCCCAGTAACGTAATCATAATAGACACATACACAACACACTACGTTACATACCAAAAGAAAAAAAGTCATAAAAACCCATTGACAGCTTGTGAGTTATGTTGCTTGCTGGCAGCCTATCAGCCTTTGGCGGTAAATCCAGCGGTAATCACGCAGGCTAGCTCCCACCGTTCAATATCGGGCACACCGGGCCGATTTCTGTGCCAAAAGCAATAAATAAACCATTCCAACAACTCTCCCTCCTTTCTTTTATTAATGGCGCATCGTGCTGCCAGTGACAATTCTGTATCCGGGAACAGAATGTCCGGGAATTAATGTTTGTACCCAGGAAAAGAATGTTTGGGAATGAATGTTCTGTGTCCGGGAACGGAATGTTCGGAATGTTCTATGTCCAAAAAACAGAATTTCCAGGAATGTTTTGTTTCCGGGAACGGCATGTCCTGGAATGTTCTGTGTCAGGAAACGGAATTTCCGGGAACGTTCTGTGTCCGGGAATGGAACGTATTTCATTTATCGTTTTGGGACGTTTTGTACGTTTTCTTTTGCAAGGTTGAGCAAAAATAGGAAGGCACACAAAAACGACAAAAAAGACGCACCAATGAAACTGGAACATAAAATGTATACCGGGACTAGCTACGCTACTTCGGCAGACCACGTCACCGGAACGTAAGCAAGAACTTGCGTTTAATGTCGTGTTTACGTATTTAAGGTTAATATCTCGCATATAGGTTCATTTGGTTGTGTCCAAAGACATATCTTATGCAACGGCTGTTACTCCGATGCAACGTTGACCAAAGAGAACAAAAGCGATTCGGCAGTTATAATGTTAATATGTATATGTATAATGTTTATATATTCGGCAGGTTTGAATAGCAGGCTAATTGCCGTATACGCATTACCTTCTGGCAACGTGCTCTAGGAAGGAAAGATCTTAAACGAACATACAATTTATACCGGGAGTAGCTATGCTACTTCGGCAGGTTGTGTAACGTGTGTCGGCGTTGCTTGATGGATGACATGACAGGACTGACCGCGACGAAGACGGATGGGCCTAGGCACGAGATTATTGATGACGGATGGACCTGGGCACGAGATTATTGACAACTTTGACAGAAGGTCTTCTCTGCGGTTATTACTCATCACAGGGGATCTCTGTATGGGTACAACTAACCTCGGGAATAACAAATAGTGCACCCTTATCCTAAAAAAATATCATACAGATCCATCAACAGCTTTTTGAGTTATGTTGTCCACAATAATTACACATCCACACAAAGCCCGCTGCAGTACCGACGGAAAATGCCAGGAGAACCATTTTTGAACTTGATCTCTGTTTCCACAACATCTACACACCTGCAAAATATCATGAAGATCAATCAACGTTTCCGTCACTTTTTTCGCCTACATACAAACGCACAAAAATTAAAAGTCCGCTGCAGTACTGTTGAAAAACGCAAGGCAAACCATTTTTGAACTTGACCTTTCTTTGCACAACCACTACACACCTACCAAAAATCATAAAGATTCATCAAAGGTTTCTTGAGTTATGCTCTTGACATACATACAGACCCACCAAACAGCTGGCTCAACCGAAAACATAATCTACCCCGAGTACTATAGTACTCGGCGAAGATAATAAAGGATCAGAAACATGTAACCTTGAGCATGGAAGAGATTGGTAGGTAGTAGTGGCCCGCATCGGTGATGACAGCTGGGCTTTGGCGAGGGAAGAAGACCTTACAGTGCTGTTTCTTACTTATTCGAAGATGAGGCTTTCTTTGTATTCAATGACAATGTTGAAAAATGAAACTTACGAAAATTTTCAAAAAGTATCAAAGTTCCATTCTACGATAGCTATCATGATATATCATTCTAAACATCTAGTCTATAGACCGATCCTGTCGAACACCATATCGAACGAATAGAAGACCGATAGAACCCCCTGTTCTATTTAGCCCACCTCCGTCAAAAACAGCGTTGGTGGGGCAGAAATGGCACGTGTAAAGCAGGGTACGTATATCTGGGACAGGTTTTCCACTGTATTGGTTGAATGCATGCTCAGAAAAAAAACGAATTTAAAAAGAAAATAGATCGGGCACTCAAGGAGAGGAAGCTTGAACCACATGCTGACTTACTACAAAGTCCGCTAGCGCAGAGTTGTGTATCTTCAGTTACTGGTGTGTGAAAGTGGTTAACTTGAAAGTGAACAGGGAAGTAAAAGGATGCATTTTAATTCTTAGTTACTAAATACCATGCAACTGTTATGCATGCAGTCAATACAGTGGGAACCCTGTCACAGATATACGAACCTTCTTTTACACGTGCATCGCCTGCTTCTCAGAAACTGGGCGCTGATGCCCACCGACAAGGGAAAGCTATGCGGCGCATACCGCTTTAACATTGACCGAAAACATTACGCTCTCACCGCAACTACACCTACCCTCTCCTTAAACAACTCTACCCGGTGGGTACAGCCTTCAACAAAGAAGACATAGCATTCTTATTTGGCCCGCTCTGAAAGGGTTTCAGTGCCACAAAAGCTAAACCGAAGTCAGTGGCATTATTTTCATCCCAGCCGCGGCAGCCATGTTTGGTCCGTCAAACCCTGTTTTTGACGGAGGTGTTCGAAATCGAACAGGGGGCGTGGCTTTGGGATCGGTCTATTATTGATACGACTAAAACTTGTAGTCAAATATGTACTATTTTTGCGTCAGTACATTGGTACAAATCTCTTTTAACATGATACACAGCTTCGCAGGCACTAGACACACATTCTGTTACACTGCGTCGAATGCATTCTCATGCCAAAGACTTTCAATGCGAAGTCCAAGCATAGCCCCCACTCTATCTGCCTAACGTATTGCCACTTTCTTTACCGATTGACAACATCCACATCTACGGGTAGAAAGATGACCCCATGTCAAAGGTAATAAAGACACCACAGGCGCGGAACGGTTTGGCCTTACTGCCAAGTTCAAGTTCGATCTAGCGCCAAGTTCATTGAACTTCACGGGTCGTGCAGTATAGATAGTGCCGCTGGCCATTACACTGTCACCCTTTGTCCGCGCGGAATCACTTCCTTGGCCAATCATATTGCATTCTCATTATTTTTGCCATCTGCCCATGACCCCTTAGGATGGCCGTCGGGCGATCCTACCCGCGGTCGGGCTGGCACCTCGGGTGATGCGGAATACACCGTGCCCCCCCCCCCCCGACAAAACACACATTTCAATGCGAAATGTGTCAGGAGTTGAGAAATGTTAGTGTTCTTGAACCAAATAGTGCAACAGCCGCACATTCCAACGTCCGAATCCAGTATTCGAATGTTCGACAGCGGCGCACTCGAAATGGCTCTCGAAATGCATTCTAAATATTCTATGGAAGCCCGCGTGATACCCCCAAGTTATGTTATGACCGGTCCGGAACACCCGTATCGAACGCTTTCGCGGCCCAGGTATGACATAAATGTATCTATTTTGGATACGGATGAACACTTGATGGATGTCAACCATGAAATCGACTTCGTGTTGCCTTAGTTAGAGACCCTGACAACAGTTCCGGTCAACAAATCTTGCCGCTCATCCGACTTGCACGCCAAATGGAAATCATTGCATTGAACATAACCAATTTTGTCATAGCTTCTATTCTTTATAAATTTTGATATACAACTTATGAGATCGTTGTACTCAATCTTCAAATACTACTAACATTTAGTCATCGATTTATACGCAATGTGTTTTATACAAAGGATGACACAAATTGAAATAGACACCCAATGTTCTGTTCTCTGTCTGTTATAATTGCTTTTGACATCTCTATGCACCAGACACGCCAACGGTTTGATGACGTGAACGATTTTCCTGTTGAATTACGTCATCCGAATAATAACATGTACTCACTATGAAGAGTCGTGATGGACCTGTTTCGGTGCTGATGGCACCGATGACACCTAAATCTCAACTTTCCTGATTACAACAAACCGTTATAGTTTTATCTAACGAACGGAACCAACATTTAAAATTTAAACAGACGCAACCATGGCGGTAGACGTACCTTAATTTCACTACAATATATGGAAGAGTAGCTTTTACGGCAAACCTAAAACTGTATTGAGAACGTTTCTGAACGCATCGCCAGACGCAGCATGACGAGACCGAATGTGACAACCGGCGTTTCGGGTAGACGCACCTTCATTTCACAACAATGCATAGAACAGTAGCTTTACTATAAACTAAAACTGTATTGAGAACCTTTCCTACCGCATCGCCAGACGCCCTGTTGACGAGACTGTATGTGACAAAAGGCATTTCGGGCAGACGTACCTTCATTTCACTACAATGTGCGGAAGAGTAGCTTTACGGCAAACTAAAACTGTATCGATAACCTTTCTACAAGCATATAATGAGATCGTACGTGACAACCGGCTTTTCGGGTAGACGTACTTGTCGAATAGAGAACATTTCCCTACAATTTATTCAAGAGTAGCTACACGTTAAACTAAGACTGTGTTGATAGAGAGGCCCCAAGTTAATATTTAATGCTTATTGAGAGCCTTTCCTAACGCATCGCCAGACACCCAGTTGACTAGACCGAATGTGACAGGCGGCATTTCGGGTCAGGCCGCACCTTTGGTTCCAGTCATGTCAGCAGTCGCGTCTCATTCATAAACTCACCGGTCTTTGTCCGGCTAGATCGCCTCTTATCACGCACCGACCAGGTGCCATGTTATGTGTTTTCCGAGAGCCATAGTAGAATGGACGTTTGTTTGTCTGTTTGATTAGTAGTTTTTTTTGGGTGAATGATTGTTGTTTGTTTCTGCAACCTCCTTGGTTTCTGTATCTACATAGCCAGACTGTACTCAAAATACATGTCTATAGCCGTTAACCGCCATTAGGCGTAACACACCAGCTTCGCAGGCACGCGGCGCGGCTGCAGCTGGTTATATTACACCGAACGGTCTGTTACACCTAGTATTTGCATATCTGACTGCAACCGTTCTTTAAAGCTATAAAGCGAGGGTGCTACTCCAGTACTTTGTTTGTTTGTTTGTTCATTTGGTTGGTTGGTTTAGGGAAAGAATATCCGACCCCAGGTAAGAATAATGAATAAAAAACAGCCTAATCGCAGACATACAGTCGGTTGATCAACCCAGCATATGTCCCCTAACACCGACATACTGTAGGACTAATGTTGTAGGCTTTACCCTGCCGATTACGTGACTTTAGAACTCCGCGAAGTTTGACGGGACAATTTGGCCCGTCTGCCGGTCTTTAAATTATAAATGAAGACACCTTATTGTCAGGAACAAAAAGACGACCACACGAGCGTAAAGGACCCCGCCCCACAAGCAAAGCGGAATTGTATTGGGATTTACTACTAGGGTGAAAACTGATGTTCCTAATACTAAGGCCGCACCAATTTAATTTCCTATTTCTCGGATACGTCTCTTCAATTTTCTCCAAAACAAACAAAAAATATTCCGGAAATTATTACTCAGTAAAAAGCGGCTTAAAGTCATTCAACAGTGTTCCGGTATAGCAAAATGCCCTTAATTAATTTTTTACATGCCATTTTTATGCTACTTTTTTTATGAATGACAGGTACTTAAAGAAATATATGAAAACCGTACTTTAATAACTTTCAATAAGCACTGGTGCATATACTGTACAACGGGAGTACCTGGGTTAGCTGGATGTCTGCCAGGGTGTTTTTTTTTTTTCAAGCTGAAACTTTAATAATCATATTATTCTTGATGTTTTTGCCAAATTCTTTTTCATTCGCCCTGTCGCCTGATATTTTTTCCGAAAAAATTCGTAAACCAACAAATGAAATTGGCGTAGCCTAATGTTAATGCTTGCGTGCAGTCAATGCTACTCGTTCAATTGGCTTCATTCCCCGTCCGAATACAATTATTATCTATATTGTATAACCTTGTAGTAGGGTGAGCTCCGTTATTGTACGGGACGTGTGCGTAATTTTTGTTGGCAGTTGCAACAGACAGTACAAGTTGGATTTTTCAAGGCTGACAATCAGCCAATAGCAAGGACACACATGTACGGATGCACATCATCGATGACTTTTTAAAACCTTTGGTGGCATCTTATTTGCTTTTTTTTGGCTGTTGCAATGACATGCATGCAGGACTACAAGATGGTGGCTGTTACAAACTTAATAGTTTTCAAGGATGATACGTTATCAAGGAGGAATTAAGATTTAAACATAAAAAATGCAAAGTCCGCTGCAGTACTGTTGGAAAACGCCATTTTCGAACTTGACATTCCTTTCCACAACCACTACACATCTACCGAAAATCATGAAGATCCATCAAAGTTTTCTGAAGTTATGCTCTTGACATACATACAGACCCACCCAACAACTTGAGTAACCGAAAACATAATCTTCTCGGCGAAGATAGAAATCAAGCAATACATTCTTTTTATGGTATTTTCAGTAGATTTCCCATTTAGAGATGATACAGGAAAAGTGTCAAACAAATGAATTCTTTGCTGAAATGAACGTTGGTAATGTTTGTATCGTATTCCACTCACCACAGCGACGGGAAGGTATACGTAGCAGAAGGACCACTGAATCCCGTCGTAAATTATGTTCCTTTATTATCCAACATGATATATTAGTCAGATGGAGACAAAATGACATTGCACTCAAGTTGCGCGACATCTTTTAACAGTGCCAATTAACATTTAAAATATACATCATGCTTATCCCTAACCTATAACCAATAAAACGGTGGCAGGCCCATCTATTTTGTTGTGTAACAAAGAAACTACATTATGATAAATAAAGCAGGGTTCAAACTGCAGCTAGGCCCGAGCTTGTCGTTTCATTTCCGCGGCGACCCCTCCGCGCGTGGGGGGTAAAATTATTGTGACAGGGCCCGGCTGGGGTTAAACCGGTGTGACGTCACGCCCGGGGGGTTACGTCACAGGGTATTACTCCGCTGATCCGTCTCTTGTACTGGATAGAACCACATCATTCTTATTCTCCAAGCAGATGTAGGGAGGATCTCCCTAATAACTGTTCGAGGCTCCATAATAGCTCACCCCCATTGACCAACATCTGCTTAAGAAATCCATATTGGCCGATTCGGGAAATGAGGTTGTTAAAAGATACGTTCTAGAGAAATTCGTTCACAACGATGAAATATGTTGAGTACAGCCTGGTATGTAACTTCATTAGGATGTTGAACAAGTATGCAATACAAACACACACAAAACTATGCTATTGATGCGGCTTCCTGAATACGATGATGATGAAAAATATAACCATCAAGCCCGTTAATGAGGCAGAAACGTGCAATCTCCCCATAGAATATGTCTATAGCTCCTCTAACGATTTCTATAATATGAACCATTAACATTTTGATATTAAACTTATCCCTAAAAGACCACGCTAAAGATCAAACCCACTGAATCATGACATAAGTGCGACTTTATGTCAGAAAGAAACTCGTAATGGGGGCAATCAACAACGGTGATATTTAGAAAAATGCGATAATGTCTCTCAACTGACTGCAGGAGGTGACTATCGTTTCGTGTCACAGAAAACGAATGCGTTTCCTTGTCATAACAAGACCATAAACATCACGGTTGGCATTATCACGCCCTTTTAAAGGCTTAGAATTTCTCTAGAAGATGTATTGGAAATCCGTACATGTTTTTCTGCATACATTATTAAATGCAACCTCCTTGAACACATTAATCATCCGGAAACGACCATTGTTTCTTCTAAGTTTGGAATGGATATAAATGATGATGAACTATACCGTTTTACGCCTGATTACCCAGTTTAGATTGTGCCATGAGCATGTCGGTAGCTCCAACCCTTGGTATTTAGTGAAAATGGCAAATGTTTTCGAAAGATCAAGTCACGTAAAACATTTTTCAAGTCAACGGAGTCTACAAGCTATTGAAAACATCTCTACTTTTTTAACGATGAAAGAAGGCCAAATTCGCTGGCATCTGCTACAGACACAAAGTAGACCGAGCTGTTAACTTTATTCTCTAGACATACGATGTTGATACGTAGGTGTTATTAGTCTTTTGTGAGCACTAAAACATGGACATGCAAGTACGTGTAGGCAGACCTCACACAACCTACATACAGCAGCTGTGTGAGGATGCAGGCTGCAATTTAGAAGAACTACCGAGAGCAATGGAGGACAGGGAGGACTGGAGGAGGAGGGTGTTGTCCATCCGGTACAGTCTCACGACAAGATGATGATTAGTCTCTAAATCGAGATACTGCCTATTGTGTAAGTCGATAAAACATGCAGGTTCTCTTTAAGTCCATGAACTTTATTCAACTATGAAGATTAAACAAAATATAGGGCAAAGTCAGCACATCTCAATGGGCTAAAGCACACTATAAGGTTCTGAATAATGTCTATCGATACCAAATTCACATCTCTAGGTTATTGCCCTCGACTGGTTGGACAGTTTTGGCTGCCTTTCAGCCGATCCAATAAAACAAAACAAGCGTAATGTAAGGCACTTAACGCTCTATGTATCACACTGCTAAGTACAGAGTGACTTAAGTTACGACTAGGCAAAAGTACTCACTCGATCGTTTTCTCAAGAGCTGTCGTCTATGAAAACTTTGCTCGCAATACTTTTGGTTCCTCTTGATATAGATAAAAGTCTTTCCTTCTAAATGTGAAAAAGTGTCTTGTCTAAAGTGTTAGCCATACCTTACTAGTGTCTACCAGGCTCCGTGGATCGTTGGGAAAATAGTAGACATTTTGGCCAAATAGAGTGAATAGTATGCTAAGGGAGTCTGCTACGGAGAGAGGGACCAACCTTTGATATCTGTTATGTCGGTTTACCTTAGAATGTTATGAGAAAAGCAACACTGAAAATCACCTGGGCCATTTAGAATGAATCACGAAGACTACAGTAAGTTCATTAAGTCTTGCGGTTGTGTTATCTTGTTTAACATTTATCAGTACGATACCAGTATGACTATCATGGCGATTATGACTATCTCGCCACAAATGGCAACAGATAAACGCCCATCGGACCGTGTGAAGTGAATAAATGGTCTTGTCTGTGTCCTGAATGCTAGCCTTTATTATGCACCGTGGATCGCTGGACCAATAGTAGAATTTGGCCAAGTAGAGTGAATAGTATGCTAAGGGAGTCGGCTACGGAGAGACGTTGGTGGCATATTGGACTCTCTCTCCGAAGCCGACTCCCTTAGCAAACTATTCACTTTATTTACCAATTTCCACTGTTTTTCAGTGATCAACGGAGCCTGGTAGAGGCTACCTGAACACCACAGGCGTGCTCACTAAGCGGTTGCGGTTGTATTATCTCTACAAAGATCTTCTCATAGAATCCCTTAATCGCTATGATTACGGTATTATCTCGCCCCGAATGACAACCGATAAGCGCCCACGGAATCATGCTCATAGAGAGCTCGGTCACTCCTGTGCTCCAGACACGACCGACAAGTTATTTGGGTCTTTACGGCTATATGCTTGTCTGCCCGTCTGTTTGTTTTGTTGGTTGTATTTATCTTTCTTTATACATGAGAAGCTCAAATCAGTCTGTGGATCGATTTTTGCTGAAGTCATGAGCAGGTAAAGGTCAGACGAGATAATACAAAACTACTGATGATAGCATTAAACTTCTAACTTCTGTGGTATTTTTACACAGACGTGGTATCACAGAAAAAAAAACGCATAAAAGGCTTAAAGTTTGTGCCCGTCCGTTCGTAGTACCCTGTTATACAACAAAAGCTCTCATCGCTCTGATACGAAACCATAGCCCTGGTGACCATTGTTCCCCTAACAGTTAAACACTTAATCATATTTCCCCCAAGGTTAGCCCCTGGTAATATCTACCTACAAGTTGGGCAACCCTGGCTTGTACTTGTGTCTCAGCGAAACCAAGAATGATAAAAAATCTCATCATTTTGAGACCGTACCACATACCACATATCAAGACAGTCCACCCATGCCTTTTCGAGTTATGCTGTTCATCCACATACATAATATATAACCATACATACAAACGCTACCAAAACATGACCTTCTTGGAGAATCTGATAATCATAGAGAAACACAACAGAGAAAACCTACCGGGCCATGTCCAGTGATTCCTTTGCGTCTTCCGTGTCCTGAACGATGGAGACTTCGAACAACCCAATGGTCAGCACCACGGCCAGGGCCAGCGCGAACCGGACGACCACTCTCCTCTGCATGCTCTTAGTGTGGGCTGGAGCACGTTGTCGTCAAACGTAGATGATTCCTCTTCATTTAATAGCTTTACACACTACCTGGAGTTAGATATGCAGGCTTAGATGAGACAGGTCATTCTGAGAAGATTTTTCATCATGATATAAGTTTACGTACTGCCTGGAGTTAGATATGCAGCAGTTATGCTTGGCAGGTAACTCGGTGCGGTCAGTTGACCAAAAGTTAACTCCGTATAGTCCTTGAATATCTGTACGATGTTGTTTACTATACAGGCTCGTAGCGCGCGTAACAAGTCATGGAATACCTGCTAAGCTGGTTCAAGTGTTACGACGTGTTCTAGCAGATGACCAGTCCCTGTACCGACCTGGGATAAACTTCGAATGCTGTGGTCTGCTGCTGGGCTTATCGGCGATGTTAACCCAGTTGACCAACCCTCGTACAGTCCTTGGATATCTGCGCGATGTTGTTTATTATACAGACTCCTAGCGCTGGTAACAAGCCAGGGAATACCTCAAAGCTAGCTTGTTACGCCGTGTTATAGCAGATGACCAGTCCTGGTTACGCCGTGTTATAACAGTTTACCAACGCTTGTACCGTGCCATGTCGTCTACTATACAAGCTCCATCGCCGATTGTTGTTATGAACGGGGTAACAAGTCATAGAATACCTGCTAACCTGGTTTGTTACGCCGTGTTATATCGGATGACCGGTCCTCATCGAGTCCTTGGACAACCTCAGGATGCTGTCGTGTTATGTCAGTTGACCAACCCTCCTCTCTCAGTCCTTGAATATATGTGCGATGTTGTTTACTATACTGGCTCGTGGCTCTCGTCACAAGTCATGGAATACCTGCAAAGCTGGTTGTTACGACGTCTTATAGCAGTCGACCTGTCTTCATAGACCCCAGGATATCGTCGTCTGCTTCTTGCAGCACTGCGGCGTTTCTAACCGTGTGTGGCGTGCAGCACGCATGGTTTGTTATTGGCAGCACGACTCTAGTAGCGCGGGAATGCAGGGAGAAGGCCTAGTAAAATCAATGTTATGTGTCTCATCGCGGCCGCGAAAGAATATGGTTGGTAGGTAGGTATTGGATATTTGGATACATGGAGAGTTTATTTACTCTATTAGCTATCATACAATCAGTAAGTAGATAGCCTTCCTTGAGTAAAAACAAACCACATACAACTGGCGTATAGACGACATCAAATTTGTTACAGCTAGCCTATTTACAAATTAAAAATAGATAAAAAATTTCAGCCTAGGTGACCCAACAAATAGAGTTCAACAAATTGTAGATATACAATGTACGATTGACTTCGTTTTAATTCGCACGCTCGCATCAATTTTTTGGGTTCCCAGTGGATGACATCCCTACAATGGAACCAACAAGGCCTAACGTCTAATAAGCGGCGCTCTGCCCAACTACCGGTCCCATATAATGGGTTAAATGGACTCAACAAGGCCTCAAAAAGCCAACCTTGTTTTTTTGGGGGGAGAGGGCTAGGGGTGGGGGCGGTTACTCGTTTTTTATTCGCGCGCTCGCATCAGTTTTGGGGTTCCCAGAGGATGCCATCCATGTAATGGAACCAACATGGCCAGCCGACTTTGACTTTCGAATTGACTTTTGCACTCTATGATATTAGTATCCGTTTTCCGAAATATTTTACAACAGACATTTTCTAATTTTGCAGCTGCTTTCTATGATTAACGGTATGGCCGAAAACCTTATTTTCTTTTCTTTTTGGAAACGGACAAAAATTAATGCGCGCGTGGATGTCATCCCTACAATGGAATTAACAAGGCCTAACGTCTAATAAGCGGCGCTCTGCCCGACTACCGGTCCCAGGGGAGCGCCCAATCGCATTGTGATCGATCCCTGACGGAACCGGCGACGCGAAATTAAGTTATTTTTACTATCAATATCGCGGCGTTGGGAGGGGGGGTCGCGCGCTCATGAAATATTCACCAGGCCGCGTTATTACTGCGTTATGTCAGGATGGCTTGGTTGACTGGGGCCGGTAGCCTCTCCAAGCAAAGGAATGGTTCCGGCTGTTTTAAGGCGCTTTTGTCGGGCTTTGTCATGTTTGTTTTTTTGCTCTATAAATCCCACCTCTGCCGGCATTGAACCCAGGCGGGGCAAACCTATTTATTTCCATTGAAGAGAGGTGGTAGGGTTCTTCCCCGAGGACCATTAGATGACAAAAACGCCTAAAAACACATACAAAATCAGCCGGAACCCCTCCTCTGCTTGGAGAGAAGTATCGGTAGCCTCTACCAGCTCCCGCGGATGGCTGGAAAAAATAGCAGAAATTGGCCAAATAGAGTGGATGGTATATTAAGGGAGTCGGTGCGGAGAGAGGGTCCAATATGCCATCCACTTGCTAGTACGAAGTCGCAAAATAATACTTCTATACCGGACTAAATTCTCTGGCATGCTAGACATCTATTTGGTCAATTTTTATGATTTTTACAGCGTCCTGTGAAGCCTGGTATAGGCTATGGTGCCGGTGTCGCGCCAAGTAATTTCCGCCTAGCCGGCCAAATGATTGCCCCAACACTATTCGGGAGGTTTCCAGTTATTCTCCAAGCAGAGGTTTCGGTCGAGTGGGGTAGGAGTGTCCGGGATTTTTAACGTTCCCCTTCCTCCAAGGAGAGGAGAGTGTAACAACTATTCCCCCCGATTGAAACCTCTGCTTGGAGAATATTTTTCATTTGTCAACATTTTAATTTAAATCGAGTAGAAGATGAGCAACACTTCGTCCTAGACTGTAAATTATACGATAGCGAAAGAAGTGTATTTTTTAACCTTATTAAAGAAAAATTCCCATATTTCGAATATCTTAATGCAACAGACAAATTCAAATATTTATAACGCCTGGATAATCCTTGTATTAGAAATATTGTCTGCTCATATATTTACACATGTACAAAGAAGCGAGAAGTCGACTCTACTGGACTAGCTTAGTTTAATAACACGTTTTGTCTACACTATATGTTTACAGCTTGTATTGTTGTATTTATGTCCTTGTATGTTTCATGTGTTAAGTTAGACGACCTGTACCTAGCCCCTCGGGGCATGAATGCACAATAAAGGCCTTTCATTCATTATAACTTAGAGAAGAAGGGCACGTTTCACACTTGTGTGGCCTAGAAATTTTCCAGCAGAAGTCTAAAAGGATTTGGTAAGGCTGTAACTAACCCTAACACGCAGGCGCAGTAACTCTGACATATGGGGTCGGCTGACATCATTACGTGACGTCATCGTTACTCAGTAAGATAAATCCGTCCCAGTCAGTCGGAAAAGAATGAAAGAGTCCGGCAACCTGACCGAACGTATTAAGCTGACATTACTACGAACATCAGACCCCCCCCCCCAAACCTACACCCACCACACCCACAAACACAAACACATAGCTTTTACCATGGAAAATTCTGTACGCTTTATGCAAATTAGCTATTAAAAATTGCAATGTTGATATCCAAGTGGGCCAGTTAAGTATGACGGAAAGTCTTCGTTTCACCCGGCAAGCTTAAGAGTGAAACACATAAAGGAGTTTGCGAACGTATCAGTAGACAGAATAATGGGCTCTCTGACGAATCGGGGTCGGCTGACATCATTACGTAACGTCATCGTTACTCAGTAAGATAAATCCGTCCCAGTCAGTAGGAAAAGAATGAAAGAGTCCAGCAACCTGACTGAACGAATTTATCTGACATTACTGCAAACATCAGACCTCCCACATCTCTACCCACCACACCCCACACCTACAATTTACCATGGAAAATTATATGACGTTGATGCAAATTAACTACTAAAAGTTGCAATCTTGAGATCCAAGTTGGCCAGTTAAGTATGCATATGACGAAATGTCTCAATTTCACCCGGCAAGAGTCAAACACATAACTGAGTTTGCGAACGTATCACCAGACTGAATTTTGTCTCTGACGTATGGGGGTCGGCTGACATCATTACGCAATGTCATCGTTACTCAGTAAGATAAATCCGCCCCAGTCAGTCGGAAAAGAATGATAGAGTCCAACAACCTGACTGAACGAATTTAGCTGACATTACTACGAACATCAGACCTCCCCCAATCTACACCCACCACACACCACACCCACAATTTACTATGGAAAATTATATGACGTTGATGCAAATGAACTACTAAAAGTTGCAATCTTGAGATCCAAGTGGGCCAGTTAAGTATGCATATGACGAAATGTCTCAATTTCATCTGACAAGAGTCAAACACATAAAGGAGTTTGCGAACGTATCACCAGACGGGGTGGGTTCTCTGACGCATGGGGGTCGGCTGACATCATTACGTAACGTCATCGTTACTCAGTAAGATAGATCCCTCCCAGTCAGTATGGAAAGAATAAAGGAGTCCAACGACCTGACTGAACGACTTTAGCTGACATTACTACGAACATCAGACCTCCCCCCAACCTACACCCCACACCCCATCCCACGCCCACAAACACATAGTTTTTACTATGGAAAAGTCTGTACCCTTGAAGCAAATTAGGTTATAAAATTGGCAATATTGGGATCCAAGTGGGCCAATTGAGTATGAAGAAACAAACCTTTCAATTTCACCTGACAAGCTCAAGGGTCAAGCACATAAAGGAGTTTGCGAACGTATCAATAGACTGAGTGGTCTCTCTGATGTATGGGGGTCGGATGACATCATTACGTAACGTCATCGTTACTCATTAAGATAAATCCCTCCCAGTCAGTAGGAAAAGAATGAAAGAGTCCAACAACCTGACTGAACGAATTTAGATGACATTACTTCGAACATCAGACCTTCCCTTAACCTACGCCCACCACACCTCATCCCCACAAACACATAGTTTTTACTTTGAAAAATTCTGTACCGTTGATGCAAATTAGCTATCAAAAGTTCCAATATTGGAATCTAAGTGGGTCACTTGAGTATGTCGAAACGTCTCAATTTCACCTGGCAAGAGTCAAACACATAAAGGAGTTTGCGAACGTATCACTACACTGAGTGGGTTCTCTGATGTATGAGGGTCGGTTGACATCATTACGTAACGTCATCGTTACTCAGTAAGATAAATTCGCCCCAGTCAGTCGGAAAAGAATGATAGAGTCCAACAACCTGACCGAATGAATTTAGCTGACATTACTACGAACATCAGACCTCAACCCATCTACACCCACCGCAACCCACGTCCACAAACACATAGTTTTTACTATGGAAAATTCTGTACCCTTGATGCAAATTAACTATTAAAAGTTGCAATGTTGAGATCCAAGTGGGCCAGTTAAGTATGACGATACCTCTCTATTTCACCTGGCAACAGTTAAACAGACTGAGTTTGCGAACGTATCACCAGACTGAATTTTGTCTCTGACGAATCGGGGTCGGCTGACATCATTACGTAACGTCATCGTTACTCAGTAAGATGAATCCGTCCCAGTCAGTTGGAGAGCGCCCCAAACACAATAGATGTCCCGACTCATTAACTACCGGCTCAAACGCAAGATTAGGTCTGGCGGAGAAAGCAGCTCGTAGTTTGATAGTAATAATATCCCACAGGGACAAGGAGTATGGAACTGCAGAGAGATGGAATTAATTTGGGGTTATCCATATCTCAGAGGAATTGTGGAGAGGGAAAGGTGAATGTAGTCCCGTAGTCTTGTTGAGGACGTAGGGGCAAAGAGATTGTTGTCCAATATGTCTTTTTTTCTGTAGGGCATGGTATAAAAAGGCTTAGCCCATCCCTCTCCTTCCACCGCCTTTTACCTCCCCAACCAAAAGTCATGTACCCATTGTTACACCTGGGTGGAGTGAGTATGTCGTGTAAAGTGCATTTCTCAAGGGCACGAGATCGGTGACATGACAGGATTTGAACCCAGAACATCTGGTTTTCCTGGCCAAACACACTGGCTTTACACTGCACGACACCACTCATTTTCGAGTGATCTTCCTATATAGAATAAAGCCCAAATCAAGTGTACTAGTGACCGCAACCACCCCTTCCATTCCGTTGAGTCAATGTCAAAGTCATCATCAACCTCTGACGATCGAATGCTGCATGTCTTTACTGTTATGTTGTGATTGCAACCGACCCGGGTCTTCAGGCATTGATAGATTAAAGACATGTCCCCTACAACATAGACTTTGTCAACATTGTAATTTAAATCAAGTAGAAGATGAGCAACATTTCGTCCTAGATTGTAAATTATACGATAGCGAAAGAAGTGTTCTTTTTAACATTATCAAAGAAAAATTCCCATATTTCGAACATCTAAATGCAACAGACAAATTCTTATTTTCATTACGCCTGGATAATCCTTGTATAAGAAATATTGTCTGTTCATACATCTACACATGTACAAAGAAGCGACAAGAAGTCGACTCTACTGGACTAGCTTAGTTTGATAACACGTTTGTCTACTTGATATGTTTACAGCTTGTATTGTTGTATCTATGTCCTCGTATGTTCCATGTGTTAAGTTAGACGACCTGTACCTAGCCCCTCGGGGCATGAATGCACAATAAAGGTCTTTCATTCATTGCAACCGACCCGGGTCTTCAGACATTGATAGATTAAAGACATGTCTCCTGTGGTGATGAATCTGGTTACGTTCACGTTCATCTATGCTGATAGCTCGAGTTATAGTTTTGGTAGTAGGTCCAGCCGATACCTTTAAGTCCCCGTCACAAATAAGAAATTCAGCTCGGCCGACGTGTTGGCGAGCTTCAAATGTGCATTTTCGGCCGAAGTACGGCCGACGTCCTGGCGATCACGCGGGCTTCGGGCGATTTTTAGAAATCAAAGTTGATCCAAATATTGGCCTTTTACCAGGTTAGTCGATTCTGACTTCAAGACATGGCACCATCTCATGGGGGATTTTTAGTTTTTAGTGTTCTACGGACGTCACTCGAGGTTTTCATAGGAAAATACGGTCGACGCTCGGGCGATTTTGAGATTCGGCGAGCTTCGGGCGATCTACAAATTCGGCCGACGCTCGCATGAATTGTGACGCCGGCTTTATGATGATAGTTGTTCTTGCATCTTCCTAGAGGGCAGGCTGTACTCTTTGGAGTTTGTCCACGAGTTCAGAGCAATCTTCTTTCGCGGCGGCCTAACAGATGAAAGTGTCATCTGTGTCGATAGCTTGAGTTATGCCTTTTGTACTAAGAACGATGGAAGCTGTTTTGAATGAGAGACATGTTTTGACCGATTCAACCCGAGATAGCAATTTCGTCTTCTCCTAGCTTCGTATCCTGGAGTGCCATCCGTGCCGTTAGCCTGAGTCATGTATTTGTACTAAGACATTCGTCTTCATGGTGACATATGGTGCATACTTAGAGGGCGGATGATGATATTCTTTGACATTTTACGTTGGTGTCCACGAGACGAGAGCAGTCTTTCTTTCGATAGCCCAATAGATGAAAGTGTCATATGCGCTGATAGCTTGAGTTACAGCTTTTGAAGTAGCACCGATGCCTTTATGACGATAGTTGTTTTGCATTTTTTGAAAGAGCGAAGTCTGACCGATGCTTTCCACGAGTTGAGAGCCAGTTTCTCCCACGGTAGCCCAACAAATGAAAGTATCATCTGTGTCGACAGCTTGCGTTTTGCCTTTTGTACTCAGAACGGTGAAAGTTGCTTTCCTCCAAGACGAGAAACGGTATGCCTCAAGCTATCAGCAAAGATTACACTTTCATCTATTAAGCTATCACTGGAACAAAATTGCTCTGAAATCGTGGACAGCATATTTCAAACTTCAAAGAATATCATTGTCCGCCCTCCAAGTATGCACCATGTCCGCATGAAGACGTAGTGCTTTGTACAATCACATAACTCAGGCTATCGGTGCGGATAGCACTCTAGGACATAAAGCTACGACAAGACAACATTGCTCTCTCGGATTGTATCGGTCAAAACGGTTTGCTGATAGCTTGAGTTATAGCTTTTGTAGTAAGGACAAATACCTTTATATTGAGAGTTGTTTTGCATTTTCCTACAGGGCAGGGTTTTCTTTGAAGATGACCGAAGTTGTCCACCAGTTGAGAGCAGTCTTCGCCCGCGGTAGTCCAATAGATGAAAGTGCCATCTATGCTGATAGCTTTAGTTATGTCTTTTGTACCGAGAGCGATGAAAGAGCTAGTGCTCGATATTAGTGTGATAGCCGGGATGTCAGAGTGCGGCCTCAGGGCGTAACTAATCATTGCCGAAACATGATTGCAACTGCGTTTCTCTCATCCCAGCTCTCTGTTTTATTTTGAAAAATGATACAAGGTCAAATATAGCTGCCAGCGAGCAATCTGTAACGAGTATCTCAACAGTAGATGGTTTAGATTAAAGGCAGTAGTGTATGTGCTTTGCACGCAAGGACAAGATATGATTGTAACTGCGTTTTTTTTCATCCCAGCTCTCTGTTTTATTTTGAAAAATGCTGCCGGCAAGCAATTTGTAACAAGATGCTCAACCGTGGATGGTTTAGATTAAAGGCAGTAGTGTATGTGCTTTGAACGCAAAGACAAAATATGATTGTAACTGCGTTTTTTTAAAATCCCAGCTCTCTCTTTTATTTTGAAAAATGAGTCAATGTCAAATATGGCTGCCAGCAAGCAATTTTGTAACAAGTTTTTCAGCCGTAGATGGCTTGGATTAGTAAAGAAAGCTACATGTGTGTTTTAAGCGCAAAGACAATTATGAGACAATGGCAAATAAAGCTGCAAGCAAGCAATATGTAACAAGATTTTCAACCGTAGATGGTTTAGATTATTAAAGAAAGCCACATAGGTCCTTTGAACGCAAAAACATGATTGTAATTTTTAGCTGCATTTTCCAGTCCTCTCTTTTATTTTATTTTGAAAAATGAGACGATGTCAGATATAACTGCCAGCAAGCAACATGCTCAACAGTAGATGGTTTAGATTATTAAAGAAAGCCACATGTTTGTTTTAAGCGCAAAGACAAAAGCGTTTTATCATCCAAGGTTTCTCTTTCAAGGCTGGCGATGTTAAATTTGACGCATGCCAACCCCCTGAAAAAGGGACGTTACTCTTTCTGAACGATTCATGCAATCAAGTAACATGGTAGCCCTATTGCCTTTGCATTTATCTGTGTGAGTTGCATTCATGCATGTAGACTACATAAAAGTATTCCGGCCAGTCAGAAACATAACCTGTTTTCTGAACAAAATATCAATCTATGATTTAATGGATTGTGTAAGCTACTAGACACGTGAGGCCAAAGTGATCATGTATACATTTCAACTGTTACAACTAACTGCCTTAACTTTTTTTCGCATTCGGTGGAAATATTTGAGTTCCTTTTTAGTGCTTTTTCTGGTACATGTAGGTGGGAATTGCTGATCAGATTGCTTGCCCAATTTACCAGTCTTATTCCGTTTTCCCTTTCATATTTTGACCTTCCAAGACCGTTATTATATTATAGCTGGACAGACTGTCCCTTGTAAAAGTTGGTACGCAGGTTATTGGGTTTCAAACGGCCCCGGTAGGGCATGTAATGGGTTATAATCGGATCACGTCGTTAAAAGGTACAAGTGCATCCGGTATTACGACCCGGTCTGACGCCGGGGCCGCGTCGCTATCTGATGGCCTTCGGTGTCTTTGAGCAGAAACGTCAACTCCTGGTCAACAGACATTTAATTATGTCTCTTTTAAGAAGGAAGACTTCTGTATGAGCTGTTTGGCTTCTTCGATTTGGAACCAAATTTAGATAATCATCAAATAAACTTCACACACACACACGCACACACACACACACACGCATACTCTCTCTTTTCCCCCTCTCTCTCTCTCTCTCTCACACACACACACACACGCACACACACGCATACTCTCTCTTTTCCCTCTCTCTCTCTCTCTCTCTCTCTCTCTCTCTCTCTCTCTCTCTCTCTCTCTCTCTCTCACACACACACACACACACACACACGCACACACACACACACACACACACACACACACACACACACACACACAAACACAAACTTTGGCTTTCTCTCTCTCCCTCTATCTATCCTCTCATACTCTACACATCCCAGTCCCCTTCTGTCATCTCGATACCCAGATAGTTCCAGATTTGTCCCCGTTGTAAATCCCGATGTCACTCTGCCAGAAATGTCAATCCGATTACAATCAGACCTGACATTATAGTTTTAGTCGCACCAATTCTTATTCTATTTATATCTCACAGCGCGTAAATATCAAATAGGCCCGATCAAAAAAAAAAAACCCGCGCTGCTTATAACAAGTTTGTCATTGATTCCCTGGATAAAGTGGATTTCTGTTCTATTTTGGCTCCAGAGTTACCGAGGTTATGATGAAATTTGATTTAGTTGATCTGATAATATTTTAGCAGAGCCTACGGACTGTTGCCCAGGCAATATAGCTGCGTTTAGGAGGTAAAGCCTTCTCCAAGCAATACTTTATTTAAGATAATGTCATTGTCCTTATCAACAATGACTGAATGTATTTAAGTCTATGCCGATTGTATTTCTTATTTACTCTATGTGTTTGGTCTGTTGTATTAATGTATGTATTAATAATTGTTGTAATATTTTTTTTTTTCTTAGTGCTTTCGTTGGTATGAAGGTACTGGTTTTAAAAAGGTAGTAACACCTAACAGCTGTTCAGCCATACCTTACCTTACATTACCTTGCGCATACCTTACAACTTACAAACCTCTAAAATATAGTAGAGCAGTCAGGAAACGGTCAATTGAACCATTTTTATTCCATCAATTCAAACACACTGCAGACGGCGCATTTTAGCATCATCAGCGTCATCTATCGGGACAACTCTGCACTGCAGGGGGTGAGCTGTCAGATAGAGTGGAATTCGTTCTAAACTTCGTGCCGCCAACTAATTAAAGTAAATGACATGAACACAGATACACAAATGCTATACATAGAACAATAGCATATCTGAATGAAAGACATTGCACGATTTTGAAAGTTTAAAACTTCTTATAATACAAATGTAACTGCAACACAATCTTTTTATAATGTATGATAGCATTTGAGCAGTACAATTGTATCATGTTTGGATACCATCACGTTGCGAGCAAAAATTGTTTGAAAGAATGGAAAAATATCGAAGTAAAGCAATACGGCCATACGCATAATAGTATGATTTAATTTTCTCAATGTTATAGCTCGTAATGCTGCCCATGTAAAAAAATATTGTACTGTCTTGTCCTTGTCAGCAGGGCTAGACCTTTATAATAGCAACAGTCTAGTTTGGCAGCCTTGGCTGTGTGTGCTGAACTGCCTAACGTAATGAATAAATACATATATTTCTCCTTCAAGGTGAAATAGTCATTGTTAAGGAGTCTTCCATTAAATTTGTTTAACCTCCTTGATAAGATCCAGATCGTGCGCCCTTTTATCCACGTGTTGACAGCAGTACTACTTACGTCACTAATAGTCTGTAGTACAGTCAGTACTGACAAGTTGTGTGCTGTTAGTTCACCCTTACGTCCATGTAATGGGGGTGTTTGTACCAAACATGTTACTTTATTTTGATCTATTGTATAACTTTTATAGTTTTAGAGAATTTACAAATCCAATACCTGCTTGATGAATTCGTTGTTATACTGTTATGGGCCTCATATACGGAGCTAGGGGCAGTGTGTGCACTTTGTTCAGGTCGTCTATGTAATGGGGTGTTTATACCAAACATGTTACTTTATTTCGATCTATTGTTAAATTTGATATTTTAGAGATCTAGCAATCCAATAGCTTCCTGAAGAATCTGTTGTTAACCTGTTGGCGGTTTGCAGGTCGTGTACAGTTAGTTCAAGTTAACGTCCATATAATGGGTTGTTTATTCCAAACATGCTACTTTATTTCAATCTATTACATAATCATGACAGTTATAGAGATCTTACGATCAAATATCTTTCTGAAGAATTTGCTGATGACCGACTATATATAGTTAACGGTTTGATCTATCGTAACGCAGCCACTACCACAAAACACTTTGTTGTCTAATGGTGTGTTTATTCCAAACATGCTACTTTGAACCCTAGTGGTACAAGGGAGATAGAATGTTTCTTATTCTTGACGAATTTGTCTCAAACGTTTACCGGCCTTATATATTGTGCTACAGCCGGTACTGACAAAATGAGTACACTCAGTCCAAGTTGACGTCCATACAATGGCGTGTTTACCAAAAACGTGTCCGCTCTCCGCTGTAAACCCACAGATGGACGAGGTGTTAATAGACACATCATGGCGCCCGGAGACGTGTCAAAGGTCGTTGCTAAGGACGTGCCGTTGTTTCCCGCCGACCGTGGCGTTGGCGTCGTCTGCAGACATTAGTTCAGGTCACCGCTGAGGACTTAGTAGTAGCTAAGACATTGAGCAAGTTTGGGTTTCGCATTAAGATCTTAAAAGTCGTGTTGTGGTTATGTCTTTTCGACAAACATTTTGGACTAGAAGAAAAGGCGGCTTTGAACTAGGATTGACTAAAATGTGGATTTGAACGTGTAAAAACGGACATACTGACTTGCTCAACGACATAATTGCTTCAGATTGACTAGTAGCTAAGACATTGAGTAAGTTTGGGTTTCGTATTAAGATCTCAAAAGTCGTATTGTGGCTATGTCTTAACGGCTAACATTTTGGACAAGACGAAAAAGCGGCTTTGAACGAGAATTGACTAAAATGCAGATTTGATCGTGCAGAACTTCCATACTGACGTGCTTTAGGACATAATTGCTTCAGATCTACTAATAGTTAAGACATTGAGCAAGTCTGGGTTTCGTATTAAGGTTTTAAAAGTCGTATTGTGGCTATGTCTTATAGACAAATATTGTAGACAAGAAGAAAAAACGTTTTTAAACAAGATTGACTAAAATGCTGCTTTGAACGTGTACAAACTCACATACTGACATGCGTGAGGACTTACTAGTAGCTAAGACATGAGCAAGTTTGAGGTTTGGCTTAAGAGTAAAACCGTCTTGTTAAGGGAAAAGAGCATTCAGAACAGGGAAAATCCGCCTAATATATAGTGAAGAAACTATGATATTATCATGCTCAAGGGCATAAAATGGTCAGACTACAAACTCCGACTTATTTTACCTCTGCCTGTTGCTTTTTTTCCAAAATATTTCAAGGATACAATTTTCATGGCACAGATAGCGAATTCGACAATTTTGTAGATAACTAATACCGTTACGAATAAAATAAAACAGAATCTGAGAAAAGCTTTTTAGTACCACCATGGCCAAGGCCAACAAGGATTTAACTTTTGAATGCCTCATGTTCACCGGATTAGTATCGTCAAGGACTTTCTAGTACGTTGTTGACACAAAGCTTTACGTTTAGAGGGTTCCATTAGAACAGGTGAGGGTTATAAGACAACATCTTATCGAAAACTGACTCCAGGTTCTGCGTTGTTTTTGAACTTAAGAGGCTTTTTTGCTGTCCTTTCAAAACGTTTTAGGATTGGCGTCCACTTGTATTGGAGTAAAAAAAAAAAAATTGGGTTGGGTATGCCAAGAGTTATTAACCTACATGTGAACTTAGAAAACAGTAAAGACAAATATTGTGAACAACTTGCACACATTTTGTATCTTCACCTTTATGATCCATGCCAACGTCCCTTGCGCATCTCCATGAATGTTGTCCCTTCCTTTTCTGCAAAATGATAATTGCATTTTGTAATATATATGTGTGTTTGTGTGTGTGCATGTGTACGTGTGTATTTGAAACTGCCCTGACCTGTTCCCAAAGCAGGTACGGGTGATGAGTGTGAAGTCTGCCCTCTGTGACTGCCTTGATCCAGATAGGTAGAAAACATGCGGGTTTGCTGTGAATACACTTGAAATGAAGGATGAGGTCGGACGTGTTTGTGTAACATGTCGGCAGGTAGTGGAACAAACTTAACTTGACAGGTCTGTCTTGCTGAATAATTACCGAGGATTTGAACAGCTTACATGTAAACATCAGACACTCACAATAACACGTTTTATTTCAAAGATTATCTTCCTAATTCGCTAACTTTATGTAGGGCTGGTTCTGAATCACGATCCAAACTTGCAAATCCAAGGCAACCTTCTGCCAAGGTGGACTCCTCGACAACTTTACATCCAGTGGTCATCTTGGCTTAATCTAATTTTGTAGTTTGAAAGAATTCCGAGTGGTCATTTTACCACTTATACTCTTACAGTAATAGGAATAAATGGACATGACAAGAAACTACTCTAGATTCGTATCTTTGTAAATTGACTGACTAGCTGACTGTGACATGTTATCCGTCTATATCTAGCCGATTTGTACAATTTTTTCTTAGCCTCCGTTGAAGTCCTTCCCCGGCCCGCAGCGAATTTTTTTCAATTTTTTTTTTATGGGGGGAGGCGCCGCGTATCTGCTTGGGATCCCGTATCCGCCGTGCCCCTGCTGTTTCCGCTGTAAACCTGTTTCCGCTCCCCCCCCCCCCCCCAAAAAAAAATCGAAAGACAATCGCTGCGGGAAGGACTGCAACGGAGGTTTTGTTTTTCCAGCGACCTGTGGAGCCTGGTAGAGGCTACAGTCAGCCCGGTTAGATCTTATCTTCCAGCGCACAAACCCGGCTTCAGGGAAAGTAAAGAACTCCTGTGTTATCACGAGGATTAACTTTATTGGCTTGTCCTGCGGGGTTCCCGTCAAAGTCACGGCTGCCCGGCAACTCGCGGGGAAATTTCACACAGCGGACACAGGATCACAGCGGTAACAGAATCCCAAGCAGATACGTGGCCTCAAGCAGATAGCCCCCCCCCCCAAAAAAAAAAAGATTGGAAAAAAAAATCGCTAAAACATCGCTAGTGGGAAGGACTGCAACGGAGGCTAGGGTAGAAAGTGTGCAGAGATGACTAGAAGAAAGATTCACGCAGTTGAAGGGTTCTAATGACATACTGAGATGAATATCTATTTCTTAGAATAGGCACACGTTATCCTAGACTGTATCGGTTGCCTGCCAACATCCGTGGATCATTAAGGCGGTTGCCAGGCAACGGCTGTCCCTTGAGACGTTGTCCCTCGCAACATGTTTCTGAATCTGTAGAAAAGCGGTATGTCTTCACAAGTCCAGAACAAGGTTGCTTTTGTCGGAGCTGTGCTAGTGTCGTTGTCCTGTAGTATAGAGTATCGACAATAACACAACGAAACGGTCTGATATAATAACAAGTCTATGACATTTCTTTTCCAGAATCTGCTTAGACATTTTTGCCATGAACTGATTATAGTACTCGGCCATTCCAAAAAGCAACAACACGGAAGTAACAACACAAAACACACTGAACTGTTCCGGTAAATTGACTTATAATATATGTTTCTTTTCGAAACTATTTTCTTCTCTTCGTCATAACATTTCTCAATAACTTATATCATAACAGTGACGACCATGTATGTAATTTAAACAGCCACGTGTAACTGTTACGTTATACGCATATAAAAGTTCATGAGCCACAAAAGCGGACTGTTTACATCCAGCAGTTATTAAGTAACAGTTCGATAGTTGAGCAAAGCAGATCACTCTAATGACCTAATGGTACAAGCGTTAAACGCTTCCGCACAAGATGGCATGATACCCATTATTACATGTAATGACATAGGTAATACATCATTGCCATCTGAGCTTCTAAAAGGTTGGGTACATTCTGAAATGTCAAAGCCATAAATGTTCACCACATTTAATCGCCTACTAACTTAATGATGCTGTTAGCACTGACGCGTATATAATGATAGCCTGTTGAAATTACTTTATGAGTCTATAAAACATAAGTTGCAGCAATTTTGCATTCTTTGGATAGGCAGGAAATTTGTTAACATTTACGTGAAGTTAAGTGAAGCAGAAAGATATTTATCGCCACATGTCAAGTTATAGCCTCAAACTGCGGGCTTTGGTGCTGGCATGCGTCTTTTTTTTTCTATATGGTTGTGCAATTTGCGATGAATTGTGTTTTAGACGCAGGTGGCTGGAAGGCAGCATATCATCACAATTGATTTGGTCAACAGAGATGTTGTTTTAGAGTAGCCTGGGTGCCAGCCTTTTAAGCTTCCGTACGCTACCCAAGCTCCGCTCCCCGCCAAAAGCCGGGAGCGGAGCTTGGGTAGCGCAGCGGAGCCTGGGTAGCGGACGGAAGCTAAAAAGGCTGGTACTCAGGCTAGTTTTAGAGACGCTCGCCGGTTGAGATACCTAAGCCCAGTTTGATTGAGGCCTGTGCTGCATTGTAGTCTAATACTGGAGGAAAAGTCCACCTAAATGACAGAATTCCATTGAGCTGAGCTTTGACAATGCAATTCATTTGGAATTGAACACCCGTTAATTTGAATGAATTGAAGAAAGACGTTTTCCAAATGCCAATATTATCATGCTGGAAGCCCTACCATTTTTCTTATTACTTGATGTACAACAATGCAGAATCCTCACAATTGTTTTGTATTTTTCTGATGATGAACATTGCAACCGGAGCACTGTCCTGTATATGACTGCAGCCCCAGTGCTAGTACACAATCTGTACTAGTCATGTACATACAAAAGCTACAATAGATACAACAGCTACACTTGCAGGTGTCAATCGTACATGCTACACAATAGGTAAAACATCTGGTTCGTGTCAATTTGATGTATGTCGGTACTTGAGTGCTTAAAGCTGGCCTACTTTCTTTGATACTTTGTCAATACATATCTTCTTCAGATATAAGAAGAATGTAACACTTTTAACATGTTGTTCTTGAGATAAGTCAGAACGAAACGCCTTTAGTATCATAGCAGGTTCGTTTTTGTATGAGATGAGTTGAAATTTCCTTTTACTGCTAATTGAACCTCCCCTTAACTGCCGTTTGCCTCTGACAAGCTTCCATGGGGTGTGGTCATCTTAAAATCAATTCATCAGTCGCTCGTAAAAATCTGAACAACAAATTGAAATATTTCAGTCTCAAAAAGATATGTTCCTTTACATTTGTGCCACATCTAAACTCATTTAATTAAAAAACAAACAAGCTATGATAAAAAGGGTTTCTTTCTGACTTACCCTTGTATATAAGAAAATGCCTTCACAAAATAAAAGTTACCAGTGTCCTGTACTCTACCTTCAGCTCTGCCATTTCCACATGTTAATACTCAGGTGTAACGGGGACAGGTGTGTTCGCAGGGGGTCTCGTCGGATTGTGAGACTTCTTTAAGAGTTTGTTCATCTCTCTTGACATCTTGTTCTGTTGTCTTAAGGCGTAATCCACGTATCTCGGTTCCATGTCTGAAAGGAAAGTGTCTTCTCTCGTTAACTTTCCCTTTCTCATGCTGAACTTGACGTGTTTTTCTTCTTGAGACTCCATGACGTGTTGAGGCACTCTTAATATCTCTGTCTGTTTCGTGTCAATCTCGTTTGTGATTTTTGTACTGTCAACCGGGCTAGGTGCTTTCCATACGTCCGCCTCCTCTTTTTGTACGTTCCTCCTGCCTTTACGTGACAGACTGTGGATAGCGAGAGCTTTAGCGGAGTCTCTCGGGCTTGCAAGCGCGCTGGCCCGAAGGATGTCGGTACAGTAGGTCGGTGATATAGTCCTGTCGTAGGAACCGTCCCAACTCCTCGCTGTAGAAGGTTTCACCACCGGTTTAAGTTTCCTTGGCGCTGCTTGGAAGGACCGCGAACGTTCGTGTAGCGGTGAGACCCGAAGAGGGCTCTGAAGTTCAAGATTTCGAAAGTTAAAATGTCGGTGATTTTGCGTGTTGGAGTCTCTCGTAGGAGGAGGGGCGGTTGGCCGACGTCCTCGGTCGTCGAAAGACTTTGACACGGAAACGGGACGTAGAACCTCGAGCGGGCGAAACGCCGTACGCTGGAGGGAATCCATCGGCATGGTGCGAGGCCTCTGCCCGAGGAAATAACCCGACGGCCCCACGGTCACCTTCGCCTGGTGGTTTCTGGCTGTCATTGCTCTCCTGAAACCAATTTCCACCGCCGAGAAAGGCTGTCGTCCGTGAAACACGTCACACGGCTGCTCCATGTGCCACCTGTGCTTGTACGCGTCCATACCTGGCGGTTTCTCTAGCATTCTTAAGATACTCTTAAGGTTCAGTCTGTCCGGGTCTTCCTCGTAAGACTCGTCCTTACAGATGTCCTGCTTAGGAAAACTTAAGATCCTCTCCCCTTCTTGAGACGTACTTGACGTTTCCTTGGTTATGTCCACGCTTGCGGCTTGTGACAGTTTGCTTTGTGTGCTACCGGGCGGCGTGGGGCGAGTTTGTCGGGAGGTACCGCTCTCCGTGACCGTAGCGTGTCTTAGCTCCACCGCGCTGGGCGGCTCGACTCGCACGACGCTACTCTTAGTGACCGTTACGTCGTCTTGTTCTTCCGAAATGTCTTGACCGTGGTCTTGCTGCTTGGAGTCGCCTGAATCTTCAAAGAGAGGCCGCCGCTGATCACCCATGGCGAGCTCCTGACGCGTGACAGCGAGGATCGGGAATCGAACTGGTGCCCCTCCACTCCACTCGCTCTCACAATCCCACAAGGGGCTTTCGTCCCCGCTCGAGCTGTCCTCATACCGACGAACAATACCCTCACCTCCCGACGGCCCCGCCGCCATTGGGCCGGGCATTTGTAGTGGAATTAAGACCTACTTTATAATGAAAACACAGAGGAACGCAGCGATACAAAGTTCAGGCCGTACATTCCGGCGGAGCGCGGAGAGAGAAACACGCTAAGTGCTACCAGCCTCCACCAGGCCTTCCTACGGGCGTATGGATCGTAGAATTCGGCAAAAAAGGGAATGATTTGCCAATGGAATCATTCCACGGTTAAGATAATCTTTCCTCCGCGAACTCAATGCGCCTGCAAATGAAACCCTCCGGTGGCCAAATTCCCCTGGCAAATACTCTCCCTGTAGCCGACGTGGTTAGTCTGGTAGAGACTAGTGTAGTGTGCTACGCCCTGAAGACCGGCATTATGTATTTGCCGTCAAGCGGGAACAAAACATGGGAATTTAGGGTCCGGGGTTCGACAATGGGCCGGGCTGGGATGACGGAACATTGTAGGGTGTCAGGAGGCGGATATCTTAGCAACAACATGCGCCTTAGCGGAATAAGGGACCGTCCATGTATTTCTTCTTCTCCATGACGGTACTTCGCTACAAAGTTTAAACGTACAGATCTCTTCTGGCGTTACATATCTTAACATCAGCAGATAGCTATGACAAATATGTACATTATTGAACCGATGACTTATTTATACAAAAGTAAGGATTAATATAGTTGACAAAAATAATAACTGATGAAAGTTAAGTAAAGTTTTGAGACTTTCCCTTTGATAAGGGATTTTCTTCTTAGTATGTCATCGTTTGCAGGTCGGTTTCGCTACTTAAGACACAAAACGTCTTAATCCGCGTCTTAAGACCGGGTAATTGCAATAAGGACCTCTTCAGTAGCAAACAGGTCAATCAGCAAAGCAAACTTAAAGACCCTCCGGGCACTTCTCGGCCTCATTCTGTCTTAAGCCGATCGTTTTCATTACTTAAGAAGATAAAGAAATTACCCGGACTTACTTAAAGTGTGGTTATTTAGGAGACGGAGCTGAAACAGTTGTTTTTCTCACGTCCCGTCCAAATACTAGGACAGACTTTTCGTGTGGAGGGTGGTACTTTGCCTTGATTTTTGTCATGGGACGAAGATTCTTGAGACAATATGCAGCAGGGATACCTGAAAAACAGGCTTTTTGTCTGGGTGTATTTTCCCTGTACAAATGAAATAAATGAAATGAAACAGAGGCAAACTTTAGACGCAGGGATTTTACGTTTCTAGCTCATGCACTTAAGTAAAGTTCAGTAGAGTGTTAACAGTAGTTAACAGCAGTTTTCTAACACTAGTACTAATGCAAACTATATATACGTGTGTGTGTGTGTGGGGGGGGCACTCAAAGCATGGAATTTTAATGCACGATAAAACGTTTGTTTTTGCAGAAGATAGAAAAGAATAGACGCCGGACGTATCAGTTACCAGTTTGTACGCTTTAAGCTCAGTAAACCCTTTCAGAGTGACCGGCGTTAATTGACATGTAGTGTTCTGTTTTGTACCTTGTACTCTGTTGTTGTAAGTGATTGGCTAATTGATTTGTTGATTGACTGATCGGTTGATAGCTTAGAATTAACCCGTCTCAAATTAACAACTTCTATAAGGTGTAAGGATCAGTATATATTTGTTCGAGACTATAAACAAGTTTTAAAACAAAGTTTTGGTTACGTTGATGGAGATTAGACATACAGGTAATAAGATACACTAAAAATAGTTACTCAGGTAACTGGATAACATTTTGAAACAGTCAGACGTTTCAGACAGCATCCGCTATCTTTCGTCAGTGAATAGGGAAATATCTGGCAGAACCAGGTTTTATACCAAAGTTTTGCTTACTTTTTTTAAACTCTGAATTGAATAATGATTTTTGAATTGAAATGTTTATCTCGTTACTTTTTTCGTTTTGTCTTTTTGACCCCAATTCTGCAACCGTTCAGCTGAACCCTTGAGGCACGGGTCTGTTAAACAAGCAAATAGAAGAGAAAAGGTCAATAAAATCAATAAAACTTTTAAGCATGAAATCACACAGACGAAGTAGAAATCGAAGATCTCAGACCTCCGTGAAATAGGTTTTTTTTGTTCATATTTTCAGCTTCTAGCTAATTCTGTCTAAGCATTTTCCTCCCTATACAACTTCGGACCCGGGTCAAGACAGCTTTCCCATCTTGCCAGTCTCCGGTTGCACTATCTTTTGCCTTACATCTTGACACTCTACAATGCGATAGTATTAAAAAAAACTGCAGACACACACCAAAACAAGCAAACACACATACACACGTAAAGCAATACCTCTCTTCTAACAGAGGTAATAACGAACACGCCTATGGTCTACTACTTACTGATGTTCAATCATTCAGTATGCTCAATTGCTAATCATCATTTAGTTTTTCTACTTTTTTGTCTTCCATTAAAATTTCAGTTGTACAATGTTTTGCATCATATTTTCCTGTTATTTGATATTCTAGATGTCATTGGTACAGGAATAAATGTTGCTCCAAGAAAGGTGATTAAGCCTAGGAGAAAAAAATCACTGTACGTTTTGTAACCACTTTCTAACACTAGCGCATGGTCCCTTGTTAACGATGTGCAAACATACCCCGCACCGCCCGGCCGCTAACCTGCGGTGGGTACATATTAACTCTGCAAACACTGCGAGCCTCGGTGTCGCACATATAAGGTCTGGCGTGGAGAAAAATCAACAAAGTCGAAAAGTCGACAAGAGTTTTAAACTCAGTACGGCTAGGGACTATGGCAGTAAACCTTTCTCTTGTCATAAGGTGGCTGAATGACATACTAATAAACTACAAAGTCATAAGTTTTCTGTTGAAGACACGTCATATACTGTATATTAAGGTTTTGCGTTTGCGGTTTTGAAGGCCAATGCAATCGCGATCGTGTTGACAACGCTGCTACAGCATGTTCCGTCACATGGCAGCTAAGATTCCATACAGCACATCCACCACTGTCTTGCAAATTCTTTTAATTTTCTGTCGTAGACCTGTTGTATAATGTAAATGAAAGAGGCTTACACGTTTTGACTATATAATACCCATGCTCAATCCTACCAGGCATTTTCGTCTGTCTAACCGGGCAAAACTCGTACGACCACGTAACCGCAGGCAGTATGTGAGGAAGGCTTAACCTGTCCGCTGTATCTATTAACTCCGCAAACACAGGCAAATTCCGGGGCGCTCAGTCGGCACCCACGGGACTAATTAAACTCTTCAGTCAGCATTGAACCTTGACCTCCAAGCAGATGTATGGCTCCGATTCCCAGTCATCTCGTGCGGCAGAGCGACTAGTCATAAGATAGCTGGATAAAGTTCAGGTGGCACAAGTTGTTGCTTCGGTCTTTTGTAAGGCTTTTTAGGCGTTCTGCACGTCTGTCTGTAATATATAACTGCTTTAGAGAGTCTCAGAATAACTGACAAAAACACAGACCGTTAGAACGTCCGTACGGAATGCCTTGAAATAATTTTTTTACGACAAGTGTTAATGATATCAATACGGAATCGGGGTGTTTGAAAATGTATTCTTTCAACGGAGCTCCAAAATTGATATGTAGAGTGAAATTGCTAGATAGAATATAGGGCCTCTTTATTTGATCGCTTTGATTCATTTTTGAAACTTTTGTGACAGGTAGTTCTGTGTATATTAAGAACCCGTCGCTGCGTGCATGTGAAGCTGGTACGGTTACACTGAAAAGTGGTTTTATATCGGTTGATTAATACTGATACAAACACGAAACCCGTGGCACAGATATTGTACCGTAATGAGATGTTTTCGTACCTCCCTTTTATCCCCGATGTTTGCGGTTTGAATTTGTCCCGTAGTTAGGAGGGATTATCAACTCGCTAGTCCCTAACACCTGTTTCTACTACATTACTTCTCCACGCGTTTCTATGGACGGAGATACGGATCTATTCAGGTATTGTTTAAGGGTTGTTCTCACCTGAGTAAGCTGAACAATAGGCACACCTGTGGAGTTACCTGGATGTTTTGTTACAAAAGAAGTTTTCTTTCCATAATCGGGCTTCCTGTAAAATCGTGCAAGAGGCTTTTGTTGTTTTCATTATTTTTGTTGGTTTAAGCATTGCCGAATGCAATAGAGGGTGGTTGTGAGAAACATGTGTTAAAATGAATTGTTACCCTTTTATAGATATGCAATAACCAGCAGTAGCCTATATAACAACGCTCGAACAAGTACTCCAATACATAATATATGTCATCAAAAGTTATATGTGCAATTGAATATTGCTCGGACTATTCGATTTGAAATTTTTCTGGTAAGATTTTGTCAATTGGATGATGCAATACGTCTTAATTCTAATGAAAAATCTATTTTAGGAACCACTTTATTCTCATGCAATCGTTTCACCGTTGTTTGATATCCGTGACAAAACTATTAGCTAACCCGTCATTTCTTTATAAAGTCTTTCAAACACCAATCAGAGCACATTAAGAACTCGGCTAAATTTAGATCCATTCTTTTGTCAGCTGTTCCGTGTGTTCAGTTCGTGTATTGTTCTCTCTTAGTGGTCTTGACGTCTTCGTTATTGTTAAGATGACAACTTGACACTTGCAGAAGACAGGTGACATTTTCTAGTCGTGGGTTGCTTGGGGTCACCCTAGAGTGTCTTTGACCTCGCAAACAGCTGATATAGAACTACTTTGAACAATCACTGATTTAGCAGTTCTGATTGTACCGATCTGACAAGGGTTAAATGTATTTTAGGGTCATTGTGGACTTTCTATATGAAGATCTTTCAACGCTAATTTCGAATACATTTATTGTTAATAAACTATGATACAAATGAGGATAGAACACACGAGATGATAATTTTTTTTGTTATGATAAACGTTAGATTAATTAACCTTCTCCCTGCTGGCTTACTCTGTAACTCATAGGGAATTTGATGCCAAACAGCTACTTCAGGGGGCTGAAGGCTAATTCTAAATCTTGAAGTAAGTGTTGGTAACAATGTAAAATTATTATCTGCCAATTACCATGGACACCTTAATAATGATTATGTAAGAAATTAAAGAAAAATCATAAAATAGTAACAGAAATGGTGTAGCCATTAACGTTTTTAACTTCACGTAAATCACGTACAACAATTAGAAACAGTTAGGAATATTTACCCGTGGTCCCATTAACCCTACTGGTGTTGACTCAGCTGCAGATCGTTTTTATCAGCCCCGTCGCTCAGGGGGTAACTTTTATCTCAACCGGTGATATGGAACCGTTTTCAGCGTCATTTGGAGGTTATTAAATATCAGGGGTTATCATAGGGTAAGGCGGTCTCCCGGGCAACAGTTGCCTAGCGATAGGAGAAGCTTTTTACCTTAGGGACAGTCTCGTAGGTTTGTATTCTTTAGATATGAATATTATTTCGTTTAGCTATTGTTACTATTGTAGGCTGCCCAACGTAACATTGATGAATAGATAAATCTTTTAAGCAACCGTCTTTTCTCATGAATCATATATTTCAAATTCCGTACTTTCAAAAAAAATCAAATAAGACTATCTCGGAGAAAAAGAAAACAGATTCAGATACATGTGGAACAATGAAATCAAATACACATAAAACATCACAAAAGAAAATATGAGCCAGGCAATCAAATCATTCTGACACAAAATGCAGGACACACATGGTAGTGATAAGCCAAGAATCGATTTTGTCCAGGAATAATCACGGACTTTTGAAATCGCCCCTGATTTGCCGGTAATTTCTCACGGATCATGGCGTTGCCGGGACAACGGACGACAGCGAGAACATTCCTGTGGTGGAATAGTCAAGTCACTGAGCTCTCGTTACTCTCGATATTTCTCGCGAGAGGTAACCCTTACTAAGTCAATGAATGTTAGACATCCAGGTAATGAAGTACTCGATACGAATCTTTTAAGCGGTCAGAATAACACTAGTTAAAAGACTAGATAAAACAGCAAGTCCACCGACATTTCGATCACCGTCTGTCACCTTCCTCAATACAATTCTGACTGGATCAGACTACACTTTGTTGTGTACAAACTTACAAAGGGTTCAGTGATTTACCAACGTGATGAACTGACTATTCACGGAGGTCAGCAAGACAGCGGACAGTAACTGACGAAAAACAGGGGATGTTGTCTAAAATATCTGACCGTTTACAAAACTTATCCAGTTGCTTGTCAGTGAGTAACTTTTGTATTGAGTAACCCCAACTGCAGACTAATTTATGCCCTATGTGCGATTGCAATTGGCGTCTCCAACTTTATTGACCCCCAATAAACATGCCTAAGCTCAAGGTTGCCCCCATAATAAAACTTGCAGAGTCGTCAGTAGGTTGTTTACAAGCTAATTGGTGCGATTAGTGAGACTTGACGACCTAACTGCTGTTTACATTTGTCCACGGTTGACCTTCTAAAGTGCCTTCACCTGCGTACTTTACAACTGAGGGTCATTGCGCTGCATACGCCTCTGATACGTTTGAACAAAGCTTTGAGCAAGACGTGGCTAACGTACAAACAAGTTGTTCATTGCCTGCAAAGCTGGTGTATTACGCTAAACAGTTTGATTCAGACACAAATTAAATGCATGAGTACTGAATGCAGGGAAGAAGAAACCTGGAAATCAGAAAAAAAACAACTTGAATAGTTGTTTAAAAGTCAAACCCGTCCCCAAACTTCTCCCTTCAGTAGCTACTCTTCAGCCATATAGAATTTAAAAAAGATAGAACGTCACATCTTGCATTTCAATTAGACAGGTCCCGGATGTAATCCGGAATCGAACACAAGTTCGATTATTCTAATTTGACCCACCACACTAGACCACACCGCGCACTTGACACGGGTAACAGGATCGGTTGTGAACCCTTTGTTCGCTGGGTTGTGAAAACACGCTGACATAACACACATAAGGACCCGGCCACATTCACCGTGAGGTAGGATTACGACCACAGCTTGAGGGCACTTAGGAACTGTATCTGTATAGCCTGTTACCGCCATTTGGCGTAACGCACCAGCTTCTGTATCTGTATCTACATTATATAGCCGGTATACAAATGTAACAGCCATTCAACGTTACACCAGCTTCGCGGGTACGCGGCGCGACAGCAGCTGGTTATATTACACTGAACGACCTGTCACATCTAACTTTTGCACATCTGACAGCAAGCGTTGTTCATGTAGCATTATTGGGACAGTCGTGGATGTGTGTCGTACCTTGGTCGTAGAAACTTCACGATCAGTTACCTTATGATGAACAAGGTTGTCACACATGTATCAATAGATCCTTCTAGACGGTCGATACTGTCATTGCCTCGCTGCAAATCGAAGCTAAGCCAAGCTAGTCCTCAGATATTGCTTCTTTTGGTCTTCCCTGTCTGCCTGTCTGCCTATCTGCCTATCTCGTTGTCTGACTGTCTGTCTGTCTGTCTGCCTATCTCTGTCTGTCTGTCTGGCTATATTTCTGTCTGTCTGTCTGTCTGCATGTCTGTCTGTCTGTCTACATCTCTCTCTGTCTTTCTGTTGGTCTGTCTGTCTGTCTGACTGACTGTCTGTTTGTATGTCTGTTCTTCTCTGTCAATCTGTCCGTCTATGTTTCTGCGGTCTCTACATACACAATGCGGCATTGCCCTATATCTCAAGTGCTGCTATTTTTGTGCGAAGAACCGCAAGGGTTACAAGGCAGTGTGACTTTAAGAGGGTGAAGTCTACTAGCCTCCGTTACAGGCTTCTCCAAAGGCGATTTTTCAACTTATCTGGGCCAGATTCTCTGACTGGGGGCCGTACCTGCTTGGGAACCGTATCTGCTGGGGCCCCGTATCTGCTCGGGATCCTGTAACCGCCCAGCGGATACGGTCCCCAAGCAGGTACGACCCCTCAGTCAAAGAATCTGGCCCAGATAAGTTGAAAAATCGCATTGGGAGAAGCCTGCAACGGAGGCTAGAAGTCTGCCTCCTCCGATCGCCCTGTTTGAAGTTGACCTGCACGCTTGACCCCTCGCCCCTCTGGTAAGTGGTTACCGCGGCTATTGTCCGTTAGGTTGAGAAAACACGCTGTTACAACACCGGCTAGCATCCAGTGCCGACAGGAACACGGTAAATACACAAACGGCGCTGTGCATGGGCGCGTTTGTAAGGACGCTGCACAACAATGCGGGGTGTGAGGAAAATATCACAGAAAATAAAGAGTAAAATGCTGTGGAGAGCTGCTTATTTTTACATTGTGGCACTGATAGGTATCAATGAGCTGCCAAACGAAGTATGTTGGCACCTGTACTGACATTGCAAAGAATTGCAAGGATAGCTATTCTGGGCTTGTAAGAACGTCAAGCAAGGGTGTTGGGTGTGTGGGCATGAAAATATGCCGTAGGAAAAGTGGTTTATTTTCATATGGCAAAGGCATAAAGCAGTAAAAAGCGACCAACAGGCCGCTTTGATTTTTTTCCAAGAAAGGCTCAAACAAACAAACTTTAAGACTGGCACTGGAAGTCATAGGTGGTGGTCTAAGGACTTTGTTTCTTGTGTCCCCCATCTCAATATTTGGTGCTGGATTTTTAAACCTGCACTTAAAAAAAATAAAGAAACTGCTAGGGGGTTTATTCGTCTATTCTCATATTGCGGTTCTGAAGTCAAATGCTACCTTATTGCAGTACAAGTGGGCGCAACAGCAGCGACACCTGGCGACTAAAGCTCATTATTGCATCTACACAGTCCGCTGCGCTTGCAGTTATGTCCTTGATCACCAGAGGGTGCTTGTGTGTATGGTTTGTCTACCTGCACTTGTGCGACAAAGAACGCGTATTGAAAGGGCAGAATGGTGATGATAATGATTTCACGAGGCGTAAGAAAATGCAAAATGGATCAAGAGGGGATTCTTTTCTGCTCATGACAAAAACTGATACATTAAAGTTTTATGTACAGTGCACGTATGCGTTCTTCAAGCAAATTGTGATAATTTACTAGTTAGACACCTTTGTTGCAAACTGTCTTCCTTCACTCTTTGTTACAGAAACGAGAAGCAAGAAAACGTCATGATTTTTCATTCTAACATCTCGTTGGAGATTATTAGTCCATGATCCTTCTCGGTCATCCTTTCCGCTTTTGCTGCTGGGTGTCCATTTAAAGATCGCCGCTAGGCGGCGTTTGTATTTCAAGCCACCCTGTGTCCTTGACACACTTGCAATCCCTGCCAATACATACCGCCATGACACTGATGCATGCATTGTCATACACGTATTTTGTTACAGCTCGTTTTCACAGCTTGTTTTGTATCTTTTACTCTGTATGCTGCAACATAAGTGTCCTTTTCTGTCCCACTTTTAAGGACCTGTGTAGATGATACCTTGGCAAAGAAATACTTCAGACTGAAAACTTGAAAATGTTTTTCAATGTAATAGGCATTCATCGTTCGATACAAAATGACGAAAAAGTCATGCATGTACAATTACTGTTTCCAATTGCTTTAATACAACACAAGTAGATAAATACACTGCATATATATACAATTTGTACCAAACTGGCATACAACGGGCAAACAGAAAAGTAAAGCTACTCACTGAAAATAAAATATGAAAACATTTCTTCACAGAAAAGGCTATCAGTATTCAAGCTGAAACTATTACATATTCCATTGTGCATTTTGTACCAAGTAAGCTTAAACTAGAATAAGACTATGCCATGATGTTTTTTGTAACTCTATACAAATGATATTCTGTACATGTTTTATAAATATTTTCTGATAAAAACGTACCTTTCTCCTATGGTCATTATCATAAGTATATTGTAGCATTCGAAAACAACAACGGCGCATTTTTTGTACATTTGCAAATATGGAACTAATTTGAAAGCAATCAGAAAAAGATGAGTCTTAAACTGAAATGACATTGTCTCACTGGATGATTTTCAACAAAAAGTACTGATATATGCTTCTTCAATACACCTTTCAATATGTCGACTTTTCTAAAATCACAGCAGTGGTTTCAACCGCCCTTTTCTCTCGACGCCCGTTTGTTGAGGTACCTCGGATCTAGTCTGTAAATGTTTCTGTATCTCTTGTCAACTGGACCCCGCTTTCTGTTCTCAAACAGTTGGATGGTTCTAAACATCCCAAGTGCCGTGCGTTTCGACAGTTCTTCTTCTCTTGCGCGCTTGCTAGTCCTCTCTGAGACCGTCCGACGCGTTTTCATGGGGTCCACCATTTTGTCTTCGTCAAGGTCGTCCGCCATCTTGCTCAGGTAAGGACTTCTGGGAGAAACGCTTTTTGAAATTTTGATGCCCGGATGAGCTACTGTGCGGTGTGAGCAAGTGCACGGGGGAAACCTCGGTGTGTCTCCTGGAGAATTGCTGCCCTCTGACCCTTCACCTTCAACCTCTGTTTTACTGTCTTTGTCTATTCCAAGGGAGATGACATTGACCGCGTACGTTCTGCTGACCTTAGAAAGAGGCGGCAGGTATCTGAGAAGGTCGTACAGTTCTTTTCGTCTTTTTTCGCGCCTTTTTAGCTTAGCGATGTAGGCCGGTTCCTCGTACTCCGTTCCTTTGTCAGACGTTTTCCGTTCACCTTGCGACGCCATCTTTGTTTGTGGAACCGTGACCTTGGGCAAGGGCATGATGTGTTTGGCGTCAACAGTAAGTCCGTTATCACTGCTAGTCCGGAGGACGACGCTATGGCTGCTACTAGCGTCGTCCGCACTCGGCTTTCTTCTGTGTTTCTTCGTTTTTCGCTCGATCTCGTGCGTTTTCTCTCTGACGAGTTTAGGCGGTATTTCCGGTAGCACAACTCTTGGACTGCTGCCTCCGCTGCTACCAGCCTTCAGCTCTGTTTCCTCTCTTTGAGACTTTGTCGAACTTTTTCTTGATTTGTCCGACGTGGTACCGGCGTCGAAAGAACTTTCAGGACTAAGTTGTGATTTGTCACCTTGCCGCCTGTGACTCGTTTTGACGTCCGCTTGGGTCAGAGTGTCCTCCATGTTGATCCTGCTCAACCTACCGTTCATTTCGACCGTCACGGAGCGCTGGATCTCGGGAAACACCCTCCCTGATCTCGGGGACCACTCCCATTTTTGGTCACCCTTAGATCGTTTCCCGGGCTTTTTCTCTGCTTTTTGTTGAGTCTCGTCCTTCTTTTTCACTTCTTTCCACAGCCTGATTTTGCCAACAGGTTGGGTTCTCCTCCGATCTGCTTCTTTTTCTGAAAAGTCAGAAATGCCGGCTCGCTTTTTGTCGTCGCCAAAAAGGCCCAACTGTGCCATGTCGTTTCTCTCCTTACTGTTTTCTAAATCAGGAAGAGTGAAGGTTTGAATTGCCTTGGAAACTTTGGTTGGGACGTTTCCTTTGACCTCGCTGTGACGAACATACGGCAAAGATGAACGCTCTTTGTCCTCCGTCCCGTCATTCTTTGCCATCATGAGCGGTTTCGAATTGTCGTCTGACACCATGGTAACGGCAGGCAGTTTCAGCACAAGCAAAGTTCCTCGGCTGTTTTGTCCCTTTCCTTTCTTTTGTTGTTTCTCCCCGTGGATTTGCTTTCCGCTGATGTCGACAAGACCTTCGAACGTTTCTCTCTCGCTGATGGCCATGATCTCCACCGAGCTCAACTCTCGCTGGGTGCGAGACATCCTCTCGCGAGACTTGGACGATTCCATTCGCCGCTCTATCCTGTAGGGGGTGGCAGGGGTGGGGCAGGGCGCGCGGATCGCACCCACCGGGCTCGGCGCTGATCTCATCTTGTAGATTTGCTTCTTTCGTCTCCTTCTATTTCATCTGGAAAACAAATAAGATTGATGTCATTGACTACTTAGGGATATTTGTGTATTTCTTACTGTATATCCTTAAAAGTGCCCAAAATATCTATATGTCATGGTTATCAGGAACCTTTTGATTGTTTACTTCCCTGACCGTAAGCGCGTTAATAGTTATATTCCGGTTCTTTTATACAATGCTTTAGCACACAGCCAAGTCGGCAGTGACGTGATGAAAAGACCTGCTTCTGTGTACAGTCCATTCATATTATAGAATGCAATTTGCTTCTTTCGAGCCTTCCTGTTTCATCGGGAAAACATCCATCTGGTTTATTTAGTGAACAGCCAAGTCGGCAGTGAATTGTATTGACAAACGCGTTTCTCGATACGAGCCCTCAGAGGATAGCGTGTCTCAAAGAAAGAACCAAGCACAGGTTAATTACTTTTGTCTACCGACTAAAAGTGTGCACCGTCAAACCTGTCTATCTGTCTGTGATAGTGAATACACTAACGACACAGGAAATACGACTTAGGTTAGACAGGTGACAACTATAGATATAACAAATATGACAGCATAATTAAGCAGCCTTTGATTTGTTAGAAGAAGTCTATGTACTCTTAACATACTGGGAACAAATTCACAGTAAATCCACACTGACTTGACGCGAACGCGGCTGTCGCTATAAAATCAAGTCTGGTGGCCTTAAGATATAAATGTATACAGATAACAATATTAATAATTAAGACTGGAAAGCTACATGAAATGTACTCACAATGCAACCCCTTCAAAGCAAGATATTCGTTAACATAGGCATGGACAGGCTAATAGGTTTTACCTCCCCGCATCTGAGAAACCTTAACCCCCGGGAGGTTTGGTAAATGTTAAAGGTAAACAATGCGGTAAATATCTAATGACATGTTCAGTCAAACGGAGCTGTCTGTTTGAGATGATTCTACTGCTACCATACCGACATCACATCCAGTATACATGGCAGGCAGGTATCACATAGTCTCTGGCGGTAGACATTCTATGTATTCTTTTCATAGGTTAAACCGTTCACAGGCGACGTTGTTGTATGTAGCGCACACGGCAATGTTGCTGCCACATGTAGGCCCTACTCTTAAGTACTGCTGCGCCTCCCACAACACTATTTGTATCGCTAAAGTTAATGTTGCGACGAGATGATAAACCGCTAGCAGATGACGTTGTTGCATGCAGTGACACGCCAATGTTGCTGCCGGGCCCTACTCTATATTATGCTACTAACAATTTGCCTGACTGGTGTTGACTGTATATATATACATATAAAATACACAGAACAACTTACAGAGAACATAAAGGCGATAACATTTACCTTTTATATGTTAAACCGCTAACAGGTGACGTTGTACATGTTGTACGTAGCGCACACACCAATGTTATCGCTAGGCCCTACTCTATGCTAGGCCTGTGCCTTAAACTGAGATTGGCTGTAGTCTTACAATGACACATAAGTAAAAACACCATACATTCACAATCACAGCACAGCATACAGACAAACTACATGCAGGAACATTTACCTTTCAGACGTTTAAACGTTCACAGATGGCTCTCTTCAGCTTGTAAGTAGCGCACACGCCAATGTTGCTGCTAGGCCCTACTCTATATACTATGGTACTAACAATTTGCCTGACTGGTGTTGACTGTAGTCTTATGACGACACATACGAAATACAATATAAACTACGCACAAAAAGTTCGGAAACTTAACTTTGGTCGATCATATTTCCGTTATTTTTTTACCGATTTCAATATATTACATATCATTTAAAAGCCTATTTGATTTCCTTTCCCATGATACCAAACTTATTGTGGTTGCAAGTTCATGAAACGAGCATCAGGCCTGCTAAAGTGAGTGGGTCGAAGAAATAAAGTGCCCAGATTACCTTATTATAGTCAAACATGCTATTCCGTACATATTCTTCTGTTGATATTGACTTCTGTACGAGGGTATTGTGAAAAATCAACAAGAATAAACAAGACATATTCATGAAAGCTAAGTTTATTCTTTATCAAAACCAACAATCTGTGTCCTAGTAACGGGTTAGCATGGAGTCTTAGTAACGGGTGATCCAGCCACGCACTGTCACTACAGCACGGCACCTACTCCTCATACTCGTCACCAGTCGCGCAATGCGATGCTGTGGGATAGCGTCCCATTCCTCCACCAGCAGTCGTCCTAGGTCAGCCACCGTGTCTTGCACGGACAGCTCGCCCAAGCTGCTCCCATAGATGTTCGATGGGGTTCAGGTCCGGGCTCTTAGAGGGTCACTCCATCCTCTCTACACCTGCATGCTGGAGATGGTCGGCGATGATCCCTGCCCGGTGTGGGCGGGCGTTATCATCTTGCAGCAAGGCATTCGGCCCCATGTTATGGAGGAAAGGGATGGCCACCGGATCAAGTATTGTGTCACGATATCTTTCTGCATTGAGGGTTCCTGGTACAAGTCTTGTCTTTCCCCTGGAGTTTATGCCTCCCCATACCCCAATGTTTGTTGTGAAACAATAACAAAAAATAACACCTGTGGATGACGATAACGTTGCAGGACGCAGGTGTTTATGTGGTGTATACAATTGGTTCTTCGATGTGCTAAAAATAACCTTGGATGTTCTGTGTACTAGAAATAACCTTGGATGGTCTGTGTTCTAAAAATAACCTTAGAACCTGAGAAAACAATATATTGAATCATCATCCGCGCCCATACAGATAGGATGTCACAGCGCGCGTATGACACCAACAGGGAATTTTGGGCACTTTTTCTCCGTGACCCACTCACGTTATTAGTCCTGGTACTTGTTCCGTGGGTTTTCAATCACAATAAGTTTGGTATCATAGAACAGGGAATCACACAAGCTTTATAATGATATATAATGCATCAAAATCGGTAAAAAAACAACGGAGATATGATCAACCAAAGTTAAGTTTCCGAACTTTTTGTGCGTAGTTTATATACAAAATACACAGACCAACATACAGAGAACATAAAGGCAATGGCAGTTACCTTTTAGACGTTAAACCCTTAACAGATGGTGTTGTACATGTTGTATGTAGCGCACACGCCAATGTTGGTGCTTGGCCCTACTCTAAACTACCGCTGCGCCTCCCACTACACTAACTCATAATACCCCGACATATGTCATTACCCCACACACATTCAGTCCCAGTTTGTTTAGAAAACTAACGGTCTAACCTTACTGATATGTTATACCTGGTCTTTATACACGCAATCAGGCATAGCTGCCGCCTTAGTACTCATCAAGTCGAGCGTATCCCGGCGCCGGGGAATGTTTACTTTCCTCCATTCAATTTCAGATCAATACGCCACGTTTGGAAGCACTTGAAGTAAGAGTCCCCTTAATAGAGCAGTCATTGAAGAGTTATCATGCATTAAGGATCAATCTGTGCGGACATATCTGCACGAATACCTTAAGGGTTTATGTTTCTCCGTCTTTGTAGCAGAGGGAATTAATAAGAAGTCGCAAAGACAGGTACAAGTACATGTGACAATGTGTGAAACATAGCTCCGTTGGTCGTTTTGTTTGACTGCGCTACAAAAGGCCTTTCAGACAGAATTAAAAGTTCGTCAACAACTGTCTTAGCTATGGCAAGGACTTAGCAACGTAGACAATATTGTGTTTGCATGGTCTAAAGAAAGATAGTATTATTTTCAGCCTCTGACGTTCATGCTTAGAATACAACGTTTATTCTCCAAGCAGTATGGTTTCGTCTAGCATTTGTAGATAATTTTGGGATATCTTGGAATCGATATTTTTTTCAAGCTTCTAACAATACCATAAAATCAACATACCTCACTTGAGATGCGTGCATATAAACCAGTACAAATACAAAACAAAAGGAGCTAAAACAGCAAATTTACTTAAAGATTATGTTGACAGTAAATGTTTTTTCTTGTCAATTCTAATTCTAATGAGGAAAAATCTTTATGAAACCGTGGGTCAATCAGTGGCAAAATCGGACAAGTGAAAATACGTAAAAACTGAGGAAAAGATGTTAAGAAACGAACACTTGTCAAACATCTGCTTGGAGCTAAAAATCTTTAACAAAGCCGATCCTTAAGCCGTCCGTGTTTGAACGCACATCGATTAGTTGGTGCTGTGTTTGTTTCTACTGCACAAAGCGGTAACCTGACGTGTTTACCTTCGCCCGGAACAACACGCACCATGATTAAAACCGGCCGAGGTTCGCTCCTGAAACCAGGACACGACAATATCAGAAAGAACGAACGACAAAGAGAACAACAAATTGTGCCTCAGTAGGAATCAGTGATAGGGCATTAACTTTTCACTTTTGGCTAAGCTCACATCCCGTATAAAAACGGCATACAGTGTTTTTCTATACAACCGTTTGTACATGTTTCAACAATATTGTTCCTCTTTAGTACATTTGCTCCCGAAAACAGGACACCATGGCCACATGTACAGATGTCACAGCAATATAAGAAGTACAGAAGAACTCGACGCTATATGACCTATGTCAGTGTTGTAACATTCACAAGCGGTGGTAACACTCTTCTTGGACTTTAACTTCCATGCTTTGACTGAGCTCAAACCCTTTAGCAAAAAGCATACAGCGTTTTTCTATGGACCCTTTTGTGCTTGCTTTGATAATATTGTTCCAGTAATGCTTTCTTTAGACAACACAGTATGTAACAGTTTTCTCGTACTGTTAGTTTTGGCAACTGTATTTCAAGTTCTGGTAGTGATACATTGTATATGAATTGTCGCAAATTCAGCTCTACGCTACCAGAGTGATTTTGTTTGTCCTAAGCTACATTAACTGCCATGTTCTACTCCGATTGACACACTTTCACCCCTCGCGTAGATTTGAGCCCCTGCTATGAAAGTGAAAAGAACAACAGCTTCTAAAGTTACGCCCGGCCATTGAGAGAGCCGCCGCTGAGGCGGTAATACAATACTACAGTTTTTATGCCCCCTTTGGTCCAGTGACGTCCGTTCTGAACAATTTCAAATACCTGGCATTCAAACTGCCTCAAAGGCGCTAGTGAAACAAAGCGTGCAAAAACCACATGCAGCGTTATGGTGGTGTTAAAATTACTAGTCTTCGGGACTTCGCACTTGAATGATTAATACTGTAATTTCCTTTATCTTCTAGGTAGCAAAATTTCACGGTGTGAGGAAAATTGACACTTTCACTGAACTTTAACTTCACGGTGGCGGCAAGTGAAGGAATCATAAATAATCACAACAGGTTTTCCACTGTGATGATAAGTTCACGGTACAGAGGTGACAGTGAAAACAGTGAACATAAAATTACGACTGACAGAAACAAGAATTACAGTAACTTAAAGATTTTCTTGCGTAACAGAGACGTCTTGGCTAGACTTTAGATTTCTCCTTGGGTCTTCTGAAGGATCTTTAAGGAGCAACCTTCGACCCTTAAGTGCACCTAGTTAAGACGCTCCACTTGTGCTAAGAAAATAGAGGGTTTCCTTACAGCACTTGCCGTGCTTCAGGCGAAGTTGTGGATTTATCAAATGTTCTCCGACGAAAAAGTAACACTGTCGACACTTAGTGCCTTAACGAAAAGCCTTTTCTACCTATTCGACTTTAACTATTGCTCCAGACATGTGAAATCCCTACAAAATTTAAGTAGGACCTAGACTATACGATTGGCCGGGAACGATGTTCCTCATAACCACCATCATCATTGTTAATACAGTGCTAAACCTTCTTCCAGCACTTAGGCATTCACGGATCAAATTTACGTTCGGCAGTGATTGGTCATTATTGATCCTGAAGAAGGCGACAGTGGTTGTCCAAACTTTGATCCGTGAATACCTTTGTCTTGGAAGAAAGTTTAGCTCCGTATTATGATCACTACCAACACAGATGAGCTTCCACTATAATAATCATTTTTATTTTCATCCCTACTTAGTACTATCAAATATTTACTGCATAAAAAAGCGTGTCCCAATTTGCTGCCCCTTTGAATTCTCGTCTAGCTTATGTCCTTTATTCTCCCCACAAAGGAACGCTTGTCATCATCTGTAATTACTATATATATTATCAACAAAGAGCCCAAATCTTATAATACCTAAACCTGGCTAAACTAGTCGGTCCAGTATTCTGTTGTGCCTTAGTTGATAGGAGACGGGATATAACGCTCTCATTACGCCCCATATTCCCGAAATCCGATAATACCTTACCCATACTGCATTGTGTTGTGTCTAGGTTGACAGCGAGCTTGTAGTATTCTCTATATTCTGTCTAGATATTGTGGCATTATACTAGATCAACAGAAGGATATTTACATTTATCGAATCGCTAAAGAGCTTTTATGTTAAGCAGCTATATACAAATCAATCAATGAAGCGACTTTTTGTAAGTTGCTAGGATATTCTATATTTATATCAAGGCAGACAATCCACAAAACAGCTGCTGTTTTACTTGTATATTTGCTTTTTTTAAAGTTCTATTAGATTTTAACATCTTGTCTAGGTTCGTCGCATACTCCAAATATTAACTTAACATACCTCAGAGAACCAGAAATAAAGGTATTCTTTCGTCCATGGCGAACAGACTATTTCTAATCACGACCTTAATAGCATACCACTAGTATATCCACAACAATCCTACTTATAGAAGCCTAATACCGGACCTTCAACTTAAAACCTTAACGAACGTAAAACTTGTGCAAATGATTTTATGAAACTATAACAGTTGTACATCTTAGTTCTTAGTAAAAGCTATAAATTTGCTACCCGTCCAATACTACGGGAAGGTAGCTGTGAAAGAACGTCGACATGTCGACGTCAAATAAAGTAAAGGCGGAAGACAAAGCGAATACTTACGTTTCTAGGGCGACCGTGGCTTGTGCATTCACCTCACATAGCGCCAACCTTCTTAGACGTTCTGAGCTTGAAGACGGCTCGCCAAGAGTCTTAAATACGTGACGATTGGAGACACTGAGCTCCCGAGAAATCTTAAGGAAGTACGGTTCCTTACCGCTCCTTGAGTAGACCGGAGACGCCCGTAAGGTGACTCTTGACGGAATGACGTCGTTGCCGAGTGGCGGAGGAATCCAGCTGTGATACGGTCCACCGGGCGGTGATACGGTCCGCCGGACATTCAGGGTCTCAAGGCGTCACATGGGGTACATGGGACGTACCATTTTCTAAAAGACGAGGGTGGGGGCGGACCTCAAGATGTTGCCTTGGTCGTCGTTTGGCTACTTTTAATTTGGTAATATTGAGAATCCGTGGCATTAACTTGGTTGCAGGATATCGCACACCAAGGCCTATTCTATATCCACACAACGTGGACGTACATATTGTAAGAAAACTCTAGACTCAAATACTAGTAACCGTACAGCCGAAAATTCAGTCTGTTTGAAGATTCTGTTGAAATGTTTGTATTTGCAGTGGCCATGCGTCCTCCCTTTCGATTATCCCCATCAAAATACTCCAGAGAAAACAATCAATGCGTGCGTGTACAATCCATGATTCAAACTTGGCAAGCAACAGGTGGGCGTGTCGTTCATCATTCATCCGCAAGATATCGCTGCTGCACAGTGCAGTTTTTCCAACTACTTAGAAGCGTCGACTGGCAGCGTTATACAAAACTGCATGAAATATCAGTTAAATCAAACATTCCACCACGACTCGCAGTTATGATGGAAACAATTACTATGAGACACTCTTTCTAGTCTACACCAGGCCTTCTTATGGGGTTGTGGAGAATTCCTTCATTTAAAGTCCCTGGCATATGCGTAGCTAGAATGATAGGGACTACTCTTATTCCAAGCCTGCACAAGCTACAATCACGATTTCCCAACTTTTTCCCACCCCGTCACCCATACCACAGAGTTGACTTTCAGGGTAGACATTAATTCACCTGGTTACATAGATTCGCCACTTCGAAAAACAGTGGGTTTGAGAGATCTCTAGTGCAGCACCCACCCACCCCCGCGGCCGTATGCGCAACTTAGATATACAGGAGTGCATTATTTATACTGGGGTACGTTGGGTTGGAGATCTGTTTGGACGTACGTGGCGGAATTATGCACGCTGGTGGAATTATGCTAGTCGATGATTTTGCGCGTTCGGTTTAACGCTTGATACCATCCAAGCATGAAAATATTTATAAGTCGCTGTTTCACCTCCATAGCGAAAAAATGGCGAAACTAGTTATTATCCGAAAGAACAAAGTGCCGCTAATGTAGCCACTCCGCGAAGTCAGCTGCACTGGCCTGGTCGTGACGTCACAAATGATTGATTAATGGTTTATCGTTAACAAGTGATTGATTGATGACGACTCGAGTGACAGCCGTGATCGATATGGGCCTATTATCACGATCTTTGACGTCATCAATCATTCCAGCTGTCATTCTTTCCTTCCCTCCCTCCCTCCATCCATCAAGCTACCGCTGTCTTTGTTGTGCTTTGTTTTGTTCCCTTCATTTTACTGTGACGAATTCTTGCCATAATTTTTAACAGTTCTTTAAACTACAAATACAAACACGTTCAATTCGAATTAGTTTTTAAGAAGTGTATTAAATGTTATCAAACGTTTTAACCCTTGTCCTGCTGGCTGTTTTTTACCATGCATTCTCCTAGCGCTGGGCATTTTAGACCCTCTTGAAAGATAGGTACTGCTTTTACTTTACTCCATCATAGTTACTTCTCTTCCTCGTAACCCTTTAATGCTTGTAAATCATTACCACTGAGTCGAGGTATAAATTTCAAAACATTTTCTAGAGTAGAGACTCTAAGTTTTCTATTGATGTATAGCATTAAGTGCCTTCGTTATATACGATCTGTCTCAACAAGTTGAGACTCTCAGTGACATGCTTTCGGACTGAAATGTAATACCTTTTGTTGAAATGTTGAATTGTAAAAGTCTGCTTCAATTCGTATTTTGATACAGATACGTAAAGAAAGAAATTCGAAAGGAACTATTTTCGCTAAGACTATCTTTCTTAAGATTGTTTAAAATGTGGGTTATGAAACAAACAAGGGTGACAATAAAGAATCAGAGAAAGAAAACGGAAACAAAGACAAAATAAAACCCAAGTATGAGAACCGTTTCCCATGTGTTATGCCATGCTATCCGACACAAGCGGCGCAACAAATGAAAAGATACGTTCCCAAACCTAACAAAAAGCCTTTCTCTGTCTGTCCAGCCTTGTTCACATAGTATAATCAAAAGGAAATAGAACCCTGGCCCTTTGGCTTGCCGAGAGACATTGTAGTTGCAGTATCAACTATTTATAAATGTCGAAATGTCGAAAAGGTAGAAAGTAGATAGTTGCACGTGTGAAGCTCTCCGGTTACAGAGTTTCTGTAGGTAATAGAATTACGTTCACTTCGGAACAGGAGTCATATTACCAAGCCTACACTCATCATTACGTCACGATGTAATTCGATAGCCGACTGTTAAACGCTATCCGCAAAGTACAGGACGTTGAATCAAAAGTCCGACTACTTGTGACGTCATTTACGGCAAACAAGCGTTCAAATCTGTAAAGTTGGACTGATCCCATCCTCCCAAAAAGTAACGGTGTCGCGACTATCCTACTTGTATTGTATTGTATTATCTGTGAGAAGACAAGAAGTGGAGTTCTCTTCGGAACTTGTGAAGAAGAGAATTGTGGCCCTTCGGCTACAGAATAAATGATGTCATCGGACCCACATCTGTAGAGTAACGTCGTACATTAGCCTGGAGAGTGATTGTCTGGTGGCAGCTCTAGTGGTCATCGCTCTTCTACAGTGGACAAGAGCTGACCACACAGAAGCCAAACGCCTCGAGCTTAGAACGGTTGGACAAAACATTTTATTTGTGTGGTCGCGAGAACATGAAAACATTTTATTTGAGTCGGAACTAAGCTAAGCTAAAGACAAGCTTGGCGTGAGTCAAGATTTAGCTCAGTAAGTGCCCTCAGACTACTCTTCAAGCAGAGGTTAGTGGAGAAGATCGTGGCCTTTTTATTCACAGCCCCGTCAGTTTTCAGATGGCCGACGAAAAACGGGCCAGAGGATAAAAAGGTCACGATCTTCTCCACTAACCTCTGCTTGGAGAATACCCTTAGAACGCAACCCTTCACTTCAATTATTCTCCCATCTATCTTCCCATGGTAGACAAACACTTGTAAACCCTGTCCGCAAAGGGAATATCATATCAAAACAGTGGGGTGTCCCTTAAACCGCCGGGTCAGGTCAGGGGTTAAAGGTCAGACCCTCAGAAGTGGTCGGGGCAGTGACCGGTATTGTCCTGGATGACAAATTACCGTGCCCCGGACAACCTTGGTTTAACTGGACAATGGAACTCGTAAATCACCGCTGACCATCGCCCAAACATTTCCCGCGCTTTCTCTTCTCCCGTGTCCATCTTTTTGTGTCGTTTCAATCCATAAACATCCTTTCCACTGGCTTTGCGACCGTACAGAGACCAACATTTGATTTGTGTGATCTTATCATAGTAATATGATGTAAGATGTAGAGGGATGATTTACTAGTTCGCCCTCGCCGATTGTAAATACTTATCTTAGATGTATCGTTGATGTATATGTGTCTGTCTGTCAATATGGGCCGTCGAGCTCGAAATAAACAATAATGATAATAATAATGAAAAAAATAATAATTTGAAAAGTAACAAAACGCACAAAACGTTTTCATTTTCAAAAGCCGGACAACCTTGGTTTGACTGGACAATGGGACTCGTAAATCAGCACTGACCATCGCCAAAACATTTCCCGCGCTTTCTCCTCTCCTGTATTCATCTTTTCATTTCGTTTCCATAGACCTCCTTACCACTAGATGGCGATCGCTGAGCAACCGTACAGCGACCAAAAAAGGATTTGTGTGACTCTTAATTTATGATAAGTTTATGTTCATTACAAGTTCTTGCCCGTAGGCTAATTGCAAGTACATGAAACATGGAAGGACGGACAGACAATTGGTAACAGTATATTTCAGAATTGGAATATGATGCAATATGTGTAAAAAGGGTGATTTAAAAGAGAACAAAACGCATAACACGTTGGGGAATTCGATCTTTATCTATGGAATTCGTTGCGCGATTTGTAAAATGTTCGGGCGCTCAGTGAGCGCTCAGCGGTCGCAGCCGCTAGTGGAAATGCGTGAAAGATTCACATGTGGTTAAAGTCTAATGTTCACTCACACTTTATACCGCGATGATTAGATCAGAGAGTTACAGAGAGAATAGCGATCAGCGACCTATTCCACCAGTATACGATGTACATTTCCATGTTTGAAATACCTACGTACAACAAGGGGTCTAATAAATGAGAAAATAAATACAAATATATAGTCATTACTGTTATGTGTTATAGATATGAATGAAAAGTACGTTGAAGATTTAGATTCTATACCCAACAAACAGAATGGTTTACATGTTGTTAACTGGGTCAATTATCAGCATAAATCAAAGTACTTTAACCTTAATCCACTGTCGCTTAGAGCAGGGTAATCTCTACGCCAGTACCGTGTAGCAGATTAAAGTGACAAATTTGTCTCTGATGTCTCTGATGTTTCAAGTGAATGGAAGATTACAGACGCAACACCTTTGTTGGTTTCTAAATGATTAATTTCTGCTATTTTTCTGCCACAAAAGGATTATGTCGGAGAAATATAATTACAGGGGGATCACTTCTAATCGGGCGTCTCCGTCGACCCAGGCTGCGTGCTGCGGGCCATGATCCTTTAATCCTGTGTGGTTCCGCTTTTTGTTCCATTTTGCAAGGATTACTAAATTGACGCAGAACAATGAATGTTGAGCAAGAAATTTCACATTGCGGTCAAAATATTTCATAGATATTATCACGTTGTCAGGACATATCTAGCCCCCAACCTTCAGTTATCATAATGATTGTTAACTCTGATTAAGATAAGAGATTGAAGGAAAGACATGGTTTCTTAGGAGAAATTTGATCTTCTATAATTGCCTATCTACATAAGACAAAACAAGAAAACACAGTTATATTCCATCTTTTTTCTGCAAGAATCGCACTTTGTTTAATGCTCTCCTGTGCTTGCCGGAGGGAAGATCTTGGATATATATAAATTGTATATTTCTTTTAAAATAGTCAACACGAATACCACATTTTCTCTCTCAGACACCATGATCCTTCCCGAACGATACATAGACAGGGGTAATGAAGACATCAGCGCACGCCTGCTGACAGTCGATGTTTTCTCAACTCTCATTTTTCGCACCTTTCGAATCTTCCGTCCACCTGTAACATCTGAAAATCACATAGGCTAATCCTACCAACAAATATTGCCAAAAAGATATCTCAAAACGTTTAAGAAACTGTGACTTTAAAGAAACATTGTGAAAACAAGTCGAGACTGTGATCCAGCCGACGTATTGTTATCGGGTAAAACGAATGGACACAACAGGAATTGTTTCGGATCTTTTGATTCTGTACTCTGTTACCGGATCGGGTTTTAAAGTGCGTATTCAAAGCGTATACTGTGTACGTTCTGCTCATAAACTTGCTTCTTAGTTTTCTAGATCGTTAAAATCAAGCGGCCAGGTTTAAGAAGCTTTTTTGGATAGTTGTTGAGGGAAGAAGGACCGAGAGACCGTGTCATTGCGTTGTTGTCCGCCATTGTGCCAAGGGTGAGTTACGCTGCTGGTCCGGATTATCGTCTGAAAACCGCAGACGAACGTAGAATGCATTTGAATTGCCCGTGGCGAATGCGAATCAAAGCAGTCCGTTCTGCTGCATTCATGGACGACCATCTCTCCATGCGTCACCCTGAAAGACATGACCGCTACGATTTAGAAAAAGAAACCGAAAAAGTTCCCTAAAACTTCAATTTCTTATATTTTCCTTACACTTTTGCTCTTTATGTTGCTTCCTTGTAGATTTATATAATAGTAGTAATGTTTAAATGAAAATTGTGTGTACAGTTTGTGAAGAAAATTTTCTCCAAGTTTAAAATCGCTCATTCTAGAGGTCAGTTCTTGGCAGCCCGCCAAACCAGTGTTCGCTCCCTGTCTATTACTCCGCTTTCTTCTCCTCCGTTCCTTTTCAGGTACGGGTCATAGAAAACCACCCAAGCGAAAACATCTAGCGGGCGAGGAGAAGCGATTTTCACCGCTTTCCGTCCAGCCGCCATTGTTTCGAACCTCACGCCGGGGCGCCCAGGCGCATGCGCGAATCGAATTGACCCCGAGGCATTAATCACAGCGGAGCTTTCTTTATTTGTGGTAAAAGTTTCGACAAAGACTCGGGGCAAAAAGCAGGGTATTCACCCCCGAGCCATTCAGTTGAAAACTCTACAATATGCATGGAGCACAAAAGAACGTAGGTCTATACAGTCGCTAGTTGTCAATCGACTTTTTGTGAGATATACGAACAACAGTTCAACTCAAATTCAAAAATCCGTTTTAGTTTATAATCTTTAAAAATGCCTTCATTTTAAGAATATGGTTCTCTGTATATATATATATGTAGCTAAGAACGGAACACAATAGTAAGTTGCTCTGTATAATTACTGATTGCCAAGCGACGTTTTCTGAGATATACGAACAGCAGTTCGATTCAAATGTTGCAAAACAATAAGGTTCAGAATATCTATGAGATATCTTTAAAACTGCATTTGTCTTAAGGGAAGGTTTTCTTATGTATAGGAAATGACTAGATGCCGACTAGGATGTTATTCTAAACAGTCATCGGTTGTTAAGGGAAGTTTTCTGAATTATACGAACAACAGTTCAACTCAAATTTAGACAGACTGTGTTTATTTTAAAAAGAAAGTTCTTTGATATATAGGTAAGGACATTGTACAATACACTGTTGGTCTATACAGTCACTGGCTGTCAAGCGGCGTTTCTTAAAATGTACAAATTCTGATCACAAAATAACGAGAAAATAACAGAGGCATTTTGAAGGCTAACCAAGTTTTGACTTATCCTTCAGGCTGCGATGAAAACTAGAATGGCACAGACCACCAAAGTACGGAGGAGAGCTCGCTCTTTTAATAACACGTGCAAACGTTACAATGAACAGAGTCAATCTTTGAAAATTGTAGTAACAAAACTTCCAATGACTAAAAAAAAATAAAAATTAAAAAGAAAATGTTTGTATAGAAAATGACAGATACCAAGAAACACCATTTTCCGCTGCTTCTAAAAGGAAGCTTAACCCCGCGAATTGTAGATTTAGACAACCAGTACATAAAACTCGAGTAACCACAAAAGCAAGTCTGCTTTGCCATTGTTTTTATTCTTTGTGTTCATCCTGTTACACAAAATTAGCCCTCGTGAAAGAACTTACAATATTGTTTTTGCAACCATGGCTAACATATCATTAATTCTGACTCTCTATACTTCGTTTAAAATAAACGCAATATTTTCTCTGGTATTTTCCGGAAAATACACGTACTGCTGTTCAAAAATCAAATATTTGGGAATGGTATAAAGTGTTGACTTAAGTTTTCTTTTCCTTGTTATATTGATTTGGCTTGTTGAGAAGAGCCTACCAATACCATACACACAAGGACAGTGACATGAACGTAATCACAATTCAACGGTTTCTTTTTCCTTTGGTTAATATCGATATCTTGGGTATATGTACAACATGATAAAAGTACTGTACAAATATATATCATATGACTCGATGTACGTGAAAATAAACGGTATTTACAGTCTTTTTTTACATCGGTTTGATATCGATGTTTTCCATATCACCAGCAACATGGAGAGTCTTTGTATGTTTGTCACACAGAGTTCTGTACAGCGCATGCGCAGTCGACTCCTCCTGTGGAATTCTCGAGCTGCCATTGGCTACAGATGACGTGATGTCTTGAGGTCGAGTTTCCCGGTTCCCTAACACCAAGTTGTCGTTCTTTCTGTAGCTATAGTTTTTTCTGAGACCTGTGAAAAACAAATGAACAAACTGACGTTAGCTAATGTTATCATTACATGTAATGGAAGAGGTTTACCATAGCGAGGCAGTAGAGATATATGGCAATATGTTTAGGCAAGGTGATTGAGCAAATGTGTGTGTTAAAAACAAGATGCTATTGTTGAAAATCTAGAATGGCAATATATACACGACGATATACAAATGATTCAAATGTATGAACATATGAAAACATATGCCTTAGATAACTATAAAGACGATAGGTCTGTAGTTCGTGACCAGAGATTTTGTAAGGACCTTTCCTAGAAGAGTAAAAGGTTCTTTAACACGCTTGTGACTCTCCTTGAACAAAAAAAATGTACAATAAAATGACTGATCTAACCGAACAGAGTTTTTGCTTTCCAGGAAAGATAGGCTAGAAGTTAGAACACAAGTTTTGTTATCCTTTAGGAGTACACTTCATTGCTAAATTTTGATAAAGCTACTTATTCTTAAAAGTTATACGTGTATTTACATTTCATTTTCTACCACGTTTAATTCAAGAACTCTTAAGGTGATATTTGCATACCTTAAGGCACTGAACCGACGGGCACCGCCTCAGAACCACGAGGAGAAATCCAGAAGCTCCTCTTCCTCGGGGGACATGGGGTTACTGGAACCATCGGACTCGTAGCTGTAGCTGGGCGGGGGGAAGTGCGTCTGGGCCCGAGGGAACGCGCTGGTGAACACGGCGTTCACGGCATCGTGCTCTTCCACGAGCTCCTTCAACTGTCTGATATACTCCATAGCCGACCGGAGTGTTTCTACCTTAGACATCTTCTTGTTGGTGCTTCCGTCAGGGACGAGGTTCCGAAGGTTTGCGAACCCCATGTTGACCATTCGGACCCGCTGGCGTTCACGCTCGTTTCTTCTCGACATTTTCCTCGGCTGCTTCTGTGTCGCACCGAAGCCAAGTCTCGAGTCCGTCTCGGAGTCTGTTAAGACAGTTCTGAAGTCTTTCCCGTCCTGTTGTAGTGTCACACCGCACTCTGTTTTGGTCTCTCCGGCGTTGCAAAACGCGAAAGCCTGCGAGCACTGTTTTGCCAGAACTTTCTCCTCCCGTCCTTTCGCGTACAGACAACTCGGGTTGAAGTCGCAGCCGACATTAACAGTCGCGTTCTCCTTGCAGCACTCCATCGAGGCTGTGACAAAGTCTCGCATCGGGGTTCAAGTGTAGATCCTTCTTCTGCCAACCTAACAGTTCGCGGCGCGCCGTACGCGTGTGTTGTGTGTGTGTGTCCCTGCTAGACGCACGCTCCCAAGTGCGGCCGGGCAGTTAAGCGATCGTCTAGGAACCCGGGGAGATCGCCTTTGTGTCGGTAGGGAAGCACGAGCCATTGTTGACCCCCAGGTGCCCAATCAGAGAGAAGAGTCGGCGCGAGCATTGTGTCGGAGAGACCCGCAGTTTCTACACCCCGCTGGTCCGTACGGTTTGGAGTGTGCGGGGATGGGTGTAAAAACGGATATTAGGAGAGAAGATTATTATGTGTTTCAATAGCTGACCCATATGTTTGACACAGAACAGTGTGACAGAAAATGGGACAAGCGAAAATCTTCCCTCCAGAAATGATGTTATAGGGTTACTAGTAGTACGAATCTCCAAGCAGATCTTCAAAAATTTCTCTCTTCTGCGCCTTTTGCTCAATTTGTACGTATATTATAAGTTGCCCATTATGACCTTCATATAATAGCTGAGGGGAGGGGGGGGTATGTACGAAACGATTTCAGTAGTACACAGACTCAAACCGAAGACATGCATTTACTTGTTAAGTACATGCGAAGCCTTGATGAAAGCAGTCCTTGGTCATTCTGTCCTTATATCTCTCCCTCCCTTTCTCGTTCTCACCCTCCCTCTTTTTCTGTCTTTTTCTCTAATGTTATACCAACTTTGAGTAGACAATGATTATGCTGAGTCTTTTCATCGCTTTTCCGAGCTCAAAGAAAGTATCCTGGGGGAACGTGCTCAATCTCTATAAATATATTGACGTCCTTTTGTCTTGTTGCGTAATTTAATGACCCAGATCGTGTTGCACATATGTTCGCTGTCTCAGGAGTATAGATTAATGCGGCCATTATAAGCCATAGATACTGTCAGATGCTGTCTATCGCTCTCTGTGCGTCCCTCTCTCTCTCGCTGTGTCTCTCAGTCTCTCCCGCCCCCTCGTTCTCTCTTTGTCACTCATTCTCTCTTTGTTCCTCTCTTTCTCTCCCTCTTCTACTTTCTCTCCCATTCGCACTCATTGTGCCTGTCCCTCATTCTGTCTTTGTGCCCCCTCTCTCTTTGTTCCTCTTTCTCTCTCTCCCTCTTCTACTCTCTCTCCCTCTCATCCACTCTCTCTCCCGCTCCCGCTCTCTCACTTATTCTGTCTGTCCCTCATTCTTTGTCTTTGTGTTTCTCTCTTTGTTCCTCTCTTTCTTTCCCTCTCGCTCATTCTCTCTCTCTTATACTCGAATGGAAGAACTCGTCTATGAAGTAGATCTGTCTCAATAAAATCTTCACTAGAAACGCACTGCAACCTAACGCACCTAATGACCCAAATCGTGTAGCAATATGTCTGTTGTCCCTGATGTACTCGCTAATGTGTTCGTTATGAGGCGTACACAGCCGGGCACGTATTCAGCGATCACGCCTCGTTACGTTTATGAAGTGAAACGTACTAAGTAAAAATTGATGGAGCGGGCCTATGTTTGTATGGAGCTGCGCGCGCATGGCTACACGGGGGGTGCTGCGGTAATGGCCGCGGAGGGATTTGGCAAAGAGAATGAGCAGCGACCACCCTGAAATGTGAGCAAGCATTTTTGTTGTTTTATAATTTCGTTAGAGTCCTTTGCACTGACTTGAATTTAACAGAAAAGCATTAAAAGAAAGGGGAATAAAAATAAACAAAAACCAATATGTAATATCTTTGTGTAAAGAATCCTATCCTTTTTCGTTTACTCCCTTTCCGCGTTATAATAGCTAAGCAAGAATTAATGGTGACAAAGCAGAGAAGCATACGTTATTTCAGATAAAGTTTCTTTTTTCATGATAAGGCAAGTCCCATCCCTACAAATCTCCCCGTCATGATACATCTTTATGAAAGGAATGTGAGATTTGATCAAACGCCTGACTATTTCGAACCCGAACGTTGTTCGATTCCGGTCATTTCGAAGTCGAACCTTTATTTGTTCGATCCTGCTTATTTCGAACCCAGACTTTGTTCGATCCAGGGAATATCGAACCCGAACTTTGTTCCATTCGATTTGAAACCTGTGTTCTATCTCAGGTCACCAGTGGTCCACAGCAGGTTTGTTTATCGGTTTTCGCTTCATATTTTGCCGGCGCACAACTATGAAGCGGACGGTTGGCGAGCTTCAAAGCAGACGAAACCTCAAGTCTTTTAGACAAGAATCCTGACATTCTTAAGCCGCCCTGTCAAAGGCCTCGACTCATCGGTGGCGAGAGCATCTCCGAACCATCTTTGTCTGTCCCGAGGTTTTCACAACAAACCGTGTTTCTCACAACAAGTCAGGTGACGAAGGACGTCCTTTCGGAAGCGCGCTTGGTGGAAACAGACGCGTGAAGCTCCGTCGCGTGGCAAAATTGACACAACCGGCTCGCCATTGTTCTTCTCCGGCGCACTAGAAACTCTAATGTTCCTCTGAAAGCTAAATATTTACAGTACGACTTGTGACCGTACGTTTTCGACATGTGGTTAAAGTCTCAGTTACTGTTATACCAAGAAGCAAATACACACGCCAAGAATAACTTACATCAAACTATGATAAATAAACTTACATTTTTTGTCTTCTTAGTGGCTGAAGACTATGAAAACAACAATAATTGCTAATGAAGACCCTTTGTGTCTAGAACGTTTAAATTTTTCTGATGACAGAAAAAGATAATCAAACAACAAGTGAAAACAGAATAGGTGCATTCTTACATTTACAACAAAACTAGGCAGATTCAAGTGAACAAACATGAATTGACAGTCTTTTCGTCTACAATTATTTTCTTGCGAACGTAATCAAGTTACGCCGACAAAATTACAATTACCATATTGACTTTGTTCTACCGTCGTTACGGATGTTGAACCCACATATCTACGAGAGATGGATGACATCATTAGACGTGCACCATCGACTGTGCGTTCTCTGCACAAGGCCACCTACACCGGCGTGTGTTTCACCCCACAGCACCGCACAGCGGTAGCGGTAAAGTAAAATATGCACCATAGACTTTTTTGACGCCGAAGGGGCAATGGGTACTAAAGCCCCCCCTCACTGCGGCCGATCGAATTCACAAAGCACTTCATCAATAAAAAGCTAATCTTTTTAAGCTTTGTGGGTTTTGTTGTCTTTTGGTCATAATTGTACATTTTGAATGATATTCCCATTATGAGGTCAAACCCAATTTAGGACGCAGCGTCGCCGCCAGCGTGCCGCCAGCGTGCCGCGGGTCCAGTGAGAGGGGGGCTATGTCTAGGGCAGCGGCAAGGTATGGGAAGACGGGGCCAAACCCTCTTACCTCCCCAACAGAAGTCAGGTACCCATTTTTACACTGGGTTGTACGTATGTAGTGAGTAACGTGTTGTAAAGTGCCTTTCCCAAGGGCACAAGATAAGTGACATGACAGGAGTCGAATCCAGGACCCCTGGTTTTGGGCCAAACACCCTGCCGTTACGTCACACGACCCAAGACATCGGTAAGAAAGACGAAATATTATGAATAGTTTAATCAGGTAGCTAAATCATATATCAATCAACCGAATTTTTCTCATCCAACACCTAGTTGCAGTGCAAAGTAGAACATTTTTGTAATTTCTACCTTGCAAAAGTACCAGAAAAACTGACGAAATATCGGCAATTGAACAAATAGTTGAAATCTTCTAAAGGATTCTAATAAACGACCATAGCTAAACGCACAAAATGGAACATTTTCGACGTAACCAATTGCAAGAAGGGAGAAGAACTTTAAAATACTCAGACTACGATACTCGTCCCAACATGTGTATGTTTGTAAATAAGTGTTGTAACCTATATTTAGCTCAGGTGGGCAAAAACGTAATAAAAAAAACATCCATTCATGATAGCCTAAAGAACATCTGTGTTAAAGATATCATATTAAGGTGAGGATGGCTGTATCAGACTTTTATGCATATGTACAAAATTTACATACTGCATGCATGTGTGCCCAGTTCCGAGTCGCGGCGTACCCCACAGAAAGACATATGGTCCCTACCGTCTCTTTTGTCAACAGACAGTCGGCATCGTCGCCTTGTTACATGCCTGGAATTTTGTGGAGCTCTTCAACCGTTATTTTCAAGGTCCTTGGGTGCCAATGGCCCTTTGTGAGTTGATAAGGATCTGCTCTTTGAAGACAAGGGGAATCGTTGGTCTCTGTCATGTTTCAAGGGTTTTCACTTCAACTTCAAGAGCTATAATTGAACTTAGTATGTGGCCTTCTATTCGTCATTTTCTACATTGTTACCGACAAAGCTTGTCGGCCTACAAATAAACTGACTGAAATGTTCGTAAAATCGGCACGTGTAGTTAAAACAAAAGAAGTTAAAAGATGTATTTTGAACAGTTATGTGTTGTAGGCCCCCTAGTCAATATAAGTGGATCATAGAAATATCAAAAAATCGTGTAGGTATCTAGTTTAGCGTTAAACAAAGAAAACGGGAACCTAACCTTCTTGGCAGAAGTAACACTTAGCCTTACTCTGAACTATTTGTAGTACGAATTCGCAGTCGGTCTGTGACTGACATGACCACCGGACAAGCTTCTTGTTTCGGAACATCTTTTGTGTGGTCTTGCCGTCGGGTGACGGATGTAGGCGGCTTTCCCGGGAGTACCGTGCACGAAGTGTTGTGCCATGTCGGGTTGTCCAAGTAAGTTGAAAAAAAAAACCCTTGGCTTGTTACAATCCAAAAGATTACATACCGTAAATGCAGAAATGTTCGTGGTTTTCGCGGTAAGCTATTTGCCGCGAACTTAAAACCACCGTGAAATCTTTTGCCTTCCTACCCTACTATTGTCTCAAACGCGAACTTTAAACCACCGCAAACACCCAGCTTTCTCCCTTCCGCGATATTGAAACCACGCGAACTTAAATGCATGTACACTAGTTATTTGGCCTTGCCCAACGACGGACAGTTGCCGTTATGTATTTGACCCCACCCCTTAAAGTTGACGGCCAAAGTGCATAATGTATGACCTGGCTCATTAATTATCTACCAGTATTCAATGAGGCATTTAATGATATATCATTTTAATGTATCACATAAGCAATATTCCTGGTTATGAGAAGTTTGAAGGAGAAGACAACTTCCCATTTGATTTTGAGGCTTTTGCTTGTTGGCTTGCAATCCAACAATCTTAGTTCTTAGACCACAACATGTCAAAAGAATAGCTAAGAAATGATATGGTCAATGTAATGCTGATGATAAAACAAGTTTTAGAAACATTGCGATTGAGCCGTAAAATTCAGTTTGAAAATTCACCTTTAGACAAAGCCGCGCACACAAAAAGGGCAGGTTTTAAGCTCTACTGAGCAAAGATACAGGTTTTGTACTCCTTGTTTTCTGTTGTCAGTTTTTCCACAAGGAGGCAGAAAATCAAGTAGAAGGGGGCTGATGGATCGGTTCGTGGTTAGTAAAGACGTCAGTCCTTCAGACGGGACTTAGATCTGACGTCTTGGCAAGAAATCCACTTTAAGACGTCAGTCTTTGTTTAAGATCGCATCGGAAGGAGTTCGGCGATTGTCTTAAGATTAAGGAGTCCGTGTTTCAGTTGGCTTTTTGGAGAAGTGTCGGGAAAGGTTGAAGTAAGAAACATGTGCGGAACAGAAAATTGGTCAACCGATCTACGAAATATGCAAATGAGTCTGTGAATGCAGTCTGGGCGCTTGAGGGGCTGTCAGGAGGGGTGAATGGTTCGGTTTGACCTCTGACACGGTACGTCGCTCGAATGTGTAACACCAATTTGACGCTATTGTTACTGTACAAAGGCGCGACGGTGGCTGCACCAGGGTATGGAGCAGCGCTGCAAATCTTACTTCACTGTTGTGAAGTTTTCTTCTATCTTTGGTAGGGCTACGTGAAGATAGTTCTATGTATCACATGTGATAGGCACACATTCAAAACTATTTCCATTCATAAGTTTCCCGCATGCTCGCATATGCTAGGGTTACATTTCCAATCCGGGGCCCGGCCAGGCAGTCTTTAGGAACGAAAAGTATGATATAAAAGACAACAGAAATACAAAACATACCCAAAATTATTTAAGAGTATAGCTTGTGCAAATTTATTGACACACACTTTGATTTTTTTGTTTCCGCAAACAGCCCGGCCGGGCCCCGGTTAGAAAATGTGACCCTAGCAATAGTCGGAGGTTCAAAACGATGTCTTGACAAACAGTTTATGACTATCAGGTCGTTACGACACTTCGGGTTTTCAGCATCAAACTTCTCTCTCATTTTGCTTGAAATTTCCCGCTCCACACTTTTTGTTTCCAATCGGTATCATCCATTAAACTAACTTCATGTGGCCTAAACACAGCTCAGAAGATAAACGACTCTGAATAAAAGGAGCGGAGAGATAAATTTTAGCGGGACGACACCCCCGGTATGGTGTGTCAGACCGTGACAATTCCTTCACATTTCCTGTGAGACTGAGACCGACCTGGAGAAGTCTGCTTTATGCGATGTTTGACCGCGAAAAAAGAAAGGACAATTCTTCTTCCCACTGTCAAACTGTAGGACTAAACCGTGGTAGACTTTCAGGGCTTTGTCCTGGAAATATGTACTACTTTTCTTGTACACAGTTATGATTTACAAAGTTTTGGTAGTCGGTCTACTGCATTCGTCATGCAGAATGATTGAAACATTTGCATCAGGTGAAATTACATGTTTGTGTACTAGCAAACTCTGAAATCCTAGGATTAAGATTGTCCAGTTGCTGATGTCACCTTGGTCACTGGTCATTTAGTATCCCAAAGAATTTGGCCAAGAGTACCAGATCACCCCTACTCTCCCTGATAAGTGTGTTGGGTTCTTTTACGTGCAGAGGTTTTAATCATCGTCATCATCATGATAATCTCCGAGCAAATATTCTGGTGACGAAATAGTTCTGTAGGCAAAAAAACTGTTTGGCCTACATGAAAATTTTGCCAGAGGAAGATCTGAATGGAGATTAGATGTTTGACGAAGGAATCTCCATCATACACGTGACGGGGGTTAATGTCCTTCCGAAGGACAATGATGGACTGAGAAATGCCTGAAGCCTGATGTCTCTGTTTTGTGCAAACAACTAGTAATCTGTCTTACCCACCCATGGAATTCGTATCCTCGTCCTAGAGACAACACATTATGCTGTTGACTGACAAAACTTAACATACTGTAGTAACAGGCACAGAAGTTATGATCTCTATTCAAGAAGATCCGCCCATAACAGCTCCTCTGGCAACTGGAAATGATTTTGGAAACGGTCAGAGTCAAGTAGCATTCACTATTTGTCGTCAGTGACACTGAGCAACTTTCAATTTGTCGATCAGAAGGTTTTTAACCACAAACTATGAATTGGTATGATAACAAAATGAAAACATTTTTACATAGTCCAATATGAAAAAAAATATGTGATGCCCGAAACAGCACCTCAAGCAACTGGATATGGTATGTCACTACATCTTACGCAGTATTTTTCCATCCGTGTCTTTCTTAGTCAGAAAATGCAAAGTAGGTCAAAACGACAAGATACTGTCTTATGGCGCCATCATTAGCAACAGATAAAATGTACAGATAAAACCAAGAGGCATGAGTGTCGTCTGCCGCTCAAGGCCGCCTAATCACCCGTTACTAAGTATGCTGAATACGACACACTTATCCGTGTAACGTGCGGTCAGACGTTTGACCAAAACACTTACAATCTCCGGGTCTTTTGTTAAACCTTGTACTAAAATCCCAACTATCCCGGTCAAGGATATGTATATATACTGAGCTGATACGGTCATTTTATATCGATGTGTGGCCAAAATGTTTTAAAGATTGTTTAAACCGTTCTTATTGCAGGTTTAAATGTTTTTGCATTCCTTTACGTCTAAGATGCCGATAGAATGACTGTTCCTCACTCTGCCATTCTGACAATGCCTCTAGTAATACTGCAGAGGGTTCGATTATAAAGAAAGTGATATATCCTACACATGTAGTATACTGTATCTGTGACATCTATGATATCTAGGCCAGGGCAGACTAGAGGCTTAATTTCCATGTCATTTGTCATAAGTGTCAAACGTTAAACCGCAGCACGTGTGGTCAGAAACTAAAACTGTGTCAAGGACTGACGAAGGACACCCTCGGCGATCTATGAAAATCCGTATCTTCATAAATCATGTAGAAAACTGCATGCCCTTTGGTGTAACACAAAGGTTTAGCAGGTACGTAGTGACAGTTGGTTATATCATGCCACACGTATGATTGGAAGAAAAAAACTGAAACTGTGTCAAGGACTGGCGAAGGACAGCAGCGTCGATCTCTAAAAATTCGCATCTTCATCAATCATGTGAAAGAACTACCCTAAGGGGTAACACAAACGTTTACTAGGCAGGTACTAGTGGCGGTTGGTTATACCATGTCACACATACATGTACATGTATGAATGGAAGAAACTGAAACTGTGTCAAGGACTGGCGAAGGACACCCTCGCCGATCTCTGAAAATTCGCATCTTCATCAATCATGTGAAAGAACTGCTCTAAGGCGTATCACAAAAGTTTAGCAGGTACGTAGTGACAGTTGGTTATACCATGTCACACATACACACATGTATGGATAGAAGAAACTGACACTGTGTCAAGGACTGGCGAAGGACACACGCAGTGGTCTCGAAAGATCTGTATCTCCATCAATCAACAGGTATAACTGCTTTGTGTCACCTGTTTTCGGTGTGACCTATAAGAGCATGTGAATGTACTTTGTGCACGTATATTGGGTCACATGATATGAATGACACCATATGCGCATGTCTTCTTGCCTGTTACTTACCCAGCGGACGTTATCTCCTGTCCAAGTAACCCATGAATACATGGTTTTGACGTTACGCTTTTAAAGTTTCCGGAAATTGATGAAGCACTGGTAATGACGTAGAAAAGAGCTAACAGATGATATGTTACATGCACCCTGCTTACATTTGTGCTTTCTCCTTTAAATTTTGTTCAAAGTAAAAAGAAAATATCCTAATGCTTAGGTCTAGCATTCTCACTCGCTATGATGTTGCAACAATCTTAAAATTGCCATCTCGATTCGTCCTCCAATTTAGGAAATCTTGTTTCATAGCCATTTTCAAACTTAGATTTTCTTGAAATCCCAATAAAATACTCACGTCTTTCTGTATTTCTGAACTTAGAAATGATCAAAGTCGCTACCGAGACTCTCATCCGATTAAGTCTTTTAAAAATCACTGTGCTGTAGCGTTGAATTAGATCGGACATGATCACAATAGCCATTTGCGCATGCTCTAAATCACTCGAATGTCCCCACACTCCACTGGCCATCACTGCGCATAATCAAACCTTGACCTTTCACCCGACACCTAATTTCTTCTCCCTGCTCACGACCCCTGACCTCGCAACCTCTCAGGTGACGTCTGCAAACACGATTCGAAAGAATAAAGGTCAAAAATCAAGGTTGACATTTTAAACCGCCCTTTTATGCGTACCCGTGACATTGGGTTTTCGGACGACTTTTGCACATATGGTGGGGTATCCCTGTCTGTTCTGACAGGGGCGGTGGGCAGAGGACGGGGTGTCCTTGTCTGCGACCTTTGACCCTTAGGACAAAAGATGTCTCCTACCCACTGGGATGTCCTAGTTTTCCTGGGGGATCATTTCTTCTGTCTCTGCTGAAGACGTGAGCAGCGCTGGGGCTTTGTACATCGCGTTTATGTTGGTGATTCTACTTCAGCCACTAATGTTATGTATTTCTAAGGAGAAAAATCAGGTATTGAAAAGATACGAAGATTTAAGCTGTAAACGGATATTCCAACTACATCCAGGATCGTCTTTGGATAATGATTACGTATATTTCTTTTTAAAAACTCAAGTCGCAAAAAAATTAAGCAATTCATCCAAACAGTGATCTTGAATGTTACATTGTCTGAAAGCATACATGTACAGTCCCCGGGCAGCATCTGGACTTGACTCATGGATCAAACAAGTAAACTACAAAGTCCATGCATTAAATCGCTCAAATTGACTCATAACAAACATAGAAACACAAATTTAAAGATATAGATATTCATCTCTTAAATAACAGAGATAAACTTAACTTGACAACTAAACTAAGTTCAAAATTATACTCTGGCATTATCAAACATTATCTTTAATGCATACTGACTAGAATATGATAGAATAGAACAGACCAGAATAGAATAAAACAGACGAGGATACGATATAATAGAATGGAGTGGAATAGAATAGAATAGGATATGATAGAATAAGATAGAGTAGAATAGAATAGAATAGAATGGAATAGAATAGAATAGCATGGAGTGGAACTAGTCTGTATAACGCAAACTCCAGCTGTCCGGGGATTTCTGTGCGGTTACAGGGCAGCAAGCCGTTACAGGAGCTTGATTGGGTTCAGGCTAGGAGTGGAATGGAATAGATGATAGAATAGAATAGGATGGGATATAATAGAATAGAATAGAATAGAAAAGAATAGAATAGAATGAAGACAAAATAGCGACATTTACTTTTATATGAAGGCCCGTGCCTCCCCTGTCTCATGTCTCTGTCTCGCATTACGAGTGCCCTCACGAAAGTCTCAGTACTTCAGTCGGGTCCATAAAACTTCCCGCCATTGTTCCACCAACCCGTGTCGAACCCGGCACCGTCATTACTTCCACATCAATCCACCCGCTCCTAATTTTGTTTTGATTTCAATACTTCTACATGAAAGGAGAGTGTGTGGGTGCGCTTTCTACACAACAATGGAACTGTAGTGGCCGTACAGGGAGGTAAAGTTTACGAGAATGTATGTATCAATGTTGCAGAATGAGTTTTGCTGACTGTTCTTTCTTACCCTGACCTTCATGATGTAGGTGCATGTATTTCACATCAAAGATCACGCGTGTAAAATCGAGCGACAAAGGCGCGTGTAAAAAACAAGGTGGGAGGAAAATATGTTATTTGTAGTTTTTCCAACTGGAAAAGAAGGATAAAAAGTTTTATTCAGCCGTCTTGTTTGCTGTTTGTTCAAAAGTACAAGTGATTCAAAGTGCAAGGTCAACCAGTCAAGCCGAAGAATTGAATTTACATCTGTATATATATATGCAGTCGTATAAAGAGGTATGCTCAGCTAATACGTACGTATTGTATGTCCTCAGATGAATCATAGATAGCAAATCCATGTATGGTGTCTTTGCTAACTCGAAGATCTTACAAAAGAAGAGGAGCATTGCCGGATTTTACTAATTATGTTTTAAGCTAAACTTTTAGTTATTAGGTTATTAGTCGTTTTTTAGAATCACATTTGTACCATGTACACTTGTCGTGCCATAAAGTTCTTCTATAGTTCTTCTTTAACACACACTCCATCTTTGTGTTCGACAAATATTAAAACATTGCTGAAGAAACTTTAATCTGCAAATGTCCTGCAAGTTTTGCCCTCTAGATCATCGACCACTTGTAGAGAAGGAGATCTGTAGAACAGATGACGTTCCCCCAGAGACAAAAGATAATCCCGGCACGTAATTGGCACAACAAAGGACGACAAAGTATGGCCATTATCAAGTTAATAAGAGGTAATAGCAATATTCATTGAGTGTAAGTTGGATTCCATTCTTTTTCATCAGATATTCAATGACGAATTGATTAGCGTAATGCCTTATCCTTTTTTCATGCCATCTAGAAATTTCCCATTTTGTTCACCTTGAAGAGTAAAAGAAACTGTTTGACCTTGAATTGCAGACAGACGCCATGTTTTACGTATTTGGTTAGAGTTCGACGCGTGCGCACTGGTAGTTTTGACGCCGCGGGGGGTATATCTGGGCACGCGCCCATCAAAGTGCTTTTGAAGACTTTGTAATTGTCATTCAAAGGAATACTGGAGAAAAAAAGGTTGAATGGAAGCATTTTCCTTGCATTTTGTTCTAGTAGGGCATTGTTTGCAGAATAGTGGAGTGCAGCGCAGAAAGGCAAATATATGTATGACGTTTTAAAATCACGGTTCAAGTGGACATAAAACCGCTGTCTGTGAAGAAGACGTCATAGAACTGGACAAAAGTATCCTCTTCGAATTCAACCAGCAGGCTCAACGAGTCAGGATTTTTCCCCGATGGCATACCAGTTATACTCATATTGTACCCGGTTTCTTGTGTAAAAAGCTCGACCACAAGAAAGAATGTGCAAAAGAAACCGAGGGCAATAGATCTGATATGCCATCTAGAGAAGGTCCAACTCTTAGAGCCTACTTAGGAGGCTCCAAAAAAGTACGCCTTCCCCGCATCATCAGTTGTGATCTTATATCCCCCATTGCCCGTAGTTATGATAAAACTTAAACGCCTTTCATAATCACCATCATACATCCGAAGAAATATTCTTCGGTGAGGTACGTAAACTAGATAAGGCAATTCCACTACTTTTTGTAATCATGGCAGACACCGATGAAGACCCTGTGAGACCAGTGTCTCCTTCGATCATTGCCAATACCTTTTGCTAGTTGCAATTCGCCTTGCTTCTATGACAGAGGCAGCTATGTAAAGCACGAATGATAAAACGTAATGATAAAGGAATCCTAAATGGGACCGTTATCAAAGCAATGCCGAATTTCCCCAAAGATTATGCAAACGATCCACGGGACATCCATAATGATGAAATTTCGTCCATTGAAATTCGGCACTGATGCACCACCCCTGGGGATCGGGTCAAAATTAATGCCAATTACTTGTTAATCAACCTGGGGATGACGGATCGCTGTGCCACGCGCCGGCCATTGTCCACTGGCATGCGCACCATTAAATATTCACGCCCTGGGCGCTCAGGCCACGAGTCCATATGCCATGGCCTGGCCCGACCGTGGGAAAGTTGGCCCGCTACATGCAAATTCTGCGCCGCAACAATCCCGATTCCACGGACCGCTTTGTCATGATGATTCGAACACCTTTCCTTTGTTCGCGCTCTCTATTATTTCCTACGGTGCGTTTGGATGCCGTGGGACAATGATGTATTGTTGGCGTTATTGCCTTTGGAGGTTTTCGTGTGTTGATGTAATATAATACGGTTGATCTCAGTTGATCTATGTGTAGAGTAACGTTTTTTTTCATTTCAGAAGATGAGAATAGAAATAACCAATACCGTACTCAAAGTCTAAATTTTCAGCTTTAAACTTCTCTAAGTTTAAGGTCATTAGCATATTCATATAAACCTAGAATATGCACCCCGATCTTTACCGTTGACTAGCTATAATTTTCATAACTGTTTATGCTTTTCTGAATCACTGGTTGGTACTTTATTTCTTACAGCTCTTGTGTGAAGACTTTTTGATCAAGTTTCATGATGACCATTAAAAATACTCTAATAAATACCCCGATGTTATTACTTAATCTAACAGTTTCGTGTCGCTCCATATGACTGTATATGTTTTGCAGCATAAAAAATGGTTTTAACAGCTCTTGGTCAAATCATTAAAGTGAAATTTTGTGATGAACATTAGAATACTAGTAAATTAATACCCCAATGTTATTACTTTATCTAACAGTCCTGTATTTTCACGTTCCTTTCCTGTTGTATAAACTTGGCGCCATCTGTTGCGTTTCGGTTCATGAAATACCAGCGAACACGTCATCGCGAATACGTCACTCATGAAATATTTTCAGACGATTCTTTTATGACTATGGACATAAATAGGCAGTTACCATGACAACGACGCAGCGCGGTTCTTTATGGTCACGTGTGTTTCTACCAGAAAGTGAGGGTAATTTTCTTCTAGAAATTAAAAGCTGTCAAAAAAGGCATATCACAATATTTTTTTTAACAATAGGGCACTGGTAATTGGACCAGTAGGGTTATTCAATGGCCATTTAAACAAACCGTAATTGCAAAAATGTTTAATCCAAGTGTGCCCTTTTCATGTTCCATGCACTCTTATTTTTTTGGTTGAGAGCACGGTGTTGGGAGAAGGAGGGTACGTGTCTAAAGTCTCTATCTCATTTCAGTGAAGATATTCTTATATCAAATTTTAACAACAGCATTGTCGTGCTGTGACCTAAACGACAACATAGGCATCTAAGTATTATTAGCCATCGGTGGCCTAATACATTTCATTGTTTATGTCAATGAGATTGAACATTTTGTGTTGTATAAACAAAACATGCCTTGCTGACACATTATGTCCCCTGGTGGTTTGTAGGAAAATTTACAGAAGGCGTCGTAAGTTATTCAGTTGTTACGAAGGAATGTGACGTACTTTTGTAGACGTGGAAGAAACACTATGACTTCCTACATTCCAATGACAGCATTGTTGTAAGGTAAACAACAATCGGTGCACCACAGAATTCTTAGCCACGGATAGTCCGCAGGATTGGCTTGTTTGTGGCAAGAAGATTAAGAACTTTGTGTTGCCTAAACTAAATATGCCTTGCTGACCTTACGCTCCCTGTGGGTTATAGGAAAAGTCAGTGAAGACGTCGAAAGTTATTGTTACGAAGGAACGGGGAATACTTCTGTAGACACGGAACAAATACTATGACTTCCTACATTTGTACATTCCACTTTCACCATTGTTGCAAGCTGAACAACAATCGGTGCAGCCAAGAATTCTAAGTCATGGATTGCCCTCAGGATTGGCTTGTTTGTGGCAAGAAGATTAAAATGTTTGTGTTGCCTAAACTAGACATCGACCTTCTGAATCTGTTCTGCATGGCCAGTAAAAGATTAATATACCTATATAGCTAGAGGTATGAAGTATACGATGGATGTGAAGTAGGTTTGATTTACTGATACCATACCGCACCCCTAATCTCATCGATAAGTGTGGTGGGTTCGTTAACATTAGGAATGGTGGCTTTGCCAAGGTACACTTGTTCTACCATGGCTTCCACGTTTTGGAGAAACTTGATAAATAGATAAATAAATGCTGAAACAATGGCCGAAGAACAGTAAACCCTGCCAGCAGCGTGCAAATCGCCCTATAGAACATTCGACCTCACGGTCAAAAAGTTAGGTTGCTAACCACAACGCCACCTTAGGTGTGCACAGTGGCAGCAAGGAACAAACTGCCACTTTTGTTGCAAAGATCAAGATTTATTCTATACTTAAGAAACAGACCAAAGTCAGTTATCGAATAGATGTCATCTATAATAGCAACGCCACGTGGCCTTGAATTATAGTCGGCGCCTTTGAATAACCGACCGGATTTTCGACCCCAACCGTATCATGCCAAACAACCGTTCAGAGCCGAGTACACACACACATACATGCACCAAGTGGACGTTAAGTATAACACGTCTATTGTGCCACGCGTGTGCTGTACGGTACCGTACGTTTATTCTAGTGGCGGAAACATTTGCACAGTTCGATTTTCTAACCGATAGCCGAGGTTTGGGCAAACATACGCCGCGTGGCGTGGTGCGGCGCCACGCCTCTTCTGTAAATATTCGCACGGCAGGGTTAAAACAATAAACAACTTCACGTCAAGCATACTAGTTAGCACTAGAGCCATGTGTGTGGCTGAAAAAAACCCCACAGAGTTTGGTGGTTATGTCCTTAACAGATCATTAACCGTTTTGCTCAGTGCTTACAGTTTTAGCTATCGAAATGGGTGCTGAAAATATGCTACTTTCTTCATTGTACGTTTCAAAAGAGACGCAATAGAGTACAACAAAAAAGACGGGCACATCTCTACGGTTATCTGTCTCAATAGTAACTGCTCTTTGTGTGTAATACTTTGTACATCCAATCAAAACCAAACAACAAAAGTGGTTGCCGTTGACTCACAATATGAGACGTTGGGTGTGAGCACCAAACCAGAAGACTGTTAGCAATAAACATGTTTAGTGAGAACTCTTGTCAAGTTGATTTTTACGGTTATTTTAACGTTACATCGACCTCTTAGATCTTGTATATTCTATCCTTGGCCCTATGTGTCTTGGAGATCACACAATGCATGCCGATGTGTTGCACGGGTCAACATCATTAAAACCAGTTCTTCTAGTTCTTTAGACGATATCAGTTTACAGAGCCAGTAAAACGTGGCCAGACAAAGGCTTGCCGGGACAGGGTACAGCCCAGCCCGCTCGTGTCTGGCACGCGCCCAGGACTATTAACGTCCGGCCAGATCCGGAGCCGCATTCCTACAAGACAACGGCATCGACACACCTGAAGAACTTTGATCTGACAGGTATCCCCGCCCACTGCACACAGATTTAAGACTCTTAACTGATCTTCTTGTCACTAGACGGACAACAGGGGGTGTGCGTTGGGCCAGATCCTGGCTATTTGGAACCCGAACCTTGTTCGAAGTCGGACCTTTGTTCGATCCTGTGGATTTCGAACCCAGACTCTGTTCGATCCATGTGATATCGAACCCGAACCCTGTTCTATTGGATTTCGAACCTGTGTTCTATCTAAGGTCACCTCCGATCCTTCTTATATTCCCCTTTGATCTCCGCTTCCACCGCACAGATTCATGCCTTCGTAACAAGCATGTTATCTCGATCAATGGTTGGACCGCCTTTTATTTAGGGGAGAAGACTTTGTGCAAGAAGGTGACAAGGCCGCGTGTAGGCGGCGCGACGCCACAGCCTATCGAGTGTTTGGTTGTTGTCTTGTTTTATGTGCGTTTAATCTTACTCTAAGGATCAATAAAGCTGTCACGGGGCTGTGATTGCGGAGTCATTATGTTCGGAGCAATTGAGACACTCCTAGTAACGTCTCAGACCGAAGGAGTATTATTTGGTTGGGCGAGGGAAACAGGGTTGACCCCGTACTTTCACTTACACGTGTGGCATGGATTATACTTTTTTCTTGATCAAATAATTAGAAGACAATGCCAAAACTATAAGTCATTTCTCAAGTTACACAACAAATTATCACAGAGCTTTTTACGGTAACGTGCTAATGGATCTAACTTGTTTTGTATCTTTTTCTCTCTCTATCGAATTAAGCTATCCTAATTGCTTAGATAATCCCTGAACTTTGTGCTTTCATCTACCATTCAGAGACTATGTACTGGCACAATAGTGGAAATATCTTTGTTCCTAGTAGGAGATATTTTGAGCCCAAAGCTAGTGTTGTTCCTTTGGACCATTGGGCTTCATGCGAGCCAATTGAAACGTTCTGCAAACAATTGTTCACACTTTTCACCGCTCCTAAGCAAACATGTCTGCCACATGCACTGTATGTTCTGTCAGGGCCCACTGTTTAACGGTTTAAGTACCCGAGACCGCGCAAACTTGGTTTCATGGTTGGCATCATCTTATAACCCACAATCGGACGCTACAGGCTATATATATTAGAAAACTGTTTTTGCACGCGGAGATTTTATAACATTTGAAAGTGACAAAAGTCACTTTTGCGGCAGTTCCTGTGTCGGGGGAGGGGGTGACCTTGATTGTGGAGTTATTGTTGTTGGGGGGGGGGGGGGGGTATTGTTTAATTACGAAGTTCCAGGGGAGGGAGTGACATTGGTTATATGTTAATGCTGTTTTGTTTGGAGGGGGTGTACGTGGAGGGGGGTGGGGGTGACATTGATTGTGTAATTATGTAACATAAGTTGTGATGTTCGGGGGGGGGGGGGGTGATCCTAATTGTGCAGTTATGGACTTTGGGGGAAGGGGTGACCTTGTGTTTGGGTCACGCCGTCCTTGACACGGCCACTGACGGTTTGTTCTCTTTTGTTTACCGGTGGTTGATCGGGGAATTCCGTCCTCGAATATTCCACATTTTTCCGCAAAGACCTGCATAAATAATCAGCAAGCCACACTCGAGCGACCACGGTTTATTGTAACATTGTATTAGAGGCTCTCTCCAACACGAACAATAGTCAAGAACAAATAAACGGTGTCCGGAAACTAATACATACCTGTTTACCTACACTTTCATCACTAATCGCGATGGATTTTTTCAACTCCCTGTCATACCATTAACACCCTGGAAAGAGCATTTGAAGCTTAAGCATAATGGTATCCTTGCTTAGTTCAACATTTCTCTTCAAAACCCTATTTATTTGGTAAAAGAGCTGACTATTTTCTTTGGTTTTCCAAATAACCCTAATTGTTTACAAATCATTTGTAGTTCTTGGGAAAATGACAGCTAGGAGACTGCGGTAATTGTTTACAGAGTTCTTATACCGCAAGGCCATGTTGGTTCATACATACAAGTAGTGGTATCCCAAATGATACTCCCCCTCCCAAAATAGAAAAAAACAGGCCCAACCAATAAACACGGTTATCTCCCCAAAGCCCATGTCTTTTGTGTGACTTTACTGTGCCCTCCGGCCTCCCCCATCTTCTAGCCGCCAGAATGACTGACTATCCACCTTTTTCCGGTCTGCTAGCCGGGATAAGTGCCCCGGGATGACAGGGACCCATACAAGGTGTAACGCGCACGTGGCCAGGCTTTGTCACAGGCTATAATTACTGAACCGGTCGTTATCTTAATGAACCTTCGCCGCGAATAATTAAAGACCACGAACACACCGCAGCTCATACTTAAGACAGTTCATGAAAGACAACCGTGCTTGCATGGATTCCTTTGTGTTCGGTCATGAATATTTCGAACACGAAGGTTGTTCGATCCTGGTCATTTCGAACCCGAACGTTGTTCCATTTTGGCTATTTCGAACCCGAACTTTGTTCCATGCGAACCCACGAATAATCAATTTAGGACAATGAGCACACCCAGGTCCATTTTGAGGACAGGAATCCATTGTTCTTTACGCACACATTAAATGTGTTTCGTTCAACATTTATCGACAAATAACCGAATGAATGAAGGTATTTGGTTAAAATTATCCTTTCTAATAAAGTTTTCCCCAGTCATTCTAAAATACAACTGCATGCTGTACATGTTTAGCCTTGAATACATTATGTATGATCGTATCTACAAGGATGAACACAGACACAGCAATAATAACAACAACCGTTACCCTATAATTACGTCTTAGGATGTTTTCACAGCAGAGTCGCGCGCACGAATTCGCCCCTCCCTCTTCTGTCACGAGCTCAGCCATGTTGGGGAGGGGTGGATGGAAACTTGTAACTGAATTTTGCACATCGTTTGTGAATACCCTTCATAAGAATTCAGAACAGAAAGAACCCATGATATAAATATTATGCTAAACTCTTCTTTCATGCAATTTTCGTATGCATTTTCTTAATTTGTCGTTCAAAAAGTATGCTGTCGAAATGACACGGGCAGTAAAAGGGCACCTCTTTGTAACATTGTAAACAATGATTGACGCAGTAAAACTTAACATTAACATCCTTTAGTATCTCACACAAAGGTTCATCTTGAGTTTTTAATTTGTAAATGAACAAAACAAACGAGTTCAATGAGATTTCCTCATATTTTTGTTGTCTGAGCCGCCCGTCAATCAAACCGGGTGTCATACCCTTCGCACAGACGGGTTTGTGATAGATCTATCTGTTTGCCAGCTCACTGAACCTCAGTTTATCAAGGCTCCAAGTTAATCGGTCTGTTTACAACTTCGGGATACACGGATACCCCAAGGCACAGAGAGACCCGCCAAGACCAACAATCAAAAACTACAGGTGAGGGGGGTGGGGCAGGTACAACTTGGACGTGAGACTTACTTATAGTCTGACAATACCCTTCATAAGAATGTAGAAGAAGATATTTCTAACCCAACTGCTGTACTTTACTTTAAGTTATCGTTGTACATATTGTCGGCGCTTTCTTTATATTGTGTTAGGAAAACAACGTCAAGCGTGCTATCGAAATGACGACAGCTTTTACCAAGCTTTAAAGAATTGCCAAATTACTAGTTAAATTAAATCCTTTGATATTACATATCAATGTCCATCTTGAGTTTTTAATTTTTAGATGACCAGACGAGTTCAGTAAGATAACCTCAGTTTTTTTGTCGTCTGACACACCTGTCAATCAACCAGTCTGTCATAACCTTTGTATAGACGGGTTGAGATAGATGTATCTTTTTGCCAACTCAGTGAACTTCAGCTTAACAAGGCTCCAAAGTTAATCGTTCTGTTTACAACATTCAGCATACATGGATACCCCAAAGCACAGGGAGACGTGTCCAAAAATAACCATATAAAACACGACAGCTGAGGGGAGGGGTGGATTAGGTTTGGATTTGAGTATTGGTTTCGTTGTAGTTTTAATGAATGTCCACAATTATGTTTCCCGAGCGATGAGTCAGCCCGGAGCTACCTTCCGCCAATGTTTACGGTGTTGGTCTGTTGCCGAGTTTATGAATAAAATCTAATCTTCTTCCCAATTACCGGACGTGTGACGCCACAGTACTGTATAGTTTTCAATTTTGTCGTGAACTGATTTTAATGTGAACCATTCACCGTCATCTTTCCCGAGCGTACAGTCCACCTGGAAAAAAAACATCATGTTGATGATATATGTTTACAAATTTTTGAATGGAATTCAAAAGTTATTCCAGCTTAACGATCCTTATCTTATCGATGGGGTCCCAAAACTATAGTTGTTAATTTTGCTATCATTTTCTTAATTTATACATGAGAAACGTCGACTGTTATCTTTCCCGAGCGATCAGAGAGCCTGGAGCTAACATCCACCAGTGTTTACGATGTGTGTGAAATTAGAAAGTTATTCCAAGTTGATGATCTTTAGTGGGACCCCAGAACTTCAAAATATTTACATATCTTCTCATGAGAAACGTCCGCAGTTCCCGAGCGATCAGCCTTGAGCTTTTATTTAGCCCGGGACTACCCTCTGACCATATTTACGGGTTTGCTGCCGTGTCTGTAAGAATAATTAGTAAGCCCTTCCAACTTAACGATCTTTAATATATAATGGGGTCCCATATATGTAGTTGTTAATTTGCCCTGAATTTCTTAATTTCTATCGCATGAGAAACGACCGTAGATTTATTTCTCGAGCAATCTATAATGATCTTTGATGATCTTTAATTATCTTTAATGGGACCTCAGAACTTAATTTTTCATATCTTCTCATGAGAAACGTCCACAGTTCTCTTTCCCTCGCGATCAGTCCGCCCGGAGCGACAGGACGATCACGGGATGACGGGGTCAGTTGATCAGGGATGACGTCATCATCCCCCCAGGAGACAATAGCCAGGTAAAGCCGATTGTTCAAGCGGGGTGACCTTTGGCCTGATCGGTGCTTGGGATAGGGGTGGAGCTCATCTTCCCACAGTCGGGATCTGATCTAGTCCTTAGTAACTTAGTCTCTTTTGCAGGCCTCCCGGGCGGTACAGGCGTTTATTTTTCGGGGGAGTGCTGATTCAAGATTTTCGGGCCCAGTTTCTTTTGCTGGAGAAATCGCATTGCCGCCCGTAGAAAGCTTCGATAAGTTGAAAATCGCGAATCAGCGCTTCCCAAAAAATAAACGCTGGTGCCGCTCAGAAGGCCTGCAAAGGAGGCTACTACTACACGGTGACTATTAACTAGCTGTAGTGTATCAAGACAAAACTCAGACAAACCCATACTACAGCTAACCAATTGTAGAACAAACGGATATACATGTAGAGACTCGCCTATTCCCTTTTTAACACGGTGACACATCTAGAACGATGGCACATAATGTAAGTGGTTACAATGTATCTGTTAATTTATAGACTTCTTTTACTTTTACTTTTAACGCTCATTATTACTGGTTTCAACTATTATCTCCTCGTTTCTATTTAGTGCTTTATTTGACAGTTTTATTCATATATACACGCATTAGATCTTAACGTGTATCAATACTTTAATTGTGTAAAATTTCATCATGTTTTTACTATTTATTTATTCATCTATCATACATCCATGAAACAGCCAATGTTACTAAACTAGCTTGTTACTACTAGTATTGTAAATGGCTAACCTTGTAGGACAGTGAATTCCACAATCAATAAGTTATAGGGTAAAAAATAGTGTTAGAATTTACTATATTGTATATCTGTACACACATTGTCGTAATGCATTTATATACAATTCCGGCGCAAGAGAATATCTTGGTACTCACAAAGGTATTTTCACTTGTTTTACTTACAGGCTGGTTTTACAATTTTGTAACATGGCATGGCTGAAAGTGATATACAATTCACCCATTCATTATTTACCAAAGCTGCATTGCATTATTAGCACAGAACTGGGTGGAACATCTGTAATATTTTCAAACTGCTAAGGCTCTCTGAAAACAGTACATAATCTCGACTTGACACTGTCAGAGAAACCTGGCGATCAGAAAATTTTACAATCTTCCACTGCAACATCTGCTTTGAGATTATGCAAATTAGACTCCAGACAAAACTACAAAAACAACAAAAAGGGATTTTAAAACTAGCACCATAGAGACTAGATTCCTGCTGGGTCCAAAACTGGGTCTAGTTGAGTCACGTGTGCTAACAGCCCTTATTGTCTAGGTATCCACCCGACTAACTGAATGAAAAATAGTAGAATCTATAAGTTAATAGCGGGAGAATGATTCGCCATGGGAGTTTGGCTACGATATGGCGTATCTAGTAACCCCTACCGGGGACTGACTCTCCCGGCTAATCATTCACCGAAATTTTGCTAAATTCTACTGTCTATAACCCCTTAGAAGGCCTGTTGGCAATCTCCAAGAAGATCTCACAGTGGCCAGGGCAGTAATAGCCAGTATGATACTGCTTTTTCCCTTTGGATACTGTCATTGCCATCGATAGATCTGCTTGGAGTTTCGCCTGGTGGAGGTTATAACAACTTATCTTTGCTGCATTTATTTTGTCTCTGTTGTAACAGTGGGGATCAACCTCCACTAACTGACCAGTCTAACTGGTCCGGGCCTTTTAGCCTAGTGGTTAGCGCGTTGATTTCCCAAGCCGTGCGGCTCGGGATTGGCGCGGGTTCTAATCTCGGGAGCGGCGTACTCGCCCCTTTGGGTTTTTACAGTGGTTCCCACACCGGCCCTGTGAGTAACGTTCAGATCACACAGGGAATGTCGTATTCGGAGACTCGGGACGAGTCTGAAAAGAAAAGGGGGAGTAGTGTAATAGTGGGGATCAACCTCCACTAACTGACCAGTCTAACTGGTCCGTACCTTTTAGCCTAGTGGTTAGCGCGTTGATTTCCCAAGCCGTGCGGATCGGGATTGGCGCGGGTTCTAATCCCGGGAGCGGCGTACTCGCCCCTTTGGGTTTTTACACTGTGATGGTGGAAAGAAATCAATCTCCCCGACAGGTCCCTTTTCACCCTGCGCATCCACCCGTGAGCGATCAGCGCACAGTAGCTTCACTGTCATGCAAATGTCTGTTTTCTCTCAGGCCATTTCTAGAATTTTCGGAGCGATAAGTGGCTCCTAACGACGGCATTCCTGAAGGTCATGTTTTTAATGCCAATGCATACTTTTTTATTCAACACCCGAATGGAACAAAGTTCGGGTTCGAAATAGCCAAAATGGAACACCGTTCGGGTTCGAAATGACCAGGATTGAACACCCGAAATCGAATCTTCTAACTGTATTTCAACATCAAGCTTCTTTTGCTTTCAAAGATGTCGAGCCATGTACAGTGCATGTAACGTTGTAGGCGATTAAGATATCAAGTATATTTCTTTCAAGCGTTTTCAGGAGTACTTTCAGAGAGTTTTGGTATAAAACCTGGTGTTCTCAGTCCTATCGTTAGTCACTGACGAAAGACAGTGGATACTGTCTGAAACGTCTGACTGTTTCAAAATCTTATCCAGTTGCTTGAGTAATATATTTTGGCGTACTTTCAGAGAGTTTTGATGTCTTATGTGATAACATGTAAGTCACAAGGAAATTGTTAACGTTGAATGACAAGTTACCTGAACTGACCTTTGAGTCTTTTGTTGTCGTTTTTTAATGAGTACCAAAATAACGTCGAAATTTACAAGACAAGATTACTAATCAAGTTGTTTAAAGATTTCCGATAATTGGTACAATGCCCCATATTGCATGTTATTCACGTATAAGATAGGTAACTGCATGTAAAGTAAGTGAGCAAGTAGAAGCAGGGACGTGCTATAACTGAAATAAAAACTCAGGAGAGTTCAAACGTCACAGGTTATCAGCAGAATCAAAACATCAAACAAGCATACAAAGACTTGTAGATAAACTCAGGAACGTTTAATATTCTGTTACAATGTATTTCAAGTTTGTACACAACTTTTGCGTTTAAGAATCAATACTACCACTCTCGAAATACTTCTCGTTGTCCGATTTATTGTACATTTACAAACCTATAATTAAGTAGAATCAGCCAACTAGCTCGAAGGTTAGCTTTTTGACCCGGGCCATGATAAACACAGCCGAATTAAATTGTCAGAGAGAAAAACAAAGGGCTATGCTAAAGTATACCTATTTTATCTGAAAGTATAATCTAACCTTGAAATTTGTCATTGTCTACCAAGGACCCGACAACAAAGGGAAGCGTCTGAAAATCAGTTGTGGGTCACGTGATGAGTTCTGACATATCTCGGTGGTTATCAATGTTGACGTGTTACATCTCAGTGCGCACACCACCATGATTAGCCTGGTAACCATGCATACTACCGGGAGCTCCCCGGTATCTCTACGGCGCTATGAGTGATGCCCGCCCGCCCAGGAAGATTAGCGCGCACGGGGGTGGTTTTACCGACTTGGCTTAGTTAGTTCGATAGGCTAGGCTTGCAAAGACAGGCTGGCAGAAACAGGCCAATGTTTTGCAGACTGGGCCCGATATGACACCCCAAAGCCCAAAGACTGGTGACCAGGTTTCACCTTGATCGGTCGACTTAACTGTACTTGAAAATGGCTCGGGCTTGCTACATAGCTTTCTGAACATATCAGTAAACACTAACATGACTTTGTAGTTTTGGTCATGAATCAGGCCATAGAAAAGTCTCAGATAATGATAGTCATATAACTGTTTGTGTGGACAAATATAAGTTTACCACTAAATCAATGCAAATGACGAAACGAACGCAGTGTTAATGTTATTTCGTTTATTTCAACTCTTGACGAAGGCGAACGTGTTGCACCGATCCAAAGTTTCAAAAAAGGATACGTGTTTTTATGAGATGCTAATTCGACATCGGATTAATCTGAAATTTATGCAGAAATGTTACCAGGACTTTGTCTCTGATTTGCTGTACACAAATGAACAAGTATTCGCCTATTACACTGAATAATCCCAATTCTTCCAAGTCCCTTTGTCTCGATATAATGAATGACAATCGTTCCACTCGAACGCACCCGCCGCCATTTTGAAAGAACATTCCGTTCACGCTTATCCGCAATGCGCATGCGCGGTGCCCCCGGGGTCACCACCCGTCCATCAGCCTCGCGTGCGGGGCGCGTGCCGGGAGTCTTGCCGCCCGCGGGCGCGGCGCGGCCGGGACGGGCATACCTGTTGCCCGCTCAGGTGGGGAGGGTTGAGCCGGTGTAGGTGATACCACACACAGGCAATTGTCCACGGCTCAATGGAGATATCTTACACTTCTCTCAACTCTAGACACACCTATTGAAGTTTTGACACTTTGTATACACCAGAGTAAATGGTGAATGAAAGGTTACATTCTAGCCTCTACCAGGCTCAGTGGATGGCTGGAAAAATAGTAGATATTGGCCAAATAGAGCTCGAGTATGTAGTATGCTAAGGGAGTTGGTTACGGAGAGAGGGTCAAATCTGCCATCTTAGACTCCCTTAGCATACTACACACTCTATTTTGGCCAATTTCTACTATTTTTCCAGCCATCCGCCTGAGCCTGGTAGAGGCCAGTTTTTTTCGTCAGCGCAACTATGGCAGATTATATACTGTCTACAAGGATCTATAGCATCGCTTCCCGCCAAGAATACCCTCCCCTCAATTTACTCTATGTAATAAACTTGTCAATTACTGGGACCTAGGCCGTATATATATATATACATGTACTTGTATACATGTATATTACTTATATAAAGCCCCTATAGACAGAACTAATGCTAGGACTAATATTAAAAAGCTAGAGGCAAACAGAAGTCGAACTTGTATTTTACCAATACTCTGCATGTATATTTACTTTTGTGTATAGGCCTTGCTTCCAACGGTCACTGCTTAGACTTTTTAGGCACAGAATGACAATACAGATTTACATATATCCGTCTATTCATACAGTCTATATCGCCCGGTATACCAGGCCTTTGTTCACACACGCGCTAAGAAAAACCGTCCGCCTCGGTGCATGACCAGACAAAAGATGGTCATTCTTCGCGCAACATGCTGATCCATCGGAATGTGTCTGTCATTCTAACCTTAATGAACACAGGTAGGCTCAAAATTCCGTGTTAAAAATTGATAGGGGCTTAGGAGAAATGCCTTAGTCATGCTTGACTAAATTGTAATTAAAGTGAGAAGGGTTCGAAACTTCTGACTGGCCATGGTCTCTCCTTACAGTTCAAAATGGAACAATGTCTCCTTTTTTTGTCTTACAGACAATTGTACATGCGATATTAGAACATTTTTTTCTCGTTTAGACTGATAATTGATATAGTTACATCTCAGCTCCCTTCACAGCTGGACATTGTGCAAGCAGCTAGTAAGGTGTACCTTTTATTTCAAAACACCAATCCAAGGTTCATTTTGAGTATAATCAAGGAGGTCTTGTTTCATGTTCTCAAAGTGTTAATAGCGATATAATCACTGGTTATCAAGCGAGGAGAAACTACTTGAATGGTGTTAGTTCCGTAGTGTAAATTTCACAGACTTGTCACTTATGCCTCGAAAATGTTGTGATATTTGTCACACTCAGTCTCATTATGGTTGAAGAGACAGTATGATAATCATACATGTGGACGTCGTTTCCTGTAGACCTTTGTTTGCTTAAACTGGTTAAACGTGTTCGTACCTGGCGCATGCGCCTCTGCTGCATAGACAACCTTCAGTAGCGATGAATAGTCCACTGTTTAATGGGAGTGTACAGTATTATTCTTAATCACAATGTAACCTGCAATATCTTCAAATGCACACGGATGGAGCCAAACATCTGAAGAATGGTAATACTAAGATCAAGACCTATACAAGGTTGAAAACGAATGTTTGGTAACCTTCTTTAGAGCTGTTTACCTGATTAGATAGACTAGCCCAAATGGCCTAAGGACAAATGACGGTTTCTCGTCTCTTTTCAATCTCGCCTTTTTCTGATCACATACTGCCCTGTAACAGTGTGCTCTTATGTGTTCTTAACATCTCATCATCATCTGGTCGTGCCGAGTGCACGGGCGTTCATGGTCCTTCTAAGCATCTAAACATTACAAAACCAGAAGTATTTTTACTCAAAGTTCACCACGTAACCGTTGAAGACTTGAAGGCCACTCCAAGTTTTCGGGTAAAGTAAAAATAGAGCAAAATCAGCATCTTCTTTTTGAGTCAGAAACATCACGATTGAAGCCAGCTCATCTGCTCACTAAGAGTGAGGACTAAGTGACAGAAAAATGAGATTCTGATGAAGACTTTTTGAAGAAAAGGTCGGAAACGGTAAATTGTTGTGTCTCAAACGTCATCTTTCTGACGTTCAATCGACTATAAACAATAAAACAGACAGGGGTTGAAATAGCTGTACATTATAACACAGCATGCCGAAGCACGCTATGGCGGTTCGACGGTTGCCATCTGTGCACAGATGTCCGACAGTCCTGTATCGGTATGTGAGCTGGCAGCCTCGCACATCTGTCAGTACTATACAAACATTACTGTAGATTGATATCTCTCTTCTATACAATAAGGTATTGCACATTCCTGCCCTGAGGCTGATAGTTTGTAACAAGCTCAAGATAGCTGAACTTCAGAGCAAAATTTGTATGGTTAGAATTGATTCTTTACTATCTTCTCTAATGTTGATCGCTATGCATATGATGATGACTCAGATATAGGTTCTTAATGCTTCATTGCTTAACAACACTCAACACAATATCAAACAGAAAATAGATTCCGCAAAGGTCTGAAAATGGCAACATTCATATCAGAACCTCCTCAAAAGCCTGCTATTTAGATTTACACCGATTGCATTCCACTCTGTATACAGAACAAGAAGTAACGAATGGAAAATGACACCGAAGGCTCCTCCAGTGCTGTGTCCAGTCATATCTGATTTTTGTCTGCTTATCGAAAACATTTTGTTGATTGGTACCGTGAATGAAAACCCACAGACCGACGAAAAGGTGAATAACCAGTATAAAGACGTTTTAAGAACCTCGCCCATGGCCCAAAAGCCGACCATGTAAACTATACATACACAATTGCCTTCCCCATTGTATGCAGAACAGTTAGCCTACATGGTAATAGACAGGCCCTCAACACGTGACCTTTCCTGTGTACAATGCCATACATCAAGTCCCTACAGTACAGCAGGGCGATTTGCATACCTTTTCCCTGAGTACAAGCATGCAGGGAATTAAGGTATGTGCCGAACGGCCATCTGTCGGGGTTTTCCCGCGTAATTCCACAGCAGAAGCCCCCAGGGCCTAGCCTCTACAAGGCTCCACAGGTCGCTGGAAAAATAGTAGAATCGGCCAAATAGACGGATAACATGCAAGAGAAGTTATAGAAGTTACAGTTTACAAGCCTGCGGATGGCAGATTGGACCCTCTCTCCGTAGCCGATTCCTTTAGCATACTATTCATTCTATTTGGCCATTTTCTACTATTTTGACAGCCATTCGCGCGACCTGGTACCCAGGGCCCGGCCGCGACGGAATTCGACCGTTTTATCCAATTTGGAGAAAAGTTCATGACTAAAATAGGACAGTTGTTGCTGTGGTGTTGCCGGAGGTCTGAAACGTTGCTAGGCAAAAGCAGACGATAGGGTGGTGTACATGTGGACATACAGAGACAGGGGATGGTTATGGAACTTATATCCTGGAGTCCATGCATGCAACTAGTGTGGGGTTTTATTTCACAGTTAGAAATTAGAGAGGTCACAGTTTTATTCATTGATAATACTGTCTGAGATTTAATTTTAGATCAATACACATTTGTAAGAAAATCCTCTTTTTTCTACGGAAATAGAAAAAACATGTTCACAAAGTCAGCGTCGTCAATCGGAATGCCTCTGTCATCAATAGACTTATTTTCCAAACTTGTTTGTGTATTTCTGGAATACATTTCGTTTTCCGTGACAACGATTAGCTACAAAATATCAATGTCCTCATAAAATCATGCTAGGCCTTTAGCCTTTAAAATATCTACAAGTTCGGGTTTTTCTTGAAAGAATTCTAAGCAATATGCTCGCTATGCTTGAAGCCTTTCAATACATAACAACGCAATCTCTGCGATGTCCTTGCTTAAAGGAACAATGAGAATTACCATCTCACGCACTGCTGAAATTCACCCCCCTCCTCCGGAAGGGATTACTTCACTAGAAACAAAAGAACTCAATCACGCGTCCCTCTTTCTTACACAAATCACAAACCACTAGTTACCATTTCGGTCGTGCGACGGTTTTACATGAAAATAGCAGCCACGTTTGCTGTATGTCTTTACTTAATCTCCAAGCAGATCTACACGGTGCCAAAATCGTATAAACTAGCCAGAGAAGCTCCAGTTAGCCAGACAAGCTCCAGTCAGCCAGAGAAGCTCCAGTCAGCCAGAGAAGCTCCAGTCAGGCACCGTAGACCTTCTATGGCTGATTCAAGCTTCTCTGGCTAGCTTATACGATTTTGGCACCGTGTACATGTAGATCTGTTTGGAGATTAGTCTTTAGCCGTTTTAAAGCAATAGTTTGTCTTAAAGCTCTGGTTTCGAGAGGTCTTATGCAGTTTTATCATATCTTAATCCACCTGAAGTGTTTGGTGATCTTATAGGGTGATTTTGACAGGCATTGTTGACACTTACGCCTAGTTGAGCTCATATGGGCTGGTGTGAAAATTTTCTTGGATTATTAAAACAGATGTTAAAGTACTTTTTAGTTTGTGTTAAAGCTCTGGTTGAAGTGGAATTGAGTTGATTTCTGATATCTTAAGCCATTTGAAGTGTTTGAAGATCTTATAGGGTGATTTCTTAGCTAATTGTTTACACCTACGCCTAGTTGGTTTCACATCGGCTAGTGTGAAATTGGGTGGGTAATGTACAGCCAGATTTAGCCGTAATCTTACTAAACGTTAATCTGGTTGAGAAAGCGTATCAACCCCTTTAGCATTATATACGTATTCGTTATTACGTATTTAGACACAATTTTGTCAAGATCTTTGCTGAAATTCCCCAAGGTTCTTAATAATATAGAACGACAAGCCTGGTGCGTATCTTCGTGACCACACTGAAATCTATGGTCGTGGCTGTCAACTCTAAATCGTGATAAATACGCAGCTAGAGTAAGTTTACTCCTCCTTGTTGGATATCATTTCCTCCTCTGTCCAAAACAACCGTCACTCACTGTTTATTTCAGTTTGGGAACCTTGGACTATGTGGGACGGTTGACCTTTGACCAGCATGTTCGAAAAGAACTGTTTGTTCGAGTGGGAGGGGGGCGTGATCATCGCTTTGTTGACTCACACATCAAAGATGAATCATACAATATCGTAAATCAATTCTAAACGCCGTTCTATTGACTTTAAACTATGTTTACCTTCATACATCAAAGGTTTTTGATAACAACAACGTATCGATCATAAAAATGAGTCATATAATGATTTATGAACGTAAGGTTAATGACTCTTCTAATCTCGATGTAGTCATGAATGTCACAAAACACATTAGTTGAAATCTAATTGTTTTGTAGTCATAGACATTGTCTCTGGTTGGACACATGTGTAGAGGATTGTCAAATGTCACATCCTGAGTTGTAAAAACATCGTTCTCTGTAGTTATAGAATGGCTTTGTTGGTCTACATGATGTGTTTAATAAAAGGTAGCGCAAGTGATTAGAGGTAACAGCTACAACTGTTAGCAAAATGTTTTCTCTCCAGATATGCATGAATGATTGTGAGGCTTTGAGCTTAATAAACCTTAAACCAACTCTTCTTGAAGTTGTAGACCTAAATTTCTTTGTTCGACTTTGTTATTTTGTGCAAGACTAGAAAATGGAAGGCAAGTGGGCTGGAACTAGTCACCCGGAATGATTAGTTTATGAATGCCAAAACTAACAAACTTTTATTCCTCAAATACATATGGATTCCTGTTATACTTTAGGATGATTACATTTAAACATTCTGTTTTTAACTGCACGCTTTTGAAAGGCTATAAAAAAACTGCAGCGCAAGAGGGTTGAGTGTATTTACCCGGAAAGACTGAGGGCCATGGTGGTATAATTACGTCCCGCATGTACTGGGGACACAGAGAGACAACGATGTCTTTTGTCCGCGTATCAAAACTCCCGGCGGGATTCTTCAGCCTCATGCAAATTCGGGACAAATTCGTTGAATGGCGAAACCCGCGCCTTTAGTGATGAAGCCTCGTGACTTCACAAGAATAGCCTGGTAACCATACCATCGGGAGCTTCACGGTATCTCTACGGCGCTAGGAGTGGTGTCCGCCCGCCTAGACAGATTAGCGTACTCGGGGGTGGTTTTACGGCCTTCGGCGATAACTCGACATGTCAGCTAAGAAGACAGGCTAACAGGAACGAGTCAATGCATAGCAGCCTGGGCCCGGTAAAACCAAGGACATTATATAGGAAGGACTTCCTATATAATGTCCTTGGTAAAACACTAGTCTCCAAGCAGACCCAACGGTTGCAAAGACCGTATCCAACTGGTAGAAGAAGTTTTTTTTTTGCGATCCCGACCAGAGTGTGAATCCCGACGGTGCATGACAACTTCTCTGGCTGACCGGAGCTTATCTGGCTAGCTTGTACGATTTTAGCACCGTGGAGATCTGCTTGGAGATTAAGGCCCGGTAAAACACCCCCTGAGCCGAGACTGGTGACAAGGCTAGCATAAGAAAGGCTCATCTCCATTTGAAATGGCCAATCAGACACGTCGCCACGCGCGGGTATCGGAACATCACGCGCCACGGCACCGAACTATCTCACCCGACGATACAGAAAACAATGGCGGGTATTTGAATAGACCGAACTGTAGGAGATAAGGAACGTTTACCGTCTGGGCAGGTAGCGTTTGATCGTATCTTTCAACCGACCTCAACCTTTGACGCCAAACGTCTTTTGTGTTGACGCCAGAAGAACACTTAAGAACATGTAGAACACGCCTATAGTTATGTTTAAGATTATAGATTTGACAGAAGACAATGAGAAACAATATAAACAGTTCTAAAGAATAACAGAGAAGAGCAAAGAATTGTTAGCAGCATTGCACCACACATACACGTACCCAGATTGCTACTTGATCAGTGCTATAGACTACTGCTTTCCGTGTAAACAATTCAGACTTCAGACAAGCCGTTTTATGAGCGATTTGTAGCCTCTACCTGCCTAACCTCGCTGGCTAGAGGGAGAATATTTGCCAGGGGAGTTTGACCATTATAGGGTCTCATTTGCAGGCGCAGTTGGGGAAATATCAACTTTACCGCGTGGACTGACTACTTGCAAATTATTCTTTCTCTTGCCGAATTCTACGATCCATACCCCCGTAGGAAGGCCTGGTGGAGGCTGAGATTTGAAGAAGTAGAGAGGGGGGGGGGGGGCAAACTCTTGACCTAAGTTTGGAGCGCTGTCCGCGAGATTAGATACCACTAGCTGCATTACATCACACCTAAACGTACACAAAACGCCACTTGATCAGTGCTATAGACAACTGCGTTCCATGTAGCATGTAGACTCCCATGTAGACTCCAGACAAGCCGTTGTGTGTGAGAGATTTGCAGGAGTTAAACGCGTCGAACTCTTGACCCAAGTTTGGAGCGCGCGCCTCGGGGGAAGGTTTTCCCTCCTGTAGTAATGCAGATCAGATCCCGGCGGAACACAAAGGGCATCACCATCAGCGTGCGCACTGAATCGCAATGACGCCCCGCGGGCCGTGCCGTACCCGTCTGGGGGCGGAGCTTCCCCCAGGCGACACTGCCACGCGCCCGCCACGCTTATTTGCAAAACAAGCGGCTATTATCGCCACGGTGAGGTGGGGAAGAGGCGTGGTTAACTGCAGATTAGCCCGTGAGCAAATAGACCGGCTCGCGCCGATATAAGAGGGCGTGTGACGACGGGGGAGTCAGACAGGACTGAGAACCACTCGCCACGACGTGCTCCTGTTCTTGAGCGCCCCACGCGACTCGCACGCGCCTCCTTTTTTTAATTTCTTCACTTCCACCGGACCTTCGCACCGTCTTCCCTCGGCAAGGATGGACACAGTCGCCGACAACATCGCCACCTTCGACTCGATGCCTTCCACGTTCTTCGACGTGTCGGCCCGACCGGACTCCCTCCGGCTGTCCTGCACGCCCTCACCGACCGACTCCGTCGGGTCCACGGGGACCAAGCGGTCCCGCCCCGCCGACACCCCAGAAGTCTTGCGGTGCAAGCGGAGGATAAACTTCGACGGGCTCGGCTACTCCATCCCACAGAGACCTCCGCAAGCCGTCGCACGGAGAAACGAGAGGGAGAGAAACCGTGTCCGACTCGTCAACAGCGGCTTCGCAACCCTCCGGAACCACGTCCCCAACGGCAGGGTCAACAAAAAGATGTCCAAAGTAGAGACCTTGAAATCAGCCGTCGACTACATCCAGCAGTTGCAGCAGCTCCTGTCGGAAAGCGACGCGGTGAACGCCGTGTTCAGCACCGGCAGCCCCAGCCCGCACTACCCGATGTACAGCCCGCCCGCCCCCAGGCCGAACTACGACTCCTACAGCAGCGACGGCTCGCCTTGCCCACCCCTCTCTCCCGAAGAGGAGGAACTACTCGACTTCACTTCATGGTTTAACTAGGTACGTTTCTGTTTATTACTCTACAGCTTTACGACTTAAGTTTCGACAAGTTTTAAAACAAATCTTTCACAATTTCACGCTTAAAATTGCGATGTTATTGCATTTCTCATACATAGACACTGTTAGGTTTTAGAAATGGCTTATATGAAGGCGCTAGCGTGCGTATATACTATTAGTAGGGCACACAAAGGAATACCGTAGTGGGGTCTGCCTGCCCCAGAGTTTGTAATCTGTCCGTAAAGCCGCTCGGTACAACTGATTACCGCTCCGTTTGTGTTTGTAACGCTAACTCGAGCGTCTGTTTGCTTACCGTGATAAGCCGGCGGGCCGGTATTGTTCCAGCGCACGTGGGTGTAGTACGACTACCTGTTAGACATTTCCTACAACTTGTCCTTTCCGTCCCTCAAGTTTAAGTTGCCAGGGACTTAGTATACTTTCCCGTAGCTCTCGCGTGTTGAGGAAAGAGTTTGGGGTTCGTAAGGTGTTGTTAAGAGTTGTTTTTGAGAAGGAGGTTGCACGAGTATTGTCATGCAGGCTTAAGCGTCGCTTGTGTGGGATGTTTGTCTTAAGACCGCCGTACGCGTGGCGCTATACTTTACTGTGTACTTAAGCGGAGGAGTTTTCTAAGAGGGGGGATTTAGGACTTGGGTTCAGACGGTTCAAAGCGAAGTCCCGCATATTCATGTTCTCTCTCTTCTGTGTTCTCACAGGGCCAGGATTATTCACGGAGCGGGACAAAGGGCCCAGTCAGGCGACCACGCGACAAAGGGCGGCACGAGCCACTAGGGAACGGGGAGGGGCCCCACGGCGAGACACCCCAGAACAATGGGAGGGACGACACCTCCGCGTACAGCTCACCCCTCCGGGAAGAATGGACGCGCCCGATTAAGGCTGATAAAGACATGTACTGGGCGGGGCAACTCGGCGGGACAGGGGTGTCTGCCCGACACAAAGGACCCAGAGGGAAACGACGCCGTATATCTTCACAGGACGGTTGTTTTGGACTTGTCTTCCGATGAAACATGAGCTCGTGGACCATTTCTTGTACCGAGGACGCGCCTTCGTAATTTATCTGTTTACTCACCTTAAAAAAAGCTCCGCCAAATATCGTAACTTTGTAGACCCATTGTGTAAACTTGGGATGTTCCATTTTAAATGTCACGGGGATGTAGAAAAACTTAACCATATTCATGTGGTGTTTTGGAATTTTCTTAGATTTTTTGGAAGATTCTTTAAGCTATGTTCCTATTCATTAATGCTTTTATCACCTAAAATCTTTATCGTTAGAATCGAAACTTAACTTTGAAAAACTTGACTTTTAAACACACCCATCCCTGTGACAACAATTCGAATATCCCGAGGCAAGAAAAATAAGGTATAGCTTCTAGCCAAAGTACAAAAGCACACTTGTCATCACAGTTACTTCATATCATTTTAGTTTCCACAGAAATCGAGCGTTCCTGGGTGGCTTTGTTTTTGGAGTTTTGCTTCCTTAAGTCCCAGAGTATAATAATGATAGAATATCAGTAAGGTTTTCCGAATGAGGAAAGTAGCTTTCTTACTTCAGTACCCAAATGTACATATTTTCTACATAGGCTACCAAATTCTACTGCCGACTGTGGCCAGTTTTGTAAATTTGATACACAGATTTCTATATATATATTTTTGTACGCGTTCGATTGTTTTGATATCAATCGAATTTGAATGATCCTAAAGTTTGTACATAGCAGGGCCTGAAGAATGCGGGACATGGATATATGGCTTCCTCTTTAGAAAACGGTTTCCAAAGTTTTGCTTTGAAACCGATTCTTTGCTTCTGTATAGATATAGAGATAATCGATTATAGATAATCGATAAGAATTCGGGATCAATGGTCAATACTTCTTGTACAGCAGTGCGCATGCGTACAGTATAGCCAGTACCAATGCAGGGTGTGGGGGAGGGAGATTTCTATATATGAGATGAGAATGTACATTTCTTGCTTCCAGCGTTTATATGCATTTATAGATACAAATATATATATATTTACTTGGCGTGGGATGACGATTGGTTGCCGTGGCAACGTGATGAATAAATTCTAATTTTTACGAAGAAACAGTTTTGTTGTGGTGTGTAATTCATGTATGTATGTATGTGAATGTGTGTGTGTGTGTGTGTGTATGTGTGTGTGTGTGTGTGGTGTGTTTATGTATGTAGATTGTATTTGTGTGAGTGTGTGTGTATGTGTGTGATTTTGTAAAAAAACGTGTCTGATATATGAAAGAATATCTGTTGAGTTTATACTCGCATGGACGTTAGGATCTCAATTATGTGGAAAATATGTTCAAAGTAATAAATTTTTCAACGGTATTCATAAATTGTTCCATCATGAAACTTTGATTAGCCAAAGATATGCCTGAGACGCATAACAGACTTTGTAATTTTCCATGACGATCCATAAAACCACTGGAACGGAAAACTCGTAAATGTTGCAAAGGTGAAACAAACGCATTTGTTACCCCGCACTTTTCTATAGTCCCCAGTGAACACAGAAGTGAATATTTGGACCCCCTGGGACTGTGGTCCATATTTGGTATGACGCCGATGACTCATACTAACTCACATTTAGGGTGACGTCATGTAATAATGAGTCAAATAAACAACAGTCACTAGTTTGGACCAAGGAGGTTTTATATCCTTGTTTGGACGAGCTAACTCATTTCAAAAGACGACTATTTCAATAGCTATATAAGGTAATAGAGGGATAGCAGTAGACGGGAGCGTGCTAGCATAAACGACTTTGCGAAACTTAACCGTATATTTAATAATAGTAGAAATTGTAAGGCTTGCAACGAATTTCATTGAAATATACAACATTTCTTTACCTGTAGCATATCCCTAGGCCCTGGACAATGGCATTTACTACAACAAAGTGAATTTAAGACGTTTAATTCTTCTAAACTGAGAAAAGAACATGTGTGCTTTAACAAATTCGGACATGATATTATTGATTTTAGAACTGTAAGACGGTTGTCTATACCTTCATACCCGCTTTTTTCTAAAATAAAACATCTAAAACAAACAACTTGTAACCTCCCACTCTATAAATTGTATCCCCCCCCCATGATCAGCTACTTGTTGTTTAAAAAAGATATACACTTGAACATTTCAGTAACAATTCTACGAATCAAGAAAAAAACAAAAAACATCTGTGGCCTACGTTTTCAGTTCAACTTTTCTTAATGGTACATTTAAGATGAACATGTTCTTCCCTCCCACCTTATAAATTATCCCCCCCCCCCTGATTACCAGTGGTTCCGCCCCTTGGCGCCAACACGTCAGAACCTGTCATCATCTCGCGCCGCTGTCGTCTGATTGGCCCGCTGTACCCAGAAGCCTTCAGGCGGTGTAATTTGCGCGTCTGGTGTGATTAGGCTGATGGGTGAGCAGGCCGTGAACCCAGGTCTAGAGCATGGCTAAGAGTAATTGTGAAATATTTTAAATGGTCTAAGTAAATGTTTTAACTGATATTGATTGTCTAAAAACTTTTAATCGATGCCTGAAAGCAGCGTAAACTACAATGAACTGTGTTTTATTTTGCCTCGCAATTCAGCCTCGTAATGGCTGCCATGAGGCTTGTCTGTCAAATGATGATGACAAAATAAACCAGTCTACTACTACTACCACAATGGATAAGAAGGAGTAAGAATATTTAGAGAGATGACATAGAGAGGTGGATAGCGGTATATATACATCATAGCGTCATACATATATCAATATATATACATACACACGCACACACACATACACACACACACACACACACACACTACCACGCACACACACACACACACACAAACACACACACACACACACACACATACACACACACACACAGACACACATCTTCCATTGCCCTTCATTCATTCACTCACTCATTCCTAACGTCCTCATGTCACTCGAGGTCACACCAGGTGAGTGAGGGAGAGTTAAGTGCCCTGCCTGGGCCACAGAAGCAAACGAAGTCTCCAACAGACAATGGCGTCGAACGTGTCGCCATGATCATACACATCTCTTTTTATCTTCTATCACCTAATTATAGTTTGCCTTATCATAACCTTCACGAAACAGGTAGTACAAACATGTATTTCTACCCGCAAAAGAAAACACTTTACAATGTTACATCTACTTTGAGTTTTAAATGTAGACGAAAATAAACTTTGTAACTTTTAAGCGAAATCTGTAGTCTTCATTTATTCACCCATTCCTAATGTCATCATTCAACATGGGGGCACATATCAGAATCATCCTGGTAAAGAAGACCGCAACAGACAATAGCTTGGCGCGTGCCTCCATAATCATACACATCTTCTGTTATCTCCGATCTTCCTTCAATCACTCACTCACTCCTAATGACATGGAGTCATATTTCAGGTTTCACACTAGTACTGTGGCCGGCAGACCCATAGGCGACAGAATTATCTAGGGAAGAATTCGAAGACTCCAACAGACAATAGCCTGACGCGTGCCGCCATAATCATACACATCTTCTGTCATCTCCGATCTTCCTACATTCACTCACTCATGCCTCATGTCATCATGTGACACAGGGTGATATAACAGACTTCACAGTGTGACCAGACCCCAGGCGAAATACATTATCTCGGTGCAGAAGACTCCAACAGACAATAGCTTGGCGCTTGCCGCTATAACCATACACAGCTTCTCTTTATCTCCTATCGCCCTTCTTTCATTCACTCATTCCTAATGCCATCATGTGACACGGGGGCACATATAGGCTTCATAGTATGACCAGACCTCATACCTGCAGGCGACAATTCCATCTAGTGAAGAAGCCTCCAACCAAGGACGTATAACCCAAACAACCTCTTTGCTCCAACAGACAATAATAGCTCGGCGCGTGCCTCCATGATTATATACATCTTCTGAAATCTCCCATCGCCGTTCATTCATTCATTCGCTCATTTCTAATGTCATCATGTGACACGGGGACACATAAGAGTCCCAATGTGACCAGACCTCACCCTACAAGCGACAGGACCATCTAGCGAAGAAGACTCCAACAGACAATAGAGCGGTGCATCATCCACCATAATTATACACATATTTTCTTATCTCCGACGATAGCCCTTCATTCACTCACTCATTCCTGATTTCATCATTTGACATGGGGTCAGATAACACTACTGTGCCCAGGCCATAGGCGACAGAATCATCCTGGCGAAGAAGACCCCATCAGACAATGCCTCGGCGCGTGCCACCATAATTATACACATCTCTTCTTATCTCCGATCGTCCTTCAATCACTCACTCACTCCTAATGTCATGGAGTCATATTTCAGACTTCACACTAGTGCAGTGACCGGCAGACCCATAGGCGACAGAATTATCTAGAGAAGAAGACTCCAACAGACAATAACTTGGTGCGTGCCTCCATAATCATACACATCTTCTCTTATCTCCGTTCTCCCTTTATTCACTCACTCATTCTTAATGTCATAGGGTCACATAGCAGGCTTGACACTAGTACTGTGACCGGCAGACCCATAGGCGACAGGATCATCTAGTGAAGAAGACTCCAACAGACAATAGAGCGGTGCATCATCCACCATAATTATACACATATCTTCTTATCTCCGATCGCCCTTCATTCACTCACTCATTCCTAATGTCATCATGTGATATGGGGTCAAATAACACTACCGTGCCCAGGCCTTAGGCCACAGAATCATCCCGGTGAAGAAGACTCCAACAGACACTAGCTTGGCGCGTGCCTCCATAATCATACACATCTTCTCTTATCTCCGATCGTCCTTCAATCATTCACTCACTCCTAATGACATGGAGTCATATTTCAGGCCTCACACTTGTACTGTGGCCGGCAGACCCATAGGCGACAGAATTATCTAGGGAAGAATTAGAAGACTCCAAAAGACAATAGCTTGGCGCGTGCCTCCACAATCATACACATCTTCTCTTATCTCCGATCTTCCTTCATTCATTCACTCACTCATGCCTAATGTCATCATGTGACGCGGGGTGATACAACAGACTTCACAGTGTGACCAGACCCCAGGCGAAAAAAATCATCTCGGTGAAGAAGACTCCAACAGACAGTAGCTCGGCGCTTGCCGCTATAACCGTACACAGCTTCTCCTATCTCCTATCGCCCTTCTTTCATTCACTCATTCCAATGCCATCATGTGACATGGGGGCACATATAGACAATTCCATCTAGTAAAGAAGCCTCCAACCAAGGATGTATAACCAACCTCTTTGCTCCAACAGACAATAATAGCACGGCGCGTGCCTCCATGATTATATACATCTTCTGCTATCTCCCTCAGCCCTTCAATCAGCGGGCCCGACAGGTATCTACCCCCGGGCGGTCTGGTTGGAACAGGGCGGCTTTGTCTACCGACCAGGGGAGAAGATAAAAACGCAACCAGTTCATCAAAACGGGGCCGTCTTTATGTATGTGTGCTGAAGTACGTGATGTGCCCCGGAGGACGGTTTGAGGAGGGGTGATTTAGGCCGGGGGGTCGTCTGAGGCCAGATTTCGGCGAAGTTTACCGTATAGCTACTTATAGCTACGTAAAGAAGGTAGTAATATACCTGCTAGCTGAAACTACACGTTTAGTGTACATGTACATATTAGACCTGTAGATTTAGATGAAGACGAAATTAATCTTTGGGATGGTGGTTGGAAGACTGGGGTGATTTGATGGGTCGTCTGAGGCCAGAAGTGTGCCGTATCATAACCTATAGCTGCGTGAACTAATGTACCTGCGAGCTGAAACTACACGTTTGATTACGCCTAGAGATTCAGATGTAGACGAAAGGAAACAAACTCTTGGGGGGGGGGGGGTTGAGGAGGGGTGGTTTGGTGGGTCGTCTGAGGCCACAACTCTGTGAAGTTTGCCGAATTATAAATCATAGCTACGTAAATGAGGTGGTAACATACTAGCTGCGGGCTGAAACTACACGTTTACATACTTTTTAAGCCGGGAGATTCAGATTTTGATGAAAACAAACCTTGAAGCCTTAACACTCTGAAGTTTACTGTGTTGTAACCTATCGCTGCGTGAAGTAATGTACCTGCGAGCTGAAACTAAATGCTGAATAAGCCTGAAGATTTAAATGTAGACGAATACAAACCTTGGTGGATTCTTTGAGGCCAGACTTCTGTGACGTTTACTGTATTATAAGCTGTAACTACGTGGAGTACGTAGTAATTTATCTGCGAGCTGAACCTACACTGGATATTCAAAAACTTTAAGTTAATTTTTGTATTCAAAAACAGTCCAAACTCTACAACTGGATGGGGTACGGAGAGTAATTCCGGAGGCCAGTGACATCCATCACTCTTCTTCAGTGTCATTTAAATGCAAATGCAAGCATTTGAAATATTTAGGCCTTCTAGGTGTATTATCTATATCACGAAAACTTAACGATTTTTCATCTCAACATCTACTTGGAGACTAAAAACTTTGAGCAACTTCTCAAAATGTCAGCACTGTTCCAAATTGCTAGAATTGACGATGCACTTTTCGTGGGGGGCGAACAAAAGCTCCATGGTTAGTTGCGATGTGCGACAATAAATAGACAACATTCATGAGCACTTGACACTGAAATGACTGTACATGTCCTACACGTCGAAGCTAGTTTCTGTCATAGATTGACTAAAAACGACACAACGTATATAGCTACGCCTAGCATCCAAAGACTTACAATAGAATAGAATATAACACAGCACCAATGCAAACTGTTTTGTTGTTTCTGTTTCTGTTTCATTTTATTTCTTTTTCTTACCGAGTGGAAACAAATCAAAAGTAAATCAGACTCTGAGACTTGTCGTCCCTCCATTTCATCACCATCGTGTAAGAAAACGCGAACTTAAAGTAAAGCCAAAGAAGGAAAGTTAAGAAAACATATCTTAAGACTATTCCATCCATTGTCCCAATTCCCCTCACGTTCCTAGCCCTACCAAACAACAATGGGTAACAATAGGGCATTGTTATGTAGCAAGGACCGGGAATGGGATTTCGGGCTATGGAACGACCCATTGTTCCCTGCAACAATGGCTAGGTGGTTCCACAGCGCCGGACTGTGTACGGAGGGAAATGTCACGGGTGGTAGGGGTCAAGGTGGGGTGGGAGGGGGGCGTGACCTTGTGGTGCAAGGTCATCGGGCTGCGGTTTGATGATGGGGAGGTTCTGACAACCGGTCCTTTTGGTGAATCGGATACAAACAGTAAAACGCTCATTTCATTATGTGTTTTTGTAAAACCATGTATATGTATATGTAAGGGTATATGTCTCTTCATGTAGAGCCATTCATTAGTCCAGTGGCTAGTGACCCTTTCTCCGGACCAAGACGCCATGAGGTGAATGTAAGATCCCGGCTGTGTCGCTCACCCGGCATGCACGCTACTGGAAAGAGTTACAGTCCTTATAAGACGGGACGTTTAGATGTGGTTTACTGTTCATTGTACTTTTCGAAAAGAGCTAGTTGAATTTTCCAAGTACAATGAACCTGTAAATACTGTACATCTAGTCTGTCTTCTCTGTTACGGCTAAGGTTGAAGACAGGATCTGGCAGTGGGCTAAACTGGTTCGAGATAACTTTCACCTTTTTGTCTATTTGTTGTTATTTTTTGTTTAACCTTTACGTTTGTCCTGATGAAAGTGGTCAGCTAGCTTTTCATGTATGAGGAAAGCTCAAGCAAACAAAACAAAGAAACTATATATTCTTTCCTCGTCAATAGATTCTAAGATTCAACTGTGGTATCTACTGGAATTTCATCTTTAAACTTGTGTCAGTCTGCGGGAAAACATATTTCTCCCCCTTACAAATCTTACCTCACGTTGCCAAACTCCCTATAGTCATCGTAGTTAGTCTGGTAAAGACTGCCAAACTCAGCTCATTTTCGTCCAAATTTGAGTACACCTAGCTTCTATCAGACCCCGTGGGTCGACTATTGTCCCTCTCTCCGTAGCCGACTCCCTTATTAGCATTCTATTCACTATATTTGGCCAATTTCTACTATTTCCTAGTCTCTACCAGACTAACTACGCCGGCTGTAGGGGGAATAATTGCCAGGGTTTCATTTGCAGGCTCTGTTCCTACACGGGCGAAATGTGATCTTCACCGTGGACGTACTCTACTGGCTAATATTCCTTTTTCTGCCGAGTTCTACAAGCCATACGCCCGTAGGAGGGCCTGGTGGAGGCTACTATTTTCCAGCGAACCACGGAGCCTGGTAGATCTAGAGGCTAGAGTACACCGTCCCACATCCAGAGCAGCTCGCGCAACTTTACCCAAACTAAATGATTGACAGTTACATCTGTCGACTTGTTCTCGAAACCAAACGATCCGACCGAACTTTCAGACTCGCTTTCGCGTCGCCATGGCGACGCCGAAAATCGTCCTCCCGGATTTCCCAACCCCTTTGTCTCAAGAAAGGCTCCGTGCTTTTCTTGAAGTGTCGGAGATTTCTTCCCCCTCAGTTCCATTATGCCGCCTCTCCTAACATGGGACCAGAACAATATGTCCCTGGGAATAATGCATTCAGTACAGGGGGAGAGGTCAGTGTGGGAAGAAAGGGCGGATCAGGCAACGTTGTGTCGGCGCGCCGCCGTCTTACGTTCGAGCCAGCTTTACAGACAACCGACGGTGTTTTGGCTTTAGGATTTAAGCAAGACTACGACAAACACGTATATGTCCTAGAGCGATTGATATTAAGGCTTCGTAGATGAATAAGAAGATATATGAATTTGATTAGAAGTTTTGTATAGTGAGACGTAGGATTTTGTGCTGAAAAGATAAAAATTCCTGATCTGAACCTAAGTAAAACAGGTCAAGTCAAGTCAAGTCAAAGTAAATACAACAAAGAACGTTTAGATCTTTAAGTTAGAAAGTGTAGCGAAGCAAAAGGTAGTTGTGGCCATAAACCCCGTATGATAACACGCACACACTACACAATCTTATAACTCAGGTTTTGTATAACTTTCAGGTATGCTAATCTTACCTGTACCTGCTTTCGTGTGTATCATATTGTTTCAGGAAACCTCAAAAAGGCTTAACCCGTTTGTTGTGTCAATATTCTTTGTGTAAGAGGGTTTTACTGAATATAGAGAGGGGGAGAGAAAACAGAAACAGACAGGCGGGCAGATATGCATACAGACAGACAGACAGAAAGACAAACAGATAGATAACTAGATAGCTATAGAGACCGACGACAGAAAGGCAGACAGAGAAAGACAGACAGAGACAGACAGACAGACACAGTAAGTGAGAGAGAGAGAAACAGACAGACAGACAGACAGACAGACAGCAAGTGAGAGAGAGAGAGAGAGAGAGAGAGAGAGAGACAGACAGACAGACGGACAGACAGCCATCTAACACAGGAGACAGACAGACATATCGTTCTATACGCAGTACAAGGTACTAGTGTTTCCCCACGCTCGGCACGTGCGCCCCGACCTTAATCCCCCCGCCAGACGACCTGACCGCCGCCGCACCGACACGCACCGCGGGAATAATGGCTCTTATTTACATTTGGCTGCTTTCAGCACAGATTTGTGCGGGAGGATATACAAGGGGATACAAAAGGAACTTTCTAAGCCGTCGTAAGTACTGGAGAGAAAGTATTCTTCTAAGAGGCCGACTTGTAAAGTTGTAGACCACTTTCTCTCGTCGAAGACCATCAGTGTATGTTGAAAATTATAGTTCCGAAGATCTGCTGGTTTGATATTCTGTCATGGAAGATGCAAGCTTAAGTTTACAGAATTTTATGCAACAAATAATCTTCACCGTTATGGCACGGTTACATAGGTCGTATAGTGGTGTCGTGTGGCGTAACGATTAGGGCGTTATACCCAGAAACCAGAGGTCCTGGGTTCGAATCTTGTCATGTCACCGATGTTGTGCGTTTGGGAAAGGCACTTAACAAGACTTTCCTCACTCCATCCAAGTGTAAAAATGGGTGCCCGGCTTTGGTTGGGGAGGTAAATGGCGTCGAAGCGGGTTGGGCTCCACCTTACAATACCGTGTCCTAGCCGTGGACGGCATAACCATAACCCACCAACTTCTGCACCTATATCTGAATAGCCGGTATAACCGACCTTCGGCGTAACACACCAGCTTCTGTATCTGTATCTGTATAGCCAGTATAACCGCCCTTCGGCCTAACACACCAGCTTCTGTATCTGTATAGCCTGTATAACCGCCCTTCGGCCTAACACACCAGCTTCTGTATCTGTATAGCCAGTATAACCGCCCTTCGGCCTAACACACCAGTTTCTGTATCTGTATAGCCGGTATAACCGCCCTTCGGCCTAACACACCAGCTTCTGTATCTGTATAGCCTGTATAACCGCCCTTCGGCCTAACACACCAGCTTCTATATCTGTATAGCCTGTATAACCGCCCTTCGGCGTAACACACCAGCTTCTGTATCTGTATCTGTATAGCCAGTATAACCGCCCTTCGGCGTAGCACGCCAGCTTCTGTATCTGTATAGCCCGTACGTAGTAACCGCCCTTTGGTGTAGCACGCCAGCTTAACGTAGCCGAAGTTATCGTAATGTCAACACGTGGTGTAGGTACGGTACACACTTACATGGGTTACGACCTTCAGTGGTCAGTATGTCATATTTACAGACCAAGCACGGTAGAGTCACGCCGATCGCGGAAACAAAGAAACTATTCAGTACCCGAGAGTGGCCGGTTGGTCTAGAAAACGGCGTAAGAGGTGAGAGAATATGTGCTTGTGTTGTCTCGGAGTCTGTGTGTTTGAAACACGGCGTTTATAACTACCAAAAGTTGCGTCGATAAAGATCCCGCGGCCGCCCTTGGGGAAACGCACAGATTTATCGTGGCACAGTTTACCGGTACAATGGCCTGAGTCGTGAGTTCGATCCCCGACCGGGTCATATCAATAACTTTAAAAATGGTACATACTGCTTTCTCTGCTTAGCAGTCAGCATTTGTGAAAGAGTATGGAAGTTAAACACACACCACTACCAGTGGACCAGCCCCCTGCTGTAGAGACTTGCACACAGTTGTGTGGCCCAAGGGCTACTGAAACGGAGATGGGCGCCGTCATGTGCTCCACCAAGTGGCGCGGGATGACTTAAACTTTAACAGTAAACCCATCTCACCACGTGGGGCGAGCATGTTTCTGTGCTGAGAGGGCGGAGCCCGGCTGTACCGCACTCCAGACTCAAGTGGCTTGCTACTAGCATGACTACGTCTGTGAAGGTTAGACATCCAGGTAACCAATATATAAAGAGAATTCAAACTCTACAACTGGATAAGAATTCGGAGATTTATTTCCGGACGTTTCGAGTGACATCCATCACTCTTCTTCAGCGTCACTAAAATGAACTAGCAGAACTAGTACTTATTTACAATAACTAGAAAAGACGGTTTTACATGGCAAATCACACAGTCATGCATGAGGGGTATTGAAATGTAAAACAAGATGGGAATGTTCCTATGGTAAGACAACATCAATCTAATAAACCAATCTAATAAATCTCCGAATTCTTATCCAGTTGTAGAGTTTGAATTCTCTTTAATATATACTAGCATGGCTAGAGAGTGTTTCGGTCCTTCAGTACCCCACCTGAAGTCCTACGGACGTAAAGCCATGGGCGTCTGTTTATTGTATGAGGAGTATAACCTGTATGATAGTGCGAGTCGTGTTTCTTGTAAGGATGTAACGATACACATGGAAGGATGTCTTTGTAGTATAAAAGCATGCATCCATAGTATGTGCTACTGCACACCTCTCACGTGGCAAGACCTTACGAACAAAGAAATGAAATAAGTAACATCTACGTTCAATCGGAGCTTTTAAGGTGCATTCAAGTCTGTCTGGTAAACATATATTTTTTAAGTCAAAAACATCGTTATACTACGAGTGTAGCACTCGGAAAGACTAGTATACATTGCGATGACGTAGGTATCTATCTTTGTGAGTAGGCGTAACAAAAATTGACCCAACAGGCTAGCCACTGTGGAGAGACCTTGACATGTACGCACTTTAATGTCAAGGTCTCTTCACAGTGGGTAGCCTGTTGGGTCAATTTTCATATCAATATCAAAACAAACTGATTGTTGACTTTTCCCCACGCCTGTAGCTCATGACTAATATTTGTTACGCCGCGCGACTCCGTGTTATCTTGATATCAGCGCGTGCGTGTGCGAGGAGTGTTTACTGTTGGGGTCGCGCGATCGCAGCGTGCTTGGGTGTGCCGGTCTCAGTCCTTCCCGGTGTGAGTGAATCAGATAAATCTGTCCAGATATGCAGATTGTTCGTGTGTTACACAATGGGGCGGTTTATCGGGTAGGCAACACAAACAAACAAGAAATTCAAACAAACAAGGCAGAAGCTAGAATGGTAGAAAGGAATGATATAACGTTAAGAAGGAATGAAAGAAGATAACAAGGGGGAGTGAGTAAGTGGGTGAGTTAGTGAGTGAGCGAACAAGCGACCACGAGTGTGTGAGTGAGAGAGAGTAGAGATATTGAGAGAGACTGAGTGAGTGAGTGAGTGAGTGAGTGAGTAAATGAGTGAGCAAGCTAATGAGTGAGTAAGAAAAAGTTAGTGAGTAACAGAGATTTTTCGAGTGGGGTTATGTTTTCACACATTCGCCATTATTGTGTACGTGCACTAGACACTACGCGATCGCAGCATGCTATAGAACCAACAGAGACGAGTACTATTTTCTTCCACGTATTGTCTTAATAATGCAGAACAAAAATCACAATTATGTTGATCTGGAAAAAAATCTTAGAACATATTCTACTGCAGTTTATACCTGTCCCTCTATACCTATGTGGCCTGTCTTGAACATTTCTTCTTGTTTTCCTTTGCATATTTCTCCGAAGATGTAACCACTGCGTTCCTCAGATTTTTGAAACACCGTCTTCTTGACACGGACACATCCTTCAAAGGAGTCACCCGACCCGTGGTGACATCTTTTGTCCCGGGGTGTTTTTGCGGTGTTGCTCCAAGACGTAGCGACAAGTATTCACAGATAACTTAGAAATAACGTCACTTGACCTTGAGTAAGACTTCTTCAAGGACAAGATAAAGTTATGGCTGCATCAAAACGAAGAGAAACACATTTTGGTATACAAGACGGAATATTCAATATATTTTGATAGAAATATGGTTTCTTAGACTTTTGTCGTCATTTGAAGGGGAATCACGCCTTTGATGACACCTATCGCGTTGCTTTTTGTTGTGTTTATTTTGGAGAAACCCTTTGCGGTGGCGTCCCACTACATGTATATATACAGCTAGTACTGTTATGACAATAAAATTCAGATAACGTGAAATATTCGGAGGTATGACCAGTATTTTAACGGTTTGTTTGAAGCATGGACTTGCAGAGACACGGTTTGTGATCATTCAAATAACAGCACGCTTTGGGTCTGGATGACGAAACTTTAGAATACTTTCTACCTCGAAATGTTTCTTTTATATGAGTAACGCGTTTCAAATGTAAGATGACCAGAGCTCCATGTAAGACAAGAGCAGCGTAACCTTGTAGGTGCATGATTACATTAAACATGTTTATCACAATAAGATTAGGGTATTCGTAGATTTGTCGTGCGAAATTATGCTGTTCTGTGAAGGAAAATGTTGTGAACCATTGTCGATCTTTGGGTTGGTCGCATACAGTTTAGAATTCGTACGTAAAGCTTCAAATATGATAACGTTCTATCTGTCCGTTTCCATTTCATACGTCGGTGAAGTTTATACAGCGAGGTAGTAAGATACCCACTACAAATGTCCTTCAAGCAACTGGATTAAGTTTTGTAACAGTCAGTCCTTTCAGACAGACTTAACAATACCTTTCGTCACTGAATGAGACTTAGTCACTGACGAAAGACAATGTGGATACTGTCTGAAACGTCTGACCGTTTTGCAAATTTAAACGTATCCAGTTGTATGAGTAACTTTTGTATTGAGTGTCAGTTTCAGAGTTCAGGCTAAGGACCACTTGTCCTTACATAACCTGTGCCACAGTCGGCCGCACAGAGTCGCTACAACCTGTTATGCCAGCTATGTGCGTTTTGAACCTCCGTGTTGATGGCAACATCTTTGGAACTGTCTGACACGGCTAGGTTCACAATCATGGCGAGCACCACGGAACAGAAAACGTGCGCGGTTCAGACGGAGTAAAAACCGCCCTCACACTTGTGCGTAAATGTCCGCATGAATTGCGTATTAATATTTGTAAGGTTTGCGGCAAAAAAGTAATTTCCTTGGTTCGATAACCACAACGGTGCGTTAAAGTAGAAAACAACTTCTTCCCCGCAAACATTAACTAAAGCAAAAAAAAATATATTGATACGCAACTCATGTAGTGTGCACATAAATATACACACAAGTCTGAGGGGGCCCTGAGCGCAGTGGAAACTATGTAAAGTACTTTTCGTCAGAACTTTAGTTCGCAACTTTTCTAGGTAGGAAACGGATAGCATACGACCTGTAACGTTCTTTTTTTGTGTAGTTGATGAATGAACAAATAAACGCATGATTGAATTAATGGATGGATGAATGAATGGATGGATGGCTAAACAAGTGAGTGAATGAATGAGTGAGTGAAATAATAGAGATGGTTAAATGGATACCTATGTACGATTCAGCATCTTAGATCTTAGATCTTAGATCTTATTTTTGCCCACGTCTTGTATTGCCTTCAATGTTGTCTTAAAGATGATATAATGACAGGTGTGCGCTGCAAAAAGCGGCTTCGGAAACCTCGACGCCCCCACGCGATCCCTGGCGCGTTAATCCTCATTCACCTTCACCAGATCCGTGATCCGGGCCGAACTTTGGGCATAGCTTTGGGCAAACCTGCTTGGGCAACATCAAACAAACAGGGAGGACAGGCAGGGTGAACTCCCTGCAATTGATAAAGAACGCTAGTAGAGCTCGTTCACACTTGTGCGAATGAATGTGAGTTTCGTATTAACATTTTTTAAATTTAGATACAGTTTGCGGCTGAAGGAATTTTTTTCAGATAGATAACCAGGCAGAACAACGGTGGGTCAAAGTAGAAATTAACTTTTCCCTGCAAACTTTACCTTAACCCCAAACATTCTAATGCGCAACTCTTACAGACACATGTGTGCACTGACTGGAATGGAACAGACAGATGTTAAGTCACTGCCACACAGTCGACGAGCTGCGGTCATATTTGTTGTTCACCAGAGGGTTGTCTGATTCTAAAATCAACAGGGCGTCACAAAATCTTTCAAACCTTTTCTAACCTTTACTGAACGCTATGCTGCCCCTTCGGCTGACTAAGCTATGGGGGCGAGTGAGTAAGTGAGTAGAGGCCACAAATACGATTTAAGAATTTGGACAGAATAGCGCTCTATTTTACAGTATCACAGTTACAGACTTAATTACACTTCTTTACAGTAACGTATTACAGACTCTATATTACAGTAACAAGTGTTACTAAAACGTTACTCCTTTGTATACAATAGATTAAAAAAAAAAGTCAGATATTATGAGTCAGTCCCCGAAACCCAAACAGGGGGAGGGGCGGAATAAACTCAACACAATACCCAGCAGCCAGGTGAATACAGTCTATCTGCAGTGTTACCAAATCCTACCTGGGGTTACAGGTACTCAGGTTCTCATTTCACGTCTAGAGATCCCTTTGACGGAAATGTATGGACAATCTATCAGAATTTATTGCATGATTAAGTATATTGTTTACAGTAAAGGGCGGTGGCCATCGGCTATGTTACACACTTTGTAAAACGAGTCCTGTCAGTGTCGTCTGCATGGGCTATAGGATTGGAATGTGAGGTAAGACCACACAGGTGAACCGCCTCGGGCGTGATGATGAGATGACCACATAAGCGAAGCCCCCGAGGCGTGATGATACGGTCGGGTGACGGACGCACGTCAGCTCGAAAGAATTTTGAGGGGTGGAAAAATACCACAAGCACGTGGACAAAACATAATAGCTTTCGAAATTGTGCATGTGTAAGAAGATACATCAATAATTAATATGAACGATGTTAATCGCTGCTTGCTGTTAGTAGTTATCTTGCCAGTTGATCGCACACCTATAGTAAGCTTAGATGATCCACATATACCCCTCCCCTAAAAAAAGACCCCAGCACACTTATCGAGAAGAGTAGGGTGACTTGGTGTACTAGGCCAAAAAACGCGAACCGTAGTGAAGCTAGCTACGGTCAAACCTGCCCAAGGCGACCACCCGGGAGACCGAGGAAAAGCGGTCGCCTTGAGCAGGTGGTCGCCTTGAAGAGGATTGACTCACAACATGTTTCTAGGTCGTAACTAGTAACAAGACGAACTATTTTCAAGCAGATGATGGTAGGAGAGATCGTAACGTTTCTCTGCCTTTCCTGACCATGCATCCGACGAAAAATGAGAAAGTACATAGTGCGATCTTTGCATTACATATCTTTTTTTTAAGCAAGGGACTCACATTGAGTAAAGATTACAACGACGTTTTTAAACTCTTGTACACTTAACCCGACGTCGTTCTATAAAGTATTCTTCTATTCTATCTAATAGTTAACGTCATAGCGGTAGGGAAGCCCACGATTGTGTAATACTTTCCACAAAGTTCCCAGCAATAGTCATCTGCTGCACGTATGGCGGTTGCAGTTTGGGACCACATCGGTAGATGGTAGTCATATACCGTCATGTCCAAGGTGTGTCCACCCTCTTCTGCCAATGGTGCAGTCCGATTCTGACCTTTGAACTGCAACTGTAAAATTCACTGATGATTTTTTCTGTCACTAAAACAATGCCCGATCACAGAATGAACAGGTAGGTTGAAATGGAGTTGTATAATGTTTAAATGCGAGATCGATGAGTAGATTTCTTACTTTAGATGCTTGTTTGTACTTGTAGATTGTAAACCAAACATTTTAATTTTCTGGCATCCTGGTTTTGGCGGGGTTTTCAACCGGGGTTACAGAAATGCCGGGGGGGGGGGGATATTGTGGACGAAACCTCAGTGTACATTAGTAACTTGCAGTTGTGATTTGAACATTTGTGTTTACGTTGAAGTGACCTGATAGATTTATAATGATAATAAGGGATACAGAGAGGTTGAACTTTGTTTGAGCTCCAGCTCTGTATGGAGTAAAGCATTAGGTAGATACATTATGTAGCATTATATATGTCTCATATGATCATAGAATACTGTAGATGCCTATACATTTAGCGGTCTATAAAATTAACATTCTCTGTGGTGTTTTTGCAGGAAGTAGAAAACCATGTTCAATGCAGGAATTTGATGGAAAAAAGTTACAATATTCGTGTCATAAACGTCACATCAATGGTAATACAACACTATGTCGCTAGATGGCGCTCGTAGAGTGTCTCGATGAAAAGATGAGTCATAAGTGTCGTTTCTGAACGTTTCGCTCTTTATATGAGCTCTTTATATGTCTGATATCTTGCCCCATGTTGACCCGAAACAATTTGGGAATATGAAGGCATGTTCTACAACTCACTGCCTCATTGACTTACTCAACTTCTTTTACACTGGAGCTGAAAACAAATCCACAGTGGGGACCCTGATTCTGACGGACTTTTCTAAGGCGTTTGATCGCGTCTGTCATACAACGGCCATCAACAAGCTCATTCGCCTCGGAGCAAGGTCATCACTCATCCCTTGGGTATGTAACTTTGTATCCAACCGCAGACAACGCGTTCGTTACCAGGGAGCATTATCGCAATGGGAAAATTTGACCTGCGGAGTAGCCCAGGGCACCCTGATGGGACCACTCGTATTTCTGGCCATGATAAATGATGCTAGACCAGTCACTGAGAACTCATACTGGAAGTATGTGGACGACTACAATCTGGGAGAGGTCAGAAAAATCTCAATCCCGACATCGCTTCAATCTGACCTGAACAACCTTGATAACTGGGCTGCCGACAACCGCATGTTATTAAACCCTAAGAAATGCAAGGCCATGCATTTCTCCTTCGTGCGTACCCCCCTACAACCACCTGTGCTGACTCTTGCTGGACAAACTCTGGACATTACTACAAAGGCTAGGTTGCTAGGGCTCCACATACGCTCCGACTTGAAATGGGATGACCAAGTGGAAACCATGGTGTCCAAGAGTAGTAAAAGGCTGGTCATCATAAGCAGGTTGCGCCGTTCAGGAGCACCGGTTGCAGACCTGATCACTATATACTGTGGCTACATAAGACCTTTACTCGAGTACGCCGTCCCATGCTGGGGTTCAGCTCTAACTCAGAGACAGTCGGCTTCCCTAGAGCGGGTACAGAGAAGAGCCTGCAGGATGATAATGGGACGTCAGTTCACGACGTACAGCGAAGCTCTCCAGCATCTGGATCTTCAGCGCCTGTCATCTCGTAGACAACAACTTTGTATTGACTTTGCTGTGAAAGCAGAAAGGTCGGCTCGCTTCTCCAAGTGGCTACCCCTTACCCGTGGTCAGCAGCATGGCAGGGAACTCAGAAACTCTTCTCGCTACCAACAGCCCACTGGGACTAAAAGATACATAACCAGTGCCATCCCAGCGATGACTAAGATATTGAATGAACTGTAAGACGTGATGGACATAGTATGACATTATATGTATTTGTATATAATATGTGTGTGTCTATTATCGTTGTAAAAAGAGCTAGAAATATTTCACATGTACTACCGCAAGGCACACAAACGCTCTGTCTGAATGTCGCACTGTTGGACCCTTGTTGTCGTCTTGCATTCCGGTTTTTAAATGTACTGCTTTATCTAACGTTTGATGATTTTAGATATGTCACCAGATTTTACTTAGTCGGCTAATGGTGATACTTTTGTAAATCTGACTACAATTCGGTCATGAATTTGACTGCCACTGTCAGTTTGTGTAAGTTTTCTTAATAAACCATTCATCATCATATATGTAGAACGTTTCTGTCGTCATCTCTCTCTTTCATTCTCTCCCTCCTTCCCCCTCTCTTTCTCTAAATATATCATTCTAAGGCCACCTTGTACTTCTGTCATTTAAGCTGATGCATCTTTACGTTTCTATTCGTTTCTGTAGTTTACTGGAAAACCAAAATCTAGTATATACTTCACTAGGCGGATGAACAATGATGGTATATTGACAGCTCATGACATAGCTGGCGCACTGAACAGTAAAAAACAGGTAGATCTAGCAATTCTTGATTTTACTAAAGCTTTCGATAAAGTCCCACATAGCAGACTCATCACTAAACTAGAGCACTACGGAATTCAAGGCACCACACTAAATTGGTTGAAGGCTTTCTTGACCAATAGGGAACAGACGGTAGTGGTAGAAGGCAAGGCCTCAGCTCCAGTTAGAGTTGCGTCAGGCGTACCACAGGGAACTGTTCTGGGACCGTTACTCTTCCTCCTGTACATAAATGACTTACCAGACCAGCTTGATTCAAATGTTAGGTTATTTGCCGATGACTGCCTGTTATATATAGAGTTGTCCACACAGAGTGATTCACAGCTTTTGCAAGAAGATTTGAACACACTCGAAGAATGGCAAAGCAGATGGCTAATGCAGTTTAATCCGGAAAAATGTTACATCATGCATATAACAAACAAACGAAACCCAATTGTAACCACCTACCAGTTCTGTGGACAGGCTCTAGCAACAGCAAAGAGCCACCCGTACCTAGGCGTTACATTAACAACGGGGCTAAAGTGGAACACCCATATCAACAAAGTAACAACTAAGGCTAAACAGACATTGGGAGTGATCAAACGTAATTTGTGGGCATGCCCAGCAAAGGTAAAATCACTTGCATACACGTCTCTAGTAAGACCAAACCTTGAATATGCTGCAACAGTTTGGGATCCATACACAAAGAAGGATATAGATAAACTCGAGAGGGTGCAGAACCAAGCTGCCAGATTCTGCACGAACAACTATGAAAGGGGCGCCAGTGTAACAAAAATGAAAGCAGACCTGCAATGGATGTCACTTGAGGACAGGAGAACAATGTCCAGACTTTGCATGATGTACAAGATGACTAATAAACTTGTGGACGTACCGACTGATAAGTATCTAATGCCAGCTCAGAAGAGGACCAGAAATAGTCATGCTTTTAAGTACCAGAGTTATCAGCCAAGGATTGACGTGTTCAAAAATTCGTATTTCCCGAGAACCATAGTAGAATGGAACTCGTTGTCATCAAGTACTGTAGGAGCTTCATCACTAAGTAGCTTTAAAGAACGGTTGCAGTCAGATATGCAAAGACTAGGTGTAACAGACCGTTCGGTGTGATATGACCAGCTGCTGCCGCGCCGCGTGCCTGCGAAGCTGGTGTGTTACGCCTGATGGCGGTTATACCGGCTATATAGATACAGATACAGATACAGATGGTAATGATGACAGTTCCCAAAATCTTATAAGCGATCTCGTTAGGGAAATTTTGTGACACGTGACTCAAAATTTCCAAGAAATGCGCTTTTATCTCGAAGCAAAGGTTATAAAGAGTGACCCTTTTACGTAAATGTTGGCACTGTCCTTGCCCTCTGATATGTTAGCGTGCAACGTTTGTTTTGCTCCTGTTGAATGTTCCCTCTGCGGGCGTGACTAGAATGTGGCGTTAGTATGTCTCACTGGGAGTGTTTTTCTCTGGCTTAAGCAGGTAGAAATAATCTCCGAGCAGATGTTGCTTAATGCTAAACTCTTTTTCCTGGAAAGCGTTAAGGTGGTGCTTGTCAGGAAAACGGTGCAAACAGAAATCATTCCGATTTTCCTTACCTGTATTTTCTTCAAAATTAAGAACATGGTTTATTAGGGATAATGATATCGATAGCTATCGGCTAAATGATGTAAGATGCGCGCACTTTTTGTTGGTTTTTGGATAGTTTGGCAATGCACTCAAGTTTTTATGACTTATTTCTGTCACATACAGAGGACGATTTTGATATCAAAACAATCCCTGACAGCATTTACTGTAGAGCGTGTACAAACTTCACAAAGAAACTCTCACCTTAAGCTCTGAAGCTGTACAATAAGAACTAATCTTAGATTAATACTATGCAATTGTATCAAACTTCAAGTTTACCCAGAATGTTTTGAACGACATAGCGATGATCTGTTTTAACTGTTTTTAATCATGTTTGTTCGCTTGTAATATGCGTGATTTTGATAGTATGTATTGTAACGATTTCAATTTCATGTAGCTTTCAACCGATTTCATGTTAAATTTCATGTTAACATGCAAATGTAACATGCACGTTGATTGTATTAAATCTGAATCTGAACCTGAACGCCGGCGGAATCAACTTGTAAAACGCGTGTATAAGCCAGGCATTTATTTTACCCCGAATCGAACGCGCGTTCGGATCGATTAACGTCATTTCGAACATCGTGGAACAGCGTTCGAATTCGGCTAGACATTGGAGTTTCTGAGCATAAATTTGACCACCGAGGCGTGTGTAAGCCCTGCCATTCTTTAACACTCTCAGACTTCGTTGTTCTGTCGCAATTTACGTCTTCAAGGAAGCCCGCTTTACATAAGACGGCCTTTTCCCTCCTTAAAATCCCATCTACTGTTGTCTGGCATCGGCGCGAAAACCGTTCTCACCGCAGAAAGCATCGCCGTGAAAAGCTCGCTCGGTGATGATTGCGGAATGAACTGCGGGAAGCCGTTTTTGGAATGTCCATTGCGCGTGACGGGAATAAAGGTTCCTTTCATGTTATGGTATTAGTAGATATGACAAAAATACACTATGGCAAGATGTCTCTCTTTCTTTTTCTTTCTCTTTTTCTCTACCTCTCTCTATTTCTCTCTTTCTCTTTCTCTCCCTCTCTCTCTCTCTCTTTCTTTTGATAAATATAGTAAAAAACAAATTTATAAAGTACAAAATACGAAACTTTTTGTTACACCTGTAAATTTTGTATGATACTCCGACATGTAACTGTATGTTTTGTGTTGTAACGTTACATGTTTTTAGCTAGTTTTAACTAGTTTCCAACACAAAAAGTGACTTAAAAAACAGTTCAATTTGTGTTGGAAATTACAGTTAAAACGCAAAATGATTTTTATAAACACAGATGAACTTTTAAGCTATGTATTTTAGTTTTTAATGTACATTTTGTTACTGAAGTAACATGTGGTAAAAGAAGGAAGAAAAAGGTGACTGACATGTTATGGTCTGTGCATTAAACGACTCCAGTAGTTCGTGCTTCGCTTACAGAGTTATCAAACTGAAAGGAGTATAAAGATTTGCATTCATATTGATGTGAGGCGTGTTCGGTCAACCGGTTAGCGATCCTATTTCTGGATCTGGAGGTCGAGAGTTCACAATCCGACTCTTGCTGATTGCCTGACTTCTTATTCTAACGATTGCAAAGGTTGTTATAAACCGTGAATGCTGAAAAGAGGAGAACTCTTCTGATACGATTAGAATTGCTTGGCATTTGCCCGCTTTGAACCAGGAGCAAAGTTACAGTTTTTTAGTATACTAAAACCTTATAAATAGGCAGTAGTAGTGAGCAACTTGAAGCCAACCGTACACACTCACGCCGTATCTGGATGTGGGCTTGAATTTCTAAACAAGGACTATGCGGCTAAATGCGTCTTTTCTGAAGACACGGCGTGAGTGTGTACGGTTGGCTTGAGGTTGCCCACTACTACTGCCTAAAACCTTATAAAAAAGTACATTTTCTAGTTTCATTTTCTGTTTCCTTTATTTGCGTGCTACCAAAGAATCAGGAGCAAATTTGCAGCTTTTCAGTGAGTCCAAAAGGGGATGAATTATTACATTTACTAGTTTTATTCTCCGTTTCTTTAATCATTTATCCTTGTATTGTTTTGCTACCGACGTAAGTCACATTTGAATGTCGTAGGGTTTCTGTTGTGGCATCTCCAGGTAGTCCACAAAAATAACACACTGCCAAATCACATTTCATATATGAAGACGAGTGTATTTACCAAATACTTACAATCCTGTACATTAGCATTTACCAGAGAATACATCAGCATTGATTTTTTTTCACTCAGAAAAAGCAGCGCGAACAGACAGAGGTAATAGCAGTAAGTATTGCGTCGGAATACATGATTCAATGTACAGTAGAATAACATTTGAAAGTGAAAACATTATAGTATATATTTGACCTATTGAAACCGGTCGTACTATTACAGATATACAAAGAATACATAAACTACGTTGTTATTGAGTGTAATGGTTGTTATATTGTTGTCCAGAGCGATTGAACATCCACGGGACAGATGATAAAGATTCATAGTAAGTCTTGTCACACAAAACGTTACATTTCAATGATATTGTAGCGTGTGGTCAATTCTAACATTATCCAAGCAGAAGTTAAGGTGGATGGGAGCTATTAGTGGGGGTTGAGTCCGACTCTAAAAGAAGCGGCCACTACTGGACCCCCCACTTCTGCTTGGAGAATTCTGTCTAATATTTTAAAGTGAGGTCATCTGATCGACAACAATTTTCAAAGAGGAGTATAGTAACCTAGAATATACACATATTTTTGCAGCATTTTGATAAGGTACTAGAATAAGTCCAACCCTGTCAAAAGAAACTACCAGGTACTTCAATATCACCAGATAATAGAATGTCTATAGCACGACAAACATTCCATAGTTTAAACTAAAACATTCAGGATGAGCTGTCATTAATACTGTCCAAATGAAGGTTATAGTTGAATGTTTTCTATTACCATGCATGACATGAAAAGCGGCGACGCTATGGCACAATCAAATCAAATAACATTATAACATCATTTGTCATCAATACAGCAGAATCATTTCTGAATCGTCATTTCAAATGCAGAAAGTTATGATAATCACATTGTACTGTCATGCTCGAGTGTTCTGTCTTTAATTAGTAATGTGTAGTTTACTGGAGGTCATGTTATGTCAATTCGTTGCCCATGACGCTACCAGAGCGCTGTGACAACTATTCACTACGTTGTAGGCGATGATGCAAAGCACAGCAAATAAATTTAATATGATTTCGTATGCAGAACGCCGAGGTCTCCGAATAATGCTTTCTTTGATTCTATGTGAAGTCTTTATCTGCGCATTGTGCTGTACAGGAATCATATTAACGTCGCACGTTGTTGCGCTTGTAGCAATCCCATGTTGGTTGGCATCTCTTACAAAAGGATACAATGTAGCCAGTCGATTCTATCTACAGGCATGAATTGCCACTTTCATGTTACATAAGGCTGGTTGACAAGCTCTGATTGCGTGTTGCAAACGTAAGTAGCATTCACATGTCCACACGTCATACACTTTGTGTCGCAGGGCTTCAGTGACGCCAGGAGAGAACCTACCGTCTAGAAGGGTATGTTACATAGTTGAGAAGATTTTCTGTCACAATGCATATGGTTATATAAGACACATCCCAAACTGTTGTCAATGGAATGCATTCAATTTGCTGTCGTAATTTTGCCGTTCAATGTATGTGACAGGGCCCTTATGAACGCGGGACTTTTCCAAATATGGATTCATCCACTTAGAAATTGGAGGAATGAAACAGGGACATTTTCTGGTGCAACGTACTGCTGTTCAATGTCCCACTTTTGTCTTGGAAAATAATAAATCCAATCGCGTATCGTTGGTAAAGCCCCATCTCACTGGACCCGAGGCACATTGGCGACCTCGCTGCGACCGAGCGAATTTACAGCGCGGTCAACGAATTTCATTGATGACGAACTAATCCTTGTGCGTTTTGTTGTCTTTTTAGTCATACTTGTACAATTGGTATGATATTCCCATTTTAAATTTAAGAGTAACGAAAATCCAGTGTAGGACGCAGCAACGCCGACAATGTGCTGCAAATCCAGAGGCTTAACATCACACCATATCTGGGACAACTACTAGGAAAAGGGGCTTTTGAAAAGCCGTTTTTCTCGGTAGTTGTCCCAAAAACACTTCTAAGATGAAAGGTGGTCGTTTTTTTGTCTCGAGTCAATCAATACTTCAGGTCAGGGCTGTCCTTCGGTAACAAGACGGTTTTTAATCAAGGTTGGATTGGATTAATGTCCTGGCTTGTAGGTTTGCTTTTGATAGCTAAGGGTAGACCTAGATTAAAGGTTTCGTTGCAGAATTCGTAATGGATATGTTTTCTTTCATGCATGTCTTTCTTTGTCGTTCCAAGGAACGGATCTATGGACAGATTTCGTGCAGTCGAAAAGTCTGATTTCTTGTATTGTAAATTTCACTTAAAGTCCTTCCTAATACATGATTATCGTTTAATTTGCTTGCTAAGACTAGGAGCACAAAATCGTTCTGTCAGTTAAGATGTGCCGTTAAGAAATAAAATCAGACAAGACTTTATTCAAGTGGATGTAAGTCAAAATAAAATGATAAATCAGTTACATCTAAATGTAAGAAAATACAAAACGGTTCTTTTCTCTTCCAGGCAGTTTTAATCAAAGACAAATAAACGTACGGGGCAGCATCGTGGGGCTAATGAATTCTACCAAATAAAATAAAACAGAAATTGTTACGTACAGCCTTTCGGAATTCTACACGGAAATGCTTTGTATAATTTGAATCGATAACGCTAACTTGAATTAAGTCAAATGCTTGCATTATGTAAGATAAGATGTAAGTGGGAGGAAGTGTTGTTTAGGCACATTTGTTGAAGTGGATCTTAAACTAAAGTGCAGATACCGATCAAGCAGAGTCAGTCTGAAGTGATTTCTTGAACATACATAGAGAACCTTAAGATACTCAACATCGTAGCTGAAGTATATCTCTTGAGTCTTATACAAGACGTTTCTGCAGAAGGGGCGACCGACTTTGGCACGCTATGTGCTTCGTTGAAATCCTTGAGGATAACCGAAGGTCATGCAGCGGTTGAGTCTGATAAAATCAAATGTTGGAAAGGGTTCTTGCGTAAAGGAGTCAGAATGATTGGTGGTTGGGCTAGTTTTCGAGGTGGGTTGAAATGATAGTGGAGATTGCAGAGCGATTGCTCGCAATCCACACCAAAGGCGTAAGGATAGGAAAGTGAGATAGGATTGATAGGTGGGTAACGCTGCTGATGGAGTAGTAAGTACAGGGGTTTGTCATTGCCGAATCAGCCGGGAGCGTGTCTCAAATAACGTATCAAGGGACAAAAGTAGCGCATTCTGAAGGACAACTACAGAAAGAAAAGGGATGAAGGATCTAGAATTGTGTGATTCCACACGACTAGAAAATCTGCTCTGTACCGGTCGATTTAGATGAAAGGTCTTCAGGCAGCTTTTTGTATGGAGGATGGGGCATTTCAAAGGCTAAGGGGAACGCATTTTGAAGGTCAGCTGTATATTGACAGAGCAGGTCCTAGGGATGAGGGGTTGTGTGATTCACATGGATAAATAACGAGGACTACCAAATCTGCTCTGTACCGCTAGATTTAGATATAGAATCTTCAACTTGGCAGAAAGTCAAGACAAGAAAGTAAAGATTCGTACTAAGAGTGGTTTGGCACATACACAGTAATGAGATATCTATGTACAACAGAGTCCTTATGCAATACATTTCTTACGTAGGCATGTACACCAGCGTTCCCATTTTAAAACAGTTCATCAAGACAGACATCTCGAAGAGAAGACAATATAAAAGGGAATCTGGATATTTGGCACATTTGGCGTCACTTCGAAATAGTCTGCTTACTGTTAATGTCTTGTTGTGGACTATATTGGATTATATTTTCCAAAAATCCCCTATAACTTTTCCAAATACAAATTGACCTGTACTATTTGAATGGAGGAGTAGGGTAAACATGATTTACTAGGGTCATTATTTTGGAGAACTATTCATGATAAACAGCTGGTAACCTAAATCTTTCAACGTAGTCCACAATTTCTGTCATTGTCCAAAATTATAGACAACATAGGTCAATGCTATATTTGTATAATATCATCATGAACATTTTCAGCAAATTCTGCCCATCTACAGTCCTTACCGCAAGACGTCTGGCAGTATCTACAGTAAAGTGTGTGTAAACTTCACAGAGAGCTTCTTAAACTGAGCAGAAATGTGTCTCGCTAACAGTCTCGCTATAGTTGTCGCGATTCCGAATTGTCACGGATGCTCTCGCGATAATTCTCGAGATTTCTATCGTCTCGGATGTTCTCGCGATACTTTACGATATCATGCCCATGCCTGTATGCGACCAGGCTCGTTCAGTAAAGATACAGTCGGTCTCTCCAGGTCGAAAAGCTCGACCTCCAGTTTCTCCAAAGTTTTGCAGAGGCCTCTCGCCATTTCTATCGGCCGACATTTCCTCAACACGAGGAACGCATCGCGCAGGCTCATCCCCTGGTGCGTCATCAAGTACTGAATCACTACTGCGGCTGCGCGAGATTTCCCGTGCACGCTGTGAACCAACACCCTCTTTCCTTTCTTCCGCGCAGACTCGAGAAAAGTGTTGATTTCCTCCAAATAAGGCTCGATGTTGACGTCATCCTTGTCCTCGAGGTGAACGTTCAACTTTGCGCGTGCGTGCTTGCTGGCCATCGGACAGGTACACGGACATCTTTTAATCTGCTGCGCTAGGACTTCCTTAGAGGTCAAGTTCGACAGGTCAAGTATGCAGTCTATTGCATGTCGGCAGAGCTGCTGCTCGTTGTACCCTGCTTCCAAATCGCCGATGTAAAGATGCTCTTGAACTTCCGTGATGTTGATGTCACGCATCGGTGACGTCGGGCTCATGGGAACGTCATCAATGTCTTCAGCCACGCCTTCTTTCCCGACGGGGACCGGTGACTTTGAGGCCGGTGACCTTGGACTGAGAGGTCTCTTGTCTAAGTTCCCTGTACTTCTTGACAGACTGCTGGACGTGAGGCCCTCCTTTCCCAAACGATATTTCTCCAGTTGCTTGGACCATCCGCTCCCGTCTGTGGAAATGGACAGTCCCAACTTCCGGTGGCCTCGTTGTGGTGCGACCTGGTTTCCGGCGTTCGATTTTGCCCCAACGTTGAACACAAACCTGTCGTTTATTCTCGCCATTGCCAGAGGACTTACAAGTCCGTTCACCAAATGTGAAGGCGGGCTGAGCTGGTTCGGGCTCGATTCACAGCTTTCGAGCTCATCAACGTCACTTCCGCTTCCGTCGTTCTCAGGGCAGTACGGCTCGCACGATCGTACAAAGATGAGGTTTGGGCAGGATCCCGTTTTAGACATTTGTCCTTCGTGTATCTTTTTCGTTTCCAACGTCGGGGAATGGCGGGTTCTCCGTGAGGCAGTTGGAGACTCAGGGTCTGCAGATGAGGAAGATTTCCTGGCGTGCGCCATCTTGTGGGCCATGAGTCTCAGTGGGGACGGCGGCTTGCTCTGTAAGGCAACAGAGATCACATCAAACAAACAAAATCACAGCCCCAGTGTTCAGTTACATTACATTAAGGGGCCGAGGATTCCCTTGATAGCCATGGAAGATGATTTGTTACAACAAATATCATTATGATAATGATATACTGAAAAACATGAACATTTTGTTATTCTCCTATTTTCAAAAATAAAGGCATGATAATTACCAACATAATCTTCAAACTAATTAACACTTCAACGTTTCAAACTCTGTAACACAACAGAAATCACATCAAACAAACAAGATCACAGCCTCAGGTCTCATGGGGTCTGCGATTGAACTGTTTGAAGGTGGTTTCGTAAAAGTGATTTTTGAGTGCATGAAGATGATATGACATTGAGGCATTATTGAATATTTGAAGACGGTTTTATTCAATATCACATTAAACAAACAAAGTCACAGCCTGTGGTCTTATGGGGTTCGCGATTGAACTGTTTAATGGTGTACCAAAAATAGTTACTCATTCAAGCAACTGGATAAGATTTTGAAACGTTTCAGAGAGCATCCGCTGTGAAAGTGGTTTTGTAGAAGTGTTTTTTTCACGTTTCAAGATGATATGACCCAGAGGCATTATGACATTTTTGGAGACGGTTTTGTACAATGCCAATTTGCCCCCAGCAACTTTGAAATATTCACAATGTCTTTTTAATGAGATATGTGATTGGATTGTTTGAAGATTACATTTCGCCAGGAATTTCTACATTATTGTATCACGTGGAGGGAAATTGAAATGTTTCAAATTTGCCTTGAGAGGAACAGGAATCTTTCATCAAATGAGATATGTGATTGAAGTTTTTTAAGATTGTATTACACCAGGGATTTTGACATGTTTAACGGAGACATAACAACAACAAGAATTTGCCCACTGAAACATTGGGTTGATAAGACAGAAATCTACACATTCTTTACTCTAATTAGATGTGCCTTTGAAATATTTGGAGATGCTATTACAGAATAGGAATATGCCCAAAGCAACATTGGGCTGATAAGACCGAAAATCTACACATTCTTTATTCGAATGAGATTTGAAATATTTGGAGATGCTATTACAAAATAACATTGATATTGCCCAAAGCAACATTGATAAGGCCGAATGCTATTGAAACATTTGGATATGGCATTAAACCAAAGAGATATGCCCCAGCAACATTTGGTCGATATAAGAGAAAATCCTCACAATGATCTTTTAAAAAGTTCATCATAATGAGCTATGCAATAATTGAAATGTTTACACAAAGAAATGGTTTCATATTCAGAGATATCATCAGAAAGTCGTGATGAAATTTCTCCATCGCTCTCTAATGCGATTTTTACATGACATTTACCGCTACAAATGTGGCCTTTTGGGATTGTCATTTGGGAAGGCCGTTTGGGAAAGCCGTCTGGGATAGGCGGCCGGTTGGAATGGCTGTTTGGAAGGACAGGGCATGAAATTCATATTCGGGAATAGGTGCACACGTATCTTAAACATTTAGGTGAACAGAAAGAATTTTGCGTGTACAACATAAGATAAGTTATTTACTTCCTTTGTTTGTTGTGCGATCTTGAAGAACATTATTTTGCTGTGTTATTTTTTATGATTATTGTACCTAAGTTTTGTATTATATTTTGTTACTTCAACTTGTTTTGTTTATGCATTGAAAACCGCCCTTTTGGCGATATGTTGTCCCTGGATAGATAAAATTTAGATGAAGTGAAATGAAATAAGTAGAATGTCAACAAAACGTATTTTCAAACTCTACTGTCTTTACAACATCAATCTGAAAAGTTTTAAGTAATACCTCAAACAAAGTACACCAAAGAAAAGCGATATTACTTTTCAGATACATACATGTAAGTTTCAATAATGTTTTGTACACCTGTGTACAAAAGTACATCTACCCTGTAGCCTACCTAAAATATCTAGGTACATGGGTGCACCAACTGTCAAAGAGTAGGTCCACTGCTTATTAAATTTTGAGTGCATAATAGTGCATATTATAAATGAAGAGGACCTTTCTTGAACATGTTTGTCCCATTGGGCTAAGCACAGGTCGCATGTTAACAACTATATACATATTCATGAGTAAATTAACATCTAGCATACTCTGGTACTCTTGACTTTCTCTCACTTCTTGGTAATTGTATAAATGTAGGAGGCTGTATGAATAGTTAGAGTTGGTTTATCGAAGGCTGAAAGAAATATCAATTTCTCTTTACAATTCAGGTATATTTCGTGCCCTGAAGGGCCTTCTGTAATAACCGTTTATAATGGCCCCATTTGATGAATGACATCATTCTAAGAATTCATAATGGAGATAAGAAACAGTTGCCATGGCGACGCCCTGTTTGTTATCAGAGTCTTATAATTGCATCCCATTCTCAAGAGTACACTCCAGACTGATTGGTTTATTCGTATTCTTTGCTTGGGATTAACTTGCAATTTTCTGCTGTTTGCCTCCGTCGTTTAAGAACGTCTTATCTGCTTGATGATGTAGGAGCTGCATTACCTTCACTATCATTTGATTTGTTACATATTTAATGCTGCATGTTTAATCTTATCAATTTCTTTGTGAACATAAAACACTGTTCTGCAACGACAATACAGATTTAAGAGTTTACGTACTTTTGGTCGAGAATACTATCAATGGCCTTGAATACGTACACGCTTTGAAAGGTTTTTAACGGTGTTTTTAGTTTGACTGAAAACGTTATTGGACATGTTTAATGGACCAGAGTCGTTACTCGTGTAATGTTACTCCTTTTCGTGGTAAACAACCTGTTGACTGCTGACGGAAATGTTGTTTGACCAACCATGTAACTTTTGACACCATCCCTGTCCTACTTACACGGCGTGCTGTTGGTTAGGTGACGCCGTGACGCTCCCAAGGGAACATGGCAAGCCGTATATCGTCTTAACTTGATATTAACCATTCATAATCTCTTTGCATGGATGCATTTATCAACCCAATAAGTAAAAATGTAGTCAGTATTCAGACTACGGAAAATATATTCTCTGCTACTCTACATTGTTTTTTTGTCTTTTAAATGTTACTTGCAATAAGCTCACGGGCACAAACTTGCAATAAGCTATTATCACTATCATCATTATCATTTTCTGTAAGATAATGGAAAACAGCTCATTTGAATAGGGAACTGTCGTCGCCAACAAGCGGACTCATTTAAGTGAAGAGGATTGAAAAAGAATTTGCTTGGATTTTATCTAGCTATTCGTCATGTGGCCTCCCAACTTAAATAATTGGGACTAATGAGTGAGATGGTAGGACTATTGTTATTTCCGACAGCGCCAGTCGGGCACGTATGACTCGTTGCTGACGTCACAAGGTCAGGTCAGGCTTCAGGTCAATTTAACTTGAGAAAGGTCAGAGGACTGACTGAAAGCTTGTTAGTGCGCTGTATTGCGAGCGGAATAACGTGTCAAACTCATAATGTATTGTTGATAAAGATTAGACAACCAGGTAATAAGATGGCTAACAGTTACTCAAGCGACTAGGATCAGAATTTGACTGTTTCAAAATTCTATCCAGTTGCTTGAGTAATTTTTTTTTTGCGTATCATATTATATTGTTGTTCCTAATAAAACTTAAGCATACATATTTTATAATCAGTGTATTTCCCGGAAATGTTGCTTTTTTTTAAAGCTTTTAGCAGTCACCTGCGACACGTCTCACAGAATGCCCTAATATGGCGAATACATCCCTCCTCCCACCAAACATGGTGCCAGAATATCAGGTTTCCGGCAACACAGGCACACCAGACAGGATGTGTGATGACTGCTAACGTTACAAAAGACCTACGCACAACTAGCTAGTAATAGTGTCTGTAGGATTTTGGAGCTGCTGTTACTTTTTACTGTATTATAGTAGAACATACAGTTCGAAACCCACACACATCCGTTGACTTTGTGCGTGGTTATTTTATGTACGTTTGTCCAAAAACGCGATCTTCTTGTTTGCAATATCTAGTTGGCCTGCTTCCCTCCATAGGTCCTTTGATGACAATATCTGAGAGAATATTGTAGACTTGAACTCATGTTTTATTTTGCTTGACGTGTTCACGTGTTTTTTTTTATCCAAGACTCGACGGTGTTATCAAATTTTCGAATTTGATTATTTAATTGATAATGTTCATTTTGTACCTCCTTAAAACATAAGCCTCAGTCTGAAAACGTTGCTATGGATATTGTAGGTAGAGCTAAGATTTATTCACTGGCAATTCAACCATAGTCTTGCTTGATTCACAAGGAGAGTAAAGTCTGCGTCTGGAGGCTTGTATAAAGTAATCGCGGTTCCATTTGCGATCAGTCAATCGTTGATGTCTACGCTAGTGGTAAAGTCATGTTTTTGCCACATTTTTAAGTGGACAAATCATGCGCTGAACGGCTTGAACAAAGGAGCCACAGGTGGTCCCCTTTAAGAATTTGATGGTCTTCTGGGTCAATTATGGATTGATTCGCTAGCAATAAAGTCATGTTTTTGCCACATTTTGAACGGGGATAAATCATGCGCTCAACGGCTTGTACAAAGTTACTGATCTGGGATCAGAATAGTGTGGGTCTTGTTATAGGGATTAGGACACGTAGGTTGATGCCGGCTACTTGAGCTCATGTATTTATGCCGTTGCTGGCAGACCTCCTTCAAGATCTTTGATAAGTACGGCGATCTCCTACATGGTTATTACAATGTTTGCCACAGATGGGCGCCCTTCCGTTGCTAGGGATCCTTTGGGTCAATCATAGATTGCTTCGCTAGCAATAAAGTCATGTTTTTGCCACATTTCGTACGGGGACGAATCATGCTTCATTAACGGCTTGTACAAAGTTATTAAGGTCTTATCTGAGATCAGCTGCTTAAGCTCATGAATCGATGCTGTTGCTAGACGACTTCCTTCAAAACATATTCGATACTGGTGGCAATATCGTACCTGATTATTATATATCTGTGCCCCAGGTGGTCACTTCCTCATTCTTTATGATATTTTGGGTCAATCATGGATTGATTCGCTAGCAACAGAGTCAAGTTTTTGCCACATTTTGTAAGTGGATAGTTCATGTCTTATTAGCGGCCTGTACAAATTTATCAAGGGCTTCTATGAGATCAGCCACATGCAGGTGTACAGGGGCCCCCTCCGTCGTTCCTTGTGATATTTTGGGTCAATCATAGATTTATTCGCTAGCAATAAAATCGTGTTTTTGCCACATTTTGACCGCGAATAAATCATGCCTTATTAGCGGCTTGTACAAAGTTATCAAGGGCTTCTCTGGGCTCAGCCACGGGCGTACAGATGGCCCCTTCGTCGTTCTTTGTGATCTTTTGGGTCAATCATGGATTGATTCGCTAGCAATAAAATCATGTTTTTGCCACATTTTGAACGGGAATAAATCATGCCTTATTAACGGCTTGTGCGAAGTTATCAAGGTCTTATCTGGGATCAGTCGCAGGTGTACATCGGGCCCCTACGTCGTTCCTTCTGATCTTTTGGGTCAATCATAGATTAATTCGCCAGTCATGTTTTTGCCACATTTTGTGATACATCAAATCATGCCTCGACGACTTGTACAAAGTTATCAGCCAAGTTACGTGTGTCTTGTTATAGGGATTAGCAACTCTGTCTATGGATACGAAGATCGAGGCTAGCTCATGTATTTATATGCTGTTGCTACACATATCCTCTATCGAAACCTCTGATAAATAATTTGGGTGACGTTATTATTGTATTATTCGTATTGTTACAATTCTTTGCCCCGGGTGGGCACTTCTACGTTATTGAAGATATTTTGGGTCAATCATAGATTAATTCGCTAGTCATGTTTTTGCCACATTTTGTGAGGCATCAAATCATGTCTCGACGGCTTGTACAAAGTTATCAGCAAAGTGTGAGTCTTGTTATAGGGATTAGCAACTCTGTCTATGGATCGGAAGGTCGAGGCTAGCTCATGTATCTAATATGCTGTTGCTACACAACCTCCTTCGAGATCTGTGATATTCTTATTACATTATTCGTATTGAAATTCTTAGCCCCAGGTGGGCTACGTTATTGAAGATCTTTTGGGTCAATCATAGATTAACTCACTAGCAATTAAGTCGTGTTTTTGCCACATTTTGTAATGGGACAAATCATGCGCTAAACGGCTTGTATGAAATTATCAAGGTCTTGTCTAGGATCAGCGCTATATGTACCTGGCTATGATAGGTTAAGCTTAAGCAATCTTACCTCTGGGCAAAAGGTCAGGACCACGCCCTGTTTGAGATTACGAATTCACTAAGACTCGCTGTTGCTCTACGATCTTCGCCATCTATGGGCTCTAATTTGACGGTAATCATATGCCATCCGATTGAAATGTTTTTGCGACACAGGTGGGCACCACCGCGTTTCTCATGAGTCTACCAGGTCAACTAGAGATTGCTTCGCAAGTCGTTAAACCCGCATTGGTAGTAGGATTCGTGCAGGGGGTAAACCCAGCCTTTAACAGGTTTTAAAATCTTATCAATTCCTAAAATTGGATTAACACAATGCATACTTACATGTTACATAAAGGCAACATGGTAAGTAACGATTTTTCTTGACAAGCTCATGAATATACGAAAAGCTGCTGTTTCGATCCGGCATACACTAGGTTTATTACCACACAGACCTAAGAAAACTATCGCACAGAACCTCCTTGACATTATCAGCTTTTTTCACTCTCACGTTGCCACAGATCCCATATGTCAACCCCTGATTATGTCGCACCTACTAAAGCTGTTGGGAACGATTTACCCCTGCGCGAAATGTAGCCAAACTTTGTTGGGACTTTATTGCTCGAGAATTAATCTAAGATTGACCAAGAAGATCATTTAAAGTAGCCATGATGTGGCGCATTTTGTCCAGGAGAAAACACGTCATCTTAATCAGCTTCAAGGCCATTTAGTCTGTATCTTTGTTTTGATATATAGCTATTTACTAATAGTATTTGGTGTCAGAATGTAGCATTTTAGCGTCTCGTGTGTCTATTTTACGTTGGATAGCATCGCTTTTTAAAGTAGCGAAGGCAAAAGTATCCAAGAACCTTTAGAGACATTAACCGCATAGCAATTCTGTCCGCCGCACTGGGAAACAATAACTCTATTGTACAGTAGAAACAGAAGACTTTCTATATCTTTTTGTAATCAATTTGTAATCTTTCTTTTAGTAAATTTGTATTTGTATTTTATCCGTAGATTTGTGTCTCCCTGCATGTTTGGTTACATGACCACCGTGACCTGGGCTTTGAACTTACCTTCTTTCGTATTTCCGAATAAAGAATGATTTTCCTGACTGACCTTTTTCTGCATCTTAGGAGACAGAAGAGACGAGGCGGAATGGGCCTGCGCCTGCGTGAAGTCTGACGTCATCCGCTTCGCCTCTTCAGCGGTGTTCCTCCCAGAGCAGTCAGTCGACATGGACGCCGTCAGCTTACGGTGAGTGTTGCGCATGACAACCGGTGGGCTCTTTCCCTTCCCTCCCCCTCCGCACGAAATGGTTAGATCCGGACAGGAGCCATGTTGGCTGCTCTCCAGTTTCCAAGATGGCGTCGAGGCGCTCCCGGAAGTGACGTCTCGCGGTGACGTACTTCCGTCCTCCCTTGCGCACTTCTTGGACTCCAAAGCCTTGACGGCACCGCCAGGGACCGAGCGGGGTCTGTTTCTTGGCGCCTTTGAAAAAAATATACAAAAATTTCAAAGGAGAAATCGTCTGATATCTTGCTACAGAAGTTTGCTTTGAAAATAAAAGGAATTTCAACAACTTCGGTGCCATGATTTTACCAATTAAGATGCTTTGAATCTAGAAGCAAATGATTTCAGGGTAGTTAGGAGACAGGTTAAGAGAGATATCTTAGCCTTTTTAACACATATAAATCCCTATCTAAGCCCTTCATATATCTATTTCATGAGGATTGACTTTAGTCTGTGTTATACCAACTGAAGGCTTTAGCCTTTTCAATCTATCGCTGTCAAGTCTGTCGCGAGGGCTTACGGTCATTCACCTCTAACTCGAGAGAATTATCCCAATTCTCGGAGCTACCAGTAGAAGTTCAGGACTCTTTATATCACTATGGAAATTAGTCCAATGGAACGTATGATTCTCTGTCACCATAGAACCTAGTCATGACAGCCTCCAACAGCCAGTTCTCAGTCTGCAATAATTGGTCAACATTAATCTTTTTGCATAAATTAACGGGATAAGAATGTTCCTGACTTTTCTGACTTAGATGTGCTGGCCATAAAGCTTTTTGGAGCCTGACCAGTGGACGGGTTGCTAGAAGTGTTATTCAGTTAGGCTCTGGGATTGGCCTATAGGGTCGTACATTGCCTTCTATGGAGTCCCACAAGAGATAAAATAATTGATTTGCATGTTAGCAAATCCACGATGATGTTACTTCAATAAGTGACAAGAAACCCAATTTTTCAGACCCTCGAACCGCAAATTCTATTTGCTATCGGTGAATCCCTCCTTTAACAGGTATGGGACACGCTTCATCGAGTCGTATGATAACATGAAGTACTTCGATATTTGAGTCAGCCCGGTGGAGCAAACTACAAGAAATGAATCGACTGGCTGATTTTCTGATAGATATTCTATAGGGCAACCTGCGGTCGTGAAGATGGCAGGCTATGGCAAACAAAAGACTTAGTAGCCTGTGTCTCTCTGTGAAGACAACAAAAGTATATACAGCATTATTTCTTGTAAGTTTTCTGTATCTTAAAGAGCTAACGAAGAGAGCCAAGTTTCGGCCTGGATTTTATATACTTTTGATAATGGACCACAATACAAGGCGGCTGTAATGGGGCGGGACACGATGTCGACTTCCAACCACATTTGACCCATAGCTGACGTCACACTTACAGTTCTGGTTAAATATTTGGTTAGTCATAAGTTCGAGTCCGTTTCACAAGGTAAACATCTATACGTTAACCTTTGACCCATACATTCTTGTCGCCGAAAGTCTAGTCGGTTCCGTTCATCTATAGACTCAGCGATTGCAGGATAACCTTTGACCCTTACAATTGAATCGCCGTAAGTCCACTCGGTTCACAATGTAAACACCTATAGATAACCTTTGACCCTTACATTCGTGTCGCCGTAAGTCGAGTCGGTTCCGTTCATCTGCAGACTGAGCGACTTGCGCAGACTCCGCGACATCTTTCCCATCGTCCCCTGGGGCTCCCCTCCCGACATGCTCTGCGGCAGGTCCTCTGTGGACGATCTGGACAGGGAGAGCCTGCGCAGACGGGCCAGGCCCTCTATCATGTCTTATCTGTTTTAAGACACTGGAAAGTAAAAGGAAAAATGAGAGACAATTCAAATCTTTAGCTGACACACATTTCCTGTATACCTGTATCAATTCATGCAATGTTATATGTACGTTTGTTTTACATGTGTTTTATAATACTCCAGGAAAACTAGCTTCGTACTTGTTCATTTGTACTGTATGTAAGCTAATGGAGTTAATAAAGTATCCAATTATCCAAGTATCCTCACTTCCCGCTCGCCGGAAATATGTATACCCAACCAGCTACAGAGTTCTTCTCATCTTAAAGTTGTTGAAATTAAAGATAATTGGCTGCAGTCGGGCCAGGCCCTCTATTATGTCGTATCTGTTTCAAGACCCTGTCAAGTAAACGAAAAGAGGAAAAAACACATTTTATGCGAGCAAACAAGACAAATCTAAAGCTTCACAATTATCTTTGCAGATGTCAAGATAAGGTGGTTGACTGGAGAGAATCTGCAAGAATTATGGTAAACCAGACTTGCTTGATATCTGAACACGTGCAGCTAGTGACAGTCGCCACGGAGAGCTACTTTTTTCTGCTATCATTCAAAACTGTTGTTTTTGGTTGATTGTTGCACGGAGATTTTCTGTGTTTATTTGTTAAATGTGCTGTATGTTACATGCAGGGCCTCACTGAAACGCAGTGATACGTCACTCAGAGAGACGGCCTGTATGAAGAAAATGAAAGAAAGAAACACCCACACAAACACGTCAACACCTTACTCTTACACTCAATGTGCCGACATAGCTCACAACAAAATCGATTGTAAACAAGAGCTTCAACCTGCAATTCTATTTGTCTGCGCGCATTTGAGTACGAACAGTGGACACAGGGTGTCCATACATGGGGTACACGTCGTCTCTTCACTCTTAAAGGGAGTGTGTCTACGTAGCTCATAACAAAACTGATTTTCAACAAGAGCTTCTACGTACGTACAGTTTAACTGTTCCGTGCACCTGAGTATGAGCAGTGGATACGGAGTGTCCCTACATTGAGTAAAAAGACACACTACACCAACCACAGCAATTCATCATGCGCTATGAAACTCCCAGACTTAATAGACGTGTCGTCCTTGGGCGGTAATGCCAGCGATTATTTCGTCCCCACTTCGAGGTTAATCTCAGGGCCGCGGTTATGATGAAGTGGTGTTTTGTGTAAAGGTTATGCTGCTGCGTGATGATGTTCTTTGCACAAGAGAACGGGCCCAGACACGACCGTCAGCTGAATATGTACAGTACTGTTATTGCTCTGTGTGCTATTGCTATGACATTGTGTGGCTGCGTGATGTCTCTGTTTTTCTAGTTAATGCGACTTAAATGTTAACTATCAAGTCGCATTCTACATCATACTGCGTGGCTGTTACATAAAGAATGTTTTACATGACTGTTAGCAAAAATCCTTACTGTCAATACTGCATGTGGTCGGGTGGATGTCTTTACATTACAATCTTTTTTTTCAAGCCGAAGCGACAGGAATTCCAATCATTTTCCCTATTCCAATAGGTGCCTTTACGACCTGGAGCTGTGTGCGGCATCAAGCCAGACTGTTGGCGTTTAGATTGTCTGATTTATTACCTATTTCATGAAGCTGCCTTAAGGTAAGCTGGATGTCCTGCAGCTAGGTTTTAGTGGATGTGCAAAAAATAAAACATTTTGCATGCAACGTGATTAATTGTTATAGCGGAAACTAATTCTGCCCGGCGCCAATCTAAAACTGAACTCAACATAAGATGCAGTGGTTTCTTTGCATACCGTAGATTTGATAACCTTTCCCCGAACAAAGGAAGACTCAACAAGCGACCAGACAAAGTCAGGCTGTTCAAATGATACGCTGCATGGGGAATAAACGAGTTTTTAAAACGATTTGTGGTGCGAGTCAGTAGCTTAATAGGCTTTGGTGTTACAAAGATCACTGTGAGTAGAGTCAGACACTTAGTCTTAGGGTGGTTTCATGTCTCTCAAAGTGTGCCCATGAATAATTGTAGAATAAAATAAGATCTTGGGCATGTCGGCGGTCTGATAATGTTTCCCGGTCGATTGTAAAAAGGTTTCGTTGTATAAGATGCAGTGCTTCCTTAACAAACCGAATCTCCATGGTTCCGTGAAGATTGCTGTTTGAAGAGTAACACCTTAATAATATACAACTCACGCACGTCTGGTAACATTTGTTTTCAGCTCTCCTTCGCTCTTATGGTCAACACCGGAGAATGTCAGCGCGAGCGTCAGGGTGAAATTCTACCCTCAACTGTTTGTCCTTGTCTCCAGAAACTTTATAGGCCATGCGTCAGTGTCACTGTGGGTGAGAGGGGGGCTTTACAGTAAAGCCCCCCCTCTCACTGAACCTGCGGCACGCTGGCGACGTCGCTGCGTCCTAAACTGGATTTCTGTTACCCTTGACTTTATAATGGGAATATCATTCAACACAAAGTATGAACAAAAATACAACAAAACACACAAAGCTTAAAAATATTCGTTTTTTGGTCGATGAAATTCGTTCAGTGCTTTGTCAATTCCATCGGCCGCAGCGACGCCGCCGGCGTGCCGCAGGTCCAGTGAGAGGGGGGCTTAACTTAGCATTTGGAATTATAAACTATGGAGATTCTAAAACCATAAAAGGGTAGTTTATATTTTACAGTGAAGGTACTATATAGTAGTCGTGATTTCCTTCTTATATCAGCACCTATCTTAGACGAGACGCTATATAAGATCCTTTTATACGATAGCTTTTATGTACTTCGATTATTGTCATAGATTGTTATTCTGTCCATGTCTGACTTGTAAATTGTAATGTGTTGTTTTGAAACATGATAGTTGGGCAGCCCTGGCTGTGCGTGCTGAACAGCCAAACCAACAGATAAATACCCTCAGCGGCTAATGACTCAACAGCTAAGCTCTTTGACGGCAACTTAACGTATAACAGCCATCTATCTACGTCAGGTACTCTAAATAATATTTGTGTTCAGCTATCCTTTGCTCGCCTAGTAATATTGAAGAATGTCAGTATCAGCGTCAGTCTGAAATTCTACCCTTAACCATGTTCTCTTGTCGCCACATCTCTTCATGATCCAGTGCATGCGTCAGTGCCATTCCGTTAGGGCTTAAGTATTTAGAAACCTGATATTTAGAATGATATGCTTTCAGGATAGTAAAACTCCACAACTGCACTTTGCACTCTGCAACGAAGGTTGAGCAGTGATTATATACTCCCTGTCCATTTCACTGACTGCTGGATTTGCGCACAAGCATCTTGCTGGTGTTGCTTGATTATGACGAATTTTTGCCAACCGTTGATTGGGAGCAAATCGTCTTATTTTTCTTTTTGTTACTCCAGGAAGGTTGGTGACCTCTTGATAGAGTATTAGGAATGATGTTGTTTGCACGTTCGCAGCTAAAACTGACGATTCCGTTGCAGTATTGATGTGTAGCTTGGCATATCGTCTGCTAGGTTGCGCGTGATGATGCAATATTTATTTTTCGTGGGATCAGACATTTCTGTCTGGGTCTGTGTCTTCGCATCTATAAATTGAGATCATTTTGATGGATTCGTCTGAAATTTGGCATGTCGGTAGTTACAGAGTATATCAAACACCTTAGCCACACCGAAAACACCATAAATACTTCACGGAGGATTGTGTCTTACTGACTCTTGTTTTTGTCTGAAAACAAGCCGAGTTAGGTTACAGGAAAGATAGTAGAACTAAAGAAACATAGGTTGAAATTAAGATATATATGCCAGACGATTTCGCCGGCCGAACGGTGACACAGTTAGTTTGGTAGGGACCTTAACCAAATGACCTTTTTCCTGACGTATAATCTGACGCATGTTGGCGACCTAATTTCGCTGTAATGAGAACATCTGTTGCTAGGTAACGAAGGGCAGGAGAGTCGTTCCCGTCGTCTGAAATTCCAGACGTAACGTGGCACACTTATCAACTAAGGAACGTCCCATTTCCCTCTTCTCTCATGACCTCAATGAAATGCAGACCCAGATCTGCCAGAACAAATGCTTCCCGCGAACGATCTAGGAGTTGGACAGGTCAGCACAGGCTGCCCTTCGTTTCATCATTATCACAGACAGGTTAAAGTATCCCAAACGTCTTGATAAGACGCATAGGGCTGGTGCCCATCACCACTTCTGTGGCCCTAGTGAAAGTCACTACAGCTCCTTTGTGAAAGTCACTACAGCAGAGGCTAGTCCGCTGGTAGTAATGTGTGATTAACTACCATACTCTTTCAAAAATGTTGAGTGCTAAGCAGAGAAAGCAGTATGTACCATTTTAAAGGCCGGGCCTTTGCTGTGACCCGGCCGGGTATCGAACTCACGACCTACCTTGTGCAAGGCGAACACTCTACCCACTAGGCCATTGCACTGGTGTACAAACAGCTTATATAGTCTCATCTCCCTCTCCCATCCCACTCCCTCAGTCCACTACATGTATACAACACTCTAGAGCCGTTCATACTCGATCTGCGGTAGATCTCCTAGTATAGATATTTCAGCCTGTTGAAGGTGGTGTATGCTTTTTATGAGACTTACAACTATGGCATAACGTTCCGTAATCATGCAGTTATTTTTAGTCAAACAGATACTCGATACAGACTGTGTCGGTATAATCTTGAATAAGGCTAAATTAAATCTGCCCGGTGATAGGAATTACAACCGTTTTTTCTATAACAAAGCTGTTGTAATACAGATACTGATTTCGTCCACACGTCGTTTGGGATCGGAAATTAAATCAAGATCACGATACATACGCCGGTATCATAACCTTATTCTAGACTTCCCCCACGTCATGCCTTCGTCACGTCACAACATCTTAAATGAATAGTGTTGTTCCCCACGGATTCTACTAATTTAGATAAACCGGATTCTGCTAAATTTAGATAATTTAGATACATCTGTCTGTCCGAATATTTGCAGCTTGTGCTCTTTAGTACAAACCTGGTGTGTTACGCCATGAGGCGGTTTAAAGGGCATGCAATACAAACAAACAAACCCTTTTGCTCAGCTTACATATAAACCAGTTTAACTACACAAGACATGTTTACCTGCCATTGTTTCGGTAGTTCTTCAGGGCAATATTAGAATCAGAAAGGTAACATTTGCAAGCACATACGTACACAATCTTTTTACGTTTTGTGAATTTTGTTGTCTTTCCAGTCATACTTTTATGTTTTTCATGGAATTCCGATTATGAATTCAAGTGTTACACAAATGCAATTTACGTCGCAGCGAGTCCGCAGCACGAACGCCGTCTAGTGGGATGGGGGTCTTAGCAGAGACAAACCAAAAATGTACTGAAAATCACACAAACTTACGGCAATGCTAGAGCTCTTGTAACGCCTTCTTTGACCAGCCTCACTTAGAGCCACTCTCGTTCCTTAAGAATTGCTCAAGAATCGCGTAGTAGTTCTGCCCCACCTATTTCTTTCAACATGCACTTTGCGCAGCACTCGTACCAATTTAAAGGCACAAGGCTCCCTTCTTGCAATCGATTGTTCTTTAAACGCTGCCGGTACCACGGCAATTACGGCGCCTACCGAAATGCGAGACGTCATCAGACGGGACTGCCTGACACACTCACTCACGTCACTCATCGGCGGCTCCCTTTGAAGCGCACGAACGCGTGAGGTCGAGACCTAGTTAAGATGACACTTACGAGTGAAATTTACGCCGTTTTTCGTACCCTTGGGTTTATTAATTAAGGCCATGTTGATTTTATTATATGGATGACATCTTCTGGGAACCCCAAAACTGATGTGAGCGTGCGAATAAAAAAAATAAAAAAAGATTTAAAAAATAAGCTGCCTTCATTACGAAATCTATGTGGTCAGGATAGGAAGGTTGAACAGATGACTTAACTCGCAGAGAATAGATTCTTCATTTTTGGTCTTTCACGTCTTCTTCTCTGAGTTTGGTATTCTAGATATCAGTATCCGTTTTCCGAAATATCTTTTTGAAATTTTCGGCATATTTTTTGCTCATTCTATAGCTGCTTTGCATGGTTTAATGTATGCATGGTAGAAAACCTTTATTTGTGTGGAAATGGGCAAAAATTGATGCGCGCACGGATGCCATCCAAACAATCAAATCAACATGGCCTAACCGGGACTTCTAAGATGCTAAGTAACTCAGGCAGAGCGGATTCTCCCCCGGGGAAAAACCACTTGGGCGATTTCTGCACGGAGATTTGATTTCAGAAGCGCTTTCGCTGATACCTCGTTTAATACGTCATGGGAATTTTGTCAGGCTCGTATATCAATAAATGTATCGAAAAGCGTATCTTACCGACGTCATATGTCAATAGTATCGCTGATATTCGGATGAAAGCTTATCTGTGTTGCTAGAGTAAATAATGTAAAGTTTTTGAGATTTGATCCAATACAAAGAAGGAACTCGCCACGGCCATGTATCACTAATGTAGACCTGTAGACATGGAAACGAAAAGAGCCGACATGAGACAAGCAATGGCGGAGTATTTGCGTACATGTTCCAAGCCATTTAGCCCCTAACATTCAAGCTTTTACATATATCCGGCTTCTGATTTCAAGGCCCAAGGAGTTTGTTACAAAAAATTAAACCTGATCCTTATGTAACGAAGGAGTATTTGCTTATCCATTGCAAGCCTAAGACATTTCTCGATTTCTTAAATTTGTTCTGAAGGATGTAGAAATAGCTTTCGGCTTTTGACTTCGGTTTAATGAATAATATTTTTCCGCCAGTCGTTATCCATCGACAAACCCTTTTATTTTCAAGAGGGCTCTGAAGTATGAAGAGCAAGCTTTCGTCTTTTAATTCTGGTGTCGAAGCTTCTTGCATAATCAATTTTGATCATGTTAGGTAACGTCGTTTTTTTATTGGAATTGCAACAGTGCAATACACTTGGGACACAGACAGCTATTGCAGGTGTCGTGACCCACAAACATAATATACCCGTTCTTTACACTTCGCTGGAGTGGGGAAAGTCGTGAAAGTGCCTTTTCCCCAAGGACACAAGATCGGTGGCGTCAGGGGCTTCAAACCCGGGACCCCTGGGTTCTGGGCCTAAACCCTGCCGTTTCGCCACACGACCTCACGTGACGTCGTTTGATCAGCTGTTGTAATACTTCTTCTTCCCTTTTAAGAGTGAATAATGTAGAAGATGCTTCTGATATCGATATTCAATTATGACTTCGGAGGTTCCAACCTGATCTAAAGTGGCACTACAGGGATAATAACATCACCACCGGTTCGGCAAAGTGGGTGCTGATTTGTGCTTCAAAGTACTTCAAAGTACTTCTATATTACCCCCAAATAACACTAAGCACACTTCTTTAAGCAAGCTTTGTCATTAGCACCATTTTTAATGTTCAGGCGTTCGAAGCTATAATAATAATGACGATTCAAATATTGTGTTGATAGTTGGTACCATCAGCTATAATTGTTCTGTACGTTTGTAGAGCAAGCTTCTGGCTTTTAATTCTCGGGTCGAAGCTTGCTGCATAATCGATTCTGATTATGTCAGGAAATGTCGGAGTATTTATTAACCTGTTGTAAGAGGTATTCTTCTTAAGTGTGAATCGTGTTGAACAAGCTTCCGATATTTAATTATTACTCCGGAACTTTCAACCTGATCTGAAGAGGTACTACAGGGATAATAACATCGCCACCGTTTCAGCAAAGTGGGTGCTAATTTGTGCTTCAAAGTACTCCACATTACCCCCAAATAACACTAAGCACTCTTCAAAGCTTATTTCAAGCAGTCTTGATCATTAGCACCATTTTCAATGTTCAGGCATTCAAAGCTATAATGATAATGGCGATTCAAATATTGCAATAATAGTTGGTAGTACTTGGTACCATCAACTAATTGTTCTGTACGTATGTAGAGCAAGCTTCTGGCTTTTAATTCTCGGGTCGAAGCTTGCTGCATAATCGATTCTGATTATGTCAGGAAATGTCGGAGTATTGATTAACCTGTTGTAAGACGTATTCTTCTTAAGTGTGAATCGGCTTGAACAAGCTTCCGATATTCAATTATTACTCCGGAACTTTCAACCTGATCTGAAGAGGTACTACAGCGCTAATAACATCGCCACCGTTTCAGCAAAGTGGGTGCTAATTTGTGCTTCAAAGTACTGCATATAAACCCAAAATAACACTAAGCACTCTTCAAAGCTTATTTTAAGCAAGCTTGATCATTAGCACCATTTTCAATATTCAGACGTTCAAAGCCTTGATGATAATCACGCTTCAAATGTTATTTTACAAGATGTGACCACCAAGTATCGTTCTGTGCACTTCAAGGCTAGTCACAGCAGTGCTCTAAGGTGCCACCTCGGTCATCGACCTTCTCATAGTGTCTTAACTAATCTACGGCGTAATTTGATATCTACGGCATAATTTGATATCTACGGCATAATTTGATATCTACGGTATATCTTCATATCTACGGCATCTATAGTAGTTCCATATCAATTGTATCTCCTATTAGCATTTTGTTCTGGAAAATATACTTCGTATCCAAAAAAGAAAGGAAAAAAAAAAACATCCACATAATTTGACACGATCCCTTGCAGAAGTAGAGCAGGGTTTGTAATGTTATTGATGAACCAGACCGACTGCCTGCACCACTGTTAATTGGAAACGCAGCAAGACTTCATCCCACGTCTTAATCCCAATAATAATCGTTTTCAAGATGAAAGAACATCGTTGATTATTCTCGCCACATCAACAGCGGGTTAACAATCTCTTAACCACGTCTTATTTGATCCATACTTACTTATGTTAAACAGAAATAAACAATATTAGGCCGGCTAGCAGCCCTTAACCCTGGACGTCTATTAAGCCATGTTAGGCTTTAGTAGTTACATCAAGGGAGGGAACAACACGCCAATCATCTCACTATTCGACATCAACCCTTGGTCAGGATTCAGTCGGTAATGTACTTCATTTCCAATTCACAGGCGACCACCATAACTGGCAGCATGCAGCTTCCAAACCTTGTTAGCATAGTCCCAATAGCTAGCCCCATGCAACTTCCAAACCTTGTTAGTATAGTCCCCATAGCTAGCCCCATGCGGCTTCCAAACCTTGTTTACATATTCCTCAGAGTAAACAAAAGAAACACTCTGCGTCTACTAAGCCATGTTAGGCTTTAGTAGTTACACCAAGGGATAAAACAACACGACAATTATCTTACGATCCGACATCAACCCTGGGTCAGGATTCAGTCGGTTGTACTTCATTTCCATTTCACAGGTGACCACCATAATTGGCAGCATGCAGCTTCCAAACCTTGTTAGCATAGTCCCCATAGCTAGCCCCATGCGGCTTCCAAACCTTGTTTACATATTCCTCATAGTAAACAAAAGAAACACTCAGCGTCTACTTAGCCATGTTAGGCTTTAGTAGTTACATCATGGGATAAAACAACACGACAATTATCTCACCATCCGACATCAACCCTGGTCAGGATTCAGTCGGTTGAACTTCATTTCCATTTCACATGCAACCCCCATAGCTAGCCTCATGCTACTCTCCAAGCAGAGGAGTGGGCCCGGCTGGTTTTTGACGTGTTTTTAGGCGTTTTTGTCGGGCTTTCTACTTTTATCATGTTTTTGTGGGTTGTTGAGAACATGTCAAAATAGAAAGCCCGACAAAAACGCCTAAAAACCAATTCAAAAACCAGCCGGACCCACTCCTCTGCTTGGAGAAGAGCCCCATGCTGCTTTCAAACGTTATTAGCCTGTACCTCATAGCATACGAAGAAACAACCCACCAGCCATGTCCATCACAAACTGTTATCTGGCACGGCCCTTAGGCAGGGTTCTGTCTGCAGCTCTGCTAATTGGAACCTCCAGCGGAGGCTACGAACTCATTAATTTCACATCCGTCACAGCTGAAGAGCGCAGGGAACATCAGATGGAGTTTATTAGCTCAACGCGACGGCAATCGGGACAAGTTAGATACAACAGCTGATTTCCCTTCGTCCCGACCGGCACGAAATACATCGAATGTTAACTATTTATTTATCTGTTGAGGTATCCCACATTTTGTGAAGATATTGACGTATCGGGTGATTAGCAGCCAGTGTTTCCACTAAATTCAATATTACCTACTGAAGCAGCATAGCGGGAAGCTGCGTACGTGTTCCATAGCAAAACAAGTTCCAACTGGTTGGATAACACCGAAATGCCCGCAGCCTTTACTGGAATCGAAATAACACATTTTGCAGCAAACGAAGTTTCAACTCGAGCCACACGACCGGGGGGGTGCGATTGATAAGATGACTGTGTATTGTTGGCACACGTGATACACTGACAGGTAAGAATGCAGACATCACTAAGCTAAAAATCATGTTCAGAAGTTGATGGTGATGATCGTGATTATGATTAAGATGATTGTTATTTCTTGACAAGAAAATACTTTTAAGAGCACAAATGTTGGGCATGAATTATAGATGGTACATTTAAAGTTATGGTACCCAAAGCGTTGAAGCCGTCTTGATTTAAACCGGTCTGATAAGTGGTTTTCAGAATGTGTCAGCTGTTTGTGTCTGAGTCATCAATCATACAGAGTAGTTAGTATGCCGGTGAGGCACCGGGGTATAACCGTTCAGCAGACGGAAATACACTGAGCGAGACCTTTAAAAGGCCGTAAACCGTGTACATACAGACTTGGATCGATTGTATAAACGTTCCGTAAATCTTAAAGGCGTGTTAGATTTATGATTGGACATGGTCTATATTCATATCTAATTATTTCATGTAGATGTAGGATTTTGCAATCATCGGGCAGACGGGTACAACCGTCAAGCAGACGGAAATACACAGAGCAAAGGCTTAAACCTTGTACGTACAGACTTGTGTCGATTGTATATACGTTCCGTAAACCTTGCTTAAAGGCGTGTTAGATTTATGATTGGACATATTCACATTCAATTATTTTATGTAGACGTAGAACTTTAAAATCCTTAGGCAGACGGGTATAACCGTAAAGCAGACGGAAATACACTGAGCGAGACCTTTAAAAGGCCGTAAACCGTGTACATGCAGACTTGGATCGATTGTATCATCGTTCCGTAAATCTTGCTTAAAGGCGTGTTAGATTTATGATTGGACATGGTCTATATTCACATTTAATTATTCTATGTAGATGTAGGATTCTACAATCCTTAGGCAGACGGGTACAACCGTTAGACAGGCGGAAATACACAGAGCAAAGTCTTTAACCTTGTACGTACAGACTAGTGTCGATTGTATATACGTTTGGTAAATGTTGCTTAAAAGCGTGTTAGATTTATGATTGGACAAAGCCTGTATTCACATTCAATCATCTTATGTAGCGTTACGATTTTACAGACGTGTTGGAAATGTACAGAGCGAGACTGGTCAAGCCCAAACTCTGTCCACATCTAAACCTGGATCTATTCCATAAACGATTTAGACTGTGTATCTTGACTTAGTGTGTAGACGTTTCAGGCTAGAGTCAGCTCATACCATTGCTGTGGGTTTAGCTAATTTTCTAGAGACATGTTCGGATATAGCTCAGGAAATTGGTGCAACTGAAAATGCGTACCAATATTTAGGCCACGAAATTGATACACTTTTTAGATTCATATCTAGAATTTAGCTCATAAGGTTGCCACAATTTTAGATTCACTCCCGGATCTATAGCTAGCACATACACGTTCGATCATTATGTTTAAATACATATATTCGAGAGTGTTGTGCACTCCTTAATCATCGAAAGAGGAAACGAAGATTGTGACGTATACACCATGGTCTCAAATTACAGTACATGACAGAAGTCTGGATATCTAATAAGACAATATATCACCGTTATGTAAAAATGATTGCAAAGTGCCCCATGTTTCATGCATGCAGTCAATAAGTGAAGAAATGAGCACAATTGTGGTATCGAATTGTATTGATGTTTCAGTCATATGAAATTCAAATGTAGCACGTTATTCACGATGGATACCAGGGACCTACAGATAATATTATCAAGAAATTTAGTGATTACGTATTGAGTATAACGCAACTGCAAAGGACCCATGTCTTTTAGGAATATGGATTTATAGCAAATTAGAGAGTGATGGAACAAGATACAGATGCGACGTACCGGATGGCGTCCCACGTGTTGCTGCGCACGGTATATGCAACATGGTGCGCACTGGTCATCACTAGACTCACAGGAAAATATGATTTCTTTGATAATCAAAAACATTTTTCAAAGAACTAATTGCCCTCCCCACAGAATTCCATCTCAGCGCTGTCATTATCCCAAAACTACAAATGATGCCCCCCCCCCACAAAATACACTTAATACTGCCATATTTTTAGTAGCACATTATTCACAACTATCTAACTATATCATCTAAATCTGTTAACACGTAATCATGTCAAATTACAGACTAAGGAAAACTTAGTTTTTTTCAGCATTGAAGATTGTTTCAAATACCATCTTTATGTCAACTTAACGGCATAATTAGTAATGGCTACAATATTTGTTATTTACTACAGGTAGGTGAACAACACTGATTTGTTACATTTAAAAAAAAAACATTCACGAGAAAGATAGCGAATTCGCAAGAACTTGAGTAAATGACAGAGGTACAGAATAACGTGAAAGCCAACAAATATTTTACAGAAGGTTGAAGAACAATTGCATAAATAAATATGATATACAGGTGAACAGAATGAACAGAGACACCAAATCATATATCGTACCTGTAAAAAGTATAGATTAGTCCTATTAGACGCAGTAAGATATCACCTTCTATTACGTTATATTATCACCACTGTGTGTATTCCTTTGCTCATCACCATGACCTGCACTTAGCTTGTTTAAGCATAAATGTACAATAAAGGTCTTTCATTCATTCATTCATTCATTCATTCATAACAGACAACCATACGCAATGTACTAATATTTCACATATTAAACATTTCATTTAAAAAAGGTAGATGATGGAAACTACCTCATTTCATTTGTATATCTACACAGGGAAACATACACTCAGGTAACAAGCCTGTTTTTCAGGTATCCCTGAAACTAAAATCTAAAAATACTATATGTACTTATGAACAATATTCATACGAAAGAAAGCACATTCGCGTAGACAAGCGTAAGAAGTAACATACCCATCCACACTTGTAGCTCACTGATACATAATAGAACACCTACCCTATAGAAGCAGTGTTATATCTTGCGCGCCAGCCGATCAGTCCAACATCGATCCCGTACCTGCCTAGCTCCTCTCCCGCCGCCTTCCCACGCAGAAATGGTTCTAAAGGACACCTGTAGTACCTGTTATTCTTACAAACATCTCTCTACAAGGTGAGGGATGCAGGTGATGATTCGTTAAGGTATGGATCGAGGGCATTGCCGTGTGACGAGCTCAGGAGGGAAGGTGGGCGCCGGTGTCTGTCCTTGGTGCTGAAGGCCGAACTGGTGTTTCAGCCTCTCTCGGCGACTGTTATGCACCTTTCCCGGCCCTTGGAATGCAATTCGCTGTTTCCTGTCAATGCATCGTGCAACTCAAACCTTTTTGATAACATTTAACTTCAGTATATGTTAGTTTCAATGTAGGCCAACTGGAAGCATATGTTACAATTAGGATTTATAGCTCGCTATGCAGTCAATTGTATTGTATTGTCTTTGTCCGCGGGGCTAGGCCTTTGTAATAGCCTCAAGCTAGTTGGGCAGCCCTGGCTGTTATGCACCTTTCTCGGCCCTTGTATGCTATTCGCTGTTTCTTGGCTGTCCTTTAACAACGTGATCGCAACGTTTTATTTTCATTGGTCACCAATTTGATTTACATAGTTTGTATTCAGTTTCCTTTCCGCTTATATATTATATATATATATATATGTATTTATGTGACAGGATCCGTGGTATTTGTTCATGTTCCTTATGGTATATTTTTTCCGTTTTTTCTCATATAGTTTTTGTTCATGTGAAAATGCAATAAGAAAATTAAAAAAAAATTAAAAAACAAACAACGCAATTATTTTGATTACAGGTGATGGCAGATTGGGGCGATATATTTATTTCTGTATCATTTGTTATAATTTGACATTTTTATTGCTGCTATTTATTACTATGTAAGGGGTTGTAACCCCCCAGAAATCTTTGAAAAGCGCCACCAGGCGATATGTATTTCTGGTAAAACAAATGTAGGTCAATAGGATACATATGTTACAATTAGGATATTCCATTTATCTGAGGGTGTAAATTATTACAGCTTTATGATTTTTTTTCTTAATCGCTTTAAAATAGTGCAACATTACATACTGATAGATGTTATGAAGGTCATGTATGTTCCTTGAAATTTTGCCTATACGTTAAAAAGATATTTGATAAAGATTTTGATTACATTCAACTGCAGTTTAAAACGCATAAGGAATATACTTTGGTCGGTGTTACCCATATATCTAAAGTGAGGGAATCTATTTTCATATATCATATAAGTGAATAACTATAGGATATTATCATTAACATACACAGCACAATCTACGATACAGTGAACTCCATCTTCTACCATACTTTAAGTGTAAAGTTGACAGGTTCTAGTTGTGCTTTCCTGATTCAATTCGCAGTTTCTGGCAACCGGTTATTAGTAGCATTCCCGTTGACGAACACGCTTTTTGACAGACCTGCGTACCCTCTGGCGCCGTAGTCTGAAACACTCCGGCGTGACTTTGTTTGTTTTATTTGTTTGTTTTATTTAGATCTCCATTAGTGGGTTTCCATACACTATTCTTCCTGGAGTCCGAAAAATGTTCCGGCGTGAGTCGTTTGAAAACTTTCAAATCAGAGGTTCGGATCCGGCTTTTTCTTACGTATTTTTAGGCATTTTTCAGGCTTTCTATTTTGTGTTTTTTCTAAAGTCGCCAAGCCAAAACCTGAAAAAAATAGAAAGCCTTACAAAAAACGCCTACATATACGTCAAAAACAGGCCGAATCCGACCCTCTGCTTGGAGAATCTTCTGCAACCTACGTAGACCGCCAGACTGTCTGACGTCACCAGCTCAGTTACGTCACCTAATTAGTCCCGAAGGCCAAATGCTGAAGCTTTCTTGAACCCTTCACAATGGAGGTCATTTATGTACATGTGGTCGGCACCTAACAACACAATAACATCATCAACACAGTATAATAGATCAAAGTCTGACATTTCGTTCAGTCAGACTTTATGAAATGCAGGTCCGGTTACGTCTGGTCTAAACGTATACGTCATATATGCTGAAATCCCGTGGATTGTATGAGAGGTCTTCAATAGTAAAGCTTGTTATATAAGGAGAAAGAAGGGGAGGAGGGCATTCCGATTAGAGTCTGACATTTGGTTCAGTCGCACTGTTACGTCTGGTCCATACGTCATTGATTTTGAAATTTTTCAGGGACCTTCAATAATGAAGTCTTTGATAGAAACAGAAAGGTGACGGAGGCATTTGGACAACACAATGTAACTCTTTATGTAACCTTTTTTGTGCACTCTAAATGCCTCCCCTCTTTATATTACAGCCAGTACAATATAGCAGGTTCTTTGACATTTGGTATTTTGCTCTCTGAATGACTCCCTCCCCCACATATATTACAGCAAGCTCAAAATAATATGTTGATTTGACATATATGCTTCGCTCATAGTTTATATAACAGTGTACGACTGACGTATACGTACATCCTGTTGCATTGAGCCAAAAGTTTGGTTCCTACTGTTTTTTTCTGGTTGCCAGGGAAACAGGTGTGTTGGATCGATATTTACCCAATGGACGCGAAGTCAAGATTGAACTAGTGACCATGCAGCTCTAGTGACCACCTCACAAGGACCGCCTGGCCAGGGGCATACAGTCTAACATGTACTAGTCACCACCTTTGTATAAGACCACTTTGCCTTTTTGACCATTTTCTGATGGTCCTGTAGATAGTTTTCCTGTTTAACCAAAGCAACTAAAGTAGCCATTTGCCTAATGTGGCAATTTCTGTCAAGTCACCACGTTTGTATAAAGACCACGTTGCCATTTTGAAATTACAATATTTAAAACCATCTTTGTAATTTCAATCAACACTACAATTAGTTAGGATTTCCCGTGTATTTTTATGTATTATGATGTTTTTTGAAAAAGTTTGAAAAAAATACAAAATTAAAAAAGATCTTGCCATTTTGACCCCTTTTTGATTGTCCTTCAGATCGTTTTCCTGTTCAACCAAAGCGCTAAACCAGTTGCCTACTGTGGCAGTTTCTGTCAAGTCACCACTGTAGATGGCTTTGAATGGCTGCGAGACTCGGCTTTTTTGTCTATTTTCAAAACGCATGTTGTACGTGCTGACTAGTGCAGAGGTACCTCACTGGCGCAACAGGCGACCGTGAAACAGAACCCTGACTTCCACGGGCCCGTCACGACACACACAAACGGAGAATCAAAACGGTCCCTTGAGGTCAAATGCCCGGATGTAGCAGCTCCTCAAGAGAAGCCGCACGTGGGGAGGCATACAAATGGCTGGCAGACGATAAAGGTGGTTGCTAGGGACAGTCCATATCAAACTAGAGGGGGTGCTTTTCCTCTACACGCCTTGGAGACGTCGTATATAATTCTTTATTTATTGGTATAGTTATGAAGGCTATGTTACAACCGCAGTGCTCACTGCTTATATATATTTCTATCCTAAAAAAGTTATAGAATAGCGATATTTTCTTTAAAAAAATCAAGGGGGGATATTTCTTTGAAAAAGGAAAATAAAGAAAAGGGAAAATTTTTTTGAAAAAAATATCAAATTCAAGTGTTATTTCCTAGAAATCTAGTTCTCTTCAACGACATTTCAGACAAATAACCGGTACCGGAAACTGGCATATAATGAATCACCCTCCGTCATAGCAAACCGGCGCGATATTGATGCTGTCGCGTTGCCATGACGACGAGGAGATGAATGTGGCAGCTTCCAGCATGTGTGAAGCGCCCCGGGACGTGTGTTCCGTCTGCTGACGTCATCGGCTGTTTCATGTGCCCCGCGGGATGCAGCTTTGCTGCCGTGAAGCGACAGGACTGGGCCAGGCGGCAATTTAGCTCCAGTCAAGGATGCTTATGATCTACATTAAAAAAAAATGGAGATATGGCTTTGGATGTGTCTGTCTGTGTGTGTGTGTGTGTGTGTGTGTGTGCCTGTGTGTCTGTGTGTGTGTGTGTGTGTGTGTGTGTGTGTGTTTCTGTCTGTCCAATATCCAATAGTTCAATGGTGACGTTAAACGTCAACACTGGGCCAGACCGCATTTTAGCTCCAGTAAAGGATGCTTATCTATGAAAGATTTGGTTTATTTGGTTTATTTCGAGACCCTTTAGTCGTATCGCGACTTATCTTACATGGTTCATCATACATATAGATACAGACAAACAGACAAATTGAAACATTAAAAGGACCATGTATTTGAATAATCATAACATAAGACATAAACATATAAAAGATATGTTAGAGGATAGGTTGTAAGTTTTATTACGTTGCTGTTGTTGTACTTGCCTTATTCATTTTTGAATGCGACATCTTCGAAGGTGCTTTGCCTGGTAAATCAGTGTTCGACTTCATCGATTTTGAAGATTGCTTTTCAAAGATGGCGATTCATGCTGATTTTGAAGCTAAGTAGACTGTCATCAAGCACAGAGAACATGCTAACAAGACAGCATTAAAACTCCAGGAAGGGATGATTATCTATAAAAGATTTGTTACAGGAGAGGTTTAGTTTTTTTTTACGTGGCTGTTGTTGACTTGCCTCTTTGAATACTACATTTTCGAAGATGTCTTATCTGGTTAAGCACAGTGTTTATTTGAAAAATAAATCGTTTTTATTGATTTTATGGAATACTTGTGAAAAATGGCTTTAAATGCGTGCTACCTGCAGTTATACCGGCTACATAGATACAGATACCGATGTTGGGCATAGCATATTAGTATATCACTGCAGAGAACAGGCTAGGATAACTTAAGTTCTTTTCGCATGACGAAACTATTAATGGAGAACCTGTAGCATATTTGAGCAGTGCATCAATGTCGGCGCTGGTGGTTTTGCCATTGAGAATAGCGCCTCCTGGCGAGGGTTAAGGGAATACACTAACCTGTAATAACATTTAATTTCGCGAGGTGGCGTTCTTCTTGAGGTAGATATTCTGGAACCAGGTCTGTCGTCCTGATTACGTGTTCTTACAACGTTATGGTAGCTTGGGAAAAGCGTTCTCGGGTGTTGGCAACGTATTTGCTATGTTCCCAAGTTTGCTACGGCCTTGTGTAAGGAGGTTAGTTTAGTCTGCTTATCTATTCATCTACAAATCGCAAATGGAGAAGAAGTCAGAAATGGCGAATATTAATCACAGTACTAATGACATAATTCCCAGTTAAATCAGGAGAACAAGATATCAGAACATTCTAATACAGATGCAAGGTATAGTAAAATGCATTGACAAACTGTCAGATACAATAGCAAAAGAAAGGCAGGATAGTAAATGCAAGGCAATATCATACTAAGAGAACTGATATATGTCTCAGATGAATTAGATAAAAGAATATAGAGAAGAGAACAATTTCATTAAGTTCAATGGATTTTTAGAATATAAGGCCGTTACAGGATCTGCTTGATGCCACAGATGAACATTAAGTGATGAAGCTGGTAATGTTCTGCAGATGGTGATAGAAATACACCGATGCTGCATTTATTGATTTAAGCAGAAACAAGAATCCAATCAACCAGATCATGTTCCCGTTGTAGCTCACAATACTATTTGTCTTCAGCCTTTCTAAGTCAGGGGCAATTTACCACTCGGCAGTTGAACGATATGCTCTGCATTCAATCGATGGGCCCCTTCGATCGTCTTTGGTAAAACTTATTTTTGATACCACTTACGTACAATGAACGGCAGAAAATTACATTATCATAGAACCCCAGGGAATTGTTATTGTATATTCCTTTAGGTATGTTATGTACCTAATGTGTATATACGACCGGAGCTGTCGTTTAGAGGTATGGCGTGACATAAGATCACCGGTGCAATGGTAGAGTGTTCGCCTTGCACACGATAGGTCGTGAGTTCGATCCCCAGCCGGTTCATAAGGTAAAAGCGGTACATACTGCTTTGGGAAAGAGTATGGAAGTTAAGCGCACACCACAACCAGTAGACTAGCCCCCTGCTGTAGTGACTTGCACAGATGTGTGGCCCAAGGGTAACAGAAGTGGAGATGGGCGCCACCCCTTTGCATCTTATCCAAAATGTCTGGGGTATTTCTTTTTTCGACTTTAGATAGCTTGCGAAGTCAACATGTGTCATTATGTGGCTTATATACTTTGACGTGGTGTTGGGGGTAAGAGGTAGACGAAAATCTGGCTGGATTGATTGATAACTTTCCTGATTAATCAAATTGACCTACAACACAGAAGGAAGGATGGTCACCTCCCAATCAAATCATCAATTTTTGACTATACATCTCATCTATAGATCGATAGTTGTGAAGAAAGTTAGTAATTTTTGATTGTATGGTTTTGCAGATTTATATCTTTTGTACACATAGTCATAGAAAGATTCAACTTATAAACATCTTCTGGTTCAGAAACTAACGTATGGAAAGTCACTGTAGGCCTTAATCAATTCCACTACTTTCTTTTTACATTTAATTGGCTCGCCTTTGCTTTCTTTTCAGCCTTGCTCACAACGTACATAGCTCTTATTGATCCAGTCGTCTCCCAATATCACAGTACACCAATTTTCTGTCCAAACCTTCCCCATTTCGCATGCTGCCGGGATATTTTGGATCAGTCTTCGTTCAGTCGTGGCAAATGTGCAATCCAACCAGCCCACACCAGCCTTGGTGTAATTTGATACCCGCCCATGCCGCCCTCGATGTAATTTGACACAGACTTATTACGCTATTAAACGGGTTTCGGAACGATTGCCTGTCGCCCTAGGGAATAAAAGAGGTATTAAGGTGTGCGTACCGGGCGGAACCTTCCACTTGTTTTCACCACACCTGGACCACCGGTTGCAACGCTCTGTGACAAAAACTGGTAAGTTCATTTTATTATGTACTAAGCTTTTTTGACATTGCGCTCAACATGGATCCAAAAGACTGTTAAGTATTTGTAATTTGTACTCGGAAAAGTTACTTACGGCTTTTGCTTGCGATGCGATAGAAGGCAACGTAGTTCTTCAAGTACCAAAGGCAGTGTGTACCTATAGCTTGTTGTCACCAGCCATAAGATGGTTTTGAATTGTTCGGCATTATTATTGCGACAGGCCTTGATGGTTAAATTGTTAGATTTCGATGTTTAAATTCGATAAAACCTGCTTATAATAGACAATAAAGGTATTTTCTTTGCTTTCGAAAGTATTCCCTATGTTATAGATTCACCTTTATTTTGATATAGCTCAGCACTTGTTTTTATCAATTTTCTTTTTTATTTCAGGAGCGATGAAGGCCCTAACTGTAGTCGTCGTGGTTGTTGTTCTGGCCGTCGGTGCTTTAGCACGGCCCTACTCATCCGGCAGGAAAGCGTATGGAGAGGTGAGAAGCAATGTTTAACTGTTAAATCTAGCACTCATCCTTGGTAACACATTGTATAGCATCCACAACTGCGGCAATTTAATGCACCGAGACATATAGCCCTACGCTTAAATATACTGGGTTCTGTTACAACCGCCTACAAAGAAATGTTCCAATTGCGTAGTTCTCAGTTTACTACACGTACATTAGATACTTTTAAAGCGTTTATCACCTATGCATGTTGTATATTCAGTCTTGATTTTTTTTACCTCAAGCTGTGTTAAGTTGCCCGGCTAACTGTATCGACTGTATAGAGAACATACATGTGATATTCTACGAATGATGTTCAAGTATATTAGACTATATAAAGCAGTTGACTTGCTTTTACACTTAATCTACCAAACTGTTCAGCTCATTACCATTCCACTCCCGTAGAGGCATCCTTGTGACGTCCAAATTAGAAACTTCTATTGATGTTTCAGAAATTAAATCGTGGGGTTCGCTCCTGCTTTCATTGATACAGATTAAGCTATCAAGTATCAAAAGTGCGGCGATTCGTCTCGTTGCTTTAGTGTGCTCTATATTAACGAATTTGTTGTCAACCGGCCCAGCTTGACAAAACGTGCCTATAACATTCATCTTCAAACAGCGGTAGAACGTTATGATATGATATAAATCATAACTGGCTGCCGTTTTTTCGAACTTTTAAAATTGACACTCTTGCACTCTTGGCAAAAATGCACTCCGTGTTCACAATGGCAGGAAAATAGCCCAGTTTTATAGTTATAACACAAGGAATACGATGTTTAGCAAAAATTACCGAGCCATACGGTAACATAGATTATAAGAATCGACCCAACTATACCAACTACCCGTGTCTGTACTTCAGAGGGAAGGCAATGTAACGTACAGCCGGAAGGGACATTAGGAGTACGGAATTCAATAACAGTTCCTGGCGGCCGTGAGGAAGTGGAAATTGGGCCTTTGGGCCATATGTCACTTTGCAAGAAAATTACATCAAGCTACATAGAGATGTTGAGCACTATAGAGACAAAATGAGACGGGAAAGGGAAATGAATTCGTGCATTTCTTATATGGGCCTGAAGTCGTGGGAATTGGACATTTTGACCATATGTCACTTTGCAAGGAGATACGATCAAGCTACATAGAGATATTGAGCTCTACAGAGACAAAATGAGACGGCAAAGAGACATGAATTTGCGTATTTCTTATACGGGCATGAAGTTGTGGAAATTGGACATTTTGGCCATATGTCACTTTGCAATAAAGGAGATGCGATCAAGCTACATAGAGATGTTGAGCTCTACAGAGACAAAATGAGACGGCAAAGGGACATGAATTTGCGTATTTCTTAGTACGGGCCTGAAGTATTGGAAATTGGAGCTCTAACGTTAGATCTATAGAGACAAAATGAGACGGGGAAGGGAAATGAATGTGTGGATCATACGCTCTTTCATTTTTTAAGGCTGAAAAAACACGAGCGAGAGTGGTTGGTGCGTAACTATCGATTTACCTTGATTATGTTTTAGATGTACATCATCTCGTAAATGCACGCTATTAAGTCGTTACTTTTCTCTGCCAACCAGGATAGAGAAGATCGTCTGATCTCAAGCCTGCTTGACCGGCCCCTCGAAATGGTAAGTTAGGATGAAGGTACATTGTACTTAATAAAGCAATTATATAGTTGATCTAAGCAAGGTGTCTGCTGCATTCAAATTGTGTCTCCATTTCAGTGCCTTTACAATGGTATCAACATTTCACTTAAGATAAGTGTGTATCTTCCTTGCAGTGTGACCTGGAAGTAGAAAACGTGTGCCAGGAAGCACTTCCGGTGTGGCGTCACTTCATCCCGCGGAGAATCTGCGAGTGTCCATCTGGCACCGTCTGTGACATGAGAGCCTACCCTAAAGGGGCGTGTGAGGTAAAAAAATACATTTACTGACCCTTAGTACACACTGGTATGATTATACAAGTTCCCCTTATATCAAAGGAGTTATATCATCGAAGTTGAGAAAGGCATGATCAGAAGGCCCATCACCTAGAAAGCAGAGAACCAAATTTGTGTTTTTTTTCTTCTCATTTCTCATTTCTAAATGGGTAATTTTATAATTATAGTCAACTTACCTAATGTTTACGCAATTTTTCAAATTTACAAATTGCTAACAATCCTGATGACAGTCATAAGTGCAACGAATTCTATCTATAATTTTGATATAATGAAAGCTCATTTGATCATTTAATTTTTGGATATGGTAATAATCATAGTAAATGAGTCATTCACATTTTGTTTTGACTTTCTCTGGGCAGTTCTAAATCAAGACATATGCAATCGATATATAATAATCATTAAATCTCCTACGTAAATAGTCTCAATTGGTGCGATATGATAGTGAAGTCAACCAATAAACTTAATCATGATTATACCGCGGTTACTCGATTACTATCTAATAAGCTTTCATCATATTACAATTATAGATAAGATTCGTTGCAATAATGACTGAAATTATGATTGCTATCAATTTACAAATTTTCAAAATTGTTTTATTACAGAGTTAAGTAAGCCATTATGAAATTAGGTCAAAATTATACCAAATGAGGAAAAACACCACAACAACACAAATCTGGTTTACTGCATATCTGCCATATATGTAATGCCATCTGATCATGCGTTTCCCAACTCCTGTCACAATGCACAAGGTCAGGTATCCTGTTAATCTACACCTGTTAGAAAATTTATTACAGCAATCATTTAAAACAACCCATTCAGCCTTTCCTTAGTCTATATGCCAGCCGGTGTACAAATCAAGTCTGTGCCCACAAAAGAACCTAGGCTTTCCTAACATCGCCAAGAGAGGCATTACGTGTTTAATTATTTGAGAACCACTCCGTCAGATGAATGTAGTCATCACAAACATAGCCCAAACCTTGATGAGGATGTGGAAATATCCATTCCCGTGTTGGTACGGATTTCAATCAATAATAGTCCTAATAATGTATTTACCCTTCTCTTTGTTATGCGGAAACCAGGGTTCAACAAAACGCCTTCAACTGCCTTTCGTAGAAAAGATGTCCATGCGATATGGTTTTGTAAAACAGTATGTCCCATATCCATAGTGGTCGACAGTTAATTGTGCTTGTAGAAAAAGATTACGGGATGCCCCTGGTACAATGAACATGTAAATACTGTACATACCACCTGTCTACTCTGCCACGACCAACAATGGGGGGGGGGGTGAGGGGGGGTAGCTCTTCAGGGTTTCGAGATCACTTTCACTCCATCCCACTAGACATTGTGACAATGAGGAACAGAACTAATTCAAGTCAAGGCTCAAAGCTCACCTCAGTAATGAACGTCAGCGGCCTGACAAGAATTGATAGGCAGCTGGCAATCTGACTAGTGGCGCCAAAGCACAGTAAAAAAACAGAAATTCACAAGCAAGTTGTGATCTATGCTTTACAGACTTCAGCTTTGGTTTGATGAAAAGAAACTTATGTCTCTCAACCTTCGTTTCAATCAGAAGAAGTTTTACTGTAATGTGTAGAAGGCTCATTCTATTTCCTTAAAAAAACCGTCAGGAAATTTATCATGTGTATGATTAGATGAATGTAGTTATCACAACCCTGCCTCCAGGCACGATGAGAAGTTCAAAGATCGCCCCTAGTGTTAACTCTATCAGCCGTACGTGTTCCGAAAGCTCACCTCGCTCAAATGGCGCAAACCAGCACCACTACTTGTGGCTGTAAGGACATCTTAAGACAACTAAGTACAAGTCCCCTAGGATTTAAGTACTACCTATCGCAATCCACCATGTTTCCGTATTTTAATCTGGATCCGTCACCAATAAATTTCAAAATTCATTTACTCGTTCTTGAGGTACGCTTGGGTACGATTCAGAAATGTGCCGAACCTTATAATTTTTCCTATCACGTCAGGATATACATCATATGTATGATTACCTGAAATCCACACGTTCAGATAAAGATATATCAACCCTGCCTTCAGGAACGTTAAAAGTTCAAAGATCGCCCCTAGTGTCAACTCCATCAGCCGTGCGTGTTCGAAAAGCTCACCTCGGCAATCTCAGCGGTCGGACGGCTTTCATCTCCCCGCCCGGAGTGTTGACCTTTGGTCGATCGATGAGCTCCTCTCCGCCCTTGTAAGGAGTCGTGGCCGACCTTATTGATTTTGTGTGGAGAAGTCGTTCGTTTGGCCGAAGGGTTGAATATAGGATCCCTGATTTTATGGATGACATCCATACGCAAATAATTTTTGTTCGTTTCCAAAAAGGTAACTTGCAAATAAAAGGCTCCTCTTTGCCTTTTGCAAGGAGTCGTGACCAACCTTGATTTTGTGAGGAGAAGAAGTACGTTTGGCAGAAGGGTTGAATATAGGATTCTTGTTTAGGCACTCTGACTTGATAATAAGGATGACATCCACGGCGCATCAATTTTTGTTTTTGACCATACTGCAGTGCAATATGAGCAAATAGTTGCTTTGAATTGTAAAACATTTTCTGACAATATATGATACAGTGTTTCTTTTCTTTCCTTTTTTTCCCATGTAAAGTACAACTAAGATAAAATGTATTTGGAACCTTGAGCAAAGGTCAAAAAGGAAGATGTAAAAGAACGACATTTTCAAAATGAATTGTTTGGCATACACTGTTCTGTGTGGCCAACCCCTTTGTCTATATATTCTTAGATTTCATGATGGAGGCAACTTTTTTTGCCCGACTTTTTTTTTCACACGCATCGGTTTTGGGGTGCCCAGAGGATGCCATCCGCATGATCAAATCAGTATGGCTATACTTTCTATTGTATCATATTTCTAACTTATTCCGACCTGTCAAGACCAATGCTGCATTGCATAGTATGTAGACATTTTATCTTACATTGCATGAATATTCTTTTCTTTTCTTTGGCATTTCTTATTTGAATTCAGATTTCTAGAGCACGGCGGGACATACGCAGCAAAGGGAATGCCTGGTTTCTGTTGACCCCACTTCGATTCGGATGACCAAGAAGCACTGCGAAATGTATTTTCTTCTTTTTTTCTTTCCTTCTTTGTACCAAAAATGGATTCTTTTGCATTCGAGATGGTTTAATTGTTTCATTTTGTCTTAAAAAGTAGTTTGTTTCTGATAATTGTCTCAAAATGGTCTGTGTTTGATGTGTAAACTTAATCTTATGTCGTCTAACCGTGTTTATATTCACTCCGCTTTGTTTCGGTAAAATTTCAGCAATTTATCATGATCAGCTGCCTTAATCAGTATATCCTGACATGTCAGTAGTCCACGCGTTCCTATTCCCAGTGTTTGTTATATAATAGGTGTTCTGTCATAGATTATCATACTAGTCTATGTGAAATATGTAATGTATTTGAGTAAACATTAGACATAAATCAGAATAACTATTCAAACTGCACGATTAATATTTCCATTTTTGTTTTTGCAGCTGCTGTGATTTTGACTTGGTGCAGACACGACTGTCAATCATCGTGACACCCCCGGTCATGCTGTCAGCTTTACTATAGATAAACTAAGCAACGTTTGCTATTCTCCGAGCAGAGATTTTGTTTTGGGAGCTAGTAGAGTGGACGTACGAAATCACGACCACTACTAGCCCCCCGAACCTCTGCCTGGATAATAACATTTGTCTCCTGCATCTCTGTATGGGACCGCAACGTAAATGGTGTTATAGATGCCGAATGTTCTGATTTTAAAAGTTTGAATGTACGTTTCTATGCCTTTTCAAAGACGACTGTAGCGCAATGAGGAACACATGCCTGATGGGAAGAATTAGGAACGTACAATGTATCATCTAGTAACGTCATAGAATAAAGATGCTAGCTCTCAGCAAAGTCTATCTTGTATCATCGTATATGTTTTCATTGTCGTGACACGAAGTGATCTTTTAGTTATTTCTTTAATTCTATCCGAGCTATAGAACGGAACAACTATTTGTACAAGGCAGACTCTCTCTGCTTAAAAGTGTCACTTGCTACGTTTTGTCAAATCTTCAGAATACGTAAGCTACCATTTCTATGAACAAAGGTAATACAATCTGAAATAGAGTATTCGTATGTGGAATACAGCGATGCCTACTAAGAATTCAAGAGGCTGTGTTGTTGTGTTATAACGTACAAGAAATAAACCAATCAAATGCCATGTTTCAAAGCCATTCCGTTGATTTTATTCTCCATAGACGTTGTGCTGGTGTGACTTACACGGAAAAAAATTGATTCCCATATGGGGTAGATGATGGTAAAGCTGGAAATCGGGCATATTTGAAGTAACAAATAGCATAATCACATTTTGCGTCCATTTGAAGAAGTATATGGCACCATCAACTCAAACTACTTACTATATGCCTTGGGTTAAAAGCGCCCTCTAGCTACGTTGCTAAAAACTGAATTTCAGAATGAAATTTATAGAAATGTTGCTATGAAGCAAATCGTCTTATTCTAGTTGTTCTATTTCTTGCAGTCGTCCGCGGGATGACATGTTGTTTTGTTTCCCTACGCACTACAATGTGGGTAGACGCTACCTTTGTCCTCACATACTGAACTATAACCAACAGCTAACACACATATCTTGTACAATCCGATTAGCAGTTTTCGCTACCTTCGTTGTCCATTGAATGTCCGACAAACAATACATAAGCAACCTAAAATCTATGCTTTTCAGATTTTAGCTTACGTTTGATGTAAACAAAGCCGCGTCTCAACATTTTCCTTTCAATTGGAAGAAGTTTGATAGCAATGTATGGATAGCCCATTCTATTCTTTCTTAAGTTTCTTTCGATTTGATCGATGGTCTTTAATCTATGAAAGAAAGAACTGTTTGCAAAAAGAAAATATAGGTTGACACTCTTATCTGTGATATTCTCACAAAAACATTACCACAATGGAATGTGCCGTCTCCTGTAGGCCCATATCTGGATGATCACACATTTCTAGGATACTTAGTCAAGTCAATGTTATGCCAAAAAAGCAGTTACTCAAACAACTGGATTGACCGTTTCCAAAATCATATCCAGTTGTTTGAGTAACTGCTTTTTTGGCGTATCTTATTACCTGGATGTCTAATCTTCATCGACGTAAGTCAATGTTATCTCTGCGATGAAGTTAATTTATCATGTGGAAAAGCCTGCCTTGCCGTTCTGAAATTCGCAACTACCTGGAGAGTAGGAAGACAATCCGGTACTTTTGACTAGCTTCCGTCTACGTTCATGATGGTCAGATACATATACATGAGCACTCAACCACTAATACTGCATAAAATAACTAGAGCCTGCAATTCAATGACACAGGGGGCGCAGGCTTAATTTGCAAGCTCTAGTATCTTACATAAAATGTAGATGTTAGACTGTTTCTAAGCTCCCCAGTTCTAGGGCCAACATACCCCCGAGCACAGCACACCGAGGTAGACCCTCGAGAGCAACGTCCAGCATTCAGACATACTTGGCCATTGTGGTCATATTTTTGTGGTCCCTTGTCTTTTCATTGATCCAATAAACAAAAATATTAATCGTGCCTTTTACGGAATCTATTTCAGGAGTCACTTTAGAGGTTTGACTGTAGTAATGATGTATAGGTGAGTTCTGTCTAGTTGATGATGATCTTCTTCATGGCGGCGTTCAGCAGACTGACGTCACCTTTGATCTTCTCGGACAGACCCTGTATCTTCTCGCGAGAGTCCAGCACTTCGACGGACTGCGTGTATGGGTCATAGGTCACTTCGAACGGCCGCTGTATTCTTGAAGCGTAAGATCTGCGATGATCATAACAGAGGAAAGTAGATATTTAGGTTTTTATATCATCTTTTGTAATAACTGGCCACCGACAAAAGAAACTGGCTGAAAGTCACAGTCGACTGACCGATGATAATGATGACGATGAATATGTTGTGTAATGGTGCTATTAATCCTTACAGTGCATAACTTGTACTTCTCACAGTGTTTTTAAGGAACATAAATCATAGAAATAGTAACAACGTATACGTAACATAAAAATAGTAGCAACGTATATGTAACACTGCATGGCTTATGAGTATGGACTATATAATCATACATAAAAAGACACCTATAACCAAACTTATACAAGAGCTACCTGACTGCCATAGGCACCTTAGATAGGTACCAATAAGAAATGATTCATTCCTAGGTTTAAAGTTCTTAACCAATGATATAGTATTTTTAAGTTATCAGGTAAAGGAAGCCTCTTCGTTACCTGAGCTGCTCCTTGGCCTTGTCGAAGGTGTCAGAGACGAAGTAGACAGTCTGGTAGGCGACGTCATCGTATGGTTCCACTGCCGTCACTTCCGGGTCGAAGTCCTTGATTTCCGGTTTGCCAGACAGAGCATACTAACAGGACGGAAAATCAGGTCCAGCTTCAGAAACAGTTTTACATACAAACGGTAGAAACGATAGGACACTTTTTCGGTTTTCTTTTATGGAGCACATTTTCATGCTGGTGTTTTTCTGGTTTATTGTAAGTAGAATGACCCTTTATCACTGCTAAAACAGTACTCATATTGTATAAAACATAGAATAACTTGACATATCTATGTATTGCATATCTTAAGTTGAGATAGACTTATCAAACGTACCTCTAGCTCGCCATACGAAGACAGGAGCCCTGCGCCACAAGCCTTCAACTTGTTATCCTGTCTGCATAGACCAAACTCAACAGTGAACCAGTAACACTGAAAAAAAAACGTGATATGATTAAAAAAGCAGCACATTACTATTACTAGTAGTCAAACGTGTATAGGATCTTGATTCCTGCACCGCATGTCACACCTCTGGAACAAGACAGTTGTTGCAAGAACTTGATATTCTTCTGTTATCTTCGATTTTTTTCTCCAGTTATCCTGTGTTAATGTATTGTGGGAAAGTATTACGTAATATTCTGCCGATGTGTTTTATGTATTTGTTTAAGGACCACAGGAAGAATAGCTACATTCACATCGTAAGCTAGTTGGGTATCCCAAATAAAGTCAAAGGATCTGCAGTTTGTGACTCTAGCATGTCGGTACATATAAAGGTCCTGTTGTTTCTTACCGTGGCGAGTTTCTCGATATCTTCATCAGAAGCACCAAGGGACAGCAAGCCTATTTCCTGGTTATAGTGAGAAACAGTTAAGTTGAGTTAGGCTTTAACTTGTCTGTTTATCTTTGTATCGATTTATTTCTCTTTCTCTGTCTTCCTCACTTTTTCTTTTTCTCTCGCCTTTTCTTGCTCTAGCCATAGATGTATCCAAAACACACAAACACACTACGTATACGCACTTACATACCAGCCTCACTTTTCAAGCACATAGAACTATGAGAAAAATGTAGATACTCGAGTTCTTATATCATCTCGCAATGGTTCACTAAAATCACCTTATATCGGTATAACATACATTTACAATAGGTTTTAGACAAGTTATCTCAATTGGTCAGCATTAAGGTCGTATAGAAACACTGTAATTTTACCTGTGAAAACTGCGCGAAACTTGGGTCTGATAACATGGGCACGTGACCTAGGAGCTCGTGACAGCAGTCTCTGTGGTGTGAAGAAAGTTATTGTTATGTTGGATTGTCTTGACATGTTTTGGTGATCTGCCTTTATGATTTTTTGTAATAAACATAGTAGACTCTGTTTGTCTTGATATGCCTATTTTGACAGTCTTTTAGCGAGAATAGTTTAGTACTACATTCTTCTACGATGTAGTGTTTAAGTATCATGATAGAGTAGAAAGTTAGCCAACTCTGTCGCACACCAAATGGTTCATAGGACGACGCCTATCTCCGCTTTTTGTAGCCCTTAGGTCAGACAACTTTATCGATTTATTACAGAAGTAGGCTTTACCATCTCGTATGCAAGGCGAAAACTCTTCTCACTAGGCCATTGGAAATCTTCGGTGAGTTTGTTCCACATTATACAGTCAGCCAAATGCGTCCATTTAAGCCAAGGCACGTGTGAATTTGTCTTATATATGAATAGACTGATAAGTATCTAATGCCAGCTCAGAAGAGGACTAGAAATAGTCATGCTTTTAAGTACCAAAGTTATCAGCCAAGGATTGATGTGTTCAAAAAATCATATTTCCCGAGAACCATAGTAGTATGGAACTCGTTGTCATCAAGTACTGTAGTAGCTTCCTTACTGAGTAGCTTTAAAGAACGTTTACAGTCAGATATGCAAAGACTCGGTGTAACAGACCGTTCGATGTAATATAACCAGCTGCTGCCGCGCAGCGTGCCTGCGAAGCTGGTGTGTTACGCCTTATGGCGGTTATACCGGCTATATAGATACAGATACAGATACAGATATAGATACTTACGGCTCCGGAGAGTGGTGCGGCTTGGAGCCGTGTCTGAGGTACTGGGTGCACTGGAACACGCGGAACGCCAGGCTGGCCAGGAAGTCTCGCGCTGACACGAGACCGGCCACGGGACGGAGCTGCCAGCCTGTTCTCTCTGAACAGAAACAAAAGTAAATAAGTGTGGAAAAAAATCATTGCCAAGGCAAAGGTGTTTGGGTAAGGGAGTACTCTTACATTACATCGCCTATGTGTAAAAAGTCGACATTTGCGAGGAAATGTGGGATGATCCCTCTTAGACATTTTTGTAACAACGGACCGGGAACCAGAAGTAGCTTTGCTTTCCAAAGTATTACCGACGATGAAGTGATAACGGATTGTATTACCTTTCAGAAAGTTGGACACCGCTTCCAGCTGAGGAACAGTGTCTGCACTGTGGGCCGAGAAAATTTGAAACAAAGTAAGTTTCCGTAAAACTATCATGTTGGTTAACAAAGAACGAATACTCACAAAAATGTTTTTAAATTGTTATTGCTACCACAAGATGAGTGGCTTTGCACATCTTGGGGTAGTAAATGATCTGTAAATTCTCAACGTTTGATAAATGAAATCACTGTATATAATCGAAACAAAGACTGATTTTGGTACACATTTTGATCCGTCTCACCTATATCCGCAGTGCTTCTCTAGCAGTTTGAGGCCTTCGATGTGCTCCTTGCACGAGTGAGTTTGATACAGCGATGTGAGGGACTTGTAGACGATTCCCCTAAAACAGTGAGTTGAATTATGATATTGGTTATTTTTCTCTGTAGCTGCTTAGTATGAGAGAATTGGTGAACCGATTATATATACATACCAGCATACACATATATACGACTGGCGTCTCTATTGTTCTTAACTTTGCATCGTTAAGAGTCATCCTTTACCTTACCCGTCAACAATGTGGTACTTGCAAGTGGTTAGTTCGACATTGTCGAGTAAGGCACGTTGATAACCATGCTATAAGTGTATTGCTGCAATGTACAGATCCAATGTTGGTAGCAAATTCCAGGATCAAATATTCGACACATACGTCAAAGTGCAAAACACATTGTCTAACTCAGACCCTGATATTTCTTTACCTACCATGTAGTTGTTTCTTCTTCTGTGTACTCTATCACTGGCAAAGGTTGGCCACTACGGTGAAAATAGTAAAATCGTCTTTAATATCATATTTTCATTTGAGAGACGTAGAACATATTTACATGCATCATTTGTTTTAAAGCGTCGATGAAATGAGAAAATTAAAATATACATATCAAAATATAACTTAAATGCACGAAAGTATCTTACTTTTAATGACAGAAAAAAATTCAAAAGTCAGTAGATGAAAAACCTTTTCACATGAACATAATTCTACAAAGAATTTGAGTTACTAATAACAAATCTTGCTAAAAATACATGCTAGTGATCACTGACGTCACCGGGTGTGTTGTATATAGTAGGTCTAGACATGACGTCAGACATGACGTCATACTTACTGTTTGTATTCGAAAGCAGCTTCCGCTATTTTCTTTCTGCGGGCTCGATATACTTTGTCAGAGAAACCCTGGAAAAAGGAAACATCGTCATTTAATCAACCAACCATTGATTTTAACAATATTGTTTATCGGAAGTATTTTGCGTAGAATTCATCCGAATCAATCATCAATGTTACTGTCTTTAAAAGCACCTCTCAATGCAGCAACAAAGTGGTTTCCTTTGTCGTAGATATTTGACACACGTTGATGCAGAAGGTAGAATTACAATTGATAGACATTCCTTGATTAGTAGTTAGAGTTTCAAGTGCACAATGAAATCCAAGAGTTTAAAAACAAAAGAAAAAAAAGGACTGACCGGATGGTCCACATCCAGCTCAGGCTCGAACTTGGTGACCAGATGATGGCACTTGTCCAGGTCTGCGATGACCTTCGGAAACCAGGGACCTGTTGAAAGAAAAGAAGAAACCAAACAGATGATGTTAGACAAAAATTGCCAAATAATGCAAACAAAATAAACAAATTGAAATCAGAATGGTCCCAGAGCATGTACAACCTAGACTGACTCCACCGAAACCACGCAACAAACCTAATGAAAAATAAACTTGTCTTCAAAAACTTGTCAAGGTGGAAATATTTGAGCGTTTTTAAACCTATCAAAGTCGTCATAGCATCCATGCTGACGATTGATTTTGGATGAGATTACTAGCTCGGAGATGTTTCCCTTGCTATTGTCACAAACAAGCAAACAAATAACAAATAAAACTGAATCAAATAAACATACCATCCACGTCGACTCCGTTCTCGTTGAAGAGCTGTAGACTCTTGACCCTCCCCTTGAGTGAGATGACGAGCCCCGGGATGTTACCTTTGCCCTGGTCACGCTCACACCGCACCAGGAAGCTGACGTCACCGCCGCCATCTTGGGGAGAGCGCGACTCAATGTGGTGAATTTTCACATGATATCTCTGAAAGGAAATGTTTAAACCAATCAATTATACCTTTTTATCGAGACTGAGTGATACACATATTCAGATATGTCGTTCTGATTGTTTTACATCTATCATACGCTATACGTTGATGAAGGTTAGACATCCAGATGAACTGTACTTGCATACAATTCAAACTCTACTGCTGGATAAATAACGAAAATTATTTCCGGACGTTAGGAGTGACATCCATCGCTCTTCTTCAGCGTCACTAGAATGAACTAGCAGAACTAACCAGTAGATATTTACAAGAACTTTAACCATAAGTTATATACGACTCAATAAACGCTAAAATCAAAAGGCATTGGATAAGTTTCAATGTGCTGACCCTGAACGCATCCAAGATGGCGGGCAGTCTATCGAACCCGTCGTTCGGTGAGAAGACGATGGTGGCCTTTACAGGGACGTCGTTGTCTTCGACATGGTCCAGCACTTCTAGGTCTTCGTCATCTTCAGACAGACTGAGCTGCCGCCATGCACTTGACAGACGACGCCCTAAAATGATATAAAAAAGAACAAAAAACACAATACGTTAAAGTCAGCATGTTGATTTATTAATCGACTTGTAGGTTGGTTAGATAATTAGCATACCCATTTGTTTGTCTGTTTAGTTGTAGAAGACTTTGTGTTGTGGCAATAAAGATCACCGTTAGAAAATCATTGGATAATAATTATATCATTATATGTTTAATGCTATGAATGGGCAACGAAAAAACTGCTTAGTGAAGTTGATTACAGTACTATTAAACTGCAATTGACTACTAGGAGAAGCGCTACAGGGGTACGTATACAAATTGACAGCTTGGGAAAGGTTATGTTAGACAGAAACATCTGGGAAGCCATAGTGATGCGAGTTGTGGGTTTTGCCCGTCAATGACTAGAAGAAGTAAGTAAGCAGACAAGCTTTGGGTCACTGCGTTGTTATCAGCATATGTTGCTTCAGCCTGCATGCATTGATCCGTCTTTATTTGTAGTTAGTGGATTCTAGTAATATGTTATCTTATAGTAGTTAGGATCATCCCGGGTCGTATTGTACGAGAAATATAGTTAGACTATTGATGGTGATCTAATAAAACAAACCAAATCAAACTGAAAGGTAACAGTCTTCTTCATACCCGGATCGTCGCTATTACCTGTGGCACGACATAGCTCCTTTTCTGCGCGTGCGTCGTCTATCAGGCTCCGCCGGCGGCCATGGTAACCGTTTGTCTGCAAGAGGTGACAAAAACACCATTAGGCGGCTGAATTGAAATGTAAAGGTAGTCCCATAGTTCTTTTGAGACTGTAGTGGCAGTGGGCTGTTATCCACTGTGTCTGGAGCATGGTATCGAAAGGTGGATCCCAGACTTCTTCTTCCATAAACTTTACCTGCCCAACCAACGGTGTGTAAAGTGCCTTCAAGTTGGTGAAAAGTTTTATCTTCGGGTTCGACTATTCATGTCCCAAATCGATTTAGTTAAGGATATTCTTGATAAATTCATGCAGAATCTAATCATATATAGCAGCAGTCCGGTACATCACAGCGTGAAAAATGTTTCAGGTAAACGTATAGTCTTACCAAAATTACACAAATATAGTACATGTACCATCCACACCTATATTCGAAGCTATGCTTGACATGCCGAATGAAGCAATCGCCGTTGTCCTTCAAAGGCCTCAAGATCAGACTCTGAATTTTGGAAACTTTCTTTATCTAATCATTCCAGAAACAAAATGCTTCTACTTTTAGGCACCATCAGCTATGACCAGTCACACCTCGCATGGGTCCAACGTTGGCAATTGCCGCGTGCAGCACCGCATTAGGTGTAATGTAAGGATATTAAGTTGAAAGGATCAAAGAGCATGGCATCATGTCAGTAATAGCAGGGCTGGTGTCGGTGCGATTCTCACGCTATATCGGGGGTACCTGAATACGTTACCGCTGAAAACGTCTGTATATATGTCAGTTTGGAATGACGAAGAGAGAGAGAATACGATTTAGCTGTGATTCTACATGTACGTCGTTTTCTTTTTTACTCTCTCTCTGTCTGTCTGTCTGTCTCTCTCTCTCTCTCACTCACTCTCTCTCTCTCTCTCTCTCTCTCTCTCTCTCTCTCTCTCTCTCTCTCTATATATATATATATATATATATATATATATATTTATATACATGTCTATATTCATTGATATATGTATTGGTATTAAAACCGCACAAACGTATTCATGATATCGTCTGGACGAATGCAAGCACTTATTTGAGACTTGCGATTTAGAGCATTAGATCTAAATGATAGACTCTAATACGACTTGGAATAAATGAACGACATTGCTCATCATCGGCATTCGTCCGCCTCCAAGAGACGATGGGTTTCTGTCAATCTTTCGGGAATTGTTTTACGCTTTGTGTGTTTTGCTGTCTTTTTTCGTTTTGACTTTTGCACGATATTCTAATTATGAAATCAATGATTAGACCAATCCGACTTAGATCGCAGCGTTAGTGCAGCGAGGCTGTCTAGTGGTACTGGGGCCTTACCAACCTGAAGAAAGAAGCAAATCAACGCGATCCCATTATCAGGCAGTGGGATATATTGCATAATCAAGTATGACATTGCTTCCTTTCTATGATACGATAGGAGAGGTGATCATGACTCACATAGGAAATTGACGGCATTGTGTTGGAACCGTTAAGTAAAGCAGCCACTTCGCGATGTTTTGTTACATGCCGTTGCATGGCAACGTGTCGGGGTTCCAGGAATTCACTGATGACATGTAATTTTCGATATTGAACGTCATTCTGACGTGCCCAATCACAGCTTAGTGGTTAAAGATTGTACCTTACAGTTTTAGTGATCAACAAAAATGAATGAAAGCAAGGAAATCTGTTTCATAAGAACCTATCAAATTTATCATATTTCTGGGTTTGCTGCTCAATACAGCTCAACACAGTTCAATTTTTGCCCTGGTAAATATTCATAACCTCCTGTGTAGACCTACCTTGTTATGTAACTGTCATTTGATCGAATGCGTAACTGTCTAAAAATGCAAACAAAACAAAGCGACCTCCAAATATAGCACGCCCCAGTTTTGTTGGTTCGACATGTTGGTATAAAAAGGTTCTCATATCCTTTTTATGTGTTTTTTCCAGTTAGTACAGCACCGTCATTGTTATTTCTATGTGTTGCTTAACATGCCGAATCGCTAATGTGTCAATGGCGTCAAAAGATAGCAATAACAACGCCAGATGTTGCCGCATGCAAAAGTGGGTTAAGGGTCAAAACTATTTCTCTTAAATCAGCACTCCTAAATTCACAATGATTACTCGAACAGGCAGCATATGCTTCGTACAAAGAAACGTACTAATCGAAAAATACTCAGAAGCGCAGTGCTGGTTATGTATCGAAATCGTTGCACTTATTCAGCAAAATAGCAGATAATGATAAGTTGCATTTCATCTAAGCGTTTGTATTACCGTTCGGAATGCTATACCTGCAGTACTATGCATACACTCCGTGCCCGTTTATAGTCAGTTTTCTGGAAACACGGTGCGCAAAAAATGGATGTGTGCGTCTGTCATTTAGAACACCTACAAGTATTGCTAAAAGACCATGATAGAGGTAAAGTTGCGTCACGATACACCGTGGTCAGGGCCTGCAAAGGCTCTCATTGGGCGAAGAAATGCTTTCAAATGACGTGTAAATTAATGAAAATAGAAATTCGCTCACGATAAAAATGCTACTCCATAAAAGAATTTCGAAAGAATAGCTTTTGCTGATGTGTACCTCCTTTGTGAACGAAATTCGTGTCGCATATTTCACATCAATTCTAGGAAGACTGGTCTTTGCTTTTCCATTTACCACAATAACAGCCTAGGGTGTTCACAAGGAACATGGTATTATAGAACGGTGATATCATCATTATTGTGCCATTTCAATGTGATGTACACTATGTATCAATAAAGCCAATGCTGTACGGCTGATTTGAATTACGAATTTACCACAGTCATGTTGAACTATGGAGACCATATCTATATCAATATCACCACAATGTTCTGGCAACAGGTTAAATGAAGTGCATCAGATGCTAGAAGGTTGGACAAATATAACGATATCAGGAAAGAATGAGTTAACTTACGAACTGATACTCCACAGCTGAGTCGGAAGCGATGCGGTTACGGAAGCTCCTTGGCTGTTCCTCTCCGTCCGTCATGGTCGCTCCACTGTCTCCTGCCTGCGCCGTCGGCGTCTTTTCCTCCATCGCTACTGGCACAAAATTGCTACAAAATTACCGCGACGTTTCTGCCACTTTGCTGGCATGGATGGAGACATCAGTACCAGGGCCAGCTGCCCTGTATTTAAACCCTGCGTCACAAGGCAGTAATAACCAGGCCGTGTCATTTCATCGTTATTCCAACAAAGGAGCTCAATTACCGGTTGTTTCAAGATTGGGCCTGGCGTGTACGCCGTTTGCTTGGTTAACCAGCGGTTAGTGATTACAAAAACGATCAGGTGTAATCTTATCCATTTCCTGAACGTCATGTGAGATTACTAAATGAAGAAGACAAGTGTGGCCTTTTGGCCAGGGATGTTTACTTGGGTGCGACTGTGTTATTAGTAACTAGAGTTCCACGACCTCATACCTTCGCCAAATGATTCTAACCTTTATGACTGACGTATTTAGGAGTGTTTCTCATCAATCATAAATCATACCAGTTGGTCGTCTTCAGCCAAATAACAGAAGTTGTCCAAAGTATGAGCTTATCAAAGAAGGTTATTTTAACATTTATCATCAATTATGCAAATGTGGTCCTTATTAGCATAATTTGATTCAACGATGTTCACATTCACATAACTTTCAAATGCCACAAGGATGAAATTGCCATCATTTACCTGTATGTAATTATAGCAGTTATTGCATGTTTTCTATCTATCAACATTCCTCTCTTCCTTAGTTACATATGTCACATATTTGAATTGTAATATCATGGAACACAGCGGGCTTGTCTCATTAGTTATGCAAATTAGAAAATCTGATTTGCATAATTATATCCAATCATACAAAGCATCACGTAAGATATCTACATACCAAACATCAAGACTATCCATCATGCCCATCTTGAGTTATAGTATGTTCTTATTAATTATGCAAATGAGGTCTTCATTGCATAGTTGATATCTATTAATATTTCTCTCCTCTTCAGTTACATATGTCACATGTTAGAGAGTCCTATCATGGAATTTGGCGGATGTATAAACTTTCCTCATTAATTATGCAAATAAGATACTTATTTGCATAATACTTATCTAATCATGTACATCATCACTCAAGCTATCTACATACCAAAAATCAAGACCATCCATCAAGCCCATCTTGAGTTATAGTATTTTCTCATTAATTATGCAAATGAGGTCATCATTTGCCTAGTTTGTTTGTTTGTTTGTTTGAACCTTTTGGTTATTCATGATAAGCTCAAATCGGCACGCAGGCCACTTTTCATTGAGGTCATGAGGGAAGAGGTAAGGGTCAGATACAATATAACAGAGATACACAGTCATTTGAGTCCTTATAACTCTATCAACATATATCATTACATATTTATGGTACAACAATATACAATTTCTACAACATACAACATAAAGTAGGGCGAAAGCTGGTTCATGGTCCGTGTCCGTTCGTTTAGTTCATTTCCGTTATCAAGAGTCTCTTAAAGGAAGACAGATTCGGAGCCGTATGTGTGTCTGGCGGTAGGCTGTTCCAGACATTTAGTTGATATCTATTAACATTTCTCTCCTCCTCAGTTACATATGTCACAAGTTTGAGAGTCCTATTATGGAATTTGGCGAATGTATGAACTTTCCTCATTAATTATGCGAATAAGATACTGATTTGCATGATAAGTATCTAATCATGTACATCATCACTCAAGCTATCTACTTACTAAAAATCATGACCATCCATCAGGCCCTTCTTGAGTTATTCCATTTCAAAGTCTGAAGCAAAACCTGCTCCTGCAGTCCCAAAAAAGTTGCTAGGGGGCCCAAACCTAGACCACTTACTCCCTGTCCAAATAGCTATCTACCACTCAAAAATCAGAACCATAGCATGTCCAGAACACGAGATATCAAAACAGGAAGTTCCGCTGCAGTACCGTAACAAGCCGCTAGGGGACCCAAAATCTAATCATTTCCTTGACTTATCAAGACCTACCCACCTACCAAGTATCAAGACAATCCATCGAAGCCTTCTCGAGTTATGCTGTACGTTACACACACACAAACAAACAAACGCTACCCTCTGCATAACCTTCTTGGCGAAGGTAATTACCCTAAACTAAAAGGCACCTATTACTACTACAAAATCCCCTAGTTGCTGTTGGGCACTTCCATCATCGCTTTCAAACATTATTTACTTAATTTTACGAAAGAAGAAAGTACTTGGAGATTTCTACTTTTTCTGAAAAATAAAATATCAGATACAGTACGCACCTACATCGACAACACCTCATCTACTTATTGGGAAATATCTTCGCCATCTCTCTTTTCAATGTCCTTTTCACAGAAAACCTCTGCTTGGAGAATAGCGTGTAGTACAAGTCTGTTTATAGTTACACCTAAGCTACAAAGCAATTAAGGCAAAAGTCATATGCAGAGTTTGGAAGGACCCAGTATTCTCCAGTGCATAATGCAATCGTCGTCAAAACTCCCCAACGAGCAATGGAAGTTATGGAAACATATTTCATATTTTCAACTTGCTCCATGTAAGCTTCTCAGTGGTTTCGATAAAGTGTTCTTAGTCGCACCGAATTTTGTGGCGAATGGTGTTGTAATCTAATGCGTAGATTTTCAACTTTGTTCGAATTGCATCTGCCATCCTACTGGAGACGGGGCGGGTCACACGTTAAAAACTGGGTCACGGGGTCAAAGGTTACAAACACCCACGTTGCTCCTTCATTTGGCTTGGCTGTGTGGGCGTTTGCAGCATTACAGATCAAAACAGGATACAGAAGGACTGCCATAGCACATACACACACACACACACACACACATACATACATAGATACATACATACATACATACATACATACATACATACATACATACATACATAGATACAAACATGCATGCATATATATAAAAGAATAGTTCAAATTGTTCTCCTTATTGCCAAAAAAGGAACGGATATAACGTTTTTTACTGCCGTTTTGGAGTTTGTTTGTCTTATTAAAGTCTTAGATCACTGCCCAATGAAATGCAACTGTTTATCGGCACACCTTGCATAAAAGCTTCAGTCGTTTTAAAGCGTGGTAAAGAGTATAACATCTCCCGTTGTCTAGATGATCTATTGTTTGCTATTTCTACGCCTAAACCATCACTTTTGTGGTGTTCTTCAAGTTGCATAATGTAGACATACTAGCAGAGTAAAACGAGATTACCACGGGAAATGCCACACAAACATATCATACTCATTCGTATGTTGAGAGAGAATGCACACCGACTTCTCTTCGCCTCCTTACGTCCGCAGACTTGGAACAAGAAGTACTACGCAGCTGTAGATTTTAGGACCTCGTCACTTTGGACCACGGTCTCAAGATGGCGGCATGGTATCTCCGCCCACTTCTGGAATGTCAGAGCACCCGGGTCACAGAAGCGTACGGACAATAGCGCTTTGTTTGCACAGCGACGTCTTATCTGATGTGTACTCTCCGCTATCAGTCCCACCTAACGTTAATGTATCTCATTACTGAAATAGCCAGATCAAGAAAAAACGTCCAATTTTACGACGACATGATAACTCTCTATGTGGAAATGGGCCGGGATGGAGGCTAGGAACAAGCTAGACGTTTGAACACACGAGAGGACATTAGGGCTTTGGAGATAAGTAATCGAGATGTGGAATCGTATGCCCTTTTGCCCCGTAGATATTCCGAACGTTACATAAATTTAAGGTCGAATTCTAACTTGTGTAAAAAGAGTGGCCTATAGTTGATATAACGTTGGGTAACATAAATTCGCGGGGAACTTAAATTCGGGATTTTTCGAAACCGGGGTATTTAGGGATATGTGCTAGATGCAACATCAGTAATACCGCTAGAAATGCAAACTTGACAGACTAACGTATTCAGAACACTGTCTGAAAAGCTTCGATAACCATGCATTAGAAGTTGGCTACGTCAAAAACTCTCCGTCCCTTATTGTCACAGTCTGAGGGCTTCGTGGGAGAATTATACTACATAGTTGTTCACTGGTTTATAAGACAAATGTCACATCCGCTTCCTGCTCAACACAATTATTTACAATACAACTAATTAGAATCTCTTTTGCTAACCTACAACTGGACTCTAAGTGTGATTAATCATCAAAACGCCTCTTTGTTGCTACAACCAATGGTTACGGCATTACCGTGAATTTTCCCGCCGCCATATTCGTTACCCAAAATCCTGCTATTCGGCAGACGACAAACATTTGCGAGGAACACTTTTTGTCTAAATGTTGTGTGTGATAGTGGACTGATGGCGATATTTCCCTCAAAGTTTGCTCTTAGCACAAGCAGAAACACATGGACATAGTAGTATTACCATTTCTACGGCATCCAGCTAACGCCCCGATGAATAATGTACAAATTTCCATGACGGTGGGGGTGAACTTTGAGTGACGTTCTACCGACTCAGCACACGGGTTGTTCCCGGAGGTCTGATGTGTGCGGTACGGCCGTTTTTTTTTGTTTGTTTTTTTACTTGGACACGTCTATATCCATAGCACTCTCCTCAAGCCAAGGATGGAACGAATAGCTGCTGTATAAAATGTAATTAGCGGTAAGATATTCAAGACGAATCTTCTCTCCCGAAGTACAATGTAAATATCTTTATTACCACCATACACCATTTTATGGTCAGTATATTATGTATACGTTGCGATCAGTTGCATCAACAATTTTGTATCGTTTAGAATATGATGCATTCCGCCATGTTTCACCAAAGAAGCTGGAGAATAGTTGATGATTACCTCGATGTTTGTCGCGTTGAGAAAAACCTTACGACCGCTCTTCGTGTGAGGGGCGGGGCATGTTTGCTGACCAACAAAGCAGACTGTATGTATATGTGAAACTGGGCCCTATCGAAAACCAGTGTATTGGCACTGAATAGGCTACCCAGGTGTTTCAAAATAAACAAACAAACAAACAAACTGATAGTGTAGCAAGGGTCTGTCCAAAATAGTTGCTGTTTGATCCCACAGTATACAAGTCATCCCCCCACACACACACATCCAGTTCCATTTACCAGCATACCTCTGGATTTGCTAGCCTTATTTCGCAAACGTCTTAGAACGGCGGCGTATATATGGGGGGGGGGGGCGATTTCTTCCACGGGCCAAGGTTCTCTAATGCCGGCAAGGGACTTTCGCCGCAGAAATCGTGCCCCCCCTCAAGTATATACGCCACCGTTCTAGGAAGTCTGCGAATGAGGCTAGGATTTGCATTGTGGAGTTAACTTTGGTGCTGGCTGGCATGGATGCAGACATCAGTACCAGGGCCAGCTGCCCTGTATTTAAACCCTGCGTCACAAGGCAGTAATAACCGGGCCGTGTCATCTCATCGTTATCCCAACAAAGGAGCTCAATTACCGGTTGTTTCAAGATTGGGCCTGGCATGTACGCCGTTTGCTTGGTTAACCAACGATTAGTGATTACAAAAACGATCAGGTGTAATCTTATCCATTTCCTGAACGTCATGTGAGATTACTGAATGAACATGACAAGTGTGGCCTTTTGGCCAGGGATGTTTATTTGGGTGCGTCTGTGTTATTAGTAATAAGGTAAAACGTCATTGCAGAAGATCACAAACTGCCCTAAACAGCTTTGAAAGGTTTTAGAAAGAATAACAACTTTTAGTGGACAAGGGACGAGTGAACCCACTCACGTTGAAACGGAAATATGAACGACCGAAAGGGCAATATGGTCAAACAGGGCATTTTAAAAATCAATACAATTGGTGAAAATGCATGTCTTTCTGTTTGGTATCATTCTGCCTCTAGTAAGTATAGATCAAGTAAACCAATTGTATAGTTTTTAGTCAACCAATTGAATAGTTTTTAGTCAACCAATTGTATAGTTTTTGTTTCATTTTATATATTTGTATAGGGACTCCAAGAAGTAGATAAGTAAAGCCTACTACCCCCACTAGATTTAAAAAATCTCATGTTTTTCGAGCTAAAACTATATTTTTCCAGCTAAAACTATGATTTCGCACAACGTGTAAAAAAAATGCAATAATAGAGTCTTACAAAATGACAGACAAAATACCTCCATACATAAACCCTTTACTTTCAGCAGCGGCAAAACCGCTCTTGCTAAAATTCACCAGATTCCCTCGAGCCTGAAACTGGTAACCAGGTAACGGTGATGGTCTCCTCCTGACGTCACCAAATGGACCTTGGACTTGCAATCCTGATCCATACCAATCACGTGGAGGCTGGTGGATACGTACGAACATACGTATACAATTTCAAGCGATTTTGAATCGTTCTTGCGAACTACGTGTCATTGAGGATCATTCCGGCGTTGAAAATGCTTGAAAACAAAAAGTTGAATAGATTGCCCAGGCAAATCTGCGCCATGAAATAATTCCAATTGCGTTCTGGTTGGCTATGAAGAAGTTTTTTTTAAGAAGCAGTATCTTACTTGATATAAAATAAGTTGATAAAAAAAATGTAAAAGCGCATGATTTAAATACATACTCCACCTGCGATATGCAAAACAAATGAAACACATCATTTTTAGATGAGTCCCAAATTAAAGCAGTTCTATCGTTTTCTTGTAGAGCTTTATTTTCTGTCTGTTGCGTTCCTGCTGGCTATGATACCTGGTTTCAACAATCAGTATTCAACTTCATATCAAAAATGCCTTAAAAACACACGATATAAATCGTTTGCCATATCTGCCATACAGAAAAAAACGCAGTTCATCATTTTGATTTTTTCAAGAAGTTTCTTTTCTGAAACTCTAACCGAGGGCAAAGCTTGTAGAGATCAAATACTGCCCATTTCGTGCCCTGTGAAATTACCACGTTGTAAGGGCCGTCAAAAGGGCATAGGGTTATATTAATGGTGCCTTTCGCTCAATCTGATGTACACGACATCATATAGATGTCCAAAGTGAGTCATATTCATGTCTTCTCTCGATCAAACTCGGTTCGTCAAACGGGAAGATCCCTTTGATATTTTTAACAGCCTATCTGTCATTACTGTTGAATTGCTATCATCAGGATACGTTAAGTAATTATTTGTTATTGATTAATTTGTTTTCGTGCCCGAGGGAGCTTAATCTATGCGTGGGCTATTACATAATGGAAGAACCCATGCCGGAGTTTAATCTATGCGTGGGCTATGACAAAATGGTAGAACTTATTCATTAAAGAAAACTGTGCTTTTGATTGATTTATAATACCCTCTGTCAATACTGTATTTGTAGACAATTATCTTTACATGGTCGTGAACGTTTAGAGTTACTTTGTTGTGTGAGGGCCTGCATGGGGGAGTAGTGATTACGAATTACGCAACATTTTCGCCGCCGATTACGAATTACGTTGAAGTCTCGGAGCTGATTACGAATTACGTTAAATTCTCGGGGGCTGATTACGAATTACGTTAAATCACGAGGCTTCCCAAGAGGGCCTGCATGGGGGAGTAGTGATTATGAATTACGCAACATTTTCGCCGCCGATTACGAATTACGTTGAAGTCTCAGAGCTGATTACGAATTACGTTAAATCATGAGGCCTTCGAACAGGCTTAAAGACTTTAAAAAGCTTCAACTATCTAGTTCTGCGTCAAAACTATCAATATTATGTTGAATACCTACTTTTGAGGATACCTCCTTGAGAGCGGCCTGCATTGGGGCGTCTCGAGAACGCTAAACGCTAAGTTCCGGAGCTACATATGACGCTAAATTTAGTCAGCCTCTCTACGCCCTACTCTAAATTCTGAGTCAAAACTCACACACCTAGAGGCTGAACTCTTAGCTTCGTCAAAGCAAGCGATTTTTAGCATCATGGAGATGACTTGAAAAGCACCTTAATTTAGCATTTGCATTAAACGCATGAGTGATAATGACGAAGTCTAGACTGGCGTGAGGTCACACGCAATGACTTCTGTATCAAATGAAGTTTAACCTGTTTGTTTACTTATAATACGTAGCACTATTGAACTACGAACTTTCACGTCACATCTGACATGGGAAGCCACATTTGAGCCCGATAAACACCACAGCTTGCTTATGAATGAAGACCTTTTATGGTGGAAATTTCTATTTTCGTGTACTTAGAAATAGTAATGTGACGTTATAGAGGGACCTGTGCTATCACATACATTGAAGTTCTCCTAACTCCATTTGAAGGAAGTACAGTCTCATTGCACAATGTCATGGCTCGTCCAATGACAACATGCTATCCTGACGTGCGCTTTTGTAAAAGACACTAGATTTGTGCGGCCACGTTTGACCAAATTGCTATAACAATTGCACTGACAGTGACTGCAATTGATAATCTGGTCACGTCCATTACGTACCAAACCAATTACCCCACCCCATTCCTACCCCACCTCGACACGTATACGTATTTTTCCACCCGAATAAATAACTTTCGGAACGACTTTTTCGTAACTTTTGAGCATAACGTGTGGCAACTGAAAACAGAAGAAGCATTCAGTGCGAGAAAGCCTGTCAAAAACTGGTCTGGTCTTTTCAAACAGAGTTAGCAGCAATGGCAGCACATGCCTTCTTATATGAAAAATAGTAACCTTTAATATGTATATATAAATAAATTTCTATGTCGCAATGCAAACATTCTTCAGAGATCTAGAATTCGTACAATAAATGTATTCCCACCTGTGAGGCACAAATCGGATGACAATGTTAGAGATATCTTAGCGATGATCCGCCACGCGGTATTACTCCTGCATGAAATGAAGTCGAACCAGTCTGGTCGCTCTGGAGCTAATTGTGAGTCACCTCTGACATGGGAGTGGCCATGAATTAACATCCCAGCCTGCTCTTGAGTGAAGTAGATAGTGTAATGTGATTTTCGATGGTGCAACTGATTGTTATTTTTGCACATAGGGTAAACAAATACTAGATGTACGCGTGCATCATAGAGGGGCCATCGTAAGACCTCAGGGTATACGTAAATGTAGTCACACGTCATCGATCGAGAGTGAGGGTATCCCACCCAGGGTGTTCTTTGCTGAGCTCATGCTTTGCTTGGGTTCGCGGCCTTTCAGCACGATGCTCTGCGTACCACAGTATACTTAGGGGAATTTTGATAGAATTCATCGCGGACATAATGATGGGAGGCGCTCGCTTGTGGATTGGACCATTTTGAAATCAGCCTACGCTTAACCAGCAATTTATGGATTACTCTTTACGTTGCATAAAGGTAACTTACGGTTTACGTAGAAAGAAAGCGACCAATTACGCGTTACGGCTTATGTACTGATTACGAATTACGTTGATTTGGAGCGACTGCCTACGGATTACGAACACGAAAAAGGCTGAATTACGTCTTACGAAAAAGGGCATGCAGGCCCTCTCCCAACAGGCTTCAAGACTTGACACAAGATTCAACGATCTTGTATTACTCCTAGACTGGCCACTTTTGTGAATCAGGATATTGGTGAAAGCACAATGCTAATTCTACGTTCATAAACTGATGAAGCCAAATGATAACCAATATCTACAATTGAAGCCCATTTTCTGTAAATGTAATATTTTGCTTGTAGTTCATCATTAGGACTCAATGTTCCGTTTGTTTGAGAAATGTACTAACCTTCCTCCATCCGCAGTACACAACAGCACACGTCAACAGAATGCTGGGCGGCCAGGAATAACATCTACAGAAAAAAAGTACACATTCAGACAAAATCCATGATTATCAGAATCTTGATTATATTTCCTGACTTCTGACATGTCCGATTTAGATAATAGTCTGTGGAGAAAGAATACCCTGCCTCTTGTGGATTTTACAAGGAAAAGTGTGTAAAGTCAATACTACATATTACTGTAAATGCATTTAACTTCGCGTGGTTTTTATTTCGCGGTAGGGAGAAAATGGGGTGTTCACGGTGGTTTTGAGTTCGCGTTTGAAATGATAGTAGCGCTACAGTCATAGGTGGCCAAAACGGTCTCGGTGGTTTTAAGTTTGCGCTGAAAGCTCACCGCGAAAAACTCGAACATGAAACCACCGCGAACATTTCTGCATGTACAATATATGATGGCTAATTACAAAGGTGCAACCATAACATCAACGATTAGTGATGCTAGGGGAAATCCTAAGAAAAAGCTCCTGTAAATGAGTGTAAACTAGCCACCTTACCTGCATCCAAGGCCAGCTAAGAAGTGACTGAGTGTTCGCGTATTCTGGCAAGTTTTATAAGTACGTGTAAGTAAGCCCCGGCACGCGGGCAGGAGGAGACCGACCATCCCTGTTGACCCCGGTCTTTGATCTGTGTTGACATTGTTGAGTAGAGCTGATAAAACGAGATGGACAAATGATAAAACGTCATTACTAACGTGAACTGTATGATATAAAAGGAGTAGCTTTAGGTACACATATGTCTTAAACTTTAATTGTGAACTACATGATAGATTGCTAAACCATTCTTAGAATATTTCTGTGAAAGAAAATCATTAAACTTTATTCCGACATGGACTGACAAACACAAACTTTTTTAAAGTAAAATCAACTCACTACACGATTTTCCGTCCGATATTAGTTGATTTTCCTTGGGCTTGATTTTAAAGAATGCAGATTTGTGTTCAGTTTAAGTCATTTTCAGCTGTGGTTTTGCTGTAATATCAAGAAAGGTCCCAGCTCAATAATGACGCCATCGTTCTTGCCTTGGGCGTAAGTCTCCCGTTGGAAATAGCTGCTTGCATCTTTATCTCGCGTTCATCATCTCTCGCGTGGTCTCACGAGATATGACGTCACTGTGCTGATGACCCCTGTGATGGCCTTGCTGACCTTGCGGTCAAAAGCCATGCGCTTGTGCACAAGAAATGAGGGAAAATAGAATAGAATCTGATGGTGTTTTGGAACGTCAACATCTCTGCAATTTATATTTCCCTTTTGATACTCCGCGTTAAAGTTTAGAATGTTTTTGTAGCTGACCTCTCATTATGGACTCTAATAATGCAAGTAATAAAACCCACTGCAAGTTCCCTCATGTATGAGCTTCAGATAATGGATGATTGTTCATACATTAGTAAATGTGAATTGAATGCAGTTACATAAGTAGCATTTAGGTCTTAAGACTTTTAAGTGATAAATAAAGAATCAGTTTTCCACCGTCTTTGACACCTGGTCAATAAGTGATGACCCCCCCCCCCCATTTATCGTTCTTCGAAGATGTTTACAGCAACATTCTTGCGAGTTCGCATCTTTCTGTTTCAGATAATTATTCAGTCGTGAAAAGTTGTTCTATTACTGAAGGAACTACCCTTATAAGGTTGATACATGAATAAGCAAATACATGTTTTATCCAATGTTCCAATGGAAGTAGCATTCTCAAAGCTTCTGAGACAATACTTTATGAAGCAGGCTTTCTTCATCATATTGGGTTATCGATGCAGTACTTCTTTAAGCTGGCAGGTGGCGGGCTTGACTTCAGCTTTAATGTAGCGAAGGAGTGCATCAGAAATCTTCTCCAGATACCTGCTCAGCTGAAGCTTGTGTGTATATTGTGCGCTACTCTGTGCTACGTTTTCTGTCAAAAGAAGATAAATATTGGAATGAAACCAACAAGACAAAAGAAAGTGTATCCGTTCAATTTCAGTAATGACAGACATCAAACTACCGGAACGACGTCATTGCCTTTGATATACAAATGATAGTTGGACGGTGACGCCAGCAAAGCGTAAATACCATCATCAGAAACCAATGAATCGATTCACCTTTCTCACGCGGCGGACATGATAGAATGAAGGCGAGGGCAATGAGGAAAAGAAACAAACTTGATTTACGGATTTAGTTTAATATCATAAACAAGTAGTGTAATGCATAGAAAAGATGCCGCAATTTAGAGACACGTTGACTGTTCCTGTTGTTCCCACCCTAGGCCTACCCCGTCAAAACGTAGAAATGAAAAATAAAAACATAAAAACGTCCCCATTGCTCGATTCTCTAATTATCATGTAATCATTGGCTGAACTGATAATTATAATGGACAAGTAGGATCGGTCTTATGTTTGGCACAATGGCCTCGTCGTCATTCTACTATGCCCGCCGCGTAAGAAGGGTTTTTGTGTGTGACTTGGAGTCGACTCAGGACTGTATAAGGATAAACCTTGGCAACTCAAGTACCATTTTTAGTAGAAAAAAAAGTAGAAAAACTTTACTTGAGCATTCCAAAGCTCCTCACACACTGTCTACAGTCGATGCCGAAAATGCGTGTGTGAACCCCGTCATTGCGTGTTAACGTAGCCAGTAGCAATTCATTTGAAACACACACGAAAGTTGGTGGAAATCAGTTTAGTCCATAGTAAAGTGTGCAGGCTTTATTCAATTTCCGTAGGTCCTGAAGCTTAAGGTACTGAACAACGTAGTTAGGATCAAAGAAAAGTCGAGTGCCGATGGAATATTGTATTATTCCAAAGACGTCAGGAAAATTATGTTGTTTTTTTCTCTCTGCCCCCATCACTTTGACAAAGAGTAAGGTAGTTGAGCACGTTAGTTAAAAAGTCAAAGTGTCCCATGCATCTTGATAAGATGCGTAGGGGTGGCGCCCATTTCCATTCTTAACCATTGGCCCACACAACTTTGTGCAATCACTTCAGCAGGGGGCTGGTCCGCTGGTAGTGATGTGTGTGTTTAACTTCCATGCTCTTTTCCGAAATGCTGACTGCTAAGCAGAGAAGAGGAGTGGGTCCGGCAGGTTTTTGACGTGTTTTTAGGCGTTTTTGTCGGGCTTTCTACTTTGTCATGTTTTTTGTATTGACTATACAAAAAAAAATGACTTGGGTAAGTCTGCCAGTCTGCTGGTAAAGGTATTAATCCTTAAAGAGAGACTACCAGCCCTACGACTCCCGTGACGCCTATTCCCTTTATCACTTCCTTTACTTAAACATACCTATTCGGGCTAGTTACTCCCTCGTGCAATCATCCTAGATCTACACAAATCCGAGGATCACCCATCACAGGAACACGCCGTTTACTGGTCCTGTTGGGCTCATTATATTGGCTTTAACTAAGCAGTGGGGGACTTAAATGGAGAGTGTGTGCCGTGGGGATTACGGAAAATGGATGGAGCTGCCGCGCTAAGTCTATCTGTTCCCCCCACCTGTGAGGATAGAAACTGTGGGTTATTATATCCGCCACCTCTCTTTAGAAAGAGTTACTTTAATAAGTATGGTAGAACACTTCTGACAGTTATATTCCGCGATGGACTAGGGTGTTGCGGATTGATTGATTCGAATTTGCTTTTGAAAATGACTTAAGAATTAACAGAGTTCGTAGTTATGTTGGATCAACGAGTGGTTGATTTTATAGTTATTAATCGCTGTTCCTTAGTTTAGTCCTATTTGAGGATGTGTTTTTTGGCTGCTTGAATGGTGTGTATTTCGGTAATAGGTTTGTAGCTGTATGGCGGTATCTTTGTCTATGGTTAGTGTTGATAAATTAACACTTTTTATTGCCTACCTGTTTTTAAAATTACAGTATATAGTAGTGTTCTCAAATCAATATGACTGTCGAACACCGCTATACAGAAATATATAGTTTATAGTACAAAAAAATTAAAAATAAATTATACCAACATTTCAAACCATGCGTACGGCAATCAAACACATCAAAACCAAGTTACAGAAAGCGTTGAAACTTTAATAAGTTCGTCAAATTGTCCGGTGTAGATTCTAAACCTCCAATATAACAGCTAAACGCTTTGTATCTTGAGACATAAGATATTCCTAATCCTTTCGAAGGAATTTATCCTCAATTTACATGCAGCCTTCTATTATGCAGAATTCTTCACTAAGTACTCTGGAAGTTCTGACTTGTTCACTATGAGATCTCTACATTTCATCAAACTGTCTAATCATAGTAGCGCTGTCAAAACAATATTCTATATCTTCCTATGTATTCCAGGCCTTTTGGAACGCTATTTTCTCTTATGTCAGTTCCTTGATGACCACACTATCATCTTAAGGTCTCCTGACGACGTTTCACGTGCTCTCGCTGGCCGGCCATCTTCCTCTCGTCTCGTACGCTTTGAGGCACGCCTGGATACCACCTCGGAATACTGCACACCCTGGAACACGAATATGAAACATGAAACTTAATCTGAGTTGGTGAAGTAGAAAAGGCCATGTTGATTTGATTTGTTTATATGGATGGCATCCTCCGGTAACCGCAAAACTGATGCGAGCGTGCAAATAAAAACAAATTGCAACATAAAAGATGCCTTTATTATGAAATCTACATGGCCAGGAAGGTTGAAAAATTACTAAACACACAGAAAATGGTACACTAAACACAGCATTCTTAATGTTTGTTCTTTCACATCTTCTTCTTTGACTTTGGCATTCTATAACATTAGCATTCGCTTTCTGAAGTATTTTTCTTTCAAATTTGAGACACATATTTGCTCATTTTGTAGCTGCTTTGCACGATTTACAGTATCGTAGAAAACTTCTTTATTTTATTTTAGAAATGGACGAAAATTGACGCGCGCGCGAATGTCATTCATATTATCAAATCAACATGGCCTAATGAGAAATGAGCTGTTCTCCAATTCAAAAAAATTAACTCGCCGGATTTTTAACCAAATCACTCGGTCTTCATTATTACTGACCCAAGGGATGAGTGATTCGGTCGAAAATTCCGGTGGGTGAAATTCATTTGAGTTGAGAACAATTTATTTGTCATTAAGAGAAGGACACATTAACATGTAGATAGTCAGATGCTATCTTACAAATAGCCTACAGTAAACATCAGGGGATAACAATCACAGCCTTGTATGGCTTGGTTGTGAATAAAGAACATTGTCATTCAGTTGTTCTCCCCTAATTCTCCGACCTGATGACATTATTCATTGATACAGCAACCACAGATTGCAATTTAGATAAGCTCTGCATCTTTACAGAAATGACTCCGTGTTGTCTGACAGGCTTCTGATGTTGTGTGTTTTGATGGACATTGAGACAGATTGCTGTAAATATCCTACAAAATACCGCACGTTTCATTAAAGAATTGTCCAGAAACTGAGAAAGAATGTGGTGTAATCGTTTGCCTGAAATGAATATGTTTATTCCGCTGGCCTTTAAGAATTAGATGTTGGTTTTGATATCTTCAGATGGTTTAGATCTTTAAAAACTAAATCTCTTTGGGTTGATGCCTTCTGAAACATCAACAACGTGCGTGTCTTTAAGTGTTGAGCAACATGCGGGGGAGAATGTGAAAATTTCATTACACCAAGGAGTGGTCACCTGCTAAATGCTTTTCCAATTTACGCACGTGTTACCCTACTTAAATTAAGGTGTCGCCTTCAATCATTCATTGGATTAACTTGCCTGGTTTCAGATAAGAAGTACAACATGTATATCAAAAGTACAAAGCTGCTTGATGAAGAAGGGTTGGAACAACGATCTCAGTGGGCATGGGTCGTCAATCGTCATCACAATTGCATATTTCTGATGAGAATTTATTTTCACCAAAACGATTTAGAATGCGTGCAGAGTTTAGTGTAGAGAATGAACGATTGCCAGTCACAGTGGCCAACCAGTAAGCCACAAGTTGCACCCACGCTAGTAAGTAAAATACTCGTAACAAGACGAAGAGACCATAAACGTTTGATGTTCTGGTTTACTGTCTGTTTGAAGTACAAGCCTGGTAAATTTGGCACGATGAAATAAAGCTCATCGAGGAATAGTACCGCTCCATTATGACGGTTTTAAACCAAGTCTGTGTTACTTTATAGATGTTCTTTTTAATGACTTCGTGTGTTTGCAACATTGTGGTGCGTCATAAACAAGTTTCGAGTTGAAGAAACGAAAGTTCTTCACAACGCTGTGTGTAGAATGATTGTAGATCTACATACAGCCAAAGCTGTCTGCCATGACCACATGGGGCTTGAACCAAATTGTCCTAGTAGACTCGTGGCCGCGATTCTCAGGACTCTTTATCTTCATGTGAACGGGGACAATTTTGGGTGTTAATAAACCATCATGCCTAAAGGACTTTAACCCTTAGCGTCAACAGTTGGTAACCGACAGCATCTCGACATTTCGGGTTAGAAAAAGGGGTCTTAAAAGCTGGGACCAGTTAACAGCCGGCTATTCTTTCCCCGTACCTCTGGTGTGGTAAAACTCTCATTTAACTTCACGAAAAAGAGATAACACTACTATCTATGTTTCGTGTGGTTCTTTTAACCATTTTGAATTCATGGAATGCTCAAAATGACCTTTATGCTGCTTGTGTTGGTTGATTATCTTATTGTACTCCCACATCCTGACCAACAAGGTGTTTTATTCACACACCAAAAAATTCCTTGATGTATGATTTAAAGATCTTTTGTAGCTTAAAATGAAATGCGTGTGTCCGTAGGATTTTTATTGTGTTTTTTGTCATTTTAAAGATGAAATTATGCCAGTAGCAGCCCCAGCCAAGTCAAGGTTTAGGACCTAAAGATGCCAAGGAAAAGTAATCCGCCATGTCTCCCTGTCTGTCTATTATATTTACACCCACATTGATCCCTACTTAGTCCCTTCAAAGAACAAATGAAAAATTGGATTACATAAATGCTACCGGCAAAGAGTATAGAAAATGAGATCTTAATAAAATTACCAGCATATCTGGCACCAGATAAATGTATTATCCTCCTGTCATATGGAAAACTCTAACGTTTTGAACGACTCAATGCTCCTCAAAATTGCTCCACATTTACAAAGTTCATATTTGACAAGGCTAATGATGTTCTCGTGCTTGTATGTAACCTTGCATAAACAATTGGCCAAACGACCTTTTTTTCATGGAGGTCATAAAGTGTGCGAAATTCAGTGCTTAGCGGTCCGGCCTCTGGACTAAGAATTCGTGAGTTTGAATGTGTTACATTTATACATAGGAAAGAAAGTATATTAAACAATGTATACGCATTAGAATTCCGCCAATGATCGTAATTATATAAAAGCCCATTCTCATCCTATACTATACACTTTTGTATTAGGTAGATTAGCCTTACGGAACTGAAGTTATGTACTGGTAGATGTCGTACTTTGTACCTTGTACAATTGCTTTGCAATAAACCTATCATAATGTCTCGGAGATGCAGGTTGTGAACTCACCTCTTTTCATGGCCTGCCTTCGCCGTGCGTCCGACCTGTGTCCTAGCACGTTCCTTAGAATGTTGTATGCTCCCAGCAGCTGGACCTGTGAAGCACGGAGGGCTGTCAGTCTTACAAAGTCCTTGGTTTTTATCTTTACTTTTTTCATTGTCTCTTCCGTGCACTCTATAATAATGGACTGCACATGTAATGCTTAGGTCGCAATTGGAAAAAAAAGGGTAATTGACGGGCTGTTTTTCGGGCGTGACCCCTACGTGGCTACGTTGGACACCCTGCGTTTGTCTGGGTATTTTGGACCCGGCCGGAATCCCGAATCATTCAAACTTGAAATCAAAATCAACGTGGGACCCGGTATCCAATAGACGCCATGAGCTAATCATGTAAAAAAGAATATCACTTAATGTTGTTAAATATATACCGTGAGTCGAGTCAAAGTAAGATAAGCCTGTATGCATACTACAAAAATACCGAAACCTTCAACCCTAAGATAGTCGACATTACCTAAAAAATTTAACGCTAAATTAAAAACGTGATGTTACAGTGATTGTGTGCCAAAACGCCAACTTCACGATGCCATTTTTACAGTATGTACCTTTTTACGATGCGGCCAACGATCAGCAATCGGCTGGCTGATTTTTAGAGTTACTCAAGTCAGCTGTGGTCTTTCTTAACGAAACTCCGTGTAAATGCTGTATTTGTGTAATGAACATTCTATCTCAATTTAAACATGGAACATGTTTCTTACTGGAAATTTATGCCACCTTTTGGAGTTACTGAAATTTTCAGTAGCTGCCAAACATATCACAGCTGACGAAAATGTTTAGAAGCGCGGATATTTGGTGAGTTATGCTAGGGTCACATTTCTAAGCCGGGGCCCGGCCGGGCAGCTTGTGGAAACGAAAACTATGATATAGAAGACAAAAAACACACCAAACTGTTTAAAAATTATTCCTTACCATACGTTATGTATATTCTTGATATTCAGCTTTTATTCTTTGTTTTCTCAAACAGCCCGGTCGGGCCCCGGCTTGGAAATGTGACCCTAGCATTACAAGTGCTTCACTAGTTTCTGGTTACGTCTTACACACCAACCTCTTCGTCGCTGTCGCCGACCTCTGGCTCCATCAGGATCTTGTAGTCATCTCTAAGGAGCTGGCCAGCTCCCCTCTCTCCTGGTACAAGATAAGTTATCTTCCCTCCTTCCGACGTTTCCACCAACAGAAACAAGACAAGGAACGCCACCAACGAGAGGGTCTTGGAAGTGTCGTTCTTCATGACTGTCCTGGTTCTTCTCGTGTTCTCCAGTGACTCTACTGATGCGCAGGGCTCTCTTATAGAAGGCGGGACTGCATTTAATATCTACAGGGAGCAGGCCTTTGGTTGGAGGACAGGGAATTCTGTTCTCGTCATCTGCCGCGGCCCACGCGTCAGTTAATGACTGTGTTACACCAGGGTAATTGGGCGTTAATAAATTAAATGATACATGACAACGCGGCTCTGGCGAGAGCGATGAGATTGGTCAATTACCGGATATAATTATCAGAACAATTTTCTTCGAGAAAGTGTAATATCAGGATGTCTCGAAAACGAAAAAGCAAAAATTTGTAATGTTGCTAAAGTAAAATTTCTCATTGACAACTAAAATAACTTGATAGGGGCCAATTGAAACGGGTAGACTGGTAGTATATGCTTGCTTCATACTTTACATTCTAAAGTTTCTCGCGTAACCAAAACAAACTAGGGAAATGGTACAAAAAGATTCCAGCGTTTAGAAAGACCACAGTCTGATTGACCATTTTAAGATCCATCTTTAATTCAATTATTCATTAATATTTGAAAGCTAACTTCAACAGCAATTTTTCTGCTTCCATAGAATATCCAAGATGCAACCGACTAGTAACCTTGCATCCCTGTGATGTTCTTCCTTCTAAAAGAGGAAGAGCCTGAAATCGACCAGTTCCCTTTCCTAACTTCACTGTTTGACAACCATAGTCGTAGAGAATAATGAGCAATTCGGTTGCCGCAAAATAACAACTGAGGCGGATCTACTCTGTTATCATTGGTCGTTCCTCCAGCTTAAACTGTAACTACCTCCTGGGCAGTAAGATATCACACACAAGCTAACGACTGGCAATGACGTCCTCTGTATCCGCTTTACGGCGCGTGTAATGTAAAGATGAGAGAGTAGCTAAAACATAATCATGTCATTTCCGAAAATCCCTGTTGTTAAGGGTGGGAGCGAAGCTTATGTTTAATGTCCAAAGACACATCCTGCTATGATGTCTTTGGGACTCAGTAAAATAGAGTTGAGCAGAGCTTTTTGATGTGTACACGCGGTGTCTTCGGGTGCGTCAGATGTGTAATATAGCGAATTAAGGTTCATCAGAAGTTTTGAGTGAGGTTGAACAAGATTCCAGATGATTCACCGAATTGAATTTTAATATGTTTGTTCTTAACCTAATAGTTACATCAAACGGAAGAGTCTTTCATCTTTATTGGTGCTTTAGGCGTTCAGTCCTACGTCTCTCTCATCGTGTTATGCGATTCATTTATTCATAAATACAATTGTTAGCTACGTCAGTTACATTCAAGAGGAGGGAAGATTTTATCAATGCTGTTGTTTGTGTGCCGACAGAAAATGCGGCATATTATAAGACCGGGCTACAATATTCTCCACCAACCTCTGCCTGGAAGGTTAAAAAAAAAAAATTAGCACAATAATCCAAAAAGAGTACAGCCAAGAAGCCTGCTATTAAGGCTACAAAAAGATCTTTCAGTCAGGATTCGTGCAGTGACACAATGAACCAAAAAGAGTACAGCCAAGAAGCCTGGTAAGAAGGCTATGAAATGGCCATTTTGTGCAGTGACACAATGAGCCAAAATGAGTACAGACAAGAAGCCTGCTTCAAGTCTATAAAAAGACCTTTCAGTACACGATTAGACCATGCCAAAGAGTAGTTACTAGGTTAAACCCAGTCTTTGTCAACTGACGCACCAGCAGAAAACGAGCACGCCCCGGTACACAATGAGCCAAAAAGATTACAGCCAAGAAGCCTGCTTCAAGGCTACAAAAGGCCTTTCAGTCAAGATCCGATACCATTCCTTATTGTGACACAATGAGCCAAAAAGAGCACAGCCAAGAAACCTGCTTCGAAATTACAATGACACCCTTCAGTCAGGATCCGAGGCCATTTTGTGCAGTGACACAATAAGCCAAAAAGGGTAGAGCCAAGAAGCCTGGTAAGAAGGCTATGAGATGGCCTCTCAGTACACGATTAGAACATGCCAGAGCCGGTAGTTAGGTAGGTCAAACCGATGAAACCCACGCAGATGCGACAGCAGGAGACGAGCACGCCCCGGCCCCAGACTGTGGAAAAGACCTACAATTTGCCCGAAAAGTTGGCGTGACGTCACAAGATTACACAGGACGTCACAAGATCAGCCGTCAAACAGATTTGATGAATCAGTGGGACTTCCGCATGAGTCAGGAGGCGTGGGAGTGACCTAGTTTAAGTATTAAGTGGGTAGGAATGTATAAGTATTTTCGAGGCCACGATAAGACCTTTCAGTCAGGATCCAAGGCCATTTCGTGCAGTGACACAGTGAGCCGAAAAGAGTACAGTCAAGAAGCCTGGTAAGAAGGCTATTGGATGGCCTCTCAGTGCACGATTAGAACATGCCAGAGCCGGTAGTTAGGTAGGTCAAACCGATGGAACCAACGCAGATGCGACAGCAGGAGACGAGCACGCCCCGGCCCCAGACTGTGGAAAAGACCTACAATTTGCCCGAAAAGTTGGCGTGACGTCACAAGATTAGCCGTCAAACAGATTTGATGAATCAGTGGGACTTCCGCATGCGTCAGGAGGCGTGGGAGTGACCTAGTTTAAGTTTTAAGTGTGTAGGAATGTATAAGTATCGTGTTATTCTCTCTTTGGAGGAGGATAAATACATCAAGAGTTACTAACGTCTTGCCTTTCGAAAATACGTGTGGCACCGTTACCACCATTCGTGTGACAACAACCACAAACACAAAAGTTCGGAAACTTCATTTAGGTCGATCATATCTCCTTAATCAATATTGCATTTAATACATTCTATATCTTTGGAAAGCGTGCTTTTTGACCTTTGCGATTATATTCTGTTTCATATGATCCTACATTAGTAATCCAACATTAATAAGACGTTTATTGCAAGTTCATGCCCGTGGGCTAATTGCAAATACATGATAAAAACATAGGAAAAACATACATGCGTCAGTAAACTGTGTCTGACTTTGCTGTAACAATAGGTTACTGGTACTATATACAATTGTTGGCTATATCTAAATTAGCTGGGTTTGACTTCTTTTTTGGAAGCAGTGGAAGACGAAAAGTCCCACTTTTTCTAGTATTTGTGGGTTCTGTGATTTCAAGAGAAAGGTAGCTTTTTGTTCATCCGTGAATGTGCAAAAGTAGGGATATTTCGTGATAACTTGTTTAAATAATTCGGTTCTTTCGTCACTGTTAAATATACACTTGGAAATAAAATGTGTTTCGTCTTCCACCGCCTTGGACGTACAGTATTTACAAATTCTTTGGCACACTGGTAAACTCTTATATCGTCCTCTCTCTACTTCTAGGGAGTGAGCACTAATTCTTAATTTGCTGATGGCCGAGCGCGACTCAAAATCAGCAAGTTCTAGGTACCTCTCTCTAGTGTATACAGATTTACAAGTTTTATAAAATCTCAGTTTACCTGTATCGGCACTTAGATTATGAAGGAATGTCTGGATATACTTATCAGAAATTCTGTTCCTTATCAGAGGAATTTGGGGTCACAGATTGAGCTATCAGAGTATAAGAGATATGAGTAACCGCTAGAATCATGGATTTCTTTAACTCGCTGTGACAATGTTTTTCTACGGCTATTAGTATGTGTAACAGAGCTTAATGAGTTTAATGATTAGAAATTAGTTTTCCGATTGCTACCGGATTTTGACACCCATCAGTCTAGAAATCCAACGGCAATCATACAACCTACATGTACCCAGAACAAAAAGCGTACTCTTCAAGTATGATAGGTCAATGTGAACAATGTGATCTTTTTTATCATATGCCCCGTTTTCTGTAGGGGGGTGTCCTGTGGTGTAGTGGTCTGTGCTTCTATCTCTCACCACATCTGGTTCAAATTACTTGGACCAGAAGGACTGGGGTTCAAGCCCCAGGTAGGACACCTCTGGACAAGAGGCGCATTGAGTCATACCAAAGACTTTATAAAAGTGGTAAATATTTCTGAAACAGTATGGAAGTTAAACACACTTCACTGCCAGAGGACTAGCCCCCTGTTACTTGGAAACGAGCACACCCCGGTACGGAGTGGCCCCAGACTGTGGAAAAGACCTACAATTTGCCGGAAAAGTTGGCGTGACGTCACAAGATTAGCCGTCAAACAGATTTGATGAATCAGCGGGACTTCCGCATGAGTCAGGAGGCGTGGGAGTGACCTAGTTTAAGTTTTAAGTGTGTAGGAAGCTATTAGTTTCGTGTTGTTCTCTCTTTGGAGGAGGATAAAGACATCAAGAATTGCGCACGTCTTGTCTTTAGAAAATACGTATGACACCGTTACTGTACGTGAAACAACCAAGTCTAACACAAAAAGTTCGGACACTTGATTTAGGTCGATCATATCTCCTTAATCAATATTGCATTTAATACATTCTATATCTTTGGAAAGCGTGCTCTTTGCCCTTTGGGATTCTGTTTGGCATGATCGTACATTCATGAGTCGAGCACCAGGGCTGCTTCTGTGAGAAGTTAGTGCCGAAACAGGCTTCCAATGATACATAACACTGTACAATTGATAAAGTAACAGAAAAAAATGATTAATAACATTTAAGTTTCCCAACTTTTGTGCTGGCTGATACGCGAACTGCAAAGGCTGCGGCAACGTACTTCGCTGTGAGATAGTGTCACAGATTTCCACCGGGCGGAACCACTCTCCCGTTGCTGCTTCCTGTTTCCGTGCGAAGACTAACGGTGGGGGTTACAATAATTACCACAGAAGGATGACTAAATCCCTAGTCTCAACATTGTGTAAATCACTGGACCATGGTTTTAATACCCGCAAATCATCCAGGCTCCCATATCTCTTCCCAACAGACCCTGCGCTCTTCCGGTTTAATAGGGACACAAGGTGTTAACACACCTAGAGCAACATCCGCAAATTGTTATGTTACGGACAGGCGGCAGTTCGATCACAATCACTGCGCTATTACAAAGGGCATTGACCTGACTTATGCTTCGGTCTCTTTTCCAATCCGGGGCCCGGTCGGGCTGTTTGCGAAAACGAGAAATAGAAAAATCACATCAAGAAAATACACAATATATGGTAAGGCGTAATTGATTTACGTTTTGTGTCTTTGTTGTCTTTTATATCATATTTTTTGTTCCCACAATCTGCCCGGCCAGGCCCCGGTTTAGAAATGGTACCGAAGCATAAATTGCGCTTCTAGCGGCCCTTCCACTTCTCAGGAAACTAGAAGCTTAAAGGCCAACAGCTCCAAGTCAGCAGATTTACACGTAGGAACGTCTAAATCCTGTTAATTTGAGCATACGCGCTGACATGGACCAATCCTCTTCTGACTTGGAACTGTCTGTTTGTTACTATAGTGTTGGAGGTTGTCATGGCTGGTTTCCATAGTGACAGAAAATCCTGAGCTCTGATTGGACTGATTTTCATGGTAATAAAGAATAGTAGTTCTGGGAATGGGAATGGTCCTCTCGAGTAAGCGGTGTATGGCCACAAGCTCTCGGGGGATGTCCAAATCAGATCCTGACAGTGAGGGATTGTGTAACACATGCTACAATCGCATGCATAGTAGCTGTGCTTCGGATGCTATTCTTCGGATGCGTAATGCTTAATGGTTGATGTTATTGACGATTTATCTTAAATGGTGTGTGCTGTTTCGAAAAATTCGGATTAACCATACTGGGAACCTAAAAAAGCTGATGGTTAACAGATGTTTAACTTTACTTTTTATCGTTTTTATATAGCAGACCTAATATGAGTGAATGACTGTAACGTTACTGACTCACATCACAGCACAAGTAAATGTGAATTGTCACTCATTTCCCATGCCACTCATCTATCGATTTTCAATTGATTTGTGTTGGCTTGAGTTGCTTTATTAGGCTAAACCCATGTATCTTTGATCAAACGTTATATAAATCAAAAGGCAAATCAGATTCAGTTTCCCGTTACACAGCCTTTGATTAATTTCAAACTTGCTGGTGCATGGACACAACATTCTCATATGGTCCCGGGACTCGACTGGCAAAATCCTAGCCGCCTTTCTTCAGATATATGTACTGCATTGTATTCAACATTGCAGCTATCCTACAATAGCATTCCTGACGTAGGTGTGACTTCTTAAACGTTTTTGTCCCTGATGTGATGTCGTTGATCTAACTTTACATTAAGATGGTGAATTCGAACAATGTATGTGTGGGCTACCACGCTGCTGAAACTCGTGTATGTGAAAAATTTATTATACACCACCAGGACTTGACTGGCTAAATCTTAGTTGGGATATTGGTGAAATGCCGCCTTTCGTCAGGGATCTGTACTGCACTGTTTTCGACGTTGTAGCTATACTGTAATAGCATTTCTGGCGTAGTTGTCATTTCTCATACCTTTATTTTTCCTGATGTGACCGGACTTTACATAAAGATGGTAGACCATGAATGTGTGGGGTACCACGCTGCTGAATCTCGTGTATGGGAAAAAAATCGTATGTGACCCCAGGACTGGCTGAATCTTAGCTGGGATAACGGTAAAACGCCGCCTTTCTTCAGGTATCTGTACTGCACTGTATTCAACATTGCAGCTATACTGTAATAGCATTCCTGACGTAGGTGTGACTTCTTATATGTTAATTTCCCCTGATGTGATGTCGTTGAACTTTACATGAAGATCGTATACATAAGCCGTGAATGTGTGGGCTACCACTATGCTGAAACTCCGCTCTCGTGAAAGCTTCTGTGACTCACCCGATCTGTTGCGATGGAGATTGAATGAGATGCTTAAAGGGCTGACGTCACTGTTGAGTTGCGCAGTGGCGTGCAAAAATTGCGAACACAAATTTGGTCCTTACACTAAACTTTTGAAACCTCCTTTTTTTTAAATTTTGGTCCATTTTGGATTCTTTTGGGCTAGAAGGAACAGGTAGGGTCTAAGCTTTCCCAGTTTGATCAAAATTTGTATGTTTAAGTCGTTTAGGTTGTGTAAGGAGATATCTTTGTAGTTTGGTTTTACATGCTCCGAGTGGACTCTTCCAGGCTGGGAGTAGGTCAAAGTTGACGATTGTTTTCGTCTGTCAGCTGTTACGAGAGAACGAGCTGGTCAACTGTCTATTTTCTTTGCATGATTCTAAAGTAGACAGATGTGGCTTTCTGGTGCATAAGAATTTTGGGGGCTTGCAACTAAGGTGAATACTTTTCTGAGCCCTTGTTTTAGTGCTTTTAAGCATTACTGCCTATGGGCAAGTCTATCTCTTGTATCTGCCCTAAAGAGCAGCTTGACTGGGCTACAATTAAAAATATCGCAACGCTTTTAACGTACATAAACATGAAAATATTGCTGCAAACATAATGCTTATTGTCAAAGGGCCACTGCGCGTTTATTGCTATACCTACACTTTACATTGTAGATATTAACAATTAACAACTAGCAAGTAATGTAAAACAAGTCTCTCATATAGATTTTAACTTAGCCAAAACAAGATGAAGAGTCATAGAAACAGATACCCATCTCTCAGTTTTGCAATTAATTTCTTTAATTTTTCTTTGATTTTCTTTGATCCTTGATAAGTCGTATCGTTTGTCTCAGTTTCATTGCTTTTGTCCATTAACTGCAACACCGTGGAACTACTCGTCTAACAAGACTCTTCTGGGAGCCTGCTCTGGTTTAGGATACCACAGATACAATATGTACAGACTCGGTACGGGATGGCAGAACGTTAACTCTCTCTCTACATTGAGAATGGTTTGTAAGTTCCGTTGATACATTTCCATTATGTTTAAAAGCTTCGGTGTAATCCATTAATGCCATATGTTCGTGGATTCAAACGTTTCCATTCTGAACTCACATTAGGCAATGTTGATTTGATTATATGGATGACATCCTCTGGCAACCCCAAAACTGATGCAAGCGTGCCAATAAAATAAAAAAAAACTTAAGAGAAATAAGTTGCATTTATTATGACATCTACGTGGTCAGGAAGTTTGAAGAAATGACCAAACAGACAGAGAATCGTATACCAAATAATGTATTCTTCATTATGCATTTTTTTATTTTTCACATCTTCTTTGAGTTTGGCATTCTAGACATTCGTGTCATCGGTTTTCCGAAATCTGTTTGCAATTTACAGCATATATCTGCTCGTTTTATAGCTGCTTTCCACGAATTACAGTATGGTAGAAAACTTTGTTGGGGGGTGGAAATGGACGAAAATTTATGCGCGCGCGAAGTTTATCCATATAATCAAATCAACATGGCCTTAAGCGCAGAATCTAAATTTACGAGGCAGAATGATATAACTGTTTGGTCCACAGTGGGCCTTCTTTTATATATGTTTCGAAAACTATTGTCTATTCCGTATATTGTGACTTTGACATGGTAATTACCTGCTTTACAATGATATCTTACACCAGAAGGAAGCTAAGGAAAAATTCCAGGTCATCCATGTTGACCAGAAGAAGTCTATTCCCAATTGACATTGATATATTGGAACTTGTAATATGGAAGAAGTTAAATAAAACAAGGTCTGTTTTTATGTACTTCTTAGGGTGACTGTATGTCAACGCATGTTGTTATTTCTGTTAGGAAATTACGTTATGCTGTTTTAAAGATTACTTCGGTGGAAAATTCAATATTGTCTCATGTCTTGTGTAATGAAAACAACAACCCTTGCTCTCAAAATAAAGTTTCTAACATCCGTATTCACTAAGACCTAAAACTGCCTCCATTGTTGAATTTACTTCAAACTCAGGATGAACATTTTTCATATTCAAAGATTAGATATATTCAGATATCATATCATTATATCGATATGTCAGTGTGAGAAGATATTGCTTTGGTCAACATTAACGAATGTTTCAGTAAGTTAACTCCTGATAAATTTGATGAACAACTCTACAAAGGAACATGGTCTTGGGTACATAATGATCCATATAGTTTCCTATCATTACATACCATGCAGGCGTAAATATACCAATACAAATACAGTGCATCAGAGCCAAATATGCATTCTTAATTTGCCCTAAAGTAGTGGGTATCTGACAGGTCAACTGAGGTGTACACTACAGCATTTTTGTTGTCATTTAATGCCCGTAGTTATAAGAGACATGCAGCAACTGGTAGCAATGTATTTGCTTTTTTTTATCTTATGTCATGTTGATGCTTTGAGTCATTTGATGCTCTGTATAACATGTATACATGTTGTGTTAAGAGGGTACTATTGAAAACAAAAACGTAACTCTAACCCAACGTGCAACCATTTTAGCTGATTAGTTGAGTAGGTTTCCTCATCAATTAGTTCAACGTGTCTGACCACAACGCTCAGTGGTATGAGATGGCCAATAATGCCAGAGAATCTATATGTATATATATGTATATATTCTCAAGAGCTTGATCTTGGCCCAGAACAATGTATTAGCTAAGTCTTCTCTGCCTTTGGCTAAGCCCCCTTCTAAACTAGATTATTGGCCACAGTGTCAGTCTAGACTCATAGATGGTAGAATCCTGCCTACCTTACTTTGAAAATATATAATGACGGCACCTCAGGGGATAAAGATAAGAATCTGGTGCAGTCTTTTGATCCTTGTAGGTACAAACTAAATCTACTTCATCACAGCTTCGTTTGCGTGATAGCTTGATCATGACATTGGATCCTGTGGGCCTACGTGATACTTTGTTACTCTGTCGATAGATTTCCTCTCAACCCCATCACATCTGAATTTTCAACTCTCCTTTCAAGGACTCCTTCATCCTTCCAATATATTCTAACAGACTACCGCCAGCTGCCGTGGGCTACAGCCTTTTCTACAGCAGTAGTCGGCGATCCCCTTGTAGGCGTACCGGCCGCGCCCCCGCGGTCTACCCCTCCCCCTCGCCTTGCCTTTGCCCCTCCCTCTTCCTCTTCTCTTCTCCTCTTCTCTCGTCTCGTCTGCGGACATTCTCGCGAGATCTAAGACGGAAGCCACGTTCCAGAAGTCGAATGGCGCCAAAGTCGGGAGGTTGGTTGTGTATGTGGGCAAACTGGACAGAGTGGAGTGGACGGGGTCGTCATGAAGTAGCGAGGATCTCGACGTTCTGACGGAGGGAGGCTTATAACCGGGTGGTCTGGACTCTAGAAAAAAGGAGAGAAAATGGCATTGTATTACTTCAAATCGAATCTTCAAATCTTTATTTGTCTAAATCAACATCGCAGAAGTACATATTGTTCAAACAAAAACACGCACTTCTGAATTACGTTGATCTTACACAACATATCGTAACACACAATATGACGAAGCGACAACTATGACGCAGTCTGCAATTGTCTGTTGTACAGACGGATGGTATAGTGGAGAAATGAGTCATACAGTCTGTTGGTCCTGTCTAAAGGATACTGATTCACCAGAGTTCCGTAGAGACCTTCCAGTGACCTCTGATCGAACATCTGGTAACAGATCATGCAGAGGGTGGTCTGGTTGAAGCATACATTTAAACAGTTTGAGAGCAGCAAGCGCTTGACATGAGAATCAGAAGCGTAAAGACATGTACGCTACTTTGTACTTGTACTTCAATGGATGATTGATATATGGCGCTGTTGCAGCAGCGACCGAATCGAATTACCCGCATGTGATTCCCTTGTAACTCGCCGGGTGGCCACTTTTAACTAAACGAAAAGGTCCTACCAGCTGCTGTATATAGAACTTTGATGATAGGACCATTGTGTCCGTATGAACACCAAACCCGCACCCTGTTGCTGTCATTATGGAAAATGCGTTATCATTCAACTTAGACGAAGTTGAAGAAGGAAGAGCTGTTTTTTTGGCCTCAGACACGATTGTTTCTTTATATACCTTTCTTCCCACCGAAACCGTATAAAGATAGCGTTACTGCAGGCATTCCAAAGATGCTGCTATTGTACCATCAGGAACTCATGACAGTTATATGTCTGACAAGCCGTGAAGAACGCTGATTATATTTTAGCCCCAGGGAATACATTAGAATTGTTTCGGAATATGTTTCCTTTCGTCCATATGACGGTCTGTCTCTGCGACAGAATACAAGACTACATTAGTTACTTTAGATATGACAATGAGATATACTGTTGTTTTTCATTGAATACCCATGGGAAACGTATTAAGTCTGGCAAATCCTCACAGATCTACACCAGCCCGTTAATTTTATTATTTGATGCATAGATGTCAAGACACTTCCTCTAGAAAATAATACTCGAAATCACGATGTAATGTAACGGCCCTTGTAAACATTGATCGACTGCCCAAACAAACAGATGCACAAACATTAATCAACACAATTCGTCATGTAAGAAACACATATACTTAAATGCAATTCATATCTTATATCATATATTAGCCCTGCGTAATTCTTTGTAAGCTTTTTACCAATCGAAGTGTTATGTTGTAGATATTTGTCTTTGGACGGATGTGTAAAGCCCCCCCCCCCCTCTCACTGGACCCACGGCACGAATTTCATCGACAAAAAACGAATCTTTTAAGCTTTGCGTGTTTGGTTGTCTTTTTGGTCATATGAATTATAATCCCATTATAAAGTCAAGGGTAACAGACTAACACAAACCCAGTTGAGAACGCAGCGAGGCCGCCAGCGTGCCGCGGGTCCAGTGAGAGGAGGGCTTTAGTCTCCACCAGATAAGTTTCCCCCCGGAGCTTCTATAGGATATTTGATCGCTAAAACACGCGGGAGTCGGACTACTCAGATGAATGAAGCTGAAAAGTTTTCTATGTGGATTTGCAGGCTTTACAGATTACCTTATTCTGCAATAAACCACCGAACGTCTCTATAGATATAATGTATGAAGGTACAAGTTTAAAATCCCGTTGCGACTTTAAACAGGAAAGGAGCTCTGTCCACCCATTGTAGCCTCTCCAAGATCTCTACTTCTCTAGTCTCTCTAGAGAATCTGTCCCTCAAAGAATGACACTACCAGAGATATGTTTACCAATGTCGGTATTGAAGACTTTACAATGTACGTGTAAATCTTTCATGGCATGTTTTGTTTGAGGAGTCCTGCGCTAGAGCAAGATGAGAACCAGATGAAGCAAAGGTTGGCACGGGAAGCTGTTCCACATTCACCGACAATGAATCATCCACACATCTTGACAATTGACACATTTTTAAAGGAACCTCTTCAGTTATAGTCTTGATCCTAGCTGCCAAATTTCAAAATGCGTATTGATGGTCGTTTTATTCTAACTCCAAACCGCCCGCTGTAACATCCTGTTAGAATCTGCCTCATAAAAAATGATTCCATGTGAAAGCATATCTGAACGAAGTTGAGATACCAACGCAAAGCTTCGTGGAAGGTCATTCGTATGTCAATCAATGCGAACTATGTTTGAATTCGCGCTTCAGAAGCTAAATATATCTTGAATCTTTTCCATGGTAACTATTCGTATCAAATAGCTGTACAGATACTGTTTTCTATCTATCTATCTATCTATCTATCCATCTATCTATCTATCGGCCGTTGGCCGGGACTAAACAAGTACATACTTCACTCCATATTGCCCTACCCTGCATCATATAGGATCAACACAACATCATTGATATTTAACCCTTACACGGCAACTTTTTCTCCGGGTCAATTCAATGAAGTAGACTTTGTCAGTGCGAAACTTTAGGTTAACGGTTGTTTTTGACTTTTATCGAGTTGTGATAGCAGCAGCGCATTGCATATGAAATCCGATGCCTGTTTTTGTTACTATAAGTTTGACATTATAACTTTGACAATTTGACCTTTTCCTAAGAAACCCTATAGCGTGTTTATGCCTTTACAACGCTTACCACGACACCATAACTAAAAGTCATGTACGCTTCTGAACCATCTTTTCCAAAACATCGATAGATAGATAGATAGATAGATAGATAGATAGATAGATAGATAGATAGATAGATAGATAGTTCTCATTTATATGTTCACATTTTGTCAGTTCCATTACCGTTTTAAGCAAGACGTTTCTGACATTAAGATATAACACATATAAGGTGCCAAACTGTCGTTTTTAAATGCCAGAAAAGTTTTAAGTCGTTATAAAAACGACAGTTTGGCACCTTATATGCGGCATATCTTAATGTCAGGAACGTCTTACTTCAAACGGTAACGGAAGTTACACAAAATGTGTACATTTAAATGAGAACGAGCGTACATTGAGCATAAAGCCTGTCGATGCATGCTGTAAGTCACATGTAGTATTACAGATGTCCTGTCTGTTTCTCTTTACTTACGACGTTATACTGGCCGTACATTACGCACATTATACGGGATCACGATCTTCCGGTATGCCCGAGGAAGGCTATATGTCTTCCTCGTTCTGCACTTCCGTACGTCCAAGGACATTATATAGCTACGTCCAGCTCGTTATACATGTAGTTTCACATAACGCTGAGATGAAATACAGCATGCGTGTCGTAGAGTGTAAACCCTGCAGCCCCCATCTTCTTTTATTCATGTTCATCTAAGCCCAAAAGGCGAAGGTCAAATACACGGCAGATGGAATCATTTCTGGGCCGGTGGGTCTTCACGGACATATGACCAGAGAAAGCATCTCGGCGGCTTAGATAGAAATGCCTATAAATATAGATTCAAGATGCATGGAAGTTTTACTTCCGAAACTTCCGTCTGCCGCTGCTAAATTTAGTAACAGCGTATCAGCGAGCAACTGCCATGATACTCTAACAAGCTCTTGTAAAGCGAATCAAAATCTAGTCTATAGAAAGTAAATTTTCCATATGCTGATTGCGTTTGCCCAGCATTCGTGACGAAAAAAGTATGGAAGAATTGCTTTCTCTACCACACAACTGTAAGAGGCATTTTAACGCGCATCTATCGTAAGGACATCTTATCCATCATAAGACGAGTAAAACAAATGGGTTTACCACATCTTTGAGGTTTCAACTGAACACCTACATTCGGCACTCTACGCGTTATTGTTTAAATCCCTCGTTTACTTCAGAATCTGAGCTGAAATGGATAAAGGCTTTTATCTTTCAGGAAAGGATAGAAAAGCCAGCATGAAAACAAGCATTTAGCCGAAGCAGATCAATCAAAAGAGCACTGACATTGTGGGTGTGGATGGATTGGCGAGGGTCTCTGAAGACTCACGTTGGTTTGCCACGTTCATCATCTTAAGTCAGACATGACATTTCAGTGTACTCGTCAGACCCCCGCGGTGCGATAAATGGTGAGATCCGCACCGCTTCGACTCTTAAAACCCCTGTGTGTCGCACCCCGTGGGTTCTCTGTCCTTTTCTAAGAAGACACGGCAGAAGGTCTGCGGGTCTCATTGAACTCAGAACAGGTATCCCTTCAACTATGCCTCAAAGAAAGCCGCCTTCATGAGGGTTCTCTTCAGAGATACCGGACTCGATGTAGAGGACCTGGGTGCAGCCATGGTGGTAAGACTGGTGCGGTCCTCGATGGTGCATGGACTTGCCCCGTGGCCCCTGGGATCGACTGATGATGATAATGACGAAGACACTATCCATTACCCAAACCTTCTTCAACTTCAACTACCCCCAGATGACGCCGCGAGGGGCAAGGTAAGGGGGGGAGGTCCCAGGCTAAGGCGGGCAGGCCTCCAGCCTGGCACGGAGCCGTCACTATCCATTCCCCAAACCTTCTTCAACTTCAACATACCCCCAGATGACGCCGCGAGGGGCAAAGTAAGGGGGGAGGTCCCAGGCTAAGGCGAGCAGGCCTCCAGCCTGGCACGGAGCCGTCACAACCGTGCCATGCAGGGCGTTCCACTGGGGGATGGTGCGGGGGAAGAATGAACATTTGTTCTAACGTTGATTGTTGAGATTTGAGAGTATGGCTCCCCCGAGTGCGCCAATGTGCCCCATGCGACCATCAATGCTGCTCTTTTGTGGGTCTTAAGCTGAATGTTTATAATACCTTTACACAACCTACTTAGGATTCTGAAGAAGACCGCAGTGGGACAGTCGAAAATTCGATTCGCAAAAGTTTTTTGCTGGAGCAAAGTTTTAGTTCTGTACTGTACTGTATTAACTTACTTGCCTGGTTACTTCTCTGTAATAACTACAAACACAAAGGGGCTTTCATGTTCACTCATAGTATCTACGAACTTCACTGACCTAGAATTCAAAGAGCATACTCGTCAGATCTCACCATCTTGAAACCCCAATTGAAACACCTCCTCGCCTAATAGCTTCAATTAAGGCGGAACCACTTACAATAGAGCGATGCGTAGTTCTAGTATCATTGGCAGCATTGTTCAAAGCTAGACGACTTCGCTTCGCCCTTCCATCATCAATGGGCCAAAAAGCAAAGGTAGGTGCACTTAGCTCAAGACGGAACACTGCTTGACAACCTCGGCTGACTCGAGTATACATCATTTCATGTGAATACCCCACTTAAGAATTCTTAACCAGCAATCTCTGATGAAGATAAAACATCTTAAAGGCAAGAATTTCCCGATTGATGGCTTTCCACAAGAAGATCGTTAGATAATACAGAGTTGGACAGTACTTGACCTGAATTTACACTAGACGGCGATCGCGCTGCGAACTCGCTGCGATCTTGCTACGACCTGAATCGGATCTGTATATCCAATGACTTCATAACTGGAAAATATTATTCAAAATGTAAAAGTATGGCCGAAAAGACAAGAAAACACACAAAGCGTAAAACGACTCATCCTGGTGGAACCGGGCTTTAAGGAATCATCGGTTTGAATGATACTAACATGAATATAGTACATTCAGTAAATCGTGGGAAATCACGTAGTTGATAATGACGATTGAAAAGTTTTAAGAACAATTTCGCAAAGGTAGCAACGTCATCGGTAACGAAGCTTACCTGTTTCAATAGATAACACGCTGTTAATGCTGTGAATTGCGCGTAGCGAATTGGGCAGCAAGGAATGCATAATGCTTTGTTTGATGAGGCTTTGAACTGAGAGTAAAATGAACACTTTTATGGTTCATGACGTCATCCCCAGTACGCCTGAATGGTATTTCCTTCTTGAACAAACTATCGTAAAGATAAAGGAAGCGAGAATGTCAAAGTAATGCACCACCTTATCATTAGATCCGAACAGCATGCGAAGTTACCGAAAACGTGTCTTGGATGATGATTTCAGACAACAGTATCTAGAATCTGACCGAACGCCACATGTAACGCTTTAATTGGTAGACGTTTGTTGGACCTCGCAACTGGTGAACTTTTTCCCCCTGTATATGAGTATGCAGTGATGTAACGTCTGGCCATGGTTCCATCAGAAGATATATACAAAGTTACAAAAAACGTGTCTTGGATGATGATTTCAGACAACAGTATCTAGAATCTGACCGAACGCCACATGTAACGCTTTAATTGGTAGACGTTTGGTGGACCTTGCAACTGGTGAACTTTTTCCCCCTGTATATGAGTATGCAGTGATGTAACGTCTGGCCATGGTTCCATCAGAAGATATCTACAAAGTTACCGAAAACGTGTCTTGGATGACGATTTCAGACAACAGTATCTAGAATCTGACCGAACGCCACATGTAACGCTTCAATTGGTAGATGGTTGGTGGACCTTGCAACTGGTGAACTTTTCCCCCTGTATATGAGTATGCAGTGATGTAACGTCTGGCCATGGTTCCATCAGAAGATATATACAAAGTTACAAAAACGTGTCTTGGATGATGATCTCACACACCAGCATCTGCAATCTGACCGAACGCCACATGTAACGCTTTAATCGGTAGATGTTTGGTGGACCTTGCCAACTGGTGAACTTTTCCCCCCTGTACATGACTATGCAGTGATATAACGCCTGGCCATGGTTCCATCAAGAGATATCTACGCTCTGAAGAACCGAGCAAGCAGAATGGATAATGCTTTTTGAGAGCTATCTGATGCTCACGTCTATAGGACCGGAGAAGCTCTTCTGCGATCACACTTCAACAGCGGCGTCCGGGGAACAACCCTGGAGTTTTATTGCACATATACACGCCTCATAAAACTTTACATAGCCCTACCAAGAGTACCGTATATCCTTTATTATTGGTAAGCCTACTTTGAGTCTATGCAACAGGAGGAAAGGCGTAGATTGAGTTAGCTTTATTGCCGGGTACGGCTGAAAGTATTCATGTATCTTTGAGGACGATGACTTTTCAAAATGTGTTTTTCTTTCTTCTTTTATTCAGTAAAGTATCAAGTGACGCTGCACTCAAGGAATACGACTACACACAAACAAATTCTACAGACAAATACACACACACAAACAACATACACACACACATTCTATACACAGATACACACACACACATTCTATACACAGATACACACATAAACACACAGACACACAAATACACACACACACGCAACTGTTAGCCGCAATTCCACTTCACCACGTCCAACATTGCGTAAACCGAGCTAGAATCCCCTTTTTTCTCGTTTTATACGTTTTAGTAACATAATTTTGCAATGAAATTCTGGTAGTAATATTAAAGATCCATTAAGTTCAAGGTAAAGTTTAGTTTTATCAAAAGGGCATTTGACATTTCATCAACTGTTCTAGTACGGCTACGAGGTTATTAAAAGCATTGGAATTGGCATGAAAAATTCGTATAGCTAAATACGTAGGAAAAATCATTATGAAAAGAATGAAGACAATGGCAAATCTCTCATTTTTTTGCAGACTGCAAGAGATATTTTCACCTGGTAAATTGTATCAGCGGCCACCCCTAGACCTTTTTATTAATTCAATTTAAAGAAACTGCAGGTAGATCATCGTCTAATCGAGAACATTTACTTTCGTTTCGCCCTGCTGTGTTGTTTTATACAATGACAAATGAATATGGGCTCCTGAGAGCTTCACGCTGACCTGTAAGTTATCTATCTCCTGGCGTCACAGGAGTGGCAACAGCGTGAGAGAAATCTTATCTTACAGCTACTCTTTCAATAAAGCTTCTCTAACACGTCTAAAAACCCTCAGCTGATGGATTCCATTTGAGACGGGTTTTAAAAGGGACGTGACGATATATTCTAAAATGAACGCACTTTATAGAATAAATGGGATACACGTTTCGTGAAGTGGGCATGATCTGTTGAAATAGCATGCAGTGAATAGACTGAGCTACCTTCAACTTTAGAAAGCATACGAAGCATAACCTACAAAATGCACGTGTGGGAATACGAAGTTAGAGATTAAAGTTATGTAGTTAGACTGACTTTTCGATAAGAAATTTGAATAGATATATACATATACATATATATATATATATATAGCTGCTCTTCATCGGTGAAAATTTTTTTGCAAATCGTTGTCGATTAGACTAAAAAATGCATTTAATTAAGTAGCTGCTCTGATCAATGTAAGATTTCTGAAATAAAGTGTTGTCGATTACATTAACAGGACAATAGATGAATACCGATCTGTCCTTTTGTAACACAACAGATCAACTTTGATTTTGCTCCGTGTTTCGTTTAGTTCCATTTACGTATAAGGGTAGGTGTTTATGGAGCTAATTGGATTATATATTGGTTAGGTACTTTATCATGTAATCGAAATCTTTGTTGCCTTTTTTCTAACCCTTACAATGTTCCTAATGACCTCAATGAAAAGTGGCCATCATGCCAATTTGATTTTTTTCCTGAATGAGTATCACACATCAGTAGGCCCCTGATGCATCTGCTACAACCGAATCTGCTTGATTATAGATGAACATAGACCTTCACAGGACTGCTAATTCATTTCGCCTAATTAAAGCCATTTGCCGCCACCTTTCTGACTAAAAGATGAGCTGATAACACCAGCAGGACGATGATATTTATCTTTTGTCTCATCTTGATTCCGACTCGTTGTTCAATTAACCTATAATTTTGAACCTCGCCAATGTCACCTACAAACCTGTTTCACTCAATTAGATCCATTTCCCTTCACCTTTCAAACCCAGTGTGAAGGTTGCGTCGTTACATGTTAGACTCAGCGTTTGTTCTATTCCCGAACTAAACCCCGGGGATAAACGATGTCGCAATTAAAAGCTAGTAGATGCATTATCATTGTCAGAATTCATACCTCCAGGGGAGTGTTGTAAGTAGAAGTGCGTATTTCCCGTCTATTTCTGTGCTATGTGCCCTTGTCACGACCCGATAATGACTTAGTTTGATTATCCCCGCTAGAACAACTGTACTTCGCGCGTCCCACAAGGTTTTAGAAGCCAGATTGGGAGTTCAAATGATTTTTTTAAAAAGGTCACGAAGAAGCAACGGATTGTTCACTCTTGGTGTGTCTCTAGCAGCTTTACATTTATTTAATATCTATTAAGATTTACCACATTGTGGAAGGATTGACATAACAGGTGACATTTGTGGAAGGATTGACATAACAGGTGACTATCTTTTTCGAAAGGTGTGGTGGGTTCTTTAACGTGTGCCTCTCCCCAAACACGGGACCTCCATTTAACGTCCTATCCGAGGGACGTTCCTAACCGAAGCTAGGTACTCATTTACACCTTGTCTTAAGTGCCTTTCCCAAGGGCACAACGTCTGGGGGCAAGCCGGGATCGAACTCGGGTTCCCTTGTTTAACGGCCGAATGTTCTAGCCGTTACGCCACACACCGCCTCATCTGAGCCATGTTATCTTTTTGACAATATACATTCAGTCGAAGTTACTCAAAGCTAATTTATCGGTATGTTCTGGATTAAGAGTGACCATTGCAATGTTCTTGCAACAAATTTGATTAAATTAGTATTGCTGTCTCCACCATAATACGTGTTGAAACTTTCATTTGTTTTAATGCAATAATCTAATGTTGTAAAGGAAATTATTAGTTCAGTGGCATCATGGAACATATGGAATCTTGAAGAGAAAACTGGACTTTAGATTTAATAAAGATGCCATAAAGTTGATACATGCTCTGATGTATAGAAAACTGGCATTGCTATATCCACTTTCGAAGTTTTTTTCTGACTTAGTTTTCAATAAAATTGATGCATACTTTTCACATTTGAAGATTAATTGCTTTTACATTCCAGATCATTTGGAAAACATATTGAGGCCGTGGGTATAATCTTTAATTCATCATAGAGAATTAAATCAGATTACGCGCGAGCGTGTGCGGATCAGCAGCAAGTAACAGTTGATGAACGACCTTTTGGTTTGAAGGTAGTCGTGACAACAGATTATGTTACACAGGTGTCTCCACAGGCTTCTGAGGTGCGACATGACAATTAGTGAGGGTATGGACTAGTAGTAACTAGTAAGTGGCCTTTAGGTTGGAGGTAGTAACACATTGAGTAACACATGTTTCTCTGCTGACTTCTGGGATGCTACGGGACCAGTTAGACATTTAAGTTCTGAGTTAGTCCAGGGAACGATTTGTGTTGTAAACGTATCTCTGGGGAGATCATTGGCAGCCTTGGGATCAAATCAAACTACTTCATAATTGTACTTTTGTATGTTTTACGACTGCAGATGCAGAAACTACTGGATGATGAGGATGATCAGGATGATGATGATTGTACTTGGAAATTTTTCTGCCTGATCCATGACAAGCTCCATCGAGTTGGTAATTCATCAGCGATGTTCTCCGATGAACTCCAAAAACACGGTAATGCAATCCTCTAAAAGTCGAGGCCACAGGTATAATTCGTGGTTCTCATTTGTAAGAATTAGATCAGATTAACAGTCAGTGTGCGCGCGTGTGTGTGCGGATCAGCAGCAGGTAATAAGTGACAGTTGATGAATGACCTTTAGGTTTGAAGGTAGTCGTGACAACAGATTATGTTACACAGGTGTCTCTACAGGCTTCTAAGGCGCTATGAAACAATTAGAGCAGGTTAACAGTAGTGAATGATGGTAATTAGTGTATGGCCTTAAGGTTGAAGGTAGTCTTAGTATCACATTAGGTTGCACTGCTGGTTTCTTTGGAGACTCACGATGTGACATGAGACAATTAGAGCCGATCATCAGTAGTGGGCGATAGTAATTAGTAAGTGGCCTAAAGGTTGGAGGTCGTCCCAGTAACACATTGGGTAAGACATGTTTCTCTGTGGACTTCTGGGGTGCTATGAGACAATTAGACATTTAGGTTTTGAATTAGTCCAGGGAACGAATTGTGTTCCACACGTGTCTCTGGGGAGATGAGTGGCAGCTTGGGTATCAAAGTAAACTACTTCATGATTTCACTTTTGAACGTTTCTGCTACTGCTGATGCAGAAACCAGTGATTATTAGTTCAGTGGCATCATGTAAGATAGGAAATCGTGGAGCGAAAACTGGACTTAAGATTTGATAAAGATGCCATAAGGTTATATGATCTGTCGTATAGAAAACTGGCATTGCTATATCCACTTTCGACCAAAGTTGTTTTCTGACTTAGTTTCCAACAAATTTAATGTATGTTGTTTGTATTTGAAGATTAATTACTTTTCCATTCCAGATGATTCAGAAAAAAAAAGCTTGAGGCCACATACAGGTATAATACTTAGTTCTCAAATGTGAGCATTAAATCAGATTAACAGTCAATGTGCGCGTGTGTGTGTGCGGATCGGCAGGAGGGATAAGTGACAGTTGGTGAATGACCTTTGGGTTTGAAGGTAGTCGTGACAACAGATTATGTTACACATGTGTCTCTACAAGCTTCTAAGGTGCTATGAAACAATTAGAGCAGGTTAACAGTAGTGAATGATGGTAATTAGTACGTGGCCTTAAGGTTGAAGGTAGTCTTAGTATCACATTAGGTTGCACTGCTGGATTCTTTGGGGACTCCCGATGTGACATGAGACAATTAGAGCCGGTCAACAGTAGTGGGCGATAGTAATTAGTAAATGGCCTTAAGGTTGGAGGTAGTCCCAGTAACACATTGAGTAACACAGGTTTGTCTGTGGACTTCTGTGGTGCTACAAGACCAGTTAGACACGTAGGTTTGGAGTTAGTCCAGGGAAGGACTTGTGCTTCACACGTGTCCCTCGGAATATGATTGGGACACGCAGCATGGGTATCAAATTAAAATCAACTTCATAATTGTACTTTTATATGTTTCTACGACTGCAGATGCAGAAACCAGTGGATGATGATGAGGATGATGATGATGAGGATGATTGTACTTGGACGTTTTTCTGCCTGATCCATGACAAGCTCCAACAGGTTGGTAATTCATCAGCGATGTTCTCCGATGAACTCCAAAAACACGGTAATGCAATCCTCTAAAAGTCGAGGCCACAGGTATAATTCGTGGTTCTCATTTGTGAGAATTAGATCAGATTAACAGTCAGTGTGCGCGCGTGTGTGTGCGGATCGGTAGGAGGGATAACCGACAGTTGATGAATGACCTTTTGGTTTGAAGGTAGTCGTGACAACAGATTATGTTACACAGGTGTCTCTACAGGCTTCTAAGGTGCTATGAAACAATTAGAGCAGGTTAACAGTAGTGAATGATGGTAATTAGTACTTGGCCTTAAGGTTGAAGGTAGTCTTAGTATCACATTAGGTTGCACTGCTGGTTTCTTTGGAGACTCCCGATGTGACATGAGACAATTAGAGCCGATCAACAGTAGTGGGCGATAGTAATTAGTAAGTGGCCTTAAGGTTGGAGGTAGTCCCAGTAACACATTGAGTAACATATGTTTCTCTGCTGACTTCTGTGGTGCTACGAGACCAGTTAGACATTTAGGTTTGGAGCTAGTCCAGGGTATATATGAATTGTGTTACACACGTGTCTCTGGGGAGATGATTGGCAGCTTGGGGATCAAATCAAACTACTTCATAATTGTAATTGTGTACATTTCTACGACTGCAGATGCAGAAACCAGTGGGTGATGATGTTGATTGTGATTGGACATTTTTTCTGCCTCATCCATGACAAGCTCCATCAGATTGGTAATTCATCAGCGATGTTCTTCGATAGACTCCAAAACATGTTAATGCAATCCCGAAACGGTTAAGGCCACAGGTACAATTCATACTTCTCATTTGTGAGAATTAGATCGGCTTAACAGTCAGTGTGCGCGGATCAGCAGCAGGTAATGAGTGACAATTGATGAATGACATTTAGGTTTGAAGGTAGTCGTGACATCATCATCATCATCATCATCATACACTGGTTTCTGCATCTGCAGTCGTTGAAACGTCCTGCAGCTGCATTCAGTCTTTCTTCATCTTCTTCCACGTGTCCTTGCATCTTGCGAGCTCCCTTAGCTCTCGGAGTTTCTTTCCTGTTGTGGGAGGGCCTCGCCCTCTGTGCTTGAGGTCTCCCTTCAGCATGCTGAGTAAGTCCACGCAGTGTCTTCCTTTGCGTGCTTTATATCTGTTGGATCTCAATGTTGAGAATTCCAGGGCTTTTTGTGCAGGTGTGTCTTGTGGCATTCTTTAGATATGTCCAAACATCGACCACCTGAGTTGTTCGACTTTTTCGGAGAGAGGAGTTGTGTAGCAGACGAGATCTCTTCCACAGATGACTGCAGCAAAATGTTCAGGGCAGCCCGTGCCCTCAAAGTAGGAACTTCTACTCCATCACTCTCAGTTCACAACGCTGAAGGTCACTTCATTGCTACAGACAAGGGCAAGGCCGATGCCATAAGAAAATGGTTCCTACAACAGTTCACTGACCCAAGCGGAGAAAAACTGGACCCTTTCCAAGGAAACCCAAGGACTGCAGTCGTGACAACAGATTATGTTACACAGGTGTCTCTACAGGCTTCTAAGGCGCTATGAAACCATTAGAGCAGGTTAACAGTAGTGAATGATGGTAATTAGTATATGGCCTTAAGGTTGAAGGTAGTCTTAGTATCACATTAGGTTGCACTGCTGGATTCTTTGGAGACTCCCGATCTGACATGAGACAATAAGAGCCGGTCAACAGTAGCAGGTGATGGTAATTAGTAAGTGGCCTTAAGGTTGGGGTAGTCCCAGCAACGTAATGAGTAACACAGGTTTGTCTGTGGACTTCAGGGGTGCTACGAGACTGGTTAGACATCTAGGTTTGGAGTTTGTCCATGATCCAGGGAACGCATTGTGTTGCACACGTGTCTCTTGGGAGATGATTGGCCTCTTGGGTATCAAATTAACCTACTTCATAATTGTACTTTTGTACTTTTCTGCGACTGCTGATGCAGAAACCAGTGATTATTAGTTCAGTGGCATCATGTAAGATAGGAAATCGCGGAGCGAAAACTGGACTTAAGATGTGATAAAGATGCCATAAGGTTATATGATCTGTCGTATAGAAAACTGGCATTGCTATATCCACTTTCGACCAAAGTTGTTTTCTGACTTAGTTGATAAAAGACCTTTTGGTTTGAAGGTAGTCGTGACAACAGATTATGTTACACAGGTGTCTCTACAGGCTTCTAAGGCGCTATGAAACCATTAGAGCAGGTTAACAGTAGTGAATGATGGTAATTAGTACATAGCCTTAAGGTTGAAGGTAGTCTTAGTATCATATTAGGTTGCACTGCTGGATTCTTTGGAGACTCCCGATGTGACATGAGACAATTAGAGCCGGTCAACAGTAGTGGGCGATAGTAATTAGTAAGTGGCCTTAAGGTTGGAGGTAGTCTCAGTAACAAATTGAGTATAAGACATGTTTCTCTGTGGACTTCTGGGGTGCTATGAGACAATTAGAGCATGTTAGCAGTACTTGGATGTCTGAACCTGTGGTAATCAGTTAGACATTTAGGTTGACTTTGGAGGTAGTCTCGGGAACCAACTGTGTTGCACACGTGTCTCTGGGGAACTGATTAGTACACGCAGCATGGGTATCAAATTAGACTAGTTCATACTTCTCTTTGCGAATTTATCTGCCTAATCCATGACAAACTCCATCAGGTTGGTAAATCATACTTATTCCATTGGCTCCAAAACATGGGCATGCAACTGTAGGCAGACTACACTACCTACATTCATCAATTGTGTCTAGATGCGAACTGTACTTCGCACTCAATAAATTTAAGCTGAATACTATTAGAAAACTCAATCAATGCTCCAACCAACCTTTCCATGTGCCAGTTTGTTGGACCAATGATTATGTGCCGAGTGTGACCTAAAAAACATTTACGATCCAACGATAATCTATTAGTTTCGTGTATGTCGATTTGCTGAATAGTTTTCACCAGCCCCGGTAGCTATTATCAGGTAATATAACAACAGCAGTATTAGATCATACTTTCCACGGCGTCACATAGACACCATGTTAAGGCCCATAATTACATTATTGCCACATGAAATAACTGGTCTTTACGCATTATAAAAGGTTGAAGTTTATCAACAGCCCAAAATCTAAACTGTGCACCATAAAACAAATGCCTAAATCCTATAAAGATCTAACATCGTTACACTTGTTTCGGGTGATATAAGATTGATTTTAATTCGACAGAGTTTCGCCATATATTCTGTTAGTCAATCTCTAATGTTCACAATTCTTCATAGTGTGTAAGAAGTAACCGCAATGTTGCTGCATTTTCGTTGTGTTGTAGCTATACGTTCTGATAATTTAAAAAAAAATAGTTTGACATTCCTGTCCTTTTAAAAGCATTTCCAACGCTGATTCCCTCATTTTGCTGACTGTTGGAGAAATAGAGTATGTGCTGCGAACTGACCGGTTGGTTACTGTTTTGCCAAATGCGGATCTTGTTGAAGATTAAATTTGCTGTACCATTGAGTATTCTAAGTTTTGCTTCTTTGTTGCTAAGCTTAAGCTGGGGCTCTACCTGTTTATCTTGATGGCATGGACGACAAGGTCTAGTGCACGGTATGATTGATACTGGGCAACATTACGGACCGCCCCTGGGTACAGAGTAAGTGCCCTGTGGCACGTCTGAACATGGCCGTGTGTAATGGTATCAGCGATTACAAAACCCTTATGTGTAGTTAGTGCAGACAAATGTGTGTCCAGGTGCCCTTTCGGGTTGTAACTTCGCCTACTGTAGGGCGAAATGTGCGCAGTAACGGGAGAAGATAGAGAGATTGGCAAACCGGCTTCAGTAGCATGAACATTGCGTATCATTAGGAGTACATTTGTAATGCTGTCAAAATAGATAGTTTAAGGGAGATTTGTTCTGTGTGTACGTGAGTCTGGCAAGTTTTGTTAGTGTGTTGAGTCAATCGTGTTTTACCTTTTCAGCAGCAATATAGCCAAAAAGAAGATCTGATATAAACATATCTCCAATGGCATTTTGAGGACGCTAACTCGTAACACACCATCATTAGCTGCTGATGTAAAAACGGTAATCCTGTGTGGCGTTTGGTGGAAATATCTTATAACGTCGGCCAATTCCAGCTAAAAATATGAGTTGACGAACTTGAACTTGACGAGCCGCTAAACCAGCTGGTGCTAAATACCCAGTAGAACGTTCTGTTTGTCTGTCTCAAACAAAACTTAAAGCGCGTAAGCTAAAGATATAATTAAAGACCCACTATGTAGTTTTAGGCCAATACAGAAAGTAGATTTTTCTACTGTTTCTTTGCATAGCAAGCTTTATCAACTCTATAGAATTGCTAACCGATATTCAGGAAGGGAGGTTACAACATTACTGCACCATACAAACAACTAAAAAAAACTGTTATCCTCCATCCAAAACAACACACAGTGTGAAACTAACATATGGCCACACATGGCTTCTGTACTTCTTATCAGGCTGATCGCCCAGTGGGGTGCCTGTTTACAGTTCACCAGTTTCTGTAAAAAATCATCCTTACCAGAGTTCTTGCAGTTTTGAAGGGAAAATAACCACACTTTATTGATACCCTTAAAAGTAGACTCTCTAGAATGAATTAATAGTTGTATTCTACCCTCTTGGAAAAAGATTTGAGTGTTTCCAAAGAAGAAGAGCTTCATGACATCTGGCAGTCTAAAGTGTGCCTAAGTGATTAGACCACCATGGGGGTCCTCCAGTGCACTGGGATGTTGTTGTTATCTACTATTGAGGTGGTGTCCGGGAGTTTTTGTTTTGTTTTTGTACAGTTCACAAACACCCAAAATAGACGAAATAATGAAGAAAATATGCTGAAAAGGGGTTGTACATGTCAGTACCTGCTATTAACATTAAGATTTGTTCACAAGAATATTTTCAATTTTGGGGCCAAAATCCTACATAGTGGGCCTTTAAGAAACCGTTAGAAAATATGATTATCGAGAACTTCGTCAAATCAGGGTCTTTTGGGTATATATAGCATAAAAGAAAACGGGCTCATGTTTACATACATTGTACCTGTTGCAATCGGCGCACAATAGACTTCTTGTTAACATAATCCGACATCGAACTATCTTGATAAATTTGTAGAAGTAATACTAAGTTTTAAACGTAACTTACCATATAACCTAACCCATCCACTTATACATAATGCATCCATGCAATTTCTTTGACAATCATTTCTAGACCAGAGGCGGCATTCCGCACTGCCCTTGGCAATAGTGTCAGTCAATTTCCACCGGGAAGCCAGGGCTTATGTATGAAGTGTGCTGTCTTTGAGTCAGCACCAAGCCTGCTCAACCAACATAGTCTAGTTTCCATCCAAATGGAATTTAAATCTTCAGCATCTGTTCATCAGATTGCCGAATCCCGCGGGGAGTCGCGTTATTGCCGGCACTGCTTTATTCAGAGGGTTCACCAGGAAGGTCGGAACAGCTCATCGTATTTATTCACTTTCCCACGAGAAATCCACACTGCCTTTTATGTTGAAGTGCTACCATATGTGCTGATGCAAAGGTTTCTCTTCTAAAAAGTTTCTATCAAAAGAGACGGAAGACGGTAAAGCTATTATAGGAATTTCATCATTAAATATCAAACTGCGAAAGTAAGTCGAGTCAAAAACAGAAACTAATATACCGCAACGTATAAAATATCACAGATCTTGCAAAATCCCTATGTACAAGTAAATGGTAGATGACATTCACTGGAGAAATTAAGATATTACACTCTGCAAACTTTACATTAGTATAAACTACCCTAGGTGTGAATGCTCGATAAAGCGCAATCCATTTCTAAGTACATCTCACTCATCACCATTTCGAATTCACACCTATATGCCGACCCCCATTAGACAAGACACGGAAAATTCCAACACAAATCTTTAGAAAGGACACTGAACCTTGCCTGCAGTTACAGCTGACCGCTCGTGTGATACCATCGCCATCCCATCTCAGACTCCAAATATCACGACATTTCTCTAACCGCGGGGCAGATATGCATCATATTCAGTTTCAGACAAGGTTATATGAGATTATTGTCCTCTTCTTTACGTATAGCACTCTTTTATGTTAAAAGGGTTGGCAGCAAGACACAGTTCCTAACTGAACCACACTCAAGTCACTGTTAAAGTACTCGCCAAGAAAGAGCACAGATTTAATGAGTAAGACGTGTTCGCAGATCGGCACATTTTACGAGTTACTGTGAAGCACTTTGTTCGGAGACGAGGTAGCTATTGGCGAAGAAGCTATCGCTAAAGGTACCTGAGAGGTGGTTTTATGTTCGTTGTAAACCATACCCTGAGGAGAGTGACGCACAAAAAAAGGCATTTGCAAAATTACAAGGCGAGCTACAAATTAGGCTCAGCCAGGGATGACGTCGCTTCACAACTATTCAAATGCTGAGTTTGGATACCCAACGTTGATGAGACCGGAACCACACGCTTTTCACCATCACTGTACGAAATGGCCTCGGATCCTGACGTATCCGGACAGGAGAACTCGGAGATCTGGAACCTCAGATCCGTAAGAATCAAGAAGGTTACGGGGGCCGTACTGTACTAAAACAACTCAAAGTTACCTACATTAAACTACTTATGCAAGTGGTGTACTGATGTGGTATACCACTTGAACATGCAAGATAGTTCAGGTGAATTTTAATTGTTTTGGTACAATACGGCCCCCGTAACCTTCTGGATTATTACGGATCTGAGATTCCGGATCTCCGAGTTCTCCTGTCCGGATACGTCAGGATCCGAGGCTATTTCGTGCAGTGCATTCTGTAATGTGACATGAATGTACAGACACGGAGTGTAGGATGTTTGAAATGAATCTACGGAGTCAGGATTTGGACGTGGCCCAGGTTTACGCCACTCTTTACGTCTGTGTTGATGGAATTGTCATTAGGTTCCCCCCTCACTACCTTCTATCACCCGTCCCATGCTAAAAGTAATTGTGCTATTCCCAAGGTCCCTAGTGCTATCGCAATGAACATCAGTTGGTCTTGAAACTCAATTACTACTTCTTCTCTCCGCATAGCGTTTATTGGGTGCCTGGTTCCATTTGTACGATGGTATTTTTGTTGTTGTACAATTTGCATTCACTTCCGAAAATGCTCACAGATTTGTAAACGTGTAACTTAAGTTAAATCAATGTTCCCTGGATTCAGGGGCATCGTTCAGTTTTAGTGGTGTGTTTTTGGCTTGGTTTCCCTACCTTGAACCTAATTAAGGAAAACATATTTCCGTCTTCAAATAGCTTTGCCATCAGTGCAATGCGTGCGGAATCTCAGATGATAAAGCCTGTAAAATCCTATAAGCAAATAAAGAACAATGCTGTGCTATTCATTGTTTTAGACGAAGATTTGTGTAATTCAGAAGCCGTTCGATGGACATGAAAATCTTTTACTAACTATACATATGCGAAGTCAAGCCATGATGATATGTGACAACTTGACATGGCGATTCCCGTGTCTATACTAGATGTAACAGTCCGAAACTTTCAAAGATGTATAGACTATAGAGCTCATACAATGAAGACGAAAAGGCTTTTAAACCTATATGTAGTGATAGATGACTCCAAGTGCTTATAGTGTCACTCCGTGTTTCACTTAAGGTCAAGTTCAAGAAACCATATTCCACTCCTCAATCTCGACCAGATGGGAAGAGCAGGCCGGACAATGAGGTCAGAACATTAAAGTATGACCTCAGCGCAACACACTCATTCCTCACTCTGCCGTACTCAGCAATACTGCACCTTAGAGATACGCTGACATTAGCTTAATAACACGTAACGTTCAACAGCATGCGTTTTACTGCCGGTGTGCTACTGCTAGATCAAAGAACGATACATCAACCGGGCATCACGCTCGTCCGTCGTGCCAACCTTTTACAGCTTCGTCTGTGGTTTACAACCGCTATAAAATCTGTGCGGAGCGTTTTTTTCGCCTGACGTTTTTATGGGACCCTCTGGCATTGCCAGCAAATTGAGTGTTAAAACGTGCTTACATATTTAATGGCTGCCGCTACTAGCTTCATCAAAAGACAGAATTGTGTATGCCGTACGGAACAGACAGTTTCATATCACATTAAGCTCTGAAGGAATCACAGAGAACCGACAAGGCATGACTGGGTACAAAGAGAAAAAAATGTCTCACAGGAATGTCTCTTTTAAGCTGGAGAGAAAAACACGAAGAGTAAAATTCAGTCTTTACTGCAGCATCTTTTATGGTTGCATACACTTGCCTTCCGTTGTGATTTACACGTCCGTTATACCGCACGTCAACACGTATCTTAGTATAACCTCCTGCTGAGAGGTTCAAGAATGGATAGATGTGCAACAGACATATTGCATATGCCAAGACGAATATCGTAGATTACGCATGTCTATATCAAATGACAGAAAAATGCCAGGAGAGGAAATATTAAAAGCTATCCCAGGCTTAGAGTTATGGCAAAACTCTCAATCATTCTTATCGATCTGTTAGAACATACAGAGTGAGGAACAGTAAGCCGCTGTATGAGCGATAGTGTAATTAAATTACATGAGGATGCATTACCCAAGAGGATGCTTTATAGTGAATAATACCCTGCATTTACCGATGATCCCGTAGAAAGAAGCTAGAATCTGGAAAAAAAAAACGCCACTGATTTCCGTCTAAGAACCTCATCGGCAACGTCAGAGGGAGGTGTGAGTGATGGGCCGTTAATTCGTTACATTCGTTAATGGCTTTTGAAATCATTCAGCCCCGGGCTCTTCCTTTAAGTTTAGAAAAGCAAGTAGCGAAGCAAACATGGAAAAGAGGCGGATAAAAGGGGCATTTTGAGTAGGCACGAAAGGGAAATATTGCCTGTAGACACGACTGCTTCATCCCTGTGGTCATCACTCTCCAAGGAAGGAGCAAAATAATATATATATAAGAAGTATAAGATTCTGTAGCGTTCTCTGAGACATAACGTTCCTGACATCCCCTATCTTTTCTTTGTAAACCCATCCTCCTGTTATCATGTTTTTTTTCTACCACGAGCAATGTATAAAGAAAAGCATAATGCAAACGTCACTGAGAGCTATACTCGCTTTTGTAAAGGGTCACCCATGGGCGACCAGTCAATCTGAAGGAATATATGTGTACACTGATCAAAAGTTGGGAATGTTGACAGTTATCTGCAGACTTGCAGGAGACATAAGCCTTCCTGGTGCCGTTCTGTCCGGCTTTCGCTTCACATGAAATCCCCGCAGAGATCCCAACATGCAGTCTTCAACTCCACCCGTTTTATTTTCTATCTCTGTGAACTAATGCAAACGGAAAGCTTTATACATATCAGACGTGTTTTCTTCTTTCATTGCAATAACATAGAGTGATGTTTCAAAAACATTCTCATCCAATATCAGATATCTGCTTGGGCTGTGTCAGTTAAGTCGGACTGCTAATGGAGCTGTGGTCAGACTCCTGTAACATTTGAAAGACGTCAAAGGTATCTGTCTGAAGTATCACGGTGAGTTTATGAGAGTAAATGTGTGACATCTTTGCATCAGTCGTAACGTGAGAGTCTGACTGCTGTTTTTTGTAGTCTGTAGAGGTTCATTTGAGTCTGGTGTAAAATGACAGCTATGTAGCAGAGTTCAATACTTGTCTGATTAGAATCTTTGAATGGAGTGGGTTTTTTTTTAACTTGAACGTGTCTGACATCTTCAACAGAACAGCTGTTGGAGTCTGGCCCATTTCTTGATATGCAACCATATGTTTGGCTTATCTGGCCACCTTTTATGACAATCTCCATGGCCTCGAATGAACCTTTCTTTTTCTAAGATGACGCAGACGTACCACCCTAATAATGCTAACACCAAAACGACTGTAGATTCGGCAAACCTGCCGACATGCTTGCTTCAGCAGAAATCAAAACTTTGTTTGAAATCTTCTAAGCGATTGCTTGAAAGCTTAACAGGTCCATGGTCTTCGGGCCTCAACTTTGTCTTGTCATCAATGCCCAAACAAACCATCGGATTGACTATTAATTTTTCTCCCTTACTTGAGAATCCCGCCTGTCTGCTCCTCCATTCAGAAGAATTCCAAACCTTGTTTAAAATTGTCTAAGTGATTTCCATGAGGCTTAATTAGGGAAAACATCCTTTGATCTCAGTTTGCTGATTTATCATATCACACATATGCTAGCAAACAACGAAAACACTATGAAATATTCCGCATTTCCAAAACGCAGCTTATCTGCTGTCTCATCCAGAAGAATTCAAAACTTTGCTTGAAATCTCTGGAAATGTTTACCATCTCCTGTTCTCGTAGATTAAAACTTTGTCGGTCTCGTAAATAGAATATTACCATACGTATACAGACAGTCCGACGGATCTACTTTTTAAAGTTGGAAATTGATTTTTCACCCTTAAATGAGGAGTCGGCTTGAAATTAAAACTTACAATCGAAAAAAAAATTGTAATTCATTGTTAGGAGTCTTATATGTATTGTCCTGCTGAGCCCGACAATTATCGGTTTGCACATGCTTGTTCTGTATGCTAGCCCTGACAATTGTCGGGTGGAGGAAATTTCTAGAATGTGTACGTTGCACCCGCGCGATTGTTGTAAAGTGAAATAATAAAAATGAGCAATATCAAACAAGTACCCTTTGTTTCAAAGTTGTTCGAGCACTTCAGCAGTGGGGGTATATTTTTGCTCTGGAAATCCAGCAGGACCAGGGCTAACCACCTTCTAGTCTCCATTTTAAGTAAGTATGCAGACGGTTTAACCGACGGATCAACTTTGAATCTTTCCCCCTATCTATTTTTTTAAGTTGGAAATTGATTTGTCTCCCATACCTGAGAAGTTTGCATGAAATTAAAACTCTATTTGAAATCTTGTAAGTCATTGTTCTGAGGCTTAAATGTGTTAACCATCTTTGAATATGTAAGCAGACGGATTAACAGACGGACTAAATTTGAATGTAAGGGATTACCTGAGAAGTCGGCTTGTCTGGTGCCGTCATGTCCAGACCGTTTACCTCAGAAGTCGGATAATTATTTTTGAAATCTTGTTATTCATTTTTATGAGGCTTATATGTGTTAACCGAAGGTTCTCCTTTACCTGAGACATTGACTTGAATCTTACAATACTTATGTAGACAGACATGTGGATTAACTTTGAATAACCCCCTTTACCTGAGAAGTCGACTTGTCTAGATCTGGTTACGCCGTGTCATACCTATAGTTATGAGGCTAAAATATGATAGACATCTACAGGTCCTACATTACAATAAGTATGCAGACAGAACAACGGTCATTGCTATGTGGTAACCATTTTCTGATCTCACTTTGGAATAAGTATGCAGTCATGTAAGTCGAGTCAATGCAGACAGACTGGTGAATTAACCGACGGATCAACGTTGAATGCCCCCCCCCCCCTTACTTGAGAAGTCGGCTTGAACCTTACAATACTTATGTAAACAGATCTGCTGATCAACTTACCTGAGAAATCTTGTCTGGTGGCGTCGTGTCCGGACCGTTTGTGCATGCCGCAGACCAGGAAGGTCGCCCGCAGAAAAGACCTCCCGCAAAGCTTCACGCCGAACACCTGGCAGCTCGGGGACAGGACCGACAGCAGAAGCACCGTCACCACAACGGTTCTGTACAACCCACCCATGCAGAGACTCGTCAGCACCTGAGACAGAAATGGTGACACAACATAAAACAACGGTTCTATACATTAAAACACCCATGCAGAGACTCGTCAGCACCTGGTGAACAACAGGAGATACAGCGTCAAACAACGGTTCTGTACAACCGACCCATGCAGATAATCCTCAGCACCTGGTAAACGACAGGAGATACAGCGTCAAACAACGGTTCTATATAACCAACCCATAGAGACAAGCATCAGTTCTGTACAACCGACCCATGGAGACACACAGCGGTTCTGTATAACCGACTCATGGAGACACACAGCAGTTCTGTATAACCGATCCATGCAAAGAATATTCAGCACTTGAAAAACAACAAGTGACACAACATAGAACAACGGCTCTATGTAACTGACCCATGCAGATAATATTCGGCACCTTGAAAACAACAAGAACCATTAAACAACGGTTTTGTACACTAAAACAACGGTTCTCTTCAGCCGCTCCATTGGAAAACGCTTCAGCACCTGGCAAAAAATTAAGACATACCTTCACCACAACAGTTCTGTAAAACCGACCCATGCAGAGAACCTTCAGCACCTGGCAAACTTAGGGGACACAACATAAAACAACGGTTCTACCCATTAAAAGAACTGTTCCCTACAGCCGCGGCATGCGAACACTCGTCAGCACCTGGCAAACAGCAAGAGACACAACGTAAAGCAACGGTTTCTTGCCGTTATATAATTCAGAAACACTCCAGTACCTGGACAAAAAAAGGACTGACAACATCAAGTAACTATTCTGTGCCGCCGACCTACGCATAGAATGTTCGGTCTCTGCAAAATTAAAAGAAGCAGCGCAAACAAAGGTTCTATAATGCCAAAAATCTCCAGCACCAGACAAGGCACGGAGTGAATAATCTGATAGCAACCTATCACACATTCCCTGCGGTTTTGTGAAAGATAACAAAGACGTCAATCAACATCAATATACAGCCAGCCCATTTAGAGACTCTTCACGAACTAAAGGAACAGCAGGAAACGCAAACTCTCAATCAGGTAGCACCCCATTCAGCCCCTCCGATTACACCATCCCTGCTGTTTAAGGCAAGATGACAAAGACGTCGTACATTTCTGTACATCTGTATTTGTGGGAAAACGCAAGACACATCGTCAAACAACGTCTCCGTACAGCCGGCTCATACAGAGATTCTTCAAAACCTTGCAAACAGCTTGGGACACAAACCCTCAGTGCAGAGGAAGCAACCAATTCTGCCCCTCTGATTATACCACCCTGCTGTTTAAGGCAAGATGACAAAGACGTCGACCATTTCTCTACATCTGTCATCTGCATCTGGGGGAAAACGCAAGACACAACGTCAAACAACGTCTCCGTATCGCCAGCTCATACAGTGATTCTTCAGACCCTAACAAATAGCTTGGGACACACATTCAGTTTCTCCGATTACACCACCCTGCTGTTTAAGGCAAGATGACAAAGACGTCGAACATTTCTGTACATCTGCATCTGAGGGAAAACGCAAGACAACGTCTCCGTTTAACCGGCTCATACAGAGACCCTTCATCATCCGATGAAGGATAGAAAACATGATATTTGCGTTCCCACTGCGTCTCCCGTACATCAAGGCCTCGCCTACTGCCTAGAGAAAAGACATTAAGCAGAAATTCTGTACAGACGACTAATTTTAAAGCATCTTCATTCAGCACATGCTGAATGACAAAAACACAGTATGGATGAGCTCAACAATACCCCACGGAGTTTTCGGTAAATCTAACCTCGGCTACTGCTTTGTTAGAGATGACAGAGACGTTAAACAGCGAGTCTGTTGTGAGGACCAATGCACAGACTCTACCACATCTGGCTAACCACATGCGACACTGATGATCTTCCTGGCAAGAAGCCACCGAGCTGTCTTCTCAGGAGGCCAATTCTAGTCAAGGGAAATGACGTTAAACAATGGTTTTGTACAACCAGCTCAGCGAAGGTAAACACAGCCTCGGTAACATCACGATAATGTGCTGACTTCCTCTCGGCAATCCTCCGAGTCCCGCTTCCATTAAGCCGCGCCTTCTGTTTGTACGAAAGATGGAAAACGTTGAATAACAGCCAACTGGGGCGCTTTTAGCACCTGGTGAACAACAGAAAGACAACATAGGCGAGGACCCACTAGTTGCCGCTTAGATTCAACTATGCCTACTTCATTGGGAAGATGAAAAATATAGCGCTGAATAGCCGACCCGTGGCAGCCTCTCTTACCGAGAAAATACAAAGCTTCAGCGAGGAAAAGTCAACACAAAAGGCACATCTTATCAAGAAAACACACCTTCTTTTTGAGAAAGATATGTATAAGGAAAAAAGACGCCGCATCGTGGCTGACATTTTCACCATGTTCTAAGCAACAGCAACCAACATATTTCTACCTACGACAAACCGATGAAACAGTAAAAAAAAGGCTCAACACGACCACACACACACTTATCATGACACCCGTACCTTACTCTGTGGTTTCCTTCACAAAAGAATTATCGCAGGCGATCTAATCATCAAGGTTGTAGGTCTCCGCTCGAGACCTCGCCTGCAAGAACGGCGCGTAGAGTCAGCGCGCGTGTCCCGAGTGATGACGTTATTAGGTACCTAACAGGTAAGTCAGCTTGGCGAGATGACGTAGTACTTCCGGTGACGTCATAACATTCTGAACCTGTCAGAGTGAAACGGCTCCCTCACGAGGCCTGATCAAATTTGCATGAGGTTCTGATCCACACGCGTTCCCTACTTCCACACGAGGGCTTTAAGGGCCGGAACGGATCGACTCCTTGAGCATAGGATAGGTACACCCCAACGCCAATTCATCCCTTATGATTACTGTACGTGATACGAGGAAGCTATCATATTTAAGGGCCGCAGAGTACAGCATGGGAAAGGCTCCTAAATGGCGTCACACGGCAATGGTCCGCTCAGGAAAGCGCCATCTCGTCTGGTAGCCGCGGGTCATCTTGATAGCATCTTGCGAGAAACAACGCTTGATCTATAAAGGAGCCAAAGAAAACTTGTTGATATCGATTTTAGGAATTTTCTTGGATTTCCCACCGGACGGCTAAAGTGTAGACTTGAAGTAAAAAAAGAGGAGGGCCAATTCGATGTTTCTGTTTTTATGAGCATGAGAAACTTATCATCCTTTCAAAGAAGCCATTCCTGGTTTTTATAAAGCTTATATAAGGGACTTAATCGCTGTCATCACATCAACTTCCTATGCCAACTGACAAATATTGTATATAAACCATCGGTATCATGACTAACATGTGATTTCTCTACATATCTCTCCCCTCTGTCTCTCCCCCTCTCCCCTCTGTGTCTCTGTCCCTCCCTCTGTCTCTCTATCTCTCTGTCTGTCTGTCTGTCTCTCTCTCCCCCTCTCTCTCTCTCTCTCTCTCTCTCGCGCGCGCGCGCGCTCTTCCTCTCTCTCTCTCTCTCTCTCTCTCTCTCTCTCTCTCTCTCTCTCTCTCTCTCTCTCTCTCTCTCTCTCTCCCTCCCTCTTACTGTGTGGATGTGCGCATATTTGAGTGTGTGCGATACAAATTAGCTATAAGTTTTGTGGAATGTGTCTTTTCGAGAAAGTCTAGGACCGTTCAGACAGGAGTGGCCCAAGTCAATGAGCAAACTTCTTCCCTTGCCAAGTCTATTTGACCATCGCTCCTACAGATGACAACTTTCCACTTAAACACGGGAATCAGCACGAATGGTGGGCTCTCTACCTCACAGAAGAGAAGAAGACATACTCGAAGTAATGGGCCACCCGGTTGAGTTATCTGACTTAATCAATTCTCACCATGTCCGAGAGAGTCCAGGGGAACCTGATGCACGGTAAAACCAAATGACCAGCGGCTCTCTGAGGTCTGGGCGGGAAATAGCTAATCAAAGGTGCTATCGAAACGGAGCTGCTATTATCCTGAGCAGGACTGGGCTACAGCCTGGGCAGGGATGGGGTCGCGACAGGGTTAGGAAGGTCTATTCTTTTTTCTAGGAGTATGCAAATTACCGCACATTGACGGGATGCATGGTTTCCAACAAAGAAGCCGAAAGTATTCTATCATTACTCAGACTCTATACACTCTGACAAATATACGTCGTGTTGGCCTTATGATGTTTATTAGCTAATTCAGTGTCAACACACAAAATCTTTAAATCATTACACTATTAACAAATTCTCCCCAGTGGGATAAGTGAGATTCTTTGTAATCTATTGTAAGCTGCCACTACCTTTACCTAATCAAAGGTCCTGTGGCAACGAGCCGTCATTACCTTGAGCAGGACTGGGCTGTAGCCTGGGCAGGTGATGAGATATCTAACGCGCGGGTCAAGAGGGTCTGATGCCATATCTAGATATGTACAGACATACTTTACACTAATGGAGACCTCGATCAACAGAGGCCGAACGTATTCCATAATTCTAATGAGGTTTATTTGCAAGACTTGCCCCAGAAAAATTGCAACATAAAAGAATGGATGATCATAGTGCAAGTTAACATATGGTGACAAGTGGAACAAGTGACTTTTCTAAAGACTACTACGGAATGCAATCTATATCTTAGCATTTTTTGGGTTGACTTCTTTTTTTGAAGTGGAAGACGAAGAATATGGTCTCTAAAGTTCATACATAATTGGCCTTGCAACGTCAATAAACTAATTGGCACCTCTTGCTGATTGTCCGTATACCAAATGCTTAACAAATGCGGTCCTAGCAAATACCCGCCCATGGGAAGAGTTCCTATAGGAACAGGTGTGATTCGTTGTAATACACTGTAAGCCACCACCACCTTTACATCATGCACATTCACACCAAATTAGTATAAAAGGAAACCACAAATTCCCCGAGCTATCCCTGAAAAGTAGGATAATTTATTTTTCTCACGCAATCATTCAACTTCCTTTAGTTCTTCTATCGTGGCATTTCGCCAGGGTTCACGGCCCCAGCCCGCATCCCTACCCGACCCGCCTGGCGCGGCGGTGCCCTAACCTTCATCAGCTGCAGAGTCACGCTCGTACACCAGGATGCTATCAGGTAAACTGAGCCGACAGGCTGAGGCAATGGAAGCGGAAGGGGTTGTCATCCGCAGGTTTATCAGAACGAATCCCGGAACAAGCTGTCGTCCCGTGGGAGGGCAGTAATCGATTGAGTGATGCGGTGTGGCACCGGACGGGAGACCACATCCTTCTCGGCACGAGGATGACGTGTACATGCCAACAGTGTGACGTAAAGACACGGAACAGAGGGACCGTGGTGGTTCTCATTACACCGCAAATCAGTTTAGGACGTCCGGCACATATTTGTCAAGTACATGTTGGTACAAGAAGTTACACTTTGTTTGTTGAGAATCCCAAGTGCGTCACAGGACCGCTTTTGGTACAAGTGTGTATGTGTGTTCTATTTTAGCACAAAAGACTTTTGTTACACAACCGGTATGACGTTTAAAAAGAGCAGCACTTAGAGGACAAAAGCCGATTGTTAAACCGTCAGTTTGATTTCTTAGGGGAGTCTTACTTCAACAGGTTCAGTAACCGTTCGTCTAGAGAGAGGACACGCTCCGATTTAGATAGGACAAACGCCCTCCTTCCAACCAAAGGACAATAGTGTTCCTATGGTGTTGTCTTACCATAGGAACCTTCCAGATCTTGTTTTACATTTCAATACGTCTTATGCATGACTGTGTGATTTGCCATGTAAAACCGGTTTTTCTAGTTATTGTAAATAAGGACTGGTTAGTTCTGCTAGTTCATTTTAGTGACGCTGAAGAAGAGTGATGGATGTCACTCGAAACGTCCGGAAATAAATCTCCGAATTCGTATCCAGTTGTAGAGTTTGAATTCTCTTTATAGACAAACTAAGAGGTTATCTTGAATGTCCATCTAGTAGATTACCAAACTTTGCTGCAAGACATTCAGCACACATCCCCTTACGTATTGAACCAGATCTTAGCTATCTACTATAAAGATTTTTATAGCGCCATGAGCGCAGTACCAACTGTTAAAGTATGCACATGAGATTGTAGAGTGATTTAGAGATTCGCGGTTCTGCAAACACACAAGAAAAAGTTGATTTCCAAACTTTGCTCTAAGATATCAAATACACAAGTTGTATTGGACCAGATCCTATCTATTTAAGATAAACTTATTTATAGTTTTATTAGTGAAGTACCAACTGTAAGTATGCACAGTGCTTGTAGAGTGACTCAGTGTTTTATCATGAGCTCTTCAAACAAACAGTAAAAAGTTTAGAAGTTTGAAACAAAGAATATGTTTCTCACACTGCCCTTCATGAGTTTTAAATGACGTTGCCAACCTGTCTGCTCCGACGCCAGACATGAACCGCAGAAATTGACTTCTATGAATATAAATACGGTTCATCAGAATGACATTTGTGGCGGGAAGCTATTCTTACTTTGGGGAGTTTTGTGGAGACTGCTTCCGTATCTTTGGTCATCCAGGACCGTGCAGACCACAGTGGCCCAAGTCAATGAGAAAGCAACCTTTCTTGGTCAAGTCTATTTGACCATCTTAGATAGGGTCATCCTTATATAGTCCTAGAGGTATTGTCTGAGTTACAACCGGGTACTTCCAGAGTTTTGAGCTTTTGCTACTCAGATGCAGTAGAATTATGAGATTTGTAGGCTTGACGATGTACTTTCTGTTTGAATTGTTTACCGTTTTGTACTAGCAGGATGTGCTTAAAGTTCATGTATCAGCCTGTTATTTTACGCTTTTTCAATCCAGTCGCATGGTGCGCACCTATGTTTGCTTTGTTCCTCAATGTAACTTTGTCTTCACTTACCATGGAACCGTTTTCACTTACCAGAACACGGAAGGAAAGACCAGAACTCAACACCATGATGAATATCACCACAGCAAACTACGTATACGGCACCAGTGCATTCTTAGTTTCTCCCTATTTGCTTTTACAGTCATCAAATGTCCGTCTTTTAACTGCTCTGTATGGAACTCCTTCAATCCGTACATGTACGTTAAAGGTTTCATAATTGTGGTACACAAAGGATACCATTATATCAAAATACCGACCGTTGATAATGAATTTGGTAGGTGTAACTATTCCACTCCACAAGTTCATACATTGGAAGCAATAACTCAAAGGATTCTCCCCGCCTAGTAATAGCTGAAGGATTATCATTAAGTACTTCAATAACGCTTTGGAAATGCCATAAGACAAGTTAATCCTCCAGTCATATCACACGTTAGCAGCACGTCTTTATTGATTTAATTTACGATACATTTGAAATCTTTATTGGGAAACGGTTGATAACAAAATGATGATTTGTAGCAAGGGTGGGTGGTGCGAGAAGAGATAAGGGTAAATTCGAACAAATTTAGCTGCTATTGTTGTTCACGGCAGATCGCTCAGACAATCTAGAAGAAAAAAAAATTAGTGAACTGTTTAAACTCAAGCAAGTTCCGTTCCGGGGAGGAGTAGCTTGCTTGCTTACTTGCTTATGTCGAGACCTTCCAGTCACGAGTCGAGATGGCAGCCCAAGTGTAAATATAGCTTAGCTTTAGTTCATAGGCAAACATTTTGGTCATCCCTTGTCAAACGTTCGCGTTGTTTCCATGAATCCTGACAGATGTTCTCCACTTAGGTTTGTCAGCTATTAACATCAAAATCCTACAGTCTAGAAGAAAAATATCTTGTTGAGCTGTTAAACTCAAGCCAGTTCCGTTCCACTGCCAAGTAGCTTGAACTTTTAGCCTGTCGAATCAAGCCTAGATTTAGTTCAGGGGTTAACAGTTTGGTCATCATTTGTCAAACGTAGGCGTTGTTTCCAAGAATCCGGACAAATGTTCTCCATTCAGGTTTGTCAGCTATTAACATCAAAATCATACCTATCTTAGTCACCATCACTATCGGTATAATCAGTATCGCATATAGTTTCAGCTACATTTTATGGTAACATAAACCTGCCAGCGTACGTGTCCGTGGCAAAGCACCACGATCACGTCTATTTCGGTCGTTATTAATGCATGCCTTCCGTGGATATCGGGGATTAGGTGCGTCAAAACCCAGTCCCGGGGGACCTGCTGCAGGCTTCTTAGTAGCTTAATTGTTGACTGTAAAGACAGTATCTGTGCGCATTAGTGCATCGCTCCGGGCATACGGCATGTTATATATATAATGTGGGCTTCAAATGGAATAACAGGGTTGCCTTTTGCAAGCTTTAGTCATAAGTAATATAATATAATACATATATAATATAAGTACGCTAGCAATCCCTCTACAAATATACACTGCATCAGCAAGGAAAAATATGCTACGTTATGGTTATGTGCCACTAGGCGCTACAGTCGTCTTAAAAAAGATGAATTTATACTCAATACATACAATGTGTGTGTGTGTGTGTGTGTGTGTGTGTGTGTGTGTGTGTGTGTGTGTGTGTGTGTGTGTATTGAGTATAAATTCATCTTTTTTAAGACGACTGTAGCGCATAGTGGCACATAACCATAACGTAGCATATTTTTCCTTGCTGATGCAGTGTATATTTGTAGAGGGATTGCTAGCGTGCTTTAACGTGCTCGAGTCACCTCCTCCAACGAGACCCCCATTTTATGTCCCTTTAGAAAGACGGGGACAATCTCTACCGAGATGTCTCCAAGTATTGCACTGATTATGGGCTAATTGAATCCATGGGCACGATCTTTATCTACCTATAAGTGGCTACATTCGATAGTAACAGACTGTAAAGAGTTAGAAGCTCGTCACAAAAGTTTTTCGAGATAATTCATTTATTGTCTGTGTTTGCAAGCTGATTCTTTCTGTTCATCAGAATCCACAGACCTGAAACTGTACAATAGTAAAGAAAAGTTTGATAGTTACTTTCATACTTAACCCGCGGTAAATGTGTGTGTCTAATAAATGCTGACCACAAATATATTCAAAGAACCAACACAATCTAAATACCTGTCTCAAAGTCTTTCTACGGAAACAGCTTATTTTCCTGCTAAAAGATGTAACTCTCATCCTGAGGAGTGCTGCCCAAACATAGAACCCACAAACCGTCACAATGTACACCGTTCCTTACCTCTTCAACTTAGTCCATTCCCATATACTGGCCAACACTGACCTTGCACTGAGCAATACTGTTGAAAAAAAAATCAGAAATTTGCTTAAAATACACGAAAGACGGCCTACTCAGACAATACTTAAGCCGACCTTGAAAAAAGTCTAAAAAAAGATTAATTCGGTCCCACGTGTCAGGCCATGATTGTCTTGCTGAGTGGCTCCTCGTGCCAGGTCTGAGGAGGCATTAGTGTGCTGAAGGGTTCTTCTTGCCCCTCGTTAAAAGCCATTACTCTCTCCATGTTTTAGACCATTTATGTAGTACTACGAAGGTCTTCTTGTGACACGTGTAAAGCCACTTGCTTCATATAAGAGCTTGGAAAACGTTGCTTTGAAACTGACTCAAAGAACTTCTTGGTTTGTTCATTGTTCTTACGAGGCCCCAAACTGTCCTACTCTACCACGGAACGTAACCTTGCCAATGTATTAATTATCGTCCAAATCTATCAAAAAAGTATCTATCTTCAAACCACGCGGACAGAGCCAAATTTTTAACCCATGGCAAGAAATATCAGCTCTGTAAGTTTTTCTAAGCCTGTTTAACGCCGTGCGAGCATGTATTTAATACTGACGTCTATGAAGAACTGTGCTAGGGTTACCCATTATCGTCCACTTCAGTCTTTTTTCTTCTAGCGCTATACTTGAAGAACAAAGACCAGACTGTCGTTCTTTACAGTGTAAGGGCCTCAGCAAGTGTGTAA